>OY730175.1:1668027-2268027 GCA_963422465.1 Lichina pygmaea | reverse complement strand
AGGCTTCAAACGGCCTGTGCTGGACGCACCAAGGTAGAGGTACACATGAGGACGTTGCGATGTTGCGTTGTTCTATTCTTGCCCTGTGCTTGCCTTGCCGGACGGCCCTCGCTGCTTGAATTCTCTCTCCTTCATCTTGTCACAGCCAACCCACCCATATCTCGCCAGCAAGAACGTCGCATATGCAGGTTGCCGGACCCGGGCACGCCAGGCCGTGCAAGAGAGGAGTTTGGGCTTGCTCTCCTCGCTGTCGACTTCACCGCGGCAAGAGAGCAAACTCCCAATGCTTGGTGGTGGGGAAAGCCAACGCAGAGATCAAACTTGGGAAGCAGTGTCGAAAAGTAATTGCATCGGATGCGTACACATGGGCAGTTCAGTACAGACATATGAATGGCCATAAACATACACTACTGCCGTCCGTTGCCTGTCAGAAACAGCGTCACACCGGACGATTGGTGTCCATCCGCAGGCTACCACATCCTGACAGATTCCTCTTCCTTAGCGGAGCCACTCTCTGTCCTCTCCGCTGCCGATCCATCGTTCGGCAAGAAACCTCGTATTATCATCGCCGCGGCTACGGCGACGTTCAGGCTGTCCAGCAGCCGCGGCCGCGATGGTTCGCCAGCCAGGCTGACGAGATGATCCATTTCAGAAAGAACCGATGGCGATATGCCCTTGGCCTCGGACCCGTAGACCAAGACAGCTGGCTCCGAGCGGAGCCGGTCGTTCAGTGAATCTACAGGGGCGAATTTCTCGGGTGCTCTCCACGACGGTGGCTTGTCTGGTCTCGCCCAAGGCGGCACGGCGGCGTAAAAGCGCCAGCCGTTGGCTTTGCTGTGCGTCACGAACTTGGTCGTGTCAGCGACTGAGAGGATGGGCATGTATTCGGCTGCGCCGGCGGCGACTTTCGAGACGGTCGGTGATACGGTAGCGCTAGCAGAGGTTGATACCTGTTAGAATCCGTTCTGAAGGTAAGGCTGAGGTGCAGAAGACAGCAGCGGGTACGTTACGTATGATGATCCGAGATAGCAAGGGCATCCACTCCAAAGTATGCGGCCGAACGAAAGATGCTTCCGAGGTTTGCCGGGTCCATCTGATGTACCATCAGCCTCATACTCCAGCGACAACCAATCGAGGCTCGTACAACACCGCTGATCAGAAGCACGAGCGGAAAGCGCTTGTACTCGGCCGACAGCGAATAGGCATAATGGCCGCGAGGCACGACCTGCTGAGGTGGGTCCTTGTATTCGGGCTGGTGGAGTCGAGGAGGCAGGTCAATGACCGCTCTCAAAGAATCTTTTGGCTGCTTCATCGGTTCCAGGCGTAACGTGGGCCATGTTGGCAACGGCGAGACTTCCAGCACAACCCCCTAAGTCATCAACGCATCCATTGGTCAGACCGTGCGTCTTTTGCACCATTCGACCTCGCGGCGGTGCTACAGGCCTGCCAAGATCGGGGTCGCCGAGAGACTCACATTATGGGCATTGCTCGAAGCCATCTTGTCCAGCTGCCAGAACTCGCCGTGTGTCAGGTGTTTCACGTCCAAGGCCACACTTGCCGCTAGCTCCTCGAGGTACGCATCGCGACCCTGGAGCTGTGCCTGCCTCGGCTTGCCCAGGTACAGCGTGTGAAACGTCCGCCGACGAGCTCGTAGAGCAGCCTCCACGACGTGCGAGCCATAAAGAAACTGAGAGTCCGCGGCCGCACGCTTGAGGGAAGATGTTCTCTCACTTTTGGCCGGCCGACGGCTCTCAACATGTTTCTCAGGAAGGGGCGTATGATCTCTAAACAGGGCATTGGGCCGACCCGGCAGAGGCTGCGCTGGACGGGGACCGAATCCCCGAGTAGACTCGATGCTGCCAGGAGCAGTGGTGTAATCGGACTCTAGGAAATCGGATATCGTGCTGGGATTTCTGAGTCCGCTGCCCCTGCCTCTACCCTCATCTGAACGGCATACAGTGCGCTCTCTGACAGGGCGGGAGCCTCGATCTCGCTCTGCCTGGGCGCGCAATTGGTCCAGGGCCCTTCCGCGGTTGATGGCCGATGTTAAGGATCCGTGCCGGACCTGACCAAAGACAGTGGACAGTGGACATATGAAGCGAGAAGTGGAGCGAACTGGTGATCGTGGCCACTCCATGGGAAGGAGCTCGGCGTCTGGACGCTCCTGCGTTCGTTCAGCGCACAGTGTAAGCGTTGCTCGAACTTTTGACGATTCACCACGAAACAAGTGCGCCTCGAAAAGTTTGCTCTGTGAAGCTTGACATCACAAGGAGGCTTAAAATTTGGCTCCGGAAGTGGTGAGAGAAGCCTAAGCAAATAGGGCACGGAGGGGTTATAAGCCCCACTTCAGGCTCCAGTGGCTGTTCGTGCTACCCTAATTACAACCCCCACGGCTACCCGCTCGGGTCTACGTATGTACTACTTCAGTACCGAAGCCTGGCTCGGGCATGCCCTGCAAGGTACGGAAACCTTATCGTTCGGGGTCCTCATTAACGCGTCACACGCGTCTACCTTATGTCCCACGATGCTACCAACTTCAAGGCATCGTCATCATAGGCGCGATTGGTTGAGCTTCTGTGTTAACCTACGAGCATGTGTTCTGGACAGATGTGACTCACAGAAGTGCCATCGCTAAGCTCCAGGGACCGGGATCATCCGTCCATCACAGGGCAACATGGAAAATTCAGCACATGTCTTCGGCACTCGCCGATCGCCGTCGACAGACACGACAGGGGATGAAAGACGGAACGAGCGATTCTACAGCCCCGCAGAGACACTGAACGACAGAGCAGCAGCCTTATCTTTGCCGTCGAATGTGAGCCCAGGGCGGCGGTCAGAACGAACGAAGGTGGAAGTAGTCGTCAACCCAGTCAGAAACCGAGACGGCTACATTGATGTTCCGAAGGAATATGTCATCAAGAGGGTTACCAAGGGACTAGGAGTCTTTGACGGCGTCTCATATCATCAGGTCGTGCTTGGGACCGGGCTCCGTGTCGGCGTACGTACTTGGGCGGAAACAATCACATGTTCAGATCCGCGAACACTCCCGAATCTAATGCATGGCTGGCTCCTTGCTTGCTATGACCCTGGCCCGTTGTTCCATCTGACGATGCAGCTGTTACTATACTAATTCATTGCTCTATGCCAGATTCGCGATTCTCGATTGATTCGGCGTACAAACGGTCAGACCGAGCTTGATCAGTTTCAGGCCATCACAGCTCTTAGACGCAGCAGACAAAGGCACGACCTGAGCATCACTTCGGTGTCGACATCCACCTCAGACGCCGATGATGATCTGATTTCATTCCACAATCAGAGCTCACGTGGAAGAAGTGAAAGATTGCCCGGCAACGTCGGTGCTTATGCGATACAATCATCAGATGAGGGTGAGCCGGGCCACCACACTCTTGCTTCATGCTCACCGAAAGCCTGGTGGAGTACGAGACCTGTTTTGCACTTTAGAAAGGATTCTAACATTCAGCCCAAGATCAAGAGAGATTTCCCAACACGACTAGGATGCTCAGACTCCGTCGCGGTCGTCAAGCTCGTGCTACATTCGAATTCGATGATGAGCATGAGCTTGAGGGTTCCTGGGACGAGGAAGCCGCGGAAGACGAGAGCTCAAGTTATGAGAATTCGCCGAAGACAGTTGGGGGAAGGCTCAAAAAGAGGAAAAGAAGCAAGTCTTCTGCAGGACCATATCTCCGCAAACGAGTCGTACACGGCGGGTCAGATTCATCGTCAAGATTAGGTATGCGACTGCAAACGCAAGGGATTCGAAGATCCGAAAGGGTTGGACGACCCATGAAGAGCATGCGAGAACGCACGGAAGACGAGATTTGGAACCAGGAGATTCACGACAGTGGTCGTTCAGGTTCGAGGGCCATTGGAGCGAGAGAAACATTCAAACGACAGTCGGACGACGATTTTCGTCTCAGGCACCAGCAGACGTGCGACACATGCGGTGACTATGGCGACAGCGACATCAAAGGCCTGCTCGTGTTCTGCCAAGGCTGTGTGCTCGCTCATCACAAAGGCTGTTTGGGACACCGCAACAGCAGGGACCACCTGGTCACCAAGATTGCCGATGAAGACTTTGTTCTCCAATGCCGACGTTGCGTGAATGCCCACCGGAAGAAAGAGCCTAAGGCTCCTCGTCTCGACATCTGTCAGGTCTGCGAAGAAGCCGGGCCCTCCTGTGCCCCTTTTCGACATCGGAAAACAGCAAAGCAAGAGGAGCGAGAGAGGGAGGAGAACGGTGGCGAGGACCCTGTTGTTGGGGTCGATCAGGCGTTGATCAATGACGTAGAGAGCATCCTGTTCCGTTGCCAAGCTTGCAAACGAGCCTTTCACTTCGAGCACCTACCACCGCCTGATGCTCAGGCCGAGGAGGAAGATCCCGACGAAGCCAACGCTGCCGATAAGCGATTCACACAGTACAACAAGGACTGGGCCTGTCTCGACTGCCGAAGCACGCCGGGCAGACTGCAGGCGCTCGTGGCTTGGAGACCTACAGACCTTGACACCATCAACTCGGGCTTCACGGTAGATATGGTTGACGAAGACGAAAAGGAGTATCTGGTGAAGTGGCAAGGGCGGTCGTATCTGCAGGCAAGCTGGAGGCCAGGGGCTTGGGTGTGGGGTGTCACCGCTGCTGCAATGCGAAAGGCCTTTGCAAAACACGATCACGGTTACAACCTCCCGAAATTGACGACGGACGAGGCTGTTCCGGAAGAATACATCACGATCGACATTGTACTGGACGTCGAATACTCGGATGACACCGTTGGTGACGGACAGAGCGAGGAGGCAGAGAGAGACAGGGTCACTGATGTGGAATTGGCTCTCGTCAAATACAAGGGACTAGGCTATGACGAGATCGTATGGGAAGAAGTGCCGAAACCAGAAGATGGCAATCGCTGGGAGGAGTTTGTGCTAGCATACAACGACTGGGTACTAGGACGACATATCCATCTGCCGAACCAGAAGGATTTGAGGGACAAACTGGAGGATGTCAGATCCAGGAACTTTCAGAAGACCCTCCTGAAGAAGGAGCAGCCGGCCAAGCTGGCTGGTGGAAAGATGATGGACTATCAGCTGGATGGGTTGAACTGGCTGTTGTACAAGTGGTACCAGAGTCAGAACGCCATCCTTGCGGACGAGATGGGCTTGGGAAAGACTATACAGGTGATCGGATTGCTGACCACGCTCGTCCACGACCACGGCTGCTGGCCCTTTCTGATTGTCGTCCCGAATTCAACGTGCCTCAACTGGAGACGTGAGATCAAGAGATGGGCACCGAGCCTCCGCGCCGTGGCGTACTACGGAAGTATCGAAGCCAGGGAGGTCGCGATGAAACATGAGCTGTGCGTGAGCGGCAAAAGAGACTTGAGATGCCACATCGTCATCACTTCTTATGAGACGCCGGTGGATGATAGCAGCCGAGCTTTCTTGAGGCGGATTCCGTGGGCTGGCTTGGTCGTCGATGAAGGCCAGCGGCTCAAAAACGATAAGAACCTCCTTTACGGTGCTCTTAACGCCCTCAAGGTTCCATTCAAGATCCTGCTCACAGGTAAGGTTGAAGCTTTCCGTTCATATCGTCGCCGATGCTAAATTTGAGCAGGCACGCCGCTCCAGAACAACACTCGCGAACTGTTCAACCTGCTGCAGTTCTTGGACAGCAGTCTCTACGCCGCCGAGCTGGAAGAAGAATACGCCGTGTTAGATGCAGAATCCGTGACTCGCTTGCACGATCTGATCCGACCGTTCTTCCTGCGCCGGACCAAGGCGCAAGTCTTGACTTTTCTGCCGCCAATGGCCCAGATCATCATTCCCGTGTCGATGACGGTTCTCCAAAAGAGGCTGTATAAGTCAATTCTTGCGAGGAATCCAGACCTCATCAAGTCGATCTTCCGGCGAGAGACCCATCAGCTGAAAAAGACCGAGCGGAGCAACCTGAACAACATCTTGATGCAGCTGAGAAAATGCCTCTGCCATCCGTTCATCTACAGCAAATCCATCGAGGAGCGGAGTCTCGACGCAGGGGTGTCACACCGCACTCTCGTGGATGCATCATCGAAACTCCGGCTGCTTGAGATCATGCTACCGGCTCTGAAGGGGCGCGGTCATCGGGTCTTGATCTTCAGTCAGTTTCTTGAAATGCTGGTGAGTGGCGGCAAGAGCAACGTATTCGGTGCGAGCTAATCAGGTGCAGAGCGTTGTAGAGGACTTCCTCGACGGTCTTGGCTTGCCGTTTGAACGACTGGACGGGAGCACTGGCAGCCTTCAGAAACAGAAGAAGATTGACACGTTCAACGCTCCAGGCTCGTCTCTCTTCGCGTTTCTGTTGTCAACCCGCGCCGGCGGTGTTGGCATCAATCTGGCGACTGCAGACACGGTCATCATCATGGATCCCGATTTCAATCCGCACCAAGACATCCAAGCGCTGTCTCGTGCGCACCGGATCGGACAGCAGAAGAAAGTATTGGTGTTCCAGCTGGTAACACGGGATAGTGCCGAAGAGAAGGTCATTCAGATCGGGCGCAAGAAGATGGCCCTAGACCATATTCTGATCGAGAAGATGGACGCCGAGGACGAGTCGGAGCTGGATCTGCATTCGATCCTGAAGCACGGAGCGGCAGCCTTGTTCGACGACGAAGACGAAAGGGATATCCGCTACGACGTGGCGTCGGTCGAAAAGCTTCTGGACAGAACTCAGGCGGAGAACACGAAGACCAACGACGAGAAATCGGCCGAGTCGCAGTTTAGTTTTGCCAGGGTCTGGGCCAACGATCAAGGGGACCTACAGGATGGACTCAAGGATAGTGAGGCGGAGGAGACAATGCCCGACCCGAGCATCTGGGACAAGCTGCTGGTTGAACGTGAGCAAGACGCTGCGAAGCGACGCGCAGAAGCCCAAGAGACGTTTGGGAGGGGTAAACGGCGGCGCGTGGTGGGTTGCCCTGCGATCTGCGGGGGTTGGACTTGGACGGTCGCTGACCTGGCCTCTTCAGGTTGTCGACTACGCTCAGCAGACCATGCACGGGGCTTCCTCACCTCTTAAACCAGAGCCAGAGGCAAGGAGCGACACCGACTTCGATGACCGGCACGTCGACGATGGCGAGTACGAGACGGACGATGAGGAGCCCGATGCAGACGAGGTGCGTCAGGACGAGCCGGGTGAGGCGCGAGCTCGTGGCGTGCCTCATGCTGTCAGTCCGTCTGGTGCCTCGGCCGTCGGAGCTCCTCGTCAGACATATGGTAAGGTTTTGTGCCTTCCCTGCGACGTTATGACCTCAGCACTAACCAAGACCCCCACGTCAGCCCACCTCCGGCCTCTCGTCAGGCCAGGCGCATCGACCACTGCCATGCCTTCCAAACTTAGCAATCCGCTGCCACGGTACGCCTGGCCCTTGTCGACCGCCCCAGGCATGGCACCCAGCGGAGTCGGCTCCGGGTCGACGACACGATGGGCGACGGCCTTGTCAAGCGCCAGCGCCAGCGTCACCAACGAGCACGCCGCCGGCGACGGCAGCGTCCGAAAATGTCTGGCGTGCGACGAGACCCACCCGGTGGGCTATTGCCCGCTCAAGCTCGCCGGCTACCAGCGGTGTCCGCTCTGCAACCTTGCGCATGTCGGCGCGGGCAACAAGTGTCCGCATCTGCGCGATGAAGAACAGCTGTCGCTCATCATGGACGGCATCAGGAATAGCCCCGAGGATAAAGAGACGAAGGATCTCGCGATGCAGTACCTTCGTGGTATCAAGGGTCACTTGGCACGGAAGAGGCGCGCCGAGACTGCGCGGCTGGAGGCCGAGAGGGTCGCTGCGGCCGGTCGTGCTGCTTCTGCTACTGGGTCTGCTGTTCGTGCTCCTCCCACCGGTGTCTTCGATCATCCTGCCCCGGTCTCTCGTGCTCCTGCGGGTACCGGGCGTGGTCATGGCCTCGGCCGTGGCCCTGGCCATGGTTCTGGCCACGACTCCGGTCAAATTCATCATCCCGGCCAAGGCCATCACCCCGGGGGCCCGGCATTCGGTATTCACATCCCGACCCACAGTTCTTCCACCCACAACACTTTCATCTACGACCCATCCGTTCCCGCGCACGGTACTTCGCTTGGTTCTCAGGGTGTTACTCAGCGAGTCGGGCCCAGCGTTCACGTCTCTGCGGCCGGTCCTCCCACCCAGCAAGCGCCTTTTTCTGCGCACGCTGTTACCATCGGTGGTGGGGGCGCTCGGGAGGTTGGGCCGTCCAGCCATCGCCCGAGTCTTCCCGCTGCGTCGGCGACTCCAAGGACTGTCCCGGGCGCTTCAACCGATTCAGGGCACGGACGTGGCGGAGCGCGTGGTGGGGCGCGAGGAGGAACGCACGTCCTTCCTACCCGCTAAACAGACCTTCTTTTCGAGATGCGTCTTCCTCCGGGTTTACTCGTCGAAGCATGGTCATCGTTCACGGGCTCAGCGACAGGGCCGGTGAGAGGGTGATCGGGTGATGGGGTAACAGGGTGACAGGAAGACAAGACAACCCTTCTGTACACGGGCAGTGTGAGCTGTCCAGCCAGTGTCGAGGAGATACAGAACAGGACCCTCGTCGGAAAACACAAATAGACTTTTGTCTTCCGGCGTGTATAGTAGGTCAGGACAAGGAATAAAATATCCGAACCCAATCCCATCATCACCATCATCACTAAAGAGATGCTGGACTCTGGAAATGCTCCCGTCGTATCGTGACAAGTCTTCGTGAGCGGCACCAGAACTCAGAATGACAGGAGCAGCAAACGTGCCACGTCAGTGCTCCCGTCTTGAGCAAGACAACGGATATCGCCACGATCTCCAAGAATTCTGTCAATGTACATGGCCATGCCACTCGCGTGCAGAATCTTTGCGATGGCTGCGTGCACTTCGAGGAGATCTCGGTCTGGCGGCGGAATGGCAGGGTCGGACGTCGTCAGGGTGACCCTTCGACTGAGCGGGAGTTTGTCAAGCTCCCACGTTGGGAATCTAGAGTACGTCCTGATGGAATAGACGTGCTCCGTGCTCTGACCACATTAGCCCCCCCTTTTTGAAATTCTCCAAGAAGCACACTTTTGCAAGTCTTACTGTTGGCTTCAGAGCTAGTTGGAACTCCCCGAACGGCTGATGGAGTTGGTATGAAAGGCATAGCACATTTCGTGGCTCGTTGATCTCAGCGCCATCGAACCGTTCCTGCAGACTCGGGAAGCACCGATAAAGGCATTCCCACGTCGTCGCCGTGGCGTTGCGCCACCAAGAGGATGGATCAGTAACCTGAAACTATCTAGCTAGCCACTAGTATAACTTACAGTCTTCCTGCTGCGAACTCTTCCCAGAACCACGTCCTTCAAGGACCATCATTTTTGACAAACACCACAATTTGTCATATATTCTGGAAAACAGCCGAGTTCCTCTCTGAAACCACGCAAACCTTAAGGTGAAAACCCATCACCTTTGAGAACCACGCCTGTTTGTCAAAAGTTGTGATCTTGAATCCACGATCTTCTTCTTCAACAACCAGCAATCTACCCACAACCAGAGAGAGAGTCTCAGGATAAGAGGAATGGTTAGAGTCTGACTGACTCTGGAGCTAGCAGAGTCTTTGGCTCAAGGAAAGTCTAGATAGGGGGTCTGGTCCCTAGTCTAGGTTAATACTTCTAGCTTTGCCCAGAGCTTAGTTGGAAAAAGCTGCCCAGGAAAGTCTAGTCTTGGGGATTGGTCCCAGGACTAGATTATTACTGCTGGGAAACCAGGTGACTCTTCTTTCTGGCAGTACTCTGCAGACAGGAAACACCCAACCAGTGCCAAACAATCTCTAACATAGCTCCCAAGAAGAAAAAACCCACCTCTTCAGAAAGTAACACCAGAGCTACACCAGCTATACTCTCCCAACCAGCTTCCAGTCTGCCTAGCACCCAGTCCAGCTCTCCTACCCTCCAACCAGCTCCCCAGAATGACTACAAACTAGTAGACTCCTGGATCAAAACCCAACCAGTCCCAGAATCTATTCTGAAAAGCTGGGAAAATATCAAAAAGAACTCCTTCTCTACAGAAGCCCAGTCTAGCTCTACTGGCCTCACCAACAGAATCTTCCAGGAGCTGGAGAATATCAACAAGCGGCTGGACAAACAAGAAGCCAAGCTATCATATGCCCAGGCTGTCCAAAAATCTATTCCAGCACAAATCCCTCTACCTGCAAGAATTCTCAAAGAAGTTCTTGTACATCCTGGTATCCAGCCACCTGACATGGCTAATAGAACTCACATCCAGCTTTTCCAGACTCTTCAAGACAGACTACCCAGCCCCTACAACAAGCAGGTCAGAGCAGTAAGGAAACTTCCTTCAGAGGATATCCTTATTAACACAGAAAGCCAAGAGACTAAAGTCTTCCTAGAGAAAAACCCTGCCTGGGTATCAGCTATCTTCACAAAGGAAGCAACCATCCAGCCCAAGAGATTCCCAGTTCTGATCCATGGAGTCAGAACAGAAGATATCCAACCTGAAGACCTGGAGAAAACCTGCCAGATAATCCAGAACAGCAACCCATCTCTGAGCAAACAAATCACCATCCTGAGAGTCTACTGGTCTAAGAAGGCTATAGCTCAAAAGAAGCCAGTTACCTCTCTCCACCTGGATCTGGCTACCCCTGAACAAGCCAATCTTTTGATTGAGAGTGGGCTAGTGCTGGGGCACAGGATGCATGAAGCAGAACCTTTCCTGGCAGACACAGTCATTGCATAATGTTTCAAGTGCTTTGGCTATGGACACCAAGCACGCTTCTGCAAGAACAAAGCTGTGTGTGGTGCCTGTGGAGGCCAGCATGAAAGGAGAGCCTGCCAAGTTCCTGAACAGCTTCTCAAGCCAAAATGCTGCAACTGCAGAGAAGCTCACCCAGCCTGGGCCAGTGTCTGTCCAGTACGCCAGGAAGCAGCCAAGAAGGCAAGAGAAGCATGGAACACACGCCCAGGAAAATATGAGATCCCAACAGCTACCTCTGTTCCAGCTCTACAACCCCCCCCAGTTATGTCTTTCCCTCTCTCTCAGTCTCTACCAGGAGAGAAAAAACGTAAAACAGCTGAGCCAAGCAGAAGCTCAGAGCGACTCAGAGGTGCACTCCCAGAAGTGCAAATTCTTTCTTCAAGATCAGCCAACTCTGGAGGAAAGCTACCTGCTAACTTCTTCAAGATCTTTGATGCTGAGATATCTGCATGAAAGACACAAAGCTGACACTTCTCCAGTATAATGTGCAAAAAAGCCAATCAGTCCAAGAGCTACTGCTAGCAACCTCAGCTCTCCAAGAGGTGGACATTATTGCACTTCAAGAGCCCTGGAAAAACCCTCACCTAGAAACAAGCACTTCAACTGTTTTCTCTTCCTTTCTTCCTCTCTACTGTTCAGAGATTGGCAGAACACTTTTTCTTATTAATAAAAATCTGAAACTCTCTTCTCTTCATTCTACCTTCTGGAATAAAGACTTTGTTTCTCTTGAAATCTACTTGGAAAACTCTCCTACTTCTCTTTGGGTACATAATCTCTACTTCACCCCATCAAGTCAAGAAAACTACACAGAGGCATCAGAAGCTCTTCTCTGTTTACTCCAAAATGCTTTACAAGAACAAGGACAACATATTCTTCTCACAGACTCAAATCTTCACCACCCAGACTAGTCAAAGTAAAGAAGACTGTACTCTGAGACTGCAAACAAGTTTCAAGACCTAATAAAAGATTTAAATCTGGATTTAGCTATTGCACCTTTCACCCCTACCAGAGCAAGATCTCTTTCCGAAAAACCATGTTCTGCTATTGATCTGTCTTTTATTTCTTCTTCTTTTTCTAACTCTCTGATTTTCTCTAAAGTGGCTCTTCAGTTCTTTCATGGGTCTGACCACAGACCTGTACTAACCTGCCTGGACCTGGATCCTCCAAGGAAAATCTGGAAACCAGAAAGAAACTGGAGAACACTGGACTCAAACCTTGCAAGAGTAGAGTGTGAGAAGCTACACCTGCTCTTCCACTTCCAAGACAAATATAAAGTGGATGAGTACTTGGAGTATCTTGACAACTTTCTCCAAGAAATAGCAAGCAAATCCACACAGCCCCAGAAGCAATCTGGCCACTCAGTTCCCTGGTGGAATCAAGAGATCCAAAACAAGGTTAAAGAGGAAAGAAGAGTAAGAAGAAAAGTGCAAAAAAGGCAAGCAAGTCAAGAGGAACTTGAGCAAGCAACTAAGCTCAAGAAAAAGGCAGTCAGAGATGGAAAACAGAACACTTTCAGACACCAAATCCATGAGCTGGCCAACTCTTCAAAGTTCTGGAAGCTTGCAAAGTGGGGAAAGTCCAAAGCCAACAAGACTCCTGATCTTCCTCTGGTTCCTGACCTGGAAACACAAGAAGGAATAGCCAAAACCTTTGAAGAAAAGACTAAAGCTTTCTCACAGTAGTGTTACGACCCATAGGATGGGAGCCACTTATTTATAGGCAATCAGGCCGTGGGCCAGGCAAGAGGACACCATGGAAGTCAAGTAACCAACCAACAAGGAGTCACGTGACTGTCGAGACACACATAGGAGTCTTGACGCAGCATGCATGAAACATCAAGACAATCTCACCAGTCTTGACGCAGGATGCATGAAGCATCAAGACAATCTCACCAGTCTTGACACAGGATGCATGAAGCATCGAGACAATCTCACCAGTCTTGACGCAGGGTACATAACATGGTGGGACTGTCAAAACAATCTCACCTGTCTTGATGTCAAGACTGTCAAGACAATCTTGATCATCTTGACAGGCCAGCACTATATAGTCTGGTGATAGTTCCCTTATGGAACAATTGTCTTCAACTCATGTTATGATCCAGACAACTAGATCTACTTTAATACAATCCTTTTGTATGAAGCCATTGATCAGGTGTCACCACCACCACATTCCACCAAACCTCTTCGCGCTCCTTGACACTCCTCTTCTGCGAGAACCAACCCGCCTTCCACATCTCACCCTTAATCCTATACTTGGTTAGGACAGCACAGTACAGACCACAACACTTTGAAGACCCTCAAGGATGAGTACCTCAGGAGTAACCAACCCCAACTTCCCAGATGGAAAGATTAGCGTCGCCAAGCCAGACCTGTTCTACGGTGAAAGAAACAAGGTCGACAACTGGCTCATGCAACTCCAAGTCTACTTTCAATTCCAACCAGAGATAAAGCTGTCTAAGGAAAAGTGGCCCCTCTTTGCAACCACTTACATAAGAGGTAATGCTTATTGATAGATCAAGCCCTACGTCAACAAACATCTCTCAGGAAACAGAGACCATGATAGCACAACAGAATGGATGACAAAATAGACATGATTCAAGGACAAGATCAAAAGGATCCTTGGACTATCTAACAAAGACAAAGTGGCTATACAAATAATCCAGTATATCAAACAACAACACTCAGCCACAGAGTACACCACGCAGTTCAAGCAATACTCAGTACTGACCAACTGGGACAACAACACTCTGATAGTCATGTACTGACATAGACTCAAAGAAAACATGAAGGATAAAATCACCTTCAACAGACAAGCGGTCGACACACTGGACAAGCTCATCACACAAGTAATCAACATTGATAACAAGCTATTTGAGTGAGCGATGGAGAAGTGCCATGACAGAGGATACAGCCACCCCGCATGGCATGTGAGTAACCACTACAAGCCACCTAACAAGGCACTGCCACATGACCCATATAGCTATGCACCCATGGAACTGGATGCAGTCCACCACAAAGGAAAGTTCACGAAGGGAAGGAACAACAAAAAAAGGAAAGCACTGAAGTGCTATGCCTGTGGCAAGCTAGGCCACATGGCGAAAGACTGTTGTTCAAAGAATAAGGTGCACTGACAGCAACTTAATACACTCGACAGAGACTGGAATGTCATCAAGCCAGAGGACCCACCAGGAGAGGCTCAGCTATCTCTTAAACAATAGGACAACTACGATCAGACATTGGAAGTAGCCCACCAACTGGCAACATCAGGAGGCAAGGACCTACCAGAACAGACAGGTCAGGACAAGGGACAGGAGCTCTTAACCACCTCTGATGGGGACCAAGACAAACCCACGTCTATCAAAGAAGAAATACCACAAGGAAGCTATGCTTACAGCATAGACCCACGAAACCTACAGTACAGTGAACTACAGTGGAGGTTTTGCACGGAGCACTACTGCACTGTTGCGGTCTGTACTGTACTGTCCTATCTGAGTATAGGATTAGGGTGAGAGGTGGAAAGTGGGTTGGTTCTCGCAGGAGAGGAGTGTCAAGGAGTGCGAAGGGGTTTGGTGGAACGTGGTGGTGGTGACACCTGATCAATGGCTTTGTACAAAAGGATTGTATTGAAGTAGATCTAGTTGTCTGGATCACAACATGAGTTGAAGATGATTGTTCCATAGGGGAACTATCGCCAGACTATATAGTGCTGGCCTGTCAAGACAATTGAGATTGTCTTGACAGTCTTGACATCAAGATGGGTGAGATTGTCTTGACAGTCCCACCATGTTATGCATCCTGCATCAAGACAGGTGAGATTGTCTTGATGCTTCATGCATACTGTGTCAAGACTGGTGAGATTGTCTTGATGCTTCATGCATGTTGTGTCAAGACTCCCGTGTGTGTCTTGACAGTCACGTGACTTCTTGTTAGTTGGTCACTTGACTTCCATGATGTTCTCTTACCTGGCCCACAGCCTGATTGCCTATAAATAAGTGGCTCCCATTCCCTGGGTCGTAACACTACCCTCCTCTCCTTCATTTATTGTCCTGATGAATTCTTGAGTATGTCTGCAAAATCACATGCCTCTGCTTACCGAAAACAACTGGTGGCCCAGATCTGTGATTATAACTTTGTGTCACTTGCTCCATGTGACTTCTGTGTTTTGAACCATAAGCTCTGCTTCTGAATGTCTGACAACAACAATAAGTTGAAGTGCACTGAATACACTTATTGTGGGAAGTCCTGTGTGTCACTCTCTTGGGAGTTGCTCAACATGACTTGAGATAACCTTTGTGAGGATTTGGCTGTTGACAAGGCCAAGCAGGATACTCTTGTTAAGCAGCTTGCCGAGTTGCAGGCTCGTGTGTCCCGAAAGCAAAAGGTTCTTGAGAGTGCTGAGAGTCAAGCAAGGAAGAAGCTCCAGTGCCTTGTTGCTGAAATAGAGGTGGATGGTGAAGATTTGTCGGCAACAGTCATTGATGTGTCTGCACTGCAGGCCAAGCTGTTCAGTCCTACTTCTGCCAGAACTGCTGCAGGAGGAGCTGGCAGTTCACGAGGTTCCTGAGTAGTTCCCAGGTATTTTCTGAGTCTGGGTATCCTTTCCACTTGACAAGGTATTGCTGACTTTTCCTAGCCAGAATCTGTTCAACTTTGAACTCTTGTTCTTCTTCAGGTTGGTAATAAAATGTTTCCTGCAATAGTGTGTTCTGGTCAGCTAATTTGATCATTGAGATGTGAAAGTTGGGGTGTACCTAAGCATCTCTCAGTAGTCGCAGTCTGACATTAACTGGTCCAGTTTTTTCTTTGACTGAAAATAGTCTGACCTTGACATAGTCCAGTTTCTTTATTCTTGGTTTCTTGACTTTCCAGTTTCTTGTGAGGAGGTAGACTTTATCCCCCTTCTTTAGCTGAGGTGCCATTTTCAATTTCTTGTCCATTTGACATTGCATTCTTTCTGAGGTTTCTTGAAGGTAGTGCCTCATCATCGTGTGTGTTTGTCGTAGGAGCTTGTCATGTTGGAGTGCTTTCTCTGTGTTTGGTGAAGCTCTGCTTGGTATCCTGATGTTCACATGTTGTCCAAAATTGGCAAAAAATAGTGATTCCTTTGTTGAGTCTGATCTGTGCTGGTTGATTGCCAGCTGTGCCACTGGTAATAACTGTACCCAATTGCTGTGGGTCTGGTTGATGTAATACTGTAAGTAAGTCTCCAGGACTTGGTTTGCTTGCTCTGTCTGGCTGTCAGTTCGTGGGTGATAGGCTGTAGACATTTTGGGCTTTGTTCCCATGGCTGCACTGATTATCTTCTAGTAGTTGGATGTGAAGAGTTTGTCTCTGTCAGTAATGATCATGATCAGAACTCTGTAGTCTCTGACCAATCTGTCCAGTAAGAGGTGTCCCAACTGTTCTGCTATGTGGGTCTTCTTGAATAGTACCACTATTAGATATTTTGTGAATCTGTCCACTATCACCATAATCAAGTTGTAGGTGATTCCTGTGACTGGGTCTTTGGACTTGGGTAGCTTTGTGATGAAGTCTATTGATATGTCTTCCCACAGGCCTCTCAGTATTGTGTTCGGGTGTCCTTCTCCGTATAGCTTATGTCTTCCATGTTTGTTTTTCTGGCATAGTAGACACTTGCTGATGTAGTTTGTGATATGTTGTCAGAGGTTAATGACATTGTTCCCTGTCTGTTGGATAAGGTCTATAGTCTTGGAGATTCCTGGGTGACCATGTGCTGGATTGTTGTGGTAGTTCCTTATTAGTTCTTCAGTGTCTTCTGCTGTAAGCTTGTTGATCTGTGGTTGAGGCACCAGGTTTCCTTGCTGGTCCTGCTATAAGATTGTTCCTTGGTGTTCATCATCTTCCATGTAGTCTTTTCGTCAGCTTAGTGCGTCTGCTCTCCTATTGTCTTGTCCAGGGGTGTACAAGATCTTGAACTTGTGTTGCTCTAGGAGTTCAGCCTATCTGACTTGCTGTCTGTTCAGCTTCTTGGTTGTTGTGAATGTTGTCAGATTTTTGTGGTCTGTGAGAACAGTGAGTTCAGAACTGCTTTCTGCGTACACTCTCCAGTGTTTGAGTGCATTGACAACTGCCAGTAGCTTTTTATTGTGGATATCATAGTTTTGTTCCGCTTGTGTTATTTTTCGTGAGTAGTAGGCAACTGGGTGCCACTTGCCATCTACCTGTTGGCATAGACATGCTCCCACTGCCTGATCTGAAGTGTCTGTCTTGATTTGTGTTGGTTGGCCTGTCTTGAAGTTGAGGAGAACTGGTTCCTTGGCGCAAGTATCCTTGAGCTGTTGGAATGCTTTTTGTTGTCTCTCTGTCCACCAGTACTCCACGTCCTTCTTCGTGAGTTCTGTCAGTGGTGTTGCTATCTGTGAGTAGTTCTTTATGAACTGTCAGTTGAAGTTGGCAAATCCTAGGAAGGCTTGTACTTTCTTAACTGACATCAGTGTTGGCCATTGCTGAATCACTTTGATTTTCTCAGGGTTGATCTTGATCTCTTTGATTCCTATGATGTATCTGAGGAATTCAACTTCTGGTTTGTTGAACTTGTATTTCTTTGGGTTGAGCTTGAGCTCTGCCTATTGTAGGTATCGTAGAATATCCTTCAGATGTTTGGTATGTTCCTGTTACGTGTTTGAGTAGACAAGAATGTCATCCAGGTAGGTGATAGCTGTTTGGTCCAGGTGTGCTCTGATGATGTTGTTGATCAATGCTTGACATGTTGCTGGTGTGTTTGTAAGTCTGAATAGTATAACCAGATACTTGTAGTATCTGTATCAGGTTCTGAAGGCTGTCTTCCATTCTTCTCCTTCTTTCATGTGTATCAGGTTGTATGCTCCTTTCAAGTCCAGCTTGGTAAAGATTATAGCTTGGCTGATCCTGTCTCACAATTTGTTTGCATTTGGCAACAGATATCAGTTCTTGATGGTAATGTTGTTGAGTTTCCTGTAATCCACACAAAGTTGAAGACTTCTGTCTTTCTTTGGTGCAAATAGTATCGGGTATCCTGCTGGTGATTGAGATTCTCAAATAAAACTCTTTTTCAGGTTTTCCTCCAGGTACTCGTGAAGTACTTGGATCTTTTTCTCTGATAACTGGTAAATTGGTCTAAATCCTGGCTCTGTCCCTGGTTACAACTTGATCTCATGATCCCAAGGTTGGTGCTTAGGCAACACTGCTGTTGTTGTCTCTTCCTGAAAGAGGTTATCATACCTAGGTCAGTACTCTTCAGAGATCTCCAGAGAGTTAACAACTTCCTCTCTCTTCATCTCTGACTGTTTGGCCACCTGGTTCTGGGGTGTGCCTGTCAAGGCAGACCTCTTCTCTTGAGAGTTGTCCTTTCTGTCAGTGAGGTTCCACTGAGGACTCCTTCCCTTATCTGTCCACACCTTCTGTGGCTGGTAACAGGTCTGAGCTGTGTTGTTAGTGCAGTTCCTAAACGTGAGTACTCCTGTCCTCCAGTTAACAACTGGATTGTGCTTCTTTAGCCAAGGCATCCCCAAATAGATATCCTGAGTGGCCAACTTGACAATATCAAGGTGGATCCTTTCAGCATAGTGTCTGGTAACTATTTCCATTGGCTGCATCTCATGGCAGACTAGCTCTGTCTGTCCATTTGCTATTGTGAGCTGATAGGGCTGCTGCTTGTGTCTCCTTCCAGTGCTGAGGGTATTGTAAAGTTGTCCTGAGATGTAGTTTCCACTGGCTCCAGAGTCCATAAGTGTGTATGTCTGTACTGGTGTGTTGGCGTGTAGTGACACAGGTAATCGCAGGTGCTTTGCGTTGCTAGGGGTCATGTTGTTGAGCTCCTGATGTCACCCCTTGACAAGGGAGTTCAGCCTTTTTCTGATCAAAGTGTCTTTCCACTGACTGGGCAATGGGTCCAGCCATTCCCATCAGTCCTAAGGAATCTGTTCATGAATTTGTCTTGCTGATACTTGTCACATCCAGGCTTGAGGCAGTACTGCCAATTGTTGATGTAGCAGTTGTAGTTGTTGCCTTGCTGTAGGAACATGAGGTGTTTGTGCCAATCATGTGTGTGCCCGGGGAATACGGTGTGTTGATGTTTGTCCCAAAGATAGATCTCACACGCATCCTTCTCACAATTGACCCAATGCTTGTAGCAGGTGGTGTGGTAGGGTGAATGTCCTCTGTACTTTTGTAGTTGTTTGTGGTAGGTGCAGTAGTGCTTTGTGCAAAACCTCCACTGTAGTTCACCATGCCGTAGATTTTGTGGGTCCATGCTGTAAGCATAGCTTCCTTGTGGTATTTCTTCTTTGATAGATGTGGGTTCATCTCAGTCCCCATCAGAGGTGGTTAAGAGCTCCTGTCCCTTGTCCTGACCTATCTGTTCTGGTAGGTCCTTGCCTCCTGATGTTGCCAGTTGGTGGGCTACTTCCAATGTCTGATTGTAGTTGTCCTATTGTTCAAGGGATAGCTAAGTCTCTCCTGGTGAGTCCTCTGGCTTGATGATATTCCAGTCTCTGTCGAGTGTATTAAGTTGCTGTCAGTACACCTTGTTCTTTGAACAACAGTCTTTCACTATGTGGCCTAGCTTGCCACAGGCATAGCACTTCAGTGCTTTCCTTTTTTTGTTGTTCCTTCCCTTCGTGAACCTTCCCTTGTGGTGGACTGCATCCAGTTCCATGGGTGCATAGCCATATAGGTCATGTGGTGGTGCCTTGTTAGACAGCTTGTAGTGGTTGCTCACATACCATGTGGGGTGGCTGTATCCTCTGTCATGGTGTTTCTCTATCACTCACTCGAATAGCTTGTCATCAATGTTGATTGCTTGTATGATGAGTTTGTCCAGTGTGTCGACCACTTGTCTGTTGAAGGTGATTTCATCCTTTATGTTTTCCTTGAGTCCACATCAGTACATGACCATCAGGGCATTGTTGTCCCAGTCAGTCAGTACTGAGTATTGTTTGAACTGCGTGGTGTACTCTGCAGCTGAGTGTTGTTATTTGATGTGCTGGATCATTCGTATAGCCACTTTGTCTTTGTTAGATAGTCCAAGGATCCTTTTGATCTTGTTCTTGAATCATGTCTATTTTGTTATCTATTCTGTTGTGCTGTTGTGGTCTCTGTTTCCTGAGAGATGTTTGTTGATGTAGGGCTTGATCTATCAATAAGTATTACCTCTTATGTAAGTGGTTGCGAAGAGAGGCCACTTTTCCCTAGGCAGCTTTGTCTCTGGTTGGAATTGAAAGTAGACTTGGAGTTGCATGAGCCAGTCGTCAACCTTGTTCCTTTCACTGTAGAACAGGTCTGGCTTGGCAACACTAATCTTTCCATCTGGGAAGTCAGGGTTGGTTACTCCTAAGGTACTCATCCTTGAGGGTCTTCAAAGTGTTGCAGTCTGTACTGTACTGTCCTATCCGAGTATAGGATTAGGGTGAGAGGTGGAAGGCGGATTAGTTCTTGCAGGAGAGAAGTGTCAAGGAGTGCAAAGGGGTTTGGTGGAACATAGTGGTGGTCATACCTGATCAATGGCTTCATACAAAAAGATTGTATTGAAGTAGATGTAGTTGTCTGGATCACAACATAAGTTGAAGACAATTATTCCATAGGGGAACTATCACCAGACTATATAGTGCTGGCCTGTCAAGACAATCAAGATTGTCTCAACAGTCTTGATGTCAAGACAGGTGAGATTGTCTTGACAGTCCCACCATGTTATGCATCCTGCATCAAGACAGGTGAGATTGTCTTGACAGTCCCACCATGTTATGCATCCTGCATCAAGACAGGTGAGATTGTCTTGATGCTTCATGCATGCTGTGTTGAGATGTTATGACCCAGAGGATGGGAGCCACTTATTTATAGGCAATCAGGCTGCGGGCCAGGCAAGAGGACACTATGGAAGTCAAGTGACCAACCAACAAGGGGTCACATGACTGTCGAGACACACACAGGAGTCTTGACGCAGGATACATGAAGTATCAAGACAATCTCACCAGTCTTGACGCAGGATGCATGAAGCATCAAGACAATCTCACCAGTCTTGACACAGGGTGCATAACATGGTGGGACTGTTAAGACAATCTCACCTGTCTTGACATCAACACTGTCAAGACAATCTTGATTGTCTTGACAGGCCAGCACTATATAGTCTGGTGATAGTTCCCTTATGGAACAATTGTCTTCAACTTATGTTATGATCCAGACAACTAGATCTACTTCAATACAATCCTTTTGTACAAAGCTGTTGATCAGGTGTCACCACCACCATGTTCCACCAAACCCCTTCACACTCCTTGACACTCCTCTCCTGCAAGAACCAACCTGCCTTCCACCTCTTGCCCTAATCCTATACTCGGATAGGACAGTACAGTACAGACTGCAACACTTTGAAGACCCTCAAAGATGAGTACCTCAGGAGTAACCAACCCCAACTTCCCAGATGGAAAGATTAGTGTTGCCAAGCCAGACCTGTTCTACAGCAAAAGAAATAAGGTTGACGACTGGCTCATGCAACTCCAAGTCTACTTTCAATTCCAACCAGAGACAAAGCTGCCTAAGGAAAAGTGGCCCCTCTTCATAACCACTTACATGAGAGACAATGCTTATTGATGGATCAAGCTCTACATCAACAAACATCTCTCAGGAAACAGAGACCACGATGGCACAACAGAATAGATGACAAAATGGACATGATTCAAGGACAAGATCAAAAGGATCCTTGGACTATCTAACAAAGACAAAGTGGCTATACAGATGATCCAGCACATCAAGCAACAACACTCAGCCGCAGAGTACACCACACAGTTCAAACAATACTTAGTACTGACTGACTGGGATGATGACACCCTGATGGTCATGTACTGACATGGACTCAAGGAAAACATGAAGAATGAAATCAGCTTTGACAGATGAGTGGTCAACACACTGGACAAACTCATCGCACAAGCAATCAACATCAATAACAAACTATTCGAGTGAGTGATAGAGAAACACTATGACAGAGGATACAGCCACCCCGCATGGCATGTGAGTAACCACTACAAGCTACCTAACAAGGTACTGCCACATGACCCATATGGCTATACACCCATGGAACTGGATGCAGTCCACCACAAGAGAAGGTTCACAAAAGGAAGAAACAACAAAAAGAGGAAAGCACTGAAGTGCTATGCCTGTGGCAAGCTAGGCCACATAGTGAAAGACTGTTGTTCAAAGAACAAGGTGCACTGACAGCAACTTAATACGCTTGACAGAGACTGGAATATCATCAAGCCAGAAGACCCACCAGGAGAGACTCAGCTATCCCTTGAACAATAGGACAACTATAATCAGACATTGGAAGCAGCCCACCAACTGGCAACATCAGGAGGCAAGGACCTACCAGAACTGACAGGTCTGGACAAGGGACAGGAGCTCTTAACCACCTCTGATAGAGACTGAGACAAACTCACATCTATCAAAGAAGAAATACCACAAGGAAGCTATGCTTACAGCATGGACCCACAAAATCTACAGCACGGCAAACTACAGTAGAGGTTTTGCACAAAGCACTACTGCACCTACCACAAACAACTACAAAGGTACAGAGGACATTCACCCTACCACACCACCTGCCACAAGCATTGGGTCAATTGTGAGAAGGATACGTGTGAGATCTATCTTTGGGATAAATGCCAACACACCGCATTCCCTGGGCACACACATGACTGGTACGAACACCTCATGTTCCTACAGCAAGGCAACAACCACAACTGCTATATCAACAATTGGCAGTACTACCTCAAGCCTGGATGTGGCAAGCATCAGCAAGACAAATTCATGAACAGATTCCTCAGAACTGATGGGAATGGCTGGACCTATTGCCCAGTCAGTGGAAAGATACTTCAATCAGGAAAAGACTGAACTCCCTTGTCAAGGGGTGACATCAGGAGCTCAACAACATGACCTCTAGCAACACAAAGCACCTGTGATTGCCTGTGTCACTACACACCAACACGCCAGTACAGACATACACACTTGTTGACTCTGGAGCCAGCGGAAACTACATCTCAAGACAACTTTACGATACCCTTGGCACTGGAAGGAGACACAAGCAGCAGCTCTATCAGCTCACGATGGCAAATGGACAGACAGAGCTAGTCTGCCATAAGACACAGCCAATGGAAATAGTTACCAGACACTATGCTGAAAGGATCCACCTTGATATTGTCAAGTTGGCCACTCAGGATATCTATTTGGGGATACCTTGGCTAAAGAAGCACAACCCATTTGTTAACTGGAGGACAGGAGTACTCACGTTTAGGAACTGCACTAACAACACAGCTCAGACCTGTTACCAGCTGCAGAAGGTGTAGACAGATGAGGGAAGGAGTCCTCAGTGGAACCTCACCAACAGAAAGGACAACTCTCAAGAGAAGAGGTCTGCCTTGACAGGCACACCCCGGAACCAGGTGGCCAAACAGTCAGAGATAAAGAGAGAGGAAGTTGTTAACTCTCTGGAGATCTCTGAAGAGTACTGGCCTGAGTATGATAACCTCTTTCAGGAAGAGACAACAACAGCAGTGTTGCCTAAGCACCAACCTTGGGATCATAAGATCAAGTTGCAACCAGGGACAGAGCCAGAATTTGGACTAATTTACCAGTTATCAGAGAAAGAGCTCCAAGTACTTCGCAAGTACCTGGAGGAAAACCTGAAAAAGGGTTTCATTCGAGAATCTCAATTGCCAGCAGGATACCCGATACTATTTGCGCCAAAAAAAAACAGAAGTCTTTGACTTTGTGTGGATTACAGGAAACTCAACAACATTACCATCAAGAACTGATATCTGTTGCCAAATGCGAACAAATTGCAAGACAGGATCAGCCAAGCTACAATCTTTACCAAGCTGGACTTGAAAGGAGTATACAACCTGATACACATGAAAGAAGGAGAAGAATGGAAGACAGCCTTCAGAACCTGATACAGACACTACAAGTATCTGGTGATGCCATTCAGACTCACGAACACACCAGCAACATGTCAAGCATTGATCAATAACATCATCAGAGCACACCTGGACCAAACAGCTATCACCTACCTGGATGACATTCTTGTCTACTCAAACACACAACAGGAACATACCAAACATGTGAAGGATGTTCTACAATGCCTACAACAGGCAGGGCTCAAGCTTAACCCAAAGAAATGTGAGTTCAACAAACTGGAAGTTGAATTCCTCAGATATGTTATAGGGATTGAAGGGATCAAGATTAACTCTGAGAAAATCAAAGTGATTCAGCAATGGCCAACACTGACATCAGTTAAGGAAGTACAAGCCTTCCTAGGATTTGCCAACTTCAACTGACAGTTCATAAAGAACTACTCACAGATGGTAACACCACTGACAGAACTCACAAAGAAGGACATGGAGTACTGGTGGACAGAGAGACAACAAAAAGTATTCTAATAGCTCAAGGACACTTGCGCCAAGGAACCAGTTCTCCTCAACTTCAAGACAGGCCAACTGACACAAATCAAGACAGACACTTCAGATCAGGCAGTGGGAGCATGTCTATGCCAACAGGCAGATGGCAAGTGGCACCCAGTCACCTACTACTCACAAAAAATAACACAAGCAGAACAAAACTATGATATCCACAACAAAGAGCTACTGGCAGTTGTCAACACACTTGAACACTGGAGAGTGTACACAGAAAGCAGTTCTGAACTCACTGTTCTCACAGACCACAAGAATCTGACAACATTCACAACAACCAAGAAGCTGAACAGACAGCAAGTCAGATAGGCTGAACTCCTAGGGCAACACAAGTTCAAGATCTTGTACACCCCTGGACAAGATAATAGGAGAGCAGACGCACTAAGCTGATAAAAAGACCACATGGAAGATGATGAACACCAAGGAACAATCTTACAGCAGGACTAGCAAGAAAACCTGGTGCCTCAACCACAGATCAACAAGCTCACAGCAGAAGACACTGAAGAACTAATAAGGAACTACCACGATAATCCAGCACATAGTCACCTAGGAATCTCCAAGACCACAGACCTTATCCAACAGGCAGGGAACAATATCATTAACCTCTGACAACATGTCACAAACTACATCAGCAAGTGTCTACTATGCCAGAAAAACAAACATGGAAGACATAAGCCATACAGAGAAGAACACCCAAACACGATACCAAGAGGCTTGTGGGAAGATGTGTCAATGGACTTCATCACAAAGCTACCCAAGTCCAAAGACCCAGTCACAGGAATCACCTACAACTTGATTATGGTGATAGTGGACAGATTCACAAAATATCTAATAGCAGTACTATTCAAGGAGACTCACACAGCAGAACAGTTGGGACACCTCTTACTGGACAGATTGGTCAGAGACCACAGAGTTCTGATCATGATCATTACAGACAGAGATAAACTCTTCACATCCAACTACTGGAAAACAATCAGTGCAGCCATAGGAACAAAACCCAAAATGTCTACAGCCTATCACCCATGAACTGACAGCCAGACAGAGCAAGCAAACCAAGTCCTGGAGACTTACTTACAGCATTACATCAACAAGACCCACAGCAATTGGGTACAGTTATTACTGGTGGCACAGCTGGCAATCAACCAGCACAGATCAGACTCAACA
Organism: Lichina pygmaea; assembly: GCA_963422465.1. Lineage (NCBI taxonomy): Eukaryota > Fungi > Ascomycota > Lichinomycetes > Lichinales > Lichinaceae > Lichina > Lichina pygmaea. The sequence continues at coordinate 2,242,644 of OY730175.1, read as the reverse complement.
AAGGAATCACTATTTTTTGCCAATTTTGGACAACATGCAAACATCGGGATGCCAAGCAGAGCTTCACCAAACACAGAGAAAGTACTCCAACATGACAAGCTCCTACAACAAACACACACAATGATGAGGCACTAACTTCAAGAGACCTCAGAAAGAATGCAACATCAAATAGACGAGAAATCCAAAATGGCACCTCAGCTAAAGAAGGGGGATAAAGTCTACCTCCTCACAAGAAATTGGAAAACAAAGAAACCAAGAACAAAGAAACTGGACTATGTCAAGGTCAGACTATTTTCAGTCGAAGAAAAAACTGGACCAGTCAACATCAGACTGCGACTACTGAGAGACACTTGGGTACACCCAAACTTTCACATCTCAATGATCAAATTAGCTGACCAGAGCACACTCTTGCAGGAAACATTTCATTACCAACCAGAGGAAGAACAGGAATTTGAGTTCGAACAGATCTTGAAGAGAAAAGGTCAGCGATACCTTGTCAAGTGGAAAAACTACCCAGACTCGGAAAATACCTGGGAACCACTCAGGAACCTTGCGAACTGCCAGCTCCTCCTGCAGCAGTTCTGGCAGAAGCAGGACTGAACAGCTTGGCCTGCAGTGCAGACGTGTCAATGACTGTTGCCGACAAGTCTTCACCATCCACCTCTATTTCAGCAACAAGGCACTGGAGCTTCTTCTTTGCTTAGCCTTCAGCACCTTCAAGAACCTTTCGCTTTCAGGACACACGAGCCTGCAGCTCAGCAAGCTGCTCAACAAGAGCATCCCACTTGGTCTCATCAACAGCCAAATCCTCGCGAAGGTTATCCTGAGTTATGTTCAGTGACTCCCAAGAAAGTGACACACAGGACTTCCCACAACAAGTGCATTCAGCGCACTTCAATTTATTGTTGTTGTCAGACATTCAGAGGTAGGGCTTGTGGTTTAAAACACAGAAGTCACACGGAGCAAGCGACACAAAGTTATGATCACAGATCTGGGCTGCCAGTTGGTTTCAGTAAGCAGAGGCACGTGATTTTGCAGACATACTCAAGAATTCATCAGGACAATGAATGAAGGAGAGGAGGGTAGTGTTACAACCCAGAGGATGGGAGCCACTTATTTATAGGCAATCAGGCTGCGGGCCAGGCAAGAGGACACCATGGAAGTCAAGTGACCAAACTGACAAAGAGTCACATGACTGTTGAGACACACAGGAGTCTTGACACAGGATGCATGAAGCATCAAGACAATCTCACCAGTCTTGACGCAGAATGCATGAAGCATCAAGACAATCTCACCAGTCTTGACACAGGATGCATGAAGCATCAAGACAATCTCACCAGTCTTGACATAGGATGCATGAAGCATCAAGACAATCTCACCAGTCTTGACGCAGGGTGCATAACATGGTGGGACTGTCAAGACAATCTCACCTGTCTTGACGTCAAGACTGTCAAGACAATCTCAATTGTCTTGACAGGCCAGCACTATATAGTCCGGTGATAGTTCCCTTATAGAACAATTGTCTTCAACTTATGTTGTGATCCAGACAACTAGATCTACTTCAATACAATCCTTTTGTACAAAGCTGTTGATCAGGTGTCACCACCACCATGTTCCACCAAACTCCTTCGCACTCCTTGACACCCCTCTCCTGCGAGAACCAACCTGCCTTCCACTTCTTGCCCTAATTCTATACTCAGATAGGACAGTACAGTACAGACCGCAACATGAGACTGGTGAGATTGTCTTGATGCTTCATGCATGCTGTGTCAAGACTGGTGAGATTGTCTTGATGCTTCATGCATGCTGTGTCAAGACTCCCGTGTGTGTCTTGACAGTCACGTGACTCCTTGTTGGTTGGTCACTTGACTTCCATGATGTCCTCTTGCCTGGCCTGCGGCCTGATTGCCTATAAATGAGTGGCTCCCATTCCCTGGGTTGTAACATGCACCTACCACAAACAACTACAAAGGTACAGAGGACATTCACCCTACCACACCACCTGCCACAAGCATTAGGTCAATTGCGAGAAGGATGTGTGTGAGATCTACCTTTGGGACAAACACCAACACACCATATTCCCCAGGCACACACATGATTGGCATGAACACCTCATGTTCCTACAGCAAGGCAACAACAACAACTGCTACATTAACAACTGGTAGTACTGCCTTAAGCCTGGATGTGACAAGCATCAGTAAGACAAATTCATGAACAGATTCCTCAGAACTGATGGGAATGGCTGGACCTATTGCCCAGTCAGTGGAAAAACACTTTGATCAGGAAAAGACTGAACTCCCTTGTCAAGGGGCAACATCAGGAGCTCAACAACATGACCCCTAGCAACACAAAGCACCTGTGATTACCTGTGTCACTACACACCAACACGCCAGTACAGACATACACACTTGTTGACTCTGGAGCCAGTGGAAACTACATTTCAAGACAACTTTACAACACTCTTGGTACTGGAAGGAGATGCAAGCAGTAGCCCTATCAGCTTGTGATAGTAAATAGACAGACAGAGCTAGTCTGCTATGAGACACAGCCAATGGAAATAGTTACTGGACACCATGCTGAAAGGATCTACCTTGATATCATCAAGTTGGCCACTCAGGATATCTATTTGGGGATGCCTTGGCTAAAGAAGCACAATACAGTTGTTAACTGGAGAACACGAGTACTCACGTTTAGGAACTGCACTAACAACACAGCTCAGACCTGTTACCAGCCGCAGAAGGTGTGGACAGATGAGGGAAGGAGTCCTCAGTAGAACTTCACTGACAGAAAGGATGACTCTCAAGAGAAGAGGTCTACCTTGACAGGTATACTCCAGAACCAGGTGGCCAAACAGTCAGAGATGAAGAGAGAGGAAGTTATTAATCCTCTGGAGATCTCTGAAGAGTACTGACCTGGGTATGATAACCTCTTTCAGGAAGAGACAACAACAGCAGTGTTACTTAAGCACTAACCTTGGGATCATGAGATCAAGTTGCAACCAGGGACAGAGCCAGAATTTGGACTAATTTACCAGTTATCAGAGAAAGAGCTCCAAGTACTTTGTGAGTATCTGGAGGAAAACCTGAAAAAGAGTTTTATTCAAGAATCTCAATCGCCAGTAGGATACCTGATACTATTTGCACTAAAGAAAGACAGAAGTCTTTGACTTTGTGTGGATTACAGGAAACTCAACAATATTACTATCAAAAACTGATATCTGTTGCCAAATGCAAATAAATTGCGAGACAGGATCAGCCAAGCTACAATCTTTACCAAGCTGGACTTGAAAGGAGCATACAACCTGGCACACATGAAAGAAGGAGAAGAATAGAAGACAGCCTTCAGAACCTGATATAGACACTACAAGTATCTGGTTATGCTATTCAGACTCACAAACACACCAGCAACTTGTCAAGCATTGATCAATAACATCATCAGAGCACACCTGGACCAAACAGCTATCACCTACCTGGATGACATTCTTGTCTACTCAAACACACAACAGAAACATACCAAACATGTGAAGGATGTTCTACAATGCCTACAACAGGCAGGGCTCAAGCTCAACCTGAAGAAATACAAGTTCAACAAACTGGAAGTTGAATTCCTCAGATACATCATAGGAATCAAAGGGATCAAGATCAACCCTGAGAAAATCAAAGTGATTCAACAATAGCCAACACTGACATCAGTTAAGGAAGTACAAGCCTTGCTAGGATTTACCAACTTCAACTGACAGTTCATTAAGAACTACTCACAGATGGCAACACCACTGACAGAACTCACAAAGAAGAATGTGGAGTACTGGTGGATGGAGAGATAACAAAAAGTATTCCAACAGCTCAAGGACACTTGCACCAAGGAACCAGTTCTCCTTAACTTCAAGATAGGCCAACCAACACAAATCAAGACAGACACTTCAGATCAGGCAGTGGGAGCATGTTTATACCAACAGGCAGACAGCAAGTGGCACCCAGTCACCTACTACTCACACAAAATATCACAAGCAGAACAAAACTATGATATCCACAACAAAGAGCTACTGGTAGTTGTCAACACACTTGAACACTGGAGAGTGTACACAGAAAGTAGTTCTGAACTCACTGTTCTCACAGACCACAAGAATCTGACAACATTCACAACAACCAAGAAGCTGAACAGATGACAAGTCAGATAGGCTGAACTCCTAGGGCAACACAAGTTTAAGATCTTGTACACCCCCAGACAAGACAACAGGAAAGCAGACACACTAAGCTGACAAAAAGACTACATGGAAGATGATGAATACCAAGGAACAATCTTACAGCAGGACCAGCAAGGGAACCTGGTACCTTGACCACAGATCAACAAGCTCACAGCAGAAGACACTGAGGAATTAATAAGAAACTACCACGACAATCCAGCACATAGTCACCCAGGAATCTCCAAGACCACAGACTTTATCCAACAGGTAGGGAATAATATCATCAACCTCTGACAACATGTCACAAGCTACATCAGCAAATGTCTACTATACCAGAAAAACAAACACAGAAGACATAAGCTATATGGAGAAGGACACCTGAACATGATACCAAGAGGTCTGTGGGAAGACATGTCAATAGACTTCATCACAAAGCTACCCAAGTCCAAAGACCCAGTCACAGGAATCACCTACAACTTGATTATGGTGATAGTGGACAGATTCACAAAATATCTAATAGTGGTACCATTCAAGGAGACCCACACAGCAGAACAATTGGGACACCTCTTACTGGACAGATTGATCAGAGACCACGGAGTTCCAATCACAATCATTACAGACAGAGACAAACTTTTCACATCCAACTACTGGAAGATGATCAGTGCAGCCATGGGAACAAAACCCAAAATGTCTACAGCCTATCACCCACAAACTGACAGCCAGACAGAGCAAGCAAACCAAGTCCTGGAGACTTATTTACAGCATTACATCAACCAGACCCACAGCAATTAGGTACAATTATTACCAGTGGCACAGCTGGCAATCAACCAGCACAGATCAGACTCAACAAAGGAATCACTATTCTTTACCAATTTTGGACAACACATAAACATCAGAATACCAAGCAGAGCTTCACCAAACACAGAGAAAGCACTCCAATATAACAAGCTCCTATGACAAACACACACAATGATAAGGTATTACCTTCAAGAGACCTCAGAAAAGATGCAACACCAAATAGACAAAAAATTGAAAATAGCACCTCAGCTGAAGAAGGGGGATAAAGTCTACCTCCTCACAAAAAATTGGAAAGTCAAGAAACCAAGAACAAAGAAACTGGACTATGTCAAGGTCAGACTATTTTCAGTCGAAGAAAGAACTGGACCAGTCAACATCAGACTGTGACTACTGAGAGACTCTCAGGTACACCCAAACTTTCACATCTCCATGATCAAATTAGCTGACCAGAGCACACTCTTGCAGGAAACATTTTATTACCAACCAGAGAAAGAACAGGAATTCAAGGTCAAACAGATCTTGAAGAGAAAAGGTCAGTGATACCTTGTCAAGTGGAAAACTACCCAGACTCAGAAAATACCTGGGAACCACTCAGGAACCTCACAAACTGCCAGCTCCTTCTGCAGTAGTTCTGGCAGCAGCAAGACGGAACAGCTCAGCCTGCAGTGCAGACATGTCAATAACTGTCACTGACAAGTCTTCACCATCCACCTCTATTTCAGCAACAAGGCACTGGAGCTTCTTCTTTGCTTGACCCTCAGCACCTTCAAGAACCTTTCACTTTCAGGACACACAAGTCTGCAGCTCAGCAAGCTGCTCAACAAGAGTATCCCACTTGGTCTCATCAACAGCCAAATCCTTGTGAAGGTTATCTTGGGTCATGTTCAGCAACTCCCAAGAAAGCAACACACAGGACTTCCCACAACAAGTGCATTCAGCGCACTTCAACTTATTGCTGTTGTAAGACATTTGGAAGCAGGGCTTGTGGTTCAAAACACAGAAGTCACACAGCAAGTGACACAAAGTTATGATCACAGATCTGGGCTGCCAGTTGTTTTCAGTAAGTAGAGGCATGTGATTTTGCAGACATACTTGAGAATTCATCAGGATGATGAATGAAGAAAAGGAAGGTAGTGTTACAACCCATAGGATAGGAGCCACTCATTTATAGGTAATCAGGCCGCAGGCCAGGCAAGAGGACACTATGGAAGTCAAGTGACCAACCAACAAGGAGTCACGTGACTGTCGAGAGACACAGGAGTCTTGACGCAGCATGCATGAAGCATCAAGACAATCTCACCAGTCTTGACACAGGGTGCATAACATGGTGGGACTGTCAAGACAATCTCACCTGTCTTGACATCAAGACTGTCAAGACAATCTTGATTGTCTTGACAGGCCAGCACTATATAGTCCGGTGATAGTTCTCTTATAGAACAATTGTCTTCAACTTATGTTGTGATCCAGACAACTAGATCTACTTCAATACAATCCTTTTGTATAAAGCTTTTGATCAGGTGTCACCACCACCATATTCCACCAAACCCCTTCGTACTCCTTGACACTCCTCTCCTGTGAGAACCAACCCACCTTCCACCTCTCACCCTAATCCTATACTCAGATAGGACAGTACAGTACAGACCGCAACACTTTGAAGACCCTCAAGGATGAGTACCTCAGGAGTAACCAACCCCAACTTCCCAGATAGATAGATTAGTGTTGCCAAGCCAGACCTGTTCTACAGTGAAAGAAACAAGGTTGACGACTGGCTTATGCAACTCCAAGTCTACTTTCAATTCTAACCAGAGACAAAGCTGCCTAAGGAAAAGTGGCCCCTCTTCACAACCACTTACATAAGAGGCAATACTTATTGATGGATCAAGCCCTACGTCAACAAACATCTCTCAGGAAACAGAGACCACAATGTTATATCAGAATGGATGACAAAATAGACACAATTCAAGGACAAGATCAAAAGGATTCTTAGACTATCTAACAAAGACAAAGTGGCTATACAGATGATCTAGCACATCAAACAACAACACTCAGCCGCAGAGTACACCACGCAGTTCAAACAATACTCAGTACTGACTCATTAGGATAATGACACTCTGATGGTTATGTACCAACATGGACTCAAGGAAAACATGAAGGATGAAATCACTTTCAACAGACAAGCAGTCGACACACTGGACAAACTCATCACACAAGCAATCAACATTGATAACAAACTATTCAAGCAAGTGATGGAGAAACACCACAACAGAGGATACAGCCACCCTGCATAGTATGTGAGCAACCACTACAAGCCACCTAACAAGGCACCACCATATGACCCATATGGCTATGCACCCATGGAACTGGATGTAGTCCACCACAAGAGAAGATTCACAAAGAGAAGGAACAACAAGAAAGAGAAAGTACTGAAGTGCTATGCCTGTGGCAAGCTAGACCACATGGTGAGAGACTGTTGTTTAAAGAACAAGGTGCACTGACAGCAACTAAATACACTTGACAGAGACTGGAATGTCATCAAGCCAGAGAACCCACCAGGAGAGGCTCAGCTATCCCTTAAACAATAGGACAACTACAATCAGATATTGGAAGCAGTCTACCAACTGGCAACATCAGGAGGTAAGGACCTACCAGAACAGACAGGTCAGGACAAGGGACAGGAGCCCTTAACCACCTCTGATGGGGACTGAGACAAACCCATGTCTATCAAAGAAGAAATACTACAAGGAAGCTATACTTACAGCATAGACCCACGAAATCTACGGCACAGCGAACTACAGTGGAGGTTTTGCACGAAGTACTACTACACCTACCACAAACAACTACGAAGGTACAGAGAACATTCACCCTACTGCGCCACCTGCCACAAACATTGGGTTAATTGCAAGAAGGATGTGTGTGAGATCTATCTCTGGGATAAACACCAACACACTGTATTCCCTGGGCACACACATGATTGGCACAAACACCTCATGTTCCTACAGCAAGGCAACAACTGCAACTGCTACATCAACAATTGGCAGTACTGCCTCAAACCCAGATGTGACCAGCATCAGCAAGACAAATTCATGAACAGATTCCTCAGAACTGATGGGAATAGCTGGATCCATTGCCCAGTCAGTGGAAAGACACTTCAATCAGGAAAAGACTGAACTCTCTTGTCAAGGGGTGACATCAGGAGCTCAACAACATGACCCCTAGCAACACAAAGCACCTGTGATTACCTGTGTCACTACACGCCAACACGCCAGTACAGACATACACACTTGTTGACTCTGGAGCCAGTGGAAACTACATTTCAAGACAACTTTACAACACTCTTGGTACTGGAAGGGGATGCAAGCAGTAGCCCTATCAGCTCGCAATAGTAAATAGACAGACAGAGCTAGTCTGCCATAAGACACAGCTAATGGAAATAGTTACTGGACACCATGCTGAAAGGATCTACCTTGATATTGTCAAGTTGGCCACTCAGAATATCTATTTGGGGATGCCTTGGCTAAAGAAGCACAACCCAGTTGTTAACTGGAGGACAGAAGTACTTATATTTAGGAACTGCACTAACAACACAGCTCAGACCTGTTACCAGCCGCAGAAAGCATGGACAGATAAGAGAAGAAGTTCTCAGTGGAACCTCACTGACAGAAAGGATGACTCTCAAGAGAAGAGGTCTGCCTTGACAGGTATACCCCAGAACCAGGTGGCCAAACAGTCAGAGATAAAAAGAGAGGAAGTTGTTAACTCTCTGGAGATCCCTGAAGAGTACTGACCTGAGTATAATAACCTCTTTCAGGAAGAGACAACAACAGCAGTGTTGCCTAAGCACCAACCTTGGGATTATAAGATCAAGTTGCAACCAGGGACAGAGCCAGAATTTAGACCAATTTACCAGTTATCAGAGAAAGAGCTCCAAGTACTTTGTGAGTACCTGGAGGAAAACCTGAAAAAGAGTTTCATTCAAGAATCTCAATCGCCAGCAGGATACCTGATACTATTTGCACCAAAGAAAGACAGAAGTCTTCAACTTTGTGTGGACTACAGGAAACTCAACAACATTACTATCAAAAACTGATATCTGTTACTAAATGCAAACAAATTGCAAGACAGGATCAGCCAAACTACAATCTTTACCAAGCTAGACTTGAAAGAAGTATACAACCTGATATACATAAAAGAAGGAGAAGAATAGAAGACAGTCTTCAGAACCTGATACAGACACTACAAGTATCTGGTTATGCCATTCAGAACTCACAAACACACCAGCAACATGTCAAGCATTGATCAACAACATCATCAGAGCACACCTGGACCAAACAGCTATTACCTACTTGGACAACATTCTTGTCTACTTGAACACGTAACAGGAATATACCAAACATGTGAAGGATGTTCTACAATACCTACAAAAAGTAGGGCTCAAGCTCAACCTGAAGAAATGTGAGTTCAACAAACTGGAAGTTGAATTCCTCAGATATATCATAGAAATTGAAGGGATCAAGATTGACCCTAAGAAAATCAAAGTGATTCAGCAATGGCCAACACTGACATCAGTTAAGAAAGTACAACCTTTCCTAGGATTTGCCAACTTTAACTGACAGTTTATTAAGAACTACTCACAGATGGCAACACCACTGACAGAACTCACAAAGAAGAACATGGAGTACTGGTAGACGGAGAGACAACAAAAAGTATTCCAGCAACTCAAGGACACTTGCGCCAAGGAACCAGTTCTCCTCAACTTCAAGACAGGCCAACCAACATGAATCAAGACAGATGCTTCAGATCAAGCAGTGGGAGCATGTTTATGCCAACAGGCAGACGGCAAGTGGCACCCAGTTGCCTACTACTCACAAAAAATAACACAAGTGGAACAAATCTATAATATCCACAACAAAAAGCTACTGGCAGTTGTCAACACACTCGAACACTGGAGAGTGTACGTGGAAAGCAGTTCTGAACTCACCATTCTCACAGACCACAAGAATCTGACAACATTCACAACAACCAAGAAGCTGAACAGATGACAAGTCAGATAGGCTGAACTCCTAGGGCAACACAAGTTCAAGATCTTGTACACCCCCAGACAGGACAATAGGAGAGCAGACACACTAAGCTGACAAAAAGACTACATCGAAGATGATGAACACCAAGGAATGATCTTACAGCAGGACCAGCAAGGAAACCTGGTGCCTTGACCACAGATCAACAAGCTCATAGCAGAAGACACTGAAGAATTAATAAGGAACTACCACAACAATCCAGCACATGGTCACCCAGGAATCTCCAAGACCACAGACCTTATCCAACAGGCAGGGAACAATGTCATCAACCTCTGACAACATGTCACAAGCTACATCAGCAAATATCTACTGTGCCAGAAAAACAAACACAGAAGACACAAGCCATATAGAGAAAGACACCTGAACACAATACTAAGAGGCCTGTGGGAAGATGTGTCAATAGACTTCATCACAAAGCTACCCAAGTCCAAAGACCCAGTCACAGGAATCACCTACAACTTGATTATGGTGATAGTGGACAGATTCACAAAATATCTAATAGTGGTACTATTCAAGGAGACCCACACAGCAGAACAGTTAGGACACCTCTTACTGGACAGATTAGTCAGAGACCACAGAGTTCCAATCATGATTATTACAGACAGAGACAAACTCTTCACATCCAACTACTGGAAGACAATCAGTGCAGCCATGGGAACAAAACCCAAAATGTCTACAGTCTATCACCCACAAACTGACAGCCAGACAGAGTGAGCAAACCAAGTCCTGGAGACTTACTTACAGCATTACATCAACCAGACCCACAGCAATTGGGTACAGTTATTACCGGTGGCACAGCTGGCAATCAACCAGCACAGATCAGACTCAACAAAGGAATCACTATTTTTTACCAATTTTAGACAACATGCAAACATCAGGATACCAAGCAGAGCTTCACCAAACACAGAGAAAGCACTCCAACATGACAAGCTCCTATGACAAACACACATGATGATGAGGCACTACCTTCAAGAGACCTTAAAAAGAATACAATGTCAAATAGACAAGAAATCAAAAATAGCATCTCAGCTAAAGAAGGAGGATAAAGTCTACCTTCTTACAAGAAATTGGAAAACAAAAAAACCAAAGACAAAGAAACTTGACAACATCAAGGTCAGACAATTTTCAGTTGAAGAGAAAACAGGACTAGTCAACATCAAGATACAACTACCAAGGGATGTCAGAGTCCATCCAAACTTTCATATATTGATGATTGAACCAGCTGACCAGAGCACACCCTTGCAGGAAACATTCCATTATCAACCTGAAGAAGAACAAAAGTTTGAAGTTGAATAGATCCTGGCTAGGAAAAGTCAGTAATACCTTGTCAAGTGGAAAGGATACCCAGACTCGGAAAATACCTGGGAACCACTCAAGAACCTCGCGAACTGCCAGCTTCTTCTGCGACAGTTTTGGCAGGAGCAGGACTGAACAGCTTGGCCTGCAGAAGGGACATGTCAATGACTGATCAAGTCAAATCCTCGCCATCTGACTCTATCTCTTTCACCAAGCACTGAAGCTTCTGCCTCGCACAGACCTTGGTACCCTCTAACACCTTTCACTTCCAAGACAGACAAGTCTGCACTGTGGCAAGTTGTTCAAAAAGTGTGTCGTGTGTTGTCTTGTCAGTGGCCACATTCTCACAGAGGTTGTTCTGGGACATGTTCAGAGATTCCCAGGACACAGAGACACAAGATCTTCCACGCTGAGTGCACACAGCATATTTCAACTTATCATCTTCTCCCAGCATCTGGAAGCACAGACGACCATGGAGAACACAAAAGTTGCAGGGTGTACACGAAACAAAACCCTGATTGTGGATTTGAGCAGTAAGCTGAGTTTGGCTAACAGTCACACATGACTTTGGAGGCATGACCAGATTTCATCAAAATAATAAAAGATGGAGAGGAGGATAGTGCTACAACCCAGGAGGAACACAGTCTTTATATACTCACAGAAAGCAGCAGACAGGATACTGGACAGAAGTACCAGACAGCGTGACACAGGAACCAGTCATGTGACTGGTGAGACAAACCGGGGAGTGCTTGCCGCAGCATGCATGAACAGTGAGCAAAGTGAGCAGAGCTCACCCAGCTTGCTGCAGTGTGCATGAACAAGTGAGCAAAGTGAGCAGAGCTCACCCAGCTTGCCGCAGCATGCATGAACAAGTGAGCAAAGTGAGCAGAGCTCACCCAGCTCACTGCAGCATGCATGAACTGTGAGCAAAGTGAGCAGAGCTCACTGTGCTCACAAACTGAGCACTATATAGTCTGGTGATAGTTCCCTTATGGAACAATCATCTTCAACTCAAGTTGTGATCCAGACAACTAGATCTACTTCAATACAATCCTTTTGTACAAAGCTATTGATCAGGTGTCACCACCACTATATTCCACCAAACCCCTTTGCACTCCTTGACACTCCTCTCCTGCGAGAACCAACCCACCTTCCACCTCTCACCCTAATCCTATACTCAGATAGGATAGTACAGTACAGACCGCAACATACAGCAAATTCTGAAAAGAAAAGGAATACCTGCCTGGCTAGCTTCCTGGATCTACTCCTTCTGTGATAAGCGCTCTACCACTCTTGTCTTTGATGATTCTGAGTCTTGTTCAATTCCTATTCATTGTGGAGTTTCTCAAGGTTCTCCATTATCCTCTATTCTTTTTCTATTCTACATTTCTGAATTGCATGAGACTGTGCATACTCCCTCTTCTGGTGTATCTGCTCTGGGGTTTGCAGATGATACAAATCTGCTTGCTTTTGGTCACTCCTTGAAAAGTAACCTTCTGAAGTTAAAGAACACACACCTCAAATGTCTATCATGGGCTGCAAGACATGGAATAGTCTTCTCTTCTGAGAAATATGAAATACTTTATTTTTCCAGAAGAAGATCAGACAATCTTCAGCTCAAGCTCAGACTGGGGAATGTGATTCTCAAACCAAAAGAAGAAGTGCGAGTACTTGGAGTGTACCTAGATGCAAAGCTCCACTGGCACAAACACCAGAGGATTATTCTTCAAAAAGCACAGAAAGCACTCTCTTCTCTTTCTAGAACTTCCTATTCTACTTGGGGCTTTCCAGTTCACACATCACGTCTGGTGTACACGCTATACTGAGATCTCTACTGAGCTATGCAGTGGGGATCTGGTTTAACCCTCTAAGAAAATCCTCCAATATCTCTTCTCTTGTTTTATTTCAAAACAGATACCTAAGACTTATTGGGGGTGTCTTCAAAGCCACTTCTTCTTTTCTATTAGAGAGTGAGCTTTTTCTTCTACCTCTAGACCTATACTTTAAATTTCGCACTGCCTGTTTTCTTTCTTCTATTCAAAACTCCCCTCTCAAATACTTTCTTGACAGTATCTTTTCCACTATTTCCAGCTATACCTCTCTCTTGAAGAAACCTTTAAAGGAATCCTCAACTATCTCTCCTAAGTGGAAATTCACTTGGTTAAGTCAAATAACTACTAACCAGGCTAGTTCAAAGAAAGAACTACAAAAGCTTTTTACTAAAAAGTGGGAAGACCAATAGGAAGAGAAGAAAAGAAGAAGCTATCCAGGCTGGCAGACTTTCTGTCAAAAACCACACAAAAACAATCTGAAGCTCTACAAAAAGTTACAGAAAGCTGAGGCAAGTCTGCTACTGCAAATCAGGACTGGAAGAATTGGTCTGGCAAGTTTTCTTTTCAGAGCTGGAGTTCCTGACTTCCCTACCCCACTATGTGTGTGTGGTGTTACAACCCAGGAGGAACACAGTCTTTATATACTTACAGAAAGCAGCAGACAGGATACTGGACAGAAGTACCAGGCAGTGTGACACGGGAACCAGTCACGTGACCGGCGAGACAAACCAGGGGGTGCTCGCTGCAGCATGCATATGCATGAACAAGTGAGCAAAGTGAGCAGAGCTCACTGATCTCACCAAGTGAGCAAAGTGAGCAGAACTCACTGTGCTCACAAACTGAGCACTATATAGTCTGGTGGGCCTGCAATGACTCGAACCTCCACGTGGTGCAGGCTGGGAACCTCGGGGCAGTCGATGGCGGGCGGCTTCCCAGGCTGCTCGTAGTCGCTGCACCGAGAGCTAATCAAGTCACCGGTCGAGCTGCTGGTGTTGCGGAGCGACAGGCCACCGGAGGTGTCGCGCAGGCACCCTGGACACCCCTGTGAAACAGCTACAGCAGAACAGAGGACTGCGACCAAGCTTGGGAGATGAAAACCACCTGACAGACGACTACCGTGTACGCTACGGCCTGAAGCCAGCCCCACAGCTGGTGGATGTGAAGTCTAGGCGTCTGATAGGGCACCTCTGGAGTAGTCGAGAGGAGTTCTCATCACGTCACCCTCCTAGCAGAGTCTCCAGCTAACGTGTGAGGATCTGCTAGGGGGGGAGTGGCCTTGGCACCACAGCGTTGTTAATCGAACGCGGACCACCTGTTAAAGAAGGAGAGTGGTCGTACGAGGAGATGTCGCCGCTCCAGTGCCTAAGGGCCGTGTGATAGCCAAAGTGCTGGCTTGATGGTTTTGCCTAAGGCCTTGCCACGAAGTCTCTTCGTACAATCCACAATCTGGGGCCAGAGGACTGGGTTATCCAGTGGGCCAACAGGTGCAACCAGGGCCCCACAGGCGACAGCGGACCAAGGAGAACTCCTCCCTACTTGGTTAGTGGGCTGGAAAGGCGGCCCTGCAGGTGCTGGCACGGCCTGCAGGGTCCGTAAGGCCTGCGAGGCATGGTCGGCCTTTGTACGAGAGATCTGCGAAGGTAACACGAAACAGTTAACAACTGCGAGGCGTGGCATATAATGGCAGTGACGGAGGTAGGGCCTGGGCCTACTACGAGACTGTCTATATGGCCCGAGAGGACGGATGTGCATGCCGGTTCGTACGGAGTGCAGGCTTAGGCTGCAAACGACAAGCTCAGGGAGCAAACTACAGTTGGAGCGTGGGCTCTGGGCTGGTGACCCAGCGCTCCGAAGCAGGATCCCAGGGGTGAGCACGTACGGCGGAGTGCAAGAGACCTCGGGACTGTGGGAAAGCGTGGTAGAGACCCTGTGGGGGGGTGCCAACTCTACACTATGTTCTGGCATAGTACGACTGTGGCCCACAAACCCTGTTCACCTATTGATCTTTCCTTTATATCTTCTTCTCTTTCTAACTCTCTAATCTTTTCTAAAATTGCTTTGCAGTTCTTTCATGGGTCTGACCACAGACCTGTGCTAACTAGCCTGGACCTGGACTCACCAAGAAAAACCTGGAAGCCAGAAAGGAACTGGAAAACACTGGACACAAACCTGGCAAAACAAGAGTGTAATAATTTGCAGCTGCCCTTCCACTTTCAAGATAAACATGAAGTGGATGAGTACTTGGAATATCTTAACCACTTTCTCCAAGAAATAGCAGACAGATGCACAGAACTCCAGAAGCAATCTAGCCACTCAGTCCCCTGGTGGAACCAAGAGATCCAAACTAAAGTTAAGCAGGAAAGAAGAATAAGAAGACAAGTGCTCAGAGAACAGGCAAGCCAAGAAGAGCTAGAAGAAGCAACTAAGCTCAAGAAGAAAGCTGTCAGAGAAGGCAAACAGAACACCTTCAGAAAACAAGTTCATGAGCTAGCCAGTTCCTCAAAATTCTGGAAGCTTGCAAAGTGGGGAAAATCAAAAGCTAACAAGACCCCTGATCTTCCTCTGGTCCCTGATCTGGAGACTCAAGAAGGACTAGCCAAAAGCTTTGAGGAGAAGACAAAATCTTTCTCAGCTCAATTCTTTCCAGAAGCACGTGTTCCAGAACCAAGTACAGAAAGTCACCAGAGTACCCCAGAGATCCAGCTTTCTCAGGAGGTTACCACTGAAGAAGTGGAGCAAATTCTGAACAAGAAGAAACCTTTTACAGCAGGAGGAAAAGACAAGCTGCCAAATGGATTTCTGAAAGCTCTGGGTCCCAAGTTCTGCCAAGCTATAGCTGTTCTCACATCAACATGCTGGAGACTGGAATACTTTCCAGAGAAATTCAAGAATGCAAAAACAGTCTGTCTAAGAAAACCTGGCAAGGGAATCTATAACCAAGCTAAAGCCTGGCACCCTATAGCTCTGCTAAACACAACTGGCAAGCTGATGGAAGCTATTACAGCAGCCAGACTAAGCAAGGTAGCAGAAGAGGCTAAACTCTTGCCAGAAATCCAGATGGGGTTCAGGAAAGGCAGATCAACTGAATCAGCACTTTTCCTTCTAACTTCCCAAGTGGAAAAAGTCTGGAAAGAAGGCATGGTTGCATCTCTACTTTCTCTGGACATCTCAGGAGCATATGACAGAGTTCTTCCAGAGATTCTTCAAAAGATTCTGGAGAGAAAAGGAATCCCTCTCTGGCTAACTTCTTGGATCTTCTCTTTCTGTACCAGACGTACCACCACCCTAGTTTTTGATGACTCTGAGTCCTCTTCTATTCCTATTCACTGTGGAGTTCCCCAAGGTTCCCCTTTGTCTCCTATTCTTTTTCTATTCTATATTTCTGAACTTCATGAGACTGTACATTCTCCTACTACTGGTGTTTCTGCTCTGGGATTTGCAGATGATACAAATCTGCTTGCATTTGGACACTCTTAAAAGCAACCTTCTGAAGTTGAAGAATACACATCTTAAATGTCTATCTTGGGCTGCAAGACATGGAATGGTCTTCTCTCCTGAGAAATATGAAATACTTCATTTTTCCAGAAGAAGATCAGACAATCTGCAGCTCAAGCTTAGACTTGGGAATGTGATTCTAAAACCAAAAGAAGAAGTGCGAGTATTGGGAGTGTACCTGGATGCCAAACTCCACTGGCACAAACACCAGAGAATTATTCTTCAAAAAGCACAAAAAGCACTATCTTCTCTTTCTAGAACCTCTTACTCCACCTGGGGCTTTCCAGTTCTCACAGCACGCCTTGTGTACACTGCAATACTCAGATCTGTACTGAGCTATGCAGTGGGAATTTGGTTCAACCCACTCAGAAAATCCTCTAATATTTCCTCTCTTATCATATTCCAAAACAAATGTCTGAGACTTATTGGGGGTGCTTTCAAAGCCACTCCTTCTTTTCTATTAGAGAGTGAGCTTTTTCTTTTACCTCTAGATCTCTATTTTAAATTTCACACAGCTTGTTTTCTATCTTCTATCCAAACCTCCTCTCTGAAAGACTTTCTTGACAGTACCTTTTCTACTATTTCTTCCTATGCTTCTTCACTGAGGAAACCTTTAAAGAAATGCTCAACTATCTCTCCTAATTGGAAGTTCACTTGGTTAAGTCAAATAACTACTAACCAGGCTAGTTCAAAGAAAGAACTACAAATACTCTTTACTAAAGAGTGGGAAAACCAATGGGAGGAGAAGAAAAGAAAAGGCTATGCTGGATGGCAGGTGTTTTGCCAAAAACCTCACTACAACAACCTAAAGCTCTACAAAGAGCTACAGAAAGCTGAGGCAAGTCTACTACTGCAAACCAGAACTGGGAGAATTGGTCTAGCAAGTTTTCTTTTCAGAGCTGGAGTCCCTGACTTTCCTACCCCCCTATGCATGTGTGGTCAAGCAGAAGAGACAGTAAAGCATATCACCTCTTCATGCTCTCTCTACTCAAGTCAAAGACAACATGCTCTCTTTAACCCCCAAGATTTCACTACTATTATTTCAAACCCAGAGCTTCTACAGAAGTTTCTGTACTGGTTTATGTCTTTGAAAAGACTAAACCAATTTAATCTGGCTTTCAAACTTCACTATTCACACTCCAACATCTAGAAGCTTTTCCTACCAGACACTACAAGATTTCCTTTTGCTACACTTTCTAGTCACCTCCCTGTCTTCAGTTTTCATTCCTTTAAAGGTTTTCTGAAGAAGTTCACTATTAGCTGGAAGATCTGCATGGCTGTAAAGCTACAAACAGTGTAAGAATCAAATCAAAAAAAAAATATAGTCTGGCGATAGTTCCCTTATGGAATAATCGTCTTCAACTCATGTTGTGATCCAGACAACTAGATCTACTTCAATACAATCCTTTTGTACGAAGCTGTTGATCAGGTGTCACCACCACCACGTTCCACCAAACCCCTTTGTGCTCCTTGACACTTCTCTCCTGCGAGAACCAACCCACCTTCCATCTCTCACCCTAATCCCATACTCGGATAGGACAGTACAGTACAGACTGCAACACTTTAAAGACCCTCAAGGATGAGTACCTCAGAAGTAACCAACCCCAACTTCCCAGATAGAAAGATTAGCATTGCCAAGCCAGACCTGTTCTACAGTGAAAGAAACAAGGTTGATGACTGGCTTATGCAACTCCAAGTCTACTTTTAATTCCAACCAGAGACAAAGCTGCCTAAGGAAAAGTGGCCCCTCTTTGCAACCACTTACATGAGAGGTAATGCTTATTGATGGATCAAGTCCTACGTCAACAAACATCTCTCAGGAAACAGAGACCACAACAGCATAACAGAATGGATAACAAAATAGATGTAATTCAAGGACAAGATCAAAAGAATCCTTGGACTATCTAACAAAGACAAAGTGGCTATACGAATGATCCAGCACATCAAACAACAACACTCAGCTGCAGAGTACACCACGCAGTTCAAACAATACTCAGTACTGACTGACTGGGACGACAACACCCTGATAGTCATGTACTGACATGGACTCAAGGAAAACATGAAGGATGAAATCACCTTTGACGGATGAGTGGTCAACACACTGGACAAACTCATCGCACAAGCAATCAACATCAATAACAAACTATTCAAGCAAGCAATGGAGAAACACCACAACAGGGGATACAGCCACCCCGCATGGCATGTGAGCAACCACTACAAGCTGTCTAACAAGGCACCACCACATAACCTATATGGCTATACACCCATGGAACTGGATGCAGTCCACCACAAGGGAAGGTTCACAAAGGGAAGGAACAACAAAAAAGGGAAAGCACTGAAGTGCTATACCTGTGGCAAGCTAGGCCACATAGTGAAAGACTGTTGTTCAAAGAACAAGGTGCACTGACAGCAACTTAATACACTTGACAGAGACTGGAATGTCATCAAGCCAGAGGACTCACCAGGAGAGGCTCAGCTATCCCTCAAACAATAGAACAACTACAATCAGACATTGGAAGCAGCCCACCAACTGGCAACATCAGGAGGCAAGAACCTACCAGAACAGACAGGTCAGGACAAGGGACAGGAGCTCTTAACCACCTCTGATAGAGACCAAGACAAACCCGTGTCTATCAAAGAAGAAATACCACAAGGAAGCTATACTTACAGCATGTACCCACAAAATCTACGGCACAGTGAACTACAGTGGAGGTTTTGCACAAAGCACTACTACACCTACCATGAACAACTACGAAGGTATAGAGGACATTCACCCTACCACACCACCTACCACAAGCATTGGGTCAATTGCGAGAAGGATATGTGTGAGATCTATCTTTGGGACAAACACCAACACACTGCATTCCCCGGGCACACACATGATTAGCACAAACACCTCATATTCCTACAGCAAGGCAACAACCACAACTGCTACGTCAACAATTGGCAGTACTGCCTCAAGCCTGGATGTGACAAGCATCAGCAAGACAAATTCATGAACAGATTCCTCAGAACTGATGGGAATAGCTGGACCTATTGCCCAGTCAGTGGAAAGATACTTCAATCAGGAAAAGACTGAACTCCCTTGTCAAGGGGCAACATCAGGAGCTCAACAACATGACCCCTAGCAACACAAAGTACCTGTGATTACCTGTGTCACTACACGCCAAAACACCAGTACAGACATTTGCACTTGTTGACTCTGGAGCCAGTGGGAACTATATTTCAAGACAACTTTACGATACCCTCAGCACTGGAAGAAGATGCAAGCAGTAGCCCTATCAGCTCGCGATAGCAAATAGACAGACAGAGCTAGTCTGCCATGAGACACAGCCAATGGAAATGGTTACCAGACACCATGCTGAAAGGATCCACCTTGATATTGTCAAGTTAGCCACTCAGGATATCTATTTGGGGATGCCTTGGCTAAAGAAGCACAACCCAGTTGTTAACTGGAGGACAGGAGTACTCATGTTTAGGAACTGCACTAACAACACAGCTCAGACCTGTTACCAGCCATAGAAAGTGTGGACAGATGAGGGAAGGAATCCTCAGTGGAACCTCACTGACAGAAAGGACAACTCTCAAGAGAAGAGGTCTGCCTCGACAGGTATACCCTGGAACCAGGTGGCCAAACAGTCAGAGATGAAGAGAGAGGAAGTTGTTAACCCTCTGGAGATCCCTGAAGAGTACTGACCTGAGTATGATAACCTCTTTCAGGAAGAGACAATGACAGCAGTATTGCCTAAGCACTAACCTTAGGATCATGAGATCAAGTTGCAACCAGAGACAGAGCCAGAATTTGGACTAATTTACCAGTTATCAGAGAAAGAGCTCCAAGTACTTTGCGAGTATCTGGAGGAAAACCTGAAAAAAGGTTTCATTCAAGAATCTCAATCACCAGTAGGATACCCAATACTATTTGCACCAAAGAAAGACAGAAGTCTTCAACTTTGTGTGGATTACAGGAAACTCAACAATATTACTATCAAAAACTGATATCTGTTGCCAAATGCGAATGAATTGCAAGACAGGATCAGCCAAGCTACAATCTTTACCAAGCTAGACTTGAAAGGAGCATACAACCTGATACACATGAAAGAAGGAGAAGAATGGAAGACAGCCTTCAGAACCTGATACAGACACTACAAGTATCTGGTTATGCTATTCAGACTCACAAACACACCAGCAACATGTCAAGCATTGATCAACAACGTCATCAGAGCACACCTGGACCAAACAGCTATCACCTACCTGGACAACATTCTTGTCTACTCGAACACGCAACAGGAACATACCAAACATGTGAAGGATGTTCTATGATACCTACAAGAGGTAGGGCTCAAGCTCAACCTGAAGAAATACAAGTTCAACAAACCGGAAGTTGAATTCCTCAGATACATCATAGAGATCAAAGAGATCAAGATTGACCCTGAGAAAATCAAAGTGATTCAGCAATAGCCAACACTGACATCAGTTAAGGAAGTACAAGCCTTCCTAGGATTTGCCAACTTCAACTGACAGTTTATTAAGAACTACTCACAGATGGCAACACCACTGACAGAACTCACAAAGAAGAACATGGAGTACTGGTAGACGGAGAGACAACAAAAAGTATTCTAACAGCTCAAGGACACTTGCGCCAAGGAACCAGTTCTCCTCAACTTCAAGATAGGCCAGCCAACACAAATCAAGACAGATGCTTCAGATCAGGCTGTAGGAGCATGTCTATGCTAACAGGCAGACAGCAAGTGGCACCCAGTTACCTACTACTCACGAAAAATGACACAAGCAGAACAAAACTATGATATCCATAACAAAGAGCTACTGGCAGTTGTCAACACACTCGAACACTGGAGAGTGTACACGGAAAGCAGTTCTGAACTCACTGTTCTCACAGACCACAAGAATCTGACAATGTTCACAACAACCAAGAAGCTGAACAGACAGCAAGTCAGATAGGCTGAACTCCTAGGGCAACATAAGTTCAAGATCTTGTACACCCCTGGACAAGACAACAGGAGAGTAGACACACTAAGCTGACAAAAAGACTACATGGAAGATGATGAACGCCAAGGAACAATCTTACAGCAGGACCAGCAAGGAAACCTGGTACCTCAACCACAGATCAACAAGCTCACGGCAGAAGACACTGAAGAACTAATAAGGAACTACTACGATAATCCAGCACATGGTCACCCAGAAATCTCCAAGACTACAGACCTTATCCAACAGGCAGGGAACAATATCATTAACCTCTGACAACATGTCACAAGCTACATCAGCAAGTGTCTACTATGCCAGAAAAAACAAACATAGAAGACATAAGCTATACGGAGAAGGACACCCGAACATGATACCGAGAGGCCTGTGGGAAGACGTGTCAATGGACTTCATCACAAAGCTACCCAAGTCCAAAGACCCAGTCACAGGAATCACCTACAACTTGATTATGGTGATAGTGGACAGATTCACAAAATATCTAATAGTGGTACTATTCAAGGAGACCCACACAGCAGAACAATTGGGACACCTCTTACTGGACAGATTAGTCAGAGACCACGGAGTTCCAATCACAATCATTACAGACAGAGACAAACTCTTCACATCCAACTACTGGAAGACGATCAGTGCAGCCATGGGAACAAAACCCAAAATGTCTACAGCCTATCACCCACGAACTGATGGCCAGACGGAGTGAGCAAACCAAGTTCTGGAGACTTACTTACAGCATTACATCAACCAGACCCACAGCAATTGGGTACAGTTATTACCGGTGGCACAGCTGGCAATCAACCAGCACAGATCAGACTCAACAAAGGAATCACTATTTTTTGCCAATTTTGGACAACATGTGAATATCGGGATACCAAGCAGAGCTTCACCAAACATGGAGAAAGCACTCCAACATGACAAGCTCCTACGACAAACACACATGATGATGAGGCACTACCTTCAAGAGGCCTCGGAAAGAATACAACGTCAAATGGACAAGAAATCGAAAATGGCACCTCAGCTAAAGAAGGGGGATAAAGTCTACCTCCTCACAAGAAATTGGAAAACGAAGAAACCAAAAACAAAGAAACTTGACAACATCAAGGTCAGACTATTTTCAGTTGAAGAAAAAACAGGACCAGTCAACATCAAGATACAACTACCAAGGGATGCCAGAGTCCATCCAAACTTTCATATATTGATGATTGAACCAGCCGACCAGAGCACACCCTTGCAGGAAACATTCCATTATCAAACCGAAGAAGAACAAGAGTTCGAAGTTGAACAGATCCTGGCTAGGAAAAGTCAGCAATACCTCGTCAAGTGGAAAGGATACCCAGACTCGGAAAATACCTGGGAACCACTCAAGAACCTCGCAAACTGCCAGCTTCTTCTGCGACAGTTTCGGCAGGAGTAGGACTGAACAGCTTGGCCTGCAGGAGAGACATGTCAATGACTGATCAAGTCAAATCCTTGCCATCTGACTCCATCTCTTTCACCAAGCACTGAAGCTTCTGCCTCGCACGGACCTCGGCACTCTCCAACACCTTTCACTTCTGAGACAGACAAGCCTGCACTATGGTAAGTTGTTCAAAGAGTGCGTCATGTGTTGCCTTGTCAGTGGCCACATCCTCACAGAGGTTGTCCCGGGACATGTTCAGAGATTCCTAGAACACAGAGACACAAGACCTTCCACGCTGAGTGCACGCAGCACATTTCAACTTATCGTCTTCTCCTGACATCTGGAAGCATGGATGACCACGGAGAACACAAAAGTCGCAGGGCGTACGTGAAACAAAACCCTGATCGTAGATTTGAGCAGCAAGCTGAGTTCGGCTAACAGTCGCACATGACTTTGGAGGCATGACCAGATTTCATCAAGATGATAAAAGATGGAGAGGAGGATAGTGTTATGACCCAGGAGGAACACAGTCTTTATATACTCACAGAAAGCAGCAGACAGGATACTGGACAGAAGTACCAGGCAGCGTGACACGGGAACCAGTCACGTGACTGGCGAGACAAACCAGGGGGTGCTCGCTGCAGCATGCATATGCACGAACAAGTGAGCAAAGTGAGCAGAGCTCACCCAGCTCGCTGCAGCGTGCATGAACAAGTGAGCAAAGTGAGCAGAGCTCACCCAGCTCGCCGCAGCGTGCATGAACCGTGAGCAAAGTAAGCAGAGCTCACCGATCTCACCGAGTGAGCAAAGTGAGCAGAGCTCACTGTGCTCACGAACTGAGCACTATATAGTCCGGCGATAGTTCCCTTATGGAATGATCGTCTTCAACTCATGTTGTGATCCAGACAACTAGATCTACTTCAATACAATCCTTTTGTACGAAGCCGTTGATCAGGTGTCACCACCACCACGTTCCACCAAACCCCTTCGTGCTCCTTGACACTCCTCTCCTGCGAGAACCAACCCGCCTTCCGCCTCTCGCCCTAATCCTATACTCGGATAGGACGGTACGGTACGGACCGCAACATGTGGCCAAGCAGAAGAAACTGCAAAACGTATCACCTCTTCATGCTCTCTTTATTCAAGACAAAGACAACAAGTCTCTTTTAATCCCCAAGACTTCACCACTATTATTTCAAACCCAGAGCTACTACAGAAGTTCTTGTACTGGTTTATGTCTTTGAAAAGACTAAACCAGTTTAATCTAGCTTTCAAACTCCACTATTCCCAATCCAATACCTAGATTCTCTTCTCTTACCAGAAACTTCAAGATTCCTTTTGTTACATTCCCTAGTCACACCCTGCCTTCAGTTTTTATCCCTTCAAAGGTTTTCTGAAGGAGTTCACTATTAGCTAGAAGATCTGCATGGCTGTAAAGCTACTACCAGTGTAAGAATCAAATAAAATAAAATAAAATAAAAACTTACAGTCTTCCTGCTGCATTGGCCCAGACTGAACGGGATTATGTGGGCTGCATCCAGCTTGCCTATGTGTCTGCCTCTAGCATCTTGCGGTGTCCAGGCGTTAAGCTCCTCCTGGCTGAGCGCATCGATGTTGAATGTACCCGAGAGAACACATTTGTTCCCATCTCTCCGCAGGCACTTTTGTCGTAGGGCTCTTTGTTGTCCCCGCGTGATCGAGTCAGGCATTTCATTATCGACATCTTCAATACTTGACATCGCTGCGAAGCGGGGAGAGGTATGCGGACTGGAAGTCGGACCTCGCGCCTTCACTAATACCTACAGTGTCAATGATGTAGACCAAACGATGGTTGGGATGTGAGACCCACTGGGTGCTAGGATCGCACTGTACAGATGACTCGCTAGGTCTTTCAGCTCCGGCACTTGAACCTCTAGAATATCATCGAACAGCTTGAGCCGTCCTTCCTGTGGTAGGCCATTCATGAATGCTTGCAAAACACGTTTGGTCGAGTCGGTTAGTTCGTCTGCCTGATACTGGTCGATACGCTCCATTACCAATGCAAGCCTGTCATGGTAACCGGTGATGTCAGTGGGTACTGATGAGAGAGACGAGCTCTCAGGCGAGAACCTGTCAGCCCACATCGTGCTGATGGTGAGAGAAGTACGTTACGTACAGTACGTTACGTACTGTCAGATGCTCGAGTAAATTGTACGGGAGTGTCTACAGCAATAGGTGGGGTGCCATGGCTGACTAAACACGCGAATCAGCTAAGTCGTAATTATGTACGGAAGTACGTTACGTACGTATGTAGACTTTTGCTTGTACTGTACCGTAACGTTATCCACCTCGTACTGATCCACAGCCCCGTTCGCGTGACAGTAGATATCAGGTGGACGAGTGACAAATCCGGATATGGACCTTCTTCTTCAACTCGCCATGGAGAAGCCATATGACAACCGGACGAGCGATGCTCTTGCTGAGCTTGATATAGGACACAGAGTCAACTAGTGTATATCCTGCAGATCAAATAGTGGTAGCTGGAATATCTGCTCTGTCATACTTGCTGTGATAGCCGCTGGCTCATTTTCAAGGTCAAGGCAGCGTGCGGTTATAGGATCAATGCTTTACGTTGCAGAAGTAGAAGATCAAAGGAGGAGCAGACGAGGACAGCCACGTTCGTAAGGACCGATTGCATTTCCTGACTAGCGCAACAATCTTGAAAGCCAGAACAGCCGGTATCAATCACAACCGATAGACATCAAAGAGAAACATGAATTCCCACGCAAAAACACCATATTTCCGAGCTTCAAGTCTGGCGGAAGAAGGGCATGGGGCCGGAGGCGAATAGACGATCATAATCCATGCCGGAGGGAAAGAGAGCGTGAAAGAAACCTCCCCCGGACATGGCACCGCTGCCGCTGAGACTCAACATGTTCCTACCCTTCAGGCGAAGCCTCATGGGGCAAACTTCTTGCCAGCCAGTCATCCTCATCGACGGCCAAGGACATGTGCCCTCTCACCTGCGAGCATCCTTCTGGGACACGGCGACAAACTCCTCGTCGCTGGCGTTCAAAATATCGTACTCCTCGTCCGTGAGGAAGTCTTCGTCCTCGCTCGAGATTTCGTCCGTCGGGGAGATCCGCGTCGCCGACGCACCTCCGGGCTTCTCTGAAACCGTCGCTTCTTGAATATCGTCACGCTCGGTCTCGGCATTGTCGACCGTGTCAATCTCGGCCTCGGCCTCGGCCTCGTTGACCACGACGCCCTTCTTTGCAAGCTGCTCAACGGTGGCCGGTTCCGTCTCTTCAAGAGACACCTCCTCGGCGCGCTTCTCAGCTACATCCTCGACATTCCCCACCTGTGGCTCCTCGACGCTCTGCTCCTCCTGCCTCTGGCGAGACGTGCGGAGCGGTATGCGAGCGCAGGTGGACGTCCGGGAGGAATCCATCAATCTCCGCGGCACGGCATGCTGACAGCGGCGGCGGGGTCGCATCACGCACCCTCGAAGCTCATGCTGAAACAGGGCGGGGTTCTCAACTCTGCCGGGGTCCCGGACGTCCGTATCGACTTCGCTTTGCGATTCTGTGGTGGCAGCGTGCTGCTGCACCGCCTCCGTCGACGGCTTCACGAGCTCCTCAGGTCCAGCGGTCGTATCCGTCGTCGTCGCCGCCACCGGCCGAATCTTGTGAGCGTCTTCCGAGACGTCGATGTCGCACCAGAGCTTGTCGCCGAACTTGACGCCGTCGGGCGCGGTGAGACGCCAGTACGAGATGTACTTGCCTCGGCGCTTGGGCGTCCTGAGCGTGACGGTAAAGCACCAGTTGACCCCAGTGCCGACGTCGAGCGGCAGCATGTCGCTCTCGACCGACTTCTCGAGATCCGCCACGCTGATGGGATGGCCCATGTCGAGGTTTCGCATGTTGTCCCCGCCAACGAACTTGACGCTGCAGCCCTTGGGCCAGTCGGACGGACCCGGGTTGCGGATGGTCCAGGTCTGCCGGAAGATGTAGCTCGGGGGGAGCATGGTGCCGTCCGCGATCGTGTCGCGGACGAAGTGAGCGTCGAGGCTCGGTTCCGCCTCCGCGATGGTGGAAACTTCGCCCTTGGCTCCGTCGTCGCCATCGACGTCTTTCGTCGAAGCAGCCGGCACGACAGGCAGCGGGGGACACACGGGCTTAACTTCAGCAACCGTCTGCACCTGCGTAGCCGCATTTGCTGTCGAGATCGGCTTGGACACGGTCACGGTCGCGGGGGGG
The DNA here is from genome assembly GCA_963422465.1 of Lichina pygmaea. Classification (NCBI taxonomy): domain Eukaryota; kingdom Fungi; phylum Ascomycota; class Lichinomycetes; order Lichinales; family Lichinaceae; genus Lichina; species Lichina pygmaea. Next base: position 2,215,330 of record OY730175.1, on the reverse strand, counting down.
GAGGGGCCGACCGGGGCAGACGAGGGCACGGCGACCGAGGGGTTTCGGGCGTGCATGTCGCCCACGACCGGCATCTCGGCGCCGTCGGCCCGCTCCTCCAAGGTGCACACCGTGACGTTCCGGATCGGCGTCTTGAACTTGATCAGCGGGTGAGTCTTGTTATGCTGGTTCTGCGGGCTAGCCTCGCATTTTTCGCAGAAATCCGTATCGTAGCAGACGGCGCACTTGTAACGGTCGCCGACGATGTAGCCTTGGTTCGCGTTCCCCTGGCAGAGCGGGCCGTCGCACAAACGGTCGTAGTGCACCGTCGAGTTGCCAGATCGCATCGGGATGGCCTCGACGCTGGCGACGAACCGATGGCCTGGGTGGATGATCGGTGCGTTGTCGATGCAGACGGAGCAGTAGTCCCAATCAGGGCAGTCGAGGCACTTGTGACGGACACCGACGATGATCTAAGTCGATCAGGGGTGAGTCGGCCGAAAGAGAGAGAGAGAGAGAGAGAGAGAGAGAGAGAGAGAGAGAAAGAGAGCGCGCGAAAAGGGGTGGGTGTGGGAGAAAGTGAGAGGAAGGCTTACCTTGTCGCATCCGTCGCAAAGGGCGCTATGACGGGCACCACGTCCCGGAGCACACAATGCCGCGGTGGCCGGGATAAGGCGCTTGGCGGCCGGCTTGAAGGCGTGCCTTGGGTTATGGCCGTGCTTCGAGTCGTGGAGGCAGAAGACGCATAGCGAGTAGTCTTCGCAGACGTCACATCGAACCGTGCGCGTTTGGAGACGTTCTGCTCCGAAGAAGATAGAGGGGGGTTCATGTTAGCGTCGGAGGTACCCAATCTCCAGAATGACGATCGACTTGGACCGCCGTCGTCGTCGTCGTCGTTGTCGTCGTGGGTTTGCCTGTCGCGGACGGAATATCTTACCTTTCGAACAGGATCGGCACGTCACTTTGGGACCCTTGATGGGCGGGACACCGGCGACCGGGTCGCAGATGGCAGGCTTGGAGCACGTCGAAGACGGCGAGGACCGGGCGCCGGCCTCGGCACCGTCGTCGGTGGTCACGGTCACGGCCGTGCCGGCGGCCGCGTTTCGAGGCCGGATGACGTCGGTGGTGCTGTTGACGATGCAGCCGTCCTTGATGGTCCGCTTGATCATCCAGTGTCCGTCGCTGCGGCACAGGTGGCCGGCCTCGACGCAGTCGCAGCAGAGGTCGAAGTCGCCTCCGTCGCAAGTGCTGCAGTGGTAGTACTCCGTCCGGATCGGGCGGTCGCAGGCGTTGCAGTAGACCACGTACGACGCCGGGGGTGCATCCACTTCGGCCGCGTTCGGGGTGCGACCGAGCGACAGGATCGAAGCGCGACGAGCCTTTGCAGCACAGCGAACCTGGGCCGCGTGGGCCGCGTTCATGAGACTCTGGCGGATCAGACGCTGACGGAGGTCGGAAACGAACTCCTCCTGCGTCCTGGCCCGAGACGGATGACCTTCATCGCCGTCGTTGTGTGCGTTCGTGTCTGGGACCTTGATCGGTGCGGCGGAGGCGGTATCCGCCTCGAGAAGACGATCGTCCTGCTCTTTCGCGTCGCCGTCGGCGATGGAGGTTGTCGACCGATCCTCGGTGACGGCCGTCTCGACGAGGATGCCATTTGACGGAGGGGTCTTCTCGTCCGCCGCCGCCATCGCCGTCACCGTCGCCGTCGCCTTCGTGACCTCGGCGACCGGGGCTTCGGTCTTGGTCGGTGCCTCGTCGGCCACTACGGCAGGCCCTGCGTCCTCATCCTTGGGAAAGATGTTGGCCTTGATCCGAAGCTTGAGCTTCGCCTTGGCGGCTCGAAAGAGCTGCTTGAATATGGCGGTGTCGTTCGGGTCTAGGACGACAAAGGCAGCAGCACTGTCCGAGTACCGCTCGAATATGACATCCTGATCCGACGGAATTTCCAACAGAAGACGAAGCTGCCCCGTTCGAGCATGACGTCAGCTGTGGGACCCGAACCCGGCTGGGCAGGATCACGCTGGGGGGCGAGGGCACGACGACGACGACGACGACGACGACGACGACGACGAAAGACCGGTCGAGGGAGCAGCTTCTCTCGACTCACCCTGGTCGGGAGAACGCTCGGTCCGAGGTCCCGCAAGGGAACCTTGAATCTGCGGTGGTCGCTGTCGACCGTGACCTTGACGGTCACCAGAGTATCAGGGCTGGTTGAGATGGTGGGAAACGTCGCCATGATGGAGACGACGCTCTCGAACGACCCGACCGTCGAGGCGGTTCCGTTCGACGCTGCGTCTCAGACGTCCGTGGAAGGCTGGAGAGCAGCTGATCCGACCGGCGGGTACGGAAGTACGGCTGCCGAGAATTCTCGGTCACGAGTCAGACGAGTGCGGGAAGATGGGCTGGTGTTGCTTCGAGGGGTAGTCGCCGACGATCTGTCTCGACACGAAGGCGGGTAAGTTGACGTGGTCACAAAACTCCCAGTGGGGCGGAGTGTGAGGCGGAAGGTGACCTGGTGAGGGAAGGTGAGGGAGGGAGAGGAAAGAGGCGAGAGCTGGATGGGAGGGATGGATTTTATGGGCAAGAAGAAAGGCTACCGGACCGTCGGCGAAAAGGCAGGAAAGCGGAAACCGAGCTCTCTGCTACGAGCCACTGGGAGGGGGGGGGCCACTACAGTAGCTGTATCACCGCCGAAGGGGGGTCAAACGCGGGGAAAGCCGGGCGGTCGTGGTTGCCTGATACCGATGGGACTCGTAAGCAGATTCCATTCGGTGTGCCTCTCCACCGCAAAAAGATATTGAATTAAAAATCGAAAGCGTTCTCCTTCTTCTTCGGTTGTCTTCTGTGGATTGCTGGTGGCGATACTGTGATACGGAAGTACTGTACAGTAGAAAAACAGGAATGCGGACAAAAATCCACTAGCTAATCATTAATTGCTAGGAGCCCTACTGAAAGATTCAGAAATGACAATCACTTCTTGTCGCAGACTCGAGCGGAATACAGTCTCAGGTCATATGAAGTGTCGGAAAGTATCATCTCCAACGTCACCGAAGCTCCTTGAATTTCTCGCCATGTTGTTTACGTAGCACCCCATTCCCGACTTTTGACTGAGGCAAGTACGGAAGTACGTGCTCGTACTTCCGCCCATACCTTGTATGTTCAAGCTGATTTTCCCATCTCGATGCGACTTCTGACGACCCACGAGCAATATACCTGCATATTACAAAAGAAGTAACAGCTTTTACATCAGTCTGTTGGAAAACAAAATATCACTTCTCACAGATCCCTTCCCATCCCCTACACCAGACCCTTGCAAAAGAAGTAAGACTACTCGCACAGCATTCTCAAGTCATTTGAAAAAGAGAAGGCATCACTTCTGATCCTTCTTAAGCCCTTGCAGAAGAGATAAGAGTAATCACATCCTGTCAAAAGAGCTATTGCAAAACCACAGTGAAAAGTCACCCAAGCATCCATCCACCTCTCCCTTCATTCCCTCACCTCACTTCTTCCTTTCCTTGCTTAAGCCTACAAGGGTACAATATCCTGTATGCCAAGAGTACGCAGGGAGTATTGTATGTACTTCCGTACGGAGTAGAGTACTGGTAGCCTAGCATGCTTTAGCAGTGCCTAGCGTGCCTAGGTACTTGTACGTGGCGTATGGAAGTACGTTACGTACAGAGTACGTACGTACGGGAGTACTCTTGACGGAGTCATCACGCTGCTGCCTACGAGTACGTAGTACATACGCACAGTACTCGTACTCGTACGCACTACGAGTACATACGTACAGTACGTACTGTACCGGGACGTGCGAGTTGTAACCCCTCCCCCACCTTCCCAACTCCCTCACCGTGCCCTTGCCGGGTCCAAAAACCGCAGGTCCGTAACCCAAGGTCCATGACATTTGTTTCAAGTACAGTAGCCAGACACGCGCCAGCCTGCCAGCCCACACACCGACCAAACAAACATGCAATGTTCCGCATGACACCGTGCCGGGGCGGTGTCGGTGGGAGTCACGGGATACGGATAAGGGTACGTACTGTGTACAGTACGTACTGTACGTACTCCGTACAGTACGAATGTAGTCTCTCGGAGAGAACCGTCCACGCCATCTACCCCATCATGTCGTCTTCATCTACGTAACGAACTCCTGTAGGAGTACTTCCGTATTGTATGATTGCTTACTGAATCACACAAAGGCGGGGAGTGTGTACAGTAGAGTACCTGATGATGCAAATGCTTAGACGTGATAACGGATACAGGATACAGGGTACACGGGGCGGTACATACGTACATACGTACAGTACGTAGCTGGGTGAGATCTACCTCCGGTGCTTTGACATTGGACGTCATCCAGGTGGTCTCGGACAGTACGCCAGTGGAACCTACGGACCATTACGGTACCTCGTACAAGGAAGAAATCTGGCTCATCGTTGAAGAATTGATGGATGTTGGTATGCTGTTGGAGGCAGCCGTACGAATACATGCAGAGAAAGCCCGATGGTCGATAGCGAGGCCGGAAGCCGGTATCAGAGATGGGTTGGAAAGAAAGGGCGAATGGGCGGAAGGTAAGGTGGAGTAAGGGCGCAGGACCCTTGGAGAGACATTGCCGCGAAGGAAAAGAGTCGAACCAGACGCCATCACCGGCTGGAAACCGGACACGATCGAAGACGGGTACAAGAACAGAGAAAAAAGAAGGGTGCGGAGCAGAGAAGCAGAGCCGGAGGAAAAGGTGGCGTCGTGATCGGAGGATGACGGGAATGATGACAGCACACGTATAACCATGCCGGAGAGAACGCAGACCAGAAGACGATCCAAGGGAGGAATACGACAGAGAGAAGGAGAACACTCGTCCAAGAAACCCGCGACGGAGGCGGGCAAAATCCAGGGGCACGAAGATGGACACGAAGAGTCGATCGTGGTTGCCGCGGAGGAAGGCCGACCTGTTGGTTCTTGACGCATGCTGGCGAAGAGAAGAGGGGAACGGAGGCTGTGGTCAAAGTTGAAAACAAGCCTGGAAAGACGACCCGTCGGAAGTAGAGCACGAAGAGGACGTGACGAGAGTGACGGGTGAAAGTGGGAAGCAAGCCGAGACGAGACAGCATCATCGGAAGAGGAACCACAGAACAGAGCGCTACGCATAGGCAGAAAAGCAATGGGCTGTGACTTATCAAAGTAGAGGGATTAGGACCGCAGGAAGCATGAGTATCGGCCCTGCAAGTCCTCCTCGACGTCGTTATCCGGGACACCGTCCATGGATGACAGATCGAGTGACGACGCGACGGACGCATGCCGATGGCAGCCCGTCTATGGACCGTAGAACAACGTGCCCGGACCGACGTGCGGATAGTAGTATCCATCCGGGGCAGGTGTCATCATGCCGCCCGTGCCGATCACTCCTCCCGTCGGAGCGACGGCGAAGGCTCCCGGTGGGTATGCACCGGCGGTGGCGCCGAACACCTGCGCGGCGTCGTAGTAGTACACCATGCCGTTGCTCTCCTGCGCCACCGTCCCTGAAGGCGGACCCCCCGGCGCTTGACCGGGCAGGTACATGGGCCCTGGAGGGGCGCTCGACGTTGGCGGTGCGCCAAACGGTGCCGCACGGGGATCGGAAGAAGGGTAGTAGATGACCGGTTGCGGGGCCGCCGCAGGATAGCCCGAAGCGTACGCGGCCGGCTGGATCGTGGGCATGGACTGCGGCTGGAACGGCTGCGCGTGGATGGCTCGCTCGGGGATGTGAGACAGCGGACTCCCCGTCGAGGGCTGACTCGGGAACGACGGGTCGCGGGAATGTGGGTGGCTCTGCGAAGGGTTCGCGGCGTAGGCGTTGTTGCCGTTCAGGTCCTGAGGCATCTGTTGGTGGAACGGCAGCTGGAGCTGTTGCGGCGGCCGCGGGAAGGAGACCTTCTCGGGCGAGTCGATGCCCGCCACCGAGACGGTCTTCTGCGGCCGCGGCTGGTGCATCGGCAGGGACGCCGGACGGTTCTCTTGATACGTCGACGGCTGAGCGTCCAAGGGCGGTGGTAGCGGTGGAGGCGGCTGCTGGTACTGTTGATGCTGGTGGTAGTGGTGGTGGTGGTTGTGATGCTGCTGCTGCTGCTGCTGCTGCACAGCCAACGACGCTGCTTTGGGCAAGGGTGGCTGCGATGCCATGCTGGATCTGGACCGGTCCGGCAGATGTGATATGCGCCGCGACGGATCCGTGGCCGGCGGCAACCGCACGATCGGCCTGCTCAGGTCGGCCGGGGCACCTGGCGGCCTAGAGGCCGTCGAGGTCGCCCCGGACGTGGCGTAATCCCGACCGACGCTCATCTCCTGCGCGAGCGATGACCGTCTGCTGATGGGGGCACTGGCCGAGTGGGCGCTCCACGCGTAGACACTGCTCGGACGGCTGGAAGACGTGCGGCGGGACGGACCGAATCCGCCGCGCGCGCCGCGTGCGCCTGGGCCGCCTGGTCGACCGTGATGACCTTGATGGTTCGGCCTGAGGGCTCGCGGTATGAAGATGAACGATCGTTCGATGGTTGGGAAGATGTAGCGTGGAGCCGAGCCGGGCAGCGAGACGCGGACGGGCTTGTCACGACGCAGTGGGGGACGATGCTGCGGGAGGCGTGTGTGCCGTCTGACGGGGACGGCCGGGAAGGTGATGGGTTCTTCCATGTCGGGGAGGAAGACTCGGATCTGAGTGTTCCCGATGTGGGTCGACTTCGAGAAGGAACGGATCGGTGCTGCGGTCTTGTTGGAAGGCGCTTGCGGCCTGGGGCCGTTGCCCGATGACGCTCCGTTCGCGCGAGATGGGTTCTGATGCGGCGCCAGATCTTTATCCTGGGCAACGGTCTCGTGGAGATCGTGGGACCAAGGCCCACTCGTCAGTTCTGGAGCGTGACCGTTCGGACTAAAGGCAACGGTGCAATGTCAGTCTCTCTCGCCCATCTTGCGGAGTAGAGTTACGTCAAGAGCTGGTCTTCCCACTTCGAAGTTGGACTCTGCCTGCCACCCGCTCCTCGTCCTCGGCCCCGTCCTTTCCCAAAGGGCCTGAAGCCGTTCGCAGCCCGACCTGGATGGCGGTGATCGTGCATGAAGAAGCCCCCACGATTCGGCACGAAGGTTGGATCCGCATCACGCTTCTGCCGGTGGTCGTCCTGGGCCTGACGCTTCCGATCGGGCTGTGGCTCCGGTCTCTGTGGGCCGGACGGCTTCCCGACGTCCGCTTTCGCGAGCTGAGCCTTGAGCACGACGCCGTCGCCGTCGAGGTCGTCGAACTCGATCTCGTCGGCGTCGTCGGAACGAGCGGGCACGTCTAGACCGTTCATCATGGCGTGGGTGTCCCCACGAGCCAACACCGGGGCGAACTTGGGCTGGCTCGACACGACGGCCGGCCGCCTGGTCGCCGTCCCGTTGACCGTGTGAGCATGCCCGGCGACGGCGGGCGTCTCTTGCTTGGGCGGGTCGTCCCGAGCCTCGGTCTCGTCCTGTTCGCTGATATCGCTGCCGTCGGGGTCGGCATCTTCGTCGTCCAGATCACTGAGGGATGCCTCGCTCAGGGAGTCGTCTTCCAACGGCGCCGTCTCCGAGCCGGCCTCCTCCTCTTCGTCGTCCGCAACCCGTCTCCGACTCTTGACCAGTTCCCGTCGCCGAGGTGGGACCATGATGGCTCCCGAGGACTGATTTGAAGCCGACGGGTCTCACCCTGTCGCCACCACAGGAAGGGGCCGGTCGTAGGATTGGTATCACAGAAGCCGTACGGGCACGGCCACGTCGGCCCTAGAACGATGCCTAGCGTGACGAAGACTCTGAGAGACCTGCGTCGAGTGTCCAGAAGCAGAGAGAAGGGCAGTCTTTCGAGACGGGGAACCTCTTCGTCTCTCGATGGAAATCCTGAAAGTGCGTACGCACGTACTTCCGTACGGTTGAAGAAAGAAGGCCGACGGGACTGACGTGTTGGTTGGCTCCACTTCCCTCGGAGGCAGGAAAATTTCTGAGGACGCCCGGCTACGACAATGTTCAGTTGGGTGTCGACATTGACTAAAGTAAGCTAAGTTCTGATAATCGTTTAGCCGGCCTTTCGGTAACTCACCGTACGGAAGGCAGTGGGGCCGTGGACGGCAAAACATCAGGCTCCGAGGCTCCGGCTGGATGAGTCATTGATCTACGATACCCCTGTCGGGTTAGCTCGACCTGCTTAGCTAAGCGACTATGAAATGGCTGAGGCACCTTCTCAGGCGACAACTCCTCGCTCGTCCGTACCGTACTGCCGTCAAGGTACAGTAACACGGCGAGTGAGTCCAGATACAGCAAGCAAGATACCACCCAGAGTATTCTACACCGTACCGTACCGTACCGGTACTGAAGATCCGGGTATCAGTTACCGGTATGTAGAGCTCGGTCATCCCATCGAGCCATTGTATTTCGTGTGCACACCAATTCCCTTGGACACGCCAGCTTGACCGTGGAGCGTACGGAGTAATACGTACAGGAGTACCTGATCGACGAGCGAACGGCGGAGAGTGAAGCGGAGAAGGAAGCTGGTACAGCAGCCAGCCGTGCACCATCTTACTCTAGGTAACTACAGCATCTCTATTTGTCGATCTCTTGATTTCGTGAAGCAAGACTTGGCTCCAAGACTACCGCACGCATGCACGGCATGCCACGGTGTCCGACGACAGTTGCTGAACAGACGAAGCCGATCGTAAGAAAACTTACGGTCCAGTAGCCAGCCACGCCAGCGTACAGCAGCCAGCATACAGTAGCCAGCCTGCCCCAGCAGGAGAAACAACCATCTTACTCTACTTCATCCTTGGTCTGATCTGGCCTGGTGAGCCGTGCAGAAGTTCTACGTACATACTCAGTTGTTTTTCCCCAGATACCCTTCGAAGGACTGGATGGACACTGAGACTTGGGTGAGACTATGGAAGAATCTTGAGGAATATGCAAGTGTCTCGTGGAATGGTAAATCGAAAACTTGTGGTGTTTGCAGATGGGAGTTGATGTGCCCAGCTGAACTGGGGAGAACCCAATTGCTATACCGTGCTTGGCACGAAGAGAACGAAAGGCTGTCGTTGGACATCTTCCTATAGCGAAGGATCGTAGTCTGTCTACATACGTCTTGTCGGAGCCTTCTAGAGATCGGACAATCTTACTTGATCTCTAACCCAGTTGATCTTCGAAGGAAGCATCGCCTACCGGTGAAGACGAGACGGCTTCGACGGTTCCTCATCCGTGTCCGTGATCGTGAGGTCATTCGTCGAACTTGATCTTCTTGCCCGCCGTCTTCGTTGGTGGCTGCGCCTCCGTCGTCTGCCTCGCCGGTTCAGCGGCATCGCTCTTGGCCTGGGATGCGTCGGGCCGCTGCTCCTGTTCCTGATGTCGTTCTTCTCGCGCCTGTCTCGCCGGCTTGCGGGAAGTGCCCCGGCCGGGTCGAGGTCTCGAATTCCCTTCACTATCGAGGGATGATGCAAATGTCTTTCGGCTCGCTGCTGTTGTTTTTTGTGTTGCTGCTGCTGCTGCTGCTGCTGCTGCTGCTGCTGCCGTCGCCGGTCGAGACCCCTCCTTCGTGCCAAAACGCTTCTTGTACCGCGTCGCGTCGTCCTCGGCGAACTCGACCCTCAACGTACGCCCCTTGAGCTTGTTCACCCACCACTTTCTGACTTTCTTGGGGCGTCTCTTCGGGACGGCATCGCTTGATCCACCGCTCTCGCTGTCTTGCTGTACGTCCTCATCCTTCTCGGCATCGCCGACGCCGCGGGACGGAATCCATCCCCTCACGGCCGCCTCAGCGGACTCGAGGTCCTCGAATTCGGCCCATGCGTAGCCTTTGCACTTGCCGCTATCCTCGAACGTGGCAACATGAACCTTTGTCAGCGGCCCACATCGAGCCAACGTCCCCGTCAGATCCTCGGTGGTCGTGTCGAACGACAGATTGCCGATGAAGACCTTCTTGTTCGGCGTCTTCGCAGCTGCACCCACTGCTTGTGATCCAGCCTTCTTCTGCGTGTCAGGACGGCCTTCGAAGGACTTGGCATTCTTGATGAGCAGCTTCCGACCGGCTAGCAAGGTCTCAGACAAGGCCAGAGCCTGCTCCAGGGCATCGGCGCTGGCAAAGTCGACATACGCAAAGCCTCTGTTCTGAGCGGCTGCGCTCGAACGAGCGGACGGTTTGCCAGGGTGCAAGGGCGGCAGATGGATCCTGGTGACTTGACGGTCGGCGATGCCGCCTTTGTCCCGCAGAAACGTCGATAGATCCTGTTTCTTGGTCGCGAACGAAAGGTTGCCAACCCAGACCCCGAATTCCGACCGTTTTGTGGGAGCTTCGGACCCGACAATATCGCCAGCCGATTTCTTCACCGACGTGGCCGATTCGGCTTCATGATCCTTGGCTGCCGCCACGGCCTGCCGCTTGCTCTTCCTCAAGACCTTCTTGGAAGGAGGTTCCGGTGCTGAGATGTCGACCTCGATCTCGCCCAACGGTGCGGCTTCTCGTTTGCGCTTGAGCTTCGCTTTCGCAGCTGCTTCTGGCTCGGGACCTCGCTCTTCGACCTGATCCATAGCTATGACGGCTTGTCGAGGCTGCGAAGCCTTTACCTTGGATGTGCCGCCATGCTTACGTTTGGTGATCGTCGTTGACGCCATTGTACGGGAGTACCTGTCGCCGGATTGCTGGAGGGGGAGGCAAGTTTGTTTTCGGCCACGCAATTTCGAGAAGCTATGAGTGACATGCCTGCAGGAAGCCTAACTCCGTAGCCCCACGTGAGCCAGAACTCTAGGCTATCAAGGCGCTAAGTTTGAGTTTTAGTCGGTCGAAAACGCCCCGCTCTGAGCACCAACATGGAAAAGTACGCCAGGCCCCAGCTGATAAGTTCGGAAGCCACAGCTACAATGGCGTTAGGTCGACGTCATGTTGAAGATGACTTGGGGATTGGCGCATCAAGGACAGACATATAGGTCATACGGTAGGCACACACACAGAGCACGAAGGATCGAAAACGACCACGCTACCTATCTGGTTTCTCGATTTGCTCAACGACCGCTACCAACCAAAGCTGCCCAATTCAACTGAATAGAGAGCAGCGATGTACTAGGACACTAGTAGCTGACAGCTTTCCCGAAGAAAGGGAGAAAGAGAAAGAAGAAACGATTGTCGAAGCCCTCCGGTGAATGAGACCTTGGCGCCCTTCAGACGAGTCCTTTTTGATCCCAGGCTGTATCGCACGAAAAAGGCAAAGGAGACTTCGAAGACGATGGTACCGGGGTCTCGACACGGCTTTCATCTCCTCGGAAGATTCATGTTCGAGTAGAGCAGTTTGAAGCCGTTGCACAGGGCCTGCATGTCCGGGTAGGCATTGCCTCTGAGCTCAAAGGCCTTGGGGCCGAGCTTGACGTGCCAATGCTCGAGCCTCGCCTTCTGCCCGGCCTTGAAGCACAGGAAGAAGTACCCGGCGTGCTTCGGATCGATGCAGAACGCGTATGCCGAGCGTTTGGGGTTGGCTTCGGTGTAGGTGGTCAACCAGCGTTCTAGGAGAAAGAGGTTAGCGGCCAGATCGACGGATCGCTACGAGATCGTGGTGGCTGTGGATGCGGGTTGGCTTACCTGTTTCTGCCTTTGTTCCGCTCTGGTACTTCTCGTGCATCGTCATCTCGTCCACTTTTCGTGCCATCGCCTTGACGTGGAGGACGATGAGCTCGTCGAGGTCGCTGTACGTGTATTTCCCACCGATCTTGAGCGTCCGGCCAACGGAGAACTCGTTCTCCTTGTCTAGCTCTAGCACGTCGATGTGCTGATAAACATTGTCCGAGACCTTCCACGTGATGGCGATGTGGTCCAGCCCACGTGAGGACGGCCGGATGACGGCGTCGCCGCGCGCTTGCGAGCCCAGGTACTCCTCGGCCTGGGCCGAATTGAAGGCGCGGAACAGCGGGTGCTTGATGACTCGCTGCGTGCGTCCGGTCTCTCTGTTCTTTTCTTTCAGGAGCTCTCGGTCCTGCTCTTCCTGGAGATCGTCCCACTCTTCTCGCATGCGGTCAAACTGTTTTCGGTAGGGTCGTCGCAGGTCGTCTTCGCGGAGGGATAGTTCGGCTTCGAACGATGCACGGTTCAGGCTCAAGATCTTCGCCTGCAGCGTCTGATGGGGGGAGAAGACCTGTGTCAGGGCGACGTCGTTGTTCAGCCGGTCGGAGATGTTGTCCTCGTAGATCAGGCCGACGATGCCACAGTCGAGGGTGACCTCGAGCTGGCGCTCGCGGTTGAGCACTCTCTTGACCGAGACCGGCGCGATCATGCCGACCGCAAGCGTCTCTCGCGTCTCTCCCGTCAGCATCGTGAAGATTTCGTCGGTCGTGAGGAGGGCAAAGTGACGGCGCAACTCCTCGTACGGCTGCTGGAGCTCGGCGCGGATGGTCTCCAGCGTCGCTCGCTTGCGTTGGTTGAAGTTCCGCTCCAGCTGCTCGGCGTATTCTTCCAGGATCAGATCGTTGACCTTGTCCTGCGCGTCTTCCTTGAGCAGTCTCCGCACCACGGCGCCGGGGCCCGCTTCGTCCGTCTCGGCCTTGACGTCCTCCTCGTCCAGCTCGAGCGCGTCGGCGGCAATCTTCCTGCCGAGTTCGTAGTCCTCCGGGTGGACTCGCGCGTTGTCCAGGTAGTCGGACGCTGGGTCCGAGCTGTCGTATTCGACGTAGAGGAAGCTCGCACAGTTGTTCCACACTCGCGGGTCGACCACGGGCGTCCTGCCGGTGGCTCGATCTCCGGCCAGGTCGGCCCTGCTCGCGACAACTCCACCCTGGTCGAAATCTTAGCAAAAGACCACGACGGCTGGAGGGGTGAAAGGTGGGGAGTTCTGGAGATCGAGACGCTCACGTTGGCACCTATGGCCTTCAGCATGCTAAGGGCCTTTCGCTGGCCAAGCCCGCAGATGTACGGTAGCAGATTGGCCGTGTACTGATCGCTGAGGGCTTCGTTGATGTCGACACCGCAGAGGTTGACCATGTCCACCATCGCCGTCTCCAGTTGCTTCGTGACCTTCTCTTGCGGCAGCAGCTGCTGGCTAGGATGGAAGGAGATCGATACGATGTCTTTGCCCAGGGCGGCGTACTCCTTCATCGGGTTCTGCAGGTATCTGGCGAGGGCGATGCAGTACCGGGTCAGCGGAGGCACGCTCGGGTGATCCGTCGCCGCTCGTTCGCTGGTGTGGTACAGGCGAGCGACCTCGTCGTTGACGATGACGACGTCGAGTTTCTTGCTCTGCTCCTCGCCCGTCTCCGGGTCCTCGAACTCGGCACCGCGGAGGTCGGCCTCCTCGACGATCTTCTGGATATCGGTGGCGACGCGGCGCGTCTCGACGGTGAAGCCCGAGATGCCAAGGACGTCGGGCTTTCGTCGCTGCACGAGCTCGACAAAGTCTCGTTTGGAGTCTTCGTCGAAGCGGAGGTCGGTGAACTTGCCGTTCTCGAGCACGCGGCCGTCCTCCTCGACCCAGGCCCAGCAGATGGCGTCCCGGCCCGGGACGCCGGCGCCGGCCGACAGCGCGAGCACCCTCGGGATCGTGCCGATGGCCATGCCGGCCGGCTTGAACGGCGCCTGGTCGAGCTTCTTCGAGTACTCCTCCCGGCAGGCGGCGGCGATCTCGTCCTCGCACCGCGACTTGAGGTTGTCCTTGACGCCCTTGGTCATGATGACCTTGAGCCTCGACAGCGCCATCTCGAGCACGTCTTTCCGTTGGGCGTTCCAGGCGTCGGCGATCTCGCTGTAGTTGTCCGAGGCGAAGACGTTGAAGAGCTGTCGCTGGAACTCTTCGTGGTTCTGCAACCGGATCCGCACCTCGACGAGCCCTTCCTCCTCGGCCCTCAGCATCTTCAGGTACATTTCCGGTTGCCGGGCGATGTCGCTGAGCTGTTGGTTCCGGAGGTACTTGAACTCGTGGTACGGATGCTGATCGTCGATCTTCCTCAGCCCCTTCTCGGTCCGGTAGCTCTCGACGACGCCGGCCATGTAGTAGGCCTGGCGCGACGCCCTCCGCATCTTCGGGTTCGCCGCGATCTCCTCGGCCAGCATGACCTTGGCCGCCTTCATCACCTGCGCTCCGGTCGCGAACTCGGGCGGGTCGAGGACGGCCTGACCGTCGGCGAGGTCTTCCGGTAGGGCGGTGGGGTCCTCGGTGTAATGCCGACGGCCGTCCTTGAGGACGTTGCGGGCGAAGGCATCGGCCGTGATGCCGAAGGCACGGACGAAGCCGTACACCTTTCCGTTGCGGATGCGCTCGTACAAGGACTTCTGAGAGCCCGGGCGTCGATGCGTGCCGTTCGCCTCGCCGTTCATGAGCTTCGCGTCCTTCAGGTGGGAGGCGTGCTGGAAGTAGAGGTAGTCCTGGAGGTCCTGCAGCTCCTCCATCGTCTCGGCCGACGGCAGCATGTCCTCGAACAGAGGGTCGGCGACACCGGACTGTTCGTGAAGGCGATCGTAGGTTCGCTGCAGCGACTCCCGCTTCTCGACCAGGCCCCTGAACTTGAGGTCGTACTCGAGGATCTGCCAAAGGTCGTTCTGGTTGAGAAGCTTCTCGGCGCTGACGACGTACTCGGGGGCGTTCGGATTCGCGGGGTCCGGGGTGATGGGCACCTTGGCGGCATGGATCAGGTAGTCCTTCCGGTGCTGGAAGATGAACGGCACCTCGACCTCGTCGGTGACGAAGAACTCCAACACCTTGGCGACGGCTCGAAGGAAGGGTTCCCGAAGGTTTTCGGGGACATGTCGTTTCGGCATCATGCGAGAGATCCAGGCCGCCTCTTCCCTGAACTGTTCCTCGGTGAGGGTGACATGCTTGTAGGGCTGCCGCCACAGCTGGAAGCGCTCGGGCTCGTCGCTCACGCGGATGACGTCATCCTGCTCGGTCAACATCTTCTCGGCCAGCTGAGACGGTTCGAACACGTCTTTGAGCTCTAGGGTCTGCTCGGCCAGGGCGTTCTCTTCCATCTCGTCTTCCATCTCGAGGGCCCAGTCGTACTCTTCCCCAGTGCCAAAGGCCGCGTGCATGATATCCAGGGCTTCGTCGTCGAGACCAGACGCCTTGGCGGCCTCGGCACCAAAGCCTTCGCCCCTTGAGCGGGCAACCTCGCGTGCTTCCTGCCGTCTGTATCTCTCCTCCTCGTCGGTGAGGTCGTCTTCCTCGATGAAATCATCCAGCTCGTCGTCGTGACCGCGATGTTCGGGCCGGAAGCGACCCAGGCGGTCGTTAGCGTAGTCCTGACCATCTTGGTCGTCCTCGTCCGAGAACATGTTCTCCAGGCCCCTCGAGACAGCCCTGTCGTCATCTTGCCGGTGGCCCCGTTTCAGGCGCTTGAACTTTGGCTGCGATAGATATCAGCAGCACGCTCTCCTCTGCTGCGAGTCGGCGCAAGAAAGAACCCACCTCGGCCGGTACTCGCGGCTCAAAATCTGGGTTGGCCTCTCCAATCAGATCGAGATCTTCCTCATCGAGACCTTCTTCTTCCCGCGCACGCTCTTCGCGACGCCTCTTCCTGTCTCTCCTGCGACGCGGCCCGCGCTCTTGGACCTCCTCTTCTTCGTCCTCGTCTTCGTCGACGATAAAGCCTTCCCGGATCTACACGGGCCCAACGATGTCAGTTTCATCGTCCAGGCGCGCCAGCAGCACTATTCCGTAGCCATCGCTCACAGCTCGGGCCGCCTCCTCATCGTCGTCATCCTCCTCCTCCTCGCTGGAGTCTTCGAGGCCGCCATTCAATGTGCTCTTCTTCGGACCGTCTTCTTCATCAAAGGACTCATCATCGTCATCGCCGTCCAATGCGGCTTCGCCATCGAGAAAGTCTCGTGGATCCATGATGTGGTATGTTGAAAGATGAATCAGCGAGTTGGTGTTTTAATTACTTTCAGGAGTTCAAAGTCAGGGCCCACAGGGAGCTACAAGTCACGTGGAAGGGGGGCGTCACGTGAGTTGATCCATAACAGCCTCGTCTGTCCGGGTAAGGCTTGATTAGTAATGGGCCGGGAACCTCATTAGGAAAGATTCGGCTTATTCACAGACTTCTAGTCATCCGCATCATGCTGGCGATCACGTGACTGGCAACGGCCTACGTACGAGTACATACGAGTATGTCATCTCCACGGGAGATCTGAGGTTGAACATTGTCTGCTACGTACTATGTACGATACGTACTGTACAATATCACCAGTACGTATGTACCTGCTCAATACTGCCACCACGGGCACCATGGACAGTGTTGTCCGAGTACACGGGCATACTGTACGTACTGTACATAGGAGAGGTGCGTAGCCTGTTGCAGCAGGTTCTGGTTCTTTGAACAGATTATACCTAGGTACTGTACGTAAGTTCGTTCGCAAAGTATTGCCGGCTCAATACTTTTGGTGGTCTCATGAATTTTTGGGTAAACCACGGTAGAAAGCTGATCCTCCTTGACCAACTCGACCAACTTAATCAACTCACCCACAAAATGCTGAAGACAAAGCACTACACTGTTGCAGACCAAGTCCAGACTCTTACTCTGGCTGAAGAAGGCAAGTCTCATGCTGAAATCAGCAGTATTACTGGAATATCCTCATCGCAGATCACACAACTCCGCAGAAAGGCCAGGGAGCGAGGATTCAACACATCAGTCTCCAAGTAGATCACAGCAGAACATGTGCAGGATGCACCAAAGACTGGCCAGCCTGAACTAATAGACAAGGAGAAGGAGAAGTAGATGCTGGAGCTTGTACAAGCAACCCATGAATCCCGAGAGATGTCAGCAGCAGAAATTGCAAGGGAGATTGGGGTTGGAACAATGTTGCGGTCCGTACCGTACCGTCCTACCCGAGTGTAGGATTAGGGTGAGATGCGGAAGGTGGGTTGGTTCTCGCAGGAGAGGAGTGTCAAGGAGTGTGAAGGGGTTTGGTGGAACATGGTGGTGATGACACCTGATCAGTGGCTTCGTACAAGACTGTGGTTTGTATTGAAGTAGATCTAGATGTCTGGATCACAACATGAGTTGAAGACAATTATTCCATAAGAGAACTATCACCTGACTATATAGTGCTCAGTTTTCAAACTCAGCAAGCTGTGCTCACTTTGCTCACTGTCAAGCCTGTCAAGCTGTGCTTGAAAGGCTTGATGCATATGCATGCTGTGTCAAGCTTGTCAAGCTGTGCTTGCAAGTCTTGATGCATATGCACACTGTGTCAAGCAACCCCTGGTCAGTCTTGACAGTCATGTGACTTCCTCCCATGTCATGCTGCTTGGTACTTCCACTCAGTATCCTGTCTGTTGCTCTCTTGTGAGTATATAAAGATGGTGTTCCTCCTGTCACAGTTCTGGCCCAGTTGCATATCTGGCACAAGTCACGCACCTTGCCGGGAAGTTCTATCTGCACTGTTGCCTGTTTGCTCTGCTATTGCCTTGTTGCATATCTGGCACAAGTTACACACCTTGCCGGGAAGTTCCATCTGCACTGTTGCCTGTTTGCTCCGCCGTATCCCCTGCCTATAAGAACTTCTCCTGCTCCCCCAGCTTCTTCTCTTCTTCTTTTCTCTTTTCCTTCCTTGTCTTTTGTCTTGTACATCAATCCAAGTCTCAAGTCTCAAGCCAAGTCAGGTCAAGGTTACCGAATCAGTTAGGCTTGAGTTCTGCTCTGCCATTGCCTTGTCACACTACAAAAGACCTACCCAACCATAACACACTTCACCAAGCCATGTTCACGTTCTTGTCATGTCTCAACAACCAGACCAAGCCATGCCAGTTGCTGGAAATGACAAGTTTCTTCGCAACATGTTTGCAGAGTTCATGCGAATTCAAGCTACCAACACCACTCCCAAGTCCAAGTCCGAACGTACTGCTGACCCAGAGATCTTCAGTGGCGATGACGGAAACACGGAAATCACGTATGAGAAGCTTGAGAGCTTCATCACGTCACTATCACTCAAGATGACACTCAACGCTGACCGGTACCCCACGGAAACATCGCGGATTGCGTACGTCTTTTCACGCACGACTGGCACTGCGCAGTCCTACATCTCAGCTAAGATCACGGCTGGCCAGTACATTGACTGGCACAACATTGTCCAAGATCTCTGGAACGCCTTCTCCGACCCAGACCCAGAGTTCCTAGCTCAGAGGAAGCTCATCGTCTTGCGTCAGGCTAACTGTTCCTTTGCTGAGTTCTTCACAGAGTTCAATCAGTATGCTCCACGCACAGACTTCAACAACAAGGCCTTGAAGTGCTATCTTCGATGCGCTATCTCTGAAGAGCTTGCCAAGCAGCTTGTCAACATCAACCTCAAGGACATCAGCTATCAGAAGCTTGTTGAGGAATGCCAGCTGCAGGACAACCAGTTGTGTGCCACTTCTGCCAACTCTCACCGTCCACGTCAAGCACCTCCCACCCAAGCCTCAGTTCCACGGTCAGGAGCTTCAGTTCCGCGTCCAGGGTTCATCAAGCCAGCCTTCACGCCACAGCCACCAAGTCCTACTATAGATCTCAGCCGCTCTAAGCTGACGCCAGAAGAGTGAGAACATCGCCGAAGCAAAGGCCTCTACTTCTACTGTGGGAACCAAGATCACGTCTCAACCTTCTGTCCAGTGAAAAGCATGCCTGTTGTTGCCACCACCACAACCACCACCAAGTCTGCCACTGTTAAGACTACTCCAGAGTCGGAAAACAAGTAGTCCTTGGTCATCATCACGCCCAAGAACATGAAAAGAATCTCCATGTTGGCTATCTGTCTCCAAACCAGCAATTAGACAGCAAGTGCTTGTTTCTTCCTTGTATCCTAGATGGGAAATTCAAGTGCAATACTCTTATTGACTCTGGCTGTTCAGCATTTGGCTGCATTGGTGCTTCCTTTGCGCAATCTCTTCACCAAGAACCTCTCCTCTACCCACGCAAATTGTGATTGTTCAATAGCAAGACGTCACAAACCACACATCTTGCCAAGACAATCATGACCACAGTACATGGCGTGCACTAGGAAGAAGTCTCTCTCTTTATGTCTCCTGGTCTTCACTATGATGTGATTCTGGGGATGCCATGGTTCCAGAAGCACAGGCCACACATTGATTAGACAAACACCTTAATCATGTTCAAGTCAGATCACTGCTAATCCGCATACCTCAAGTCAAACAATAGCTATCCAATCTTTTTAGATCTTGAAGCCAAGATGTCTGCTGGAAAGCCTCAGGATCCCAAGCTCCTTTCTGCCACGCCAATCCCCATCAATAGTGCCATATTTTCTCTCCTTACTGCCAAGCCAGATCACCAGGTGTTCAGTATTTCTCTGAGAGACATTGAGCAGACGTTGAAGCCAAAGAAGCGCGTGGATCCTGCCACACTTCTCCCTGCTCAGTACCACAAGTTCCTGGACATCTTCAGCAAGGACAATGCTGACAAGCTTCCTTCTCTACACCCAGGAGTTGACCACAAGATCAAGATAGAACCAGGAACCCAGGCACCCTCTGGACCTCTGTACAGCATGAGCAGAGAAGAACTTGAAGTTCTCAAGAAGTACCTGACAGAGAACCTGAACAAGGGCTTTATTCAAGCATCTTCATCACCTGCTACTGCACCAGTCCTTTTTGTCAAGAAGCCAGAAGTTGGATTGTGTTTCTGTGTAGACTACAGAGCACTCAACACCATCACCATCAAGAACTGTTACCCCTACCACTGATCTGGGAGATGTTAGACCAGCTTTGTAAAGCTGTGTGGTACACCAAGCTTGACATTGTTAGTGCCTTTAACTGTATCTGGATGAAGGAAGGTGAAGAATGGAAGACTGTGTTCTGCACACGCTCAGGCCTCTACAAATACCTTGTCATGCTCTTTGGTCTTGCCAATACTCCAAGCATGTTCCAGAACTACATCAATAATGTTTTGGGACCTGACATCCTTGACATCTTTGGCACTGCCTATGTGGATGACATCCTTGTCTACAGTCAGACACTCAAGAAACACCAGAAGCATGTCAAGCTTGTTCTCAGTCAACTACAAGATACAAGCCTGCAAGTTGACATCTCCAAGTGCGACTTTGAAGTACATCAAGTCAAGTACCTTAGCCTTATCATTCAGTCTGCCACTGAAGACAGCTGACCCAGATCTGTGAGCATAGACCCAGCCAAGACTGACACCATCAAGGAGTGGAAGCCTCCTGCCAGTCTCAAGGAAGTGCAGAGCTTTATTGCCTTTGTAAACTTCTATCGCCAGTTCATCAAAGACTTTACCAAGCTTACATCCCTGCTCACAGCTCTGACCAAGAAGAATGTTGCCTTCAAGTGGGAAACTCCAGAGCAGTGCTTGTTTGAAAGTATCAAGAAGACATTCAGCACTATACCTATCCTGCAGCACTTTGATCTGGAGAAGGAGTATGTTGTTGAGACTGACACTTCTGACTATGTCTCTGGTGCTGTCCTGTCACAGCCAGACCATGAAGAAGTTCTACACCCTGTTGCCTTCTTGTCACACCACCACCTACTAGCAGAATGCAACTACAAGATCTATAACAAAGAGTTGCTGGCAATTGTCTATGCCTTTGAAGAATAGTGAGCAGAGCTTGAAGGATCTCCAGAACCTGTCAAGGTGATCTCTGATCACAAGAACTTGGAGTACTTCATGTTGTCAAAGTATTCTTCCCACTGTCAAGCCTGTTGGAGTGAGTTCTTATCATACTTTAATTTCAAGATCAGCTACTATCCAGGTAGTCAGTGCAAGGCTGACACCCTCACTTGACATTCCCAAGACCTCCTGTCAGACAGCAATCCCTGTCAAGACTTCATGGAGTAAGTTGTCCTTAAGCCCAAGAATCTTACACATTCAGAGGTTCAAGTCAAGCCCATCCAGATTCTGAGATGTTCAGAAGCTGTACCAGTTGACACTGAACCTGATGCTACACCTCTTTCAGACATCATCCAAGCTGCCTATAACAACCTTGCTGAAGGTGATCCAGTAGCAACAGTGTCACAGATACTAAGGGATAGTGTCAGGCACAGTTGAGAAGTGTCTCTCTCAGACTGCAGCTTGGAAAATAACTGTCTCTTCTACAAGAACTGACTCTGGATCCCTGAGAACAATGAGCTACACCTACACCTGTTCCAAGAAGTCCATGACCAAGCAATAGCTGGCCACACTAGGATTGCCAAGACCCACAATCTTCTGTCTTGTTAGTACTATTAGCCAAAGATGGTGAACATCATACAGCAGTACATCAGGAATTGTCATGTCTGCTCTTGAGCAAAGCCTGCCTATGATTACCAAGGAGAGCTGCTATCTCTTCCCGTACCTCAGCAACATTGGCAGGATCTGGCTATGGATTTCATTACTGACTTGCCCAAGTCAAGAGATGCCTGCTTTCCTGGTGCCAAGCACATCTGGGTCATCACTGACTGTCTTACCAAAGAACACCACTTTGTCAAAAACTCTTCCCAGAACCACGTTCTTCAAGGACCATCATTTTTGACAAACACCACAATTTGTCATATGTTCTGGAAAACAGCCGAGTTCCTCTCTGAAACCACCCAAACCTTAAGGTGAAAACCCATCACCTTTGCGAATCACACCTGTTTGTCAAAAGTTGTGATCTTGAATCCACGATCTTCTTCTTCAACAACCAGCAATCTACCCACAACCAGAGAGAGAGTCTCAGGATAAGAGGAATGGTTAGAGTCTGACTGACTCTGGAGCTAGCAGAGTCTTTGGCTCAAGGAAAGTCTAGATAGGGGGTCTGGTCCCTAGTCTAGGTTAATACTTCTAGCTTTGCCCAGAGCTTAGTTGGAAAAAGCTGCCCAGGAAAGTCTAGTCTTGGGGATTGGTCCCAGGACTAGATTATTACTGCTGGGAAACCAGGTGACTCTTCTTTCTGGCAGTACTCTGCAGACAGGAAACACCCAACCAGTGCCAAACAATCTCTAACATGGCTCCCAAGAAGAAAAAACCCACCTTTTCAGAAAGTAACACCAGAGCTACACCAGCTATACTCTCCCAACCAGCTCCCAGTCTGGCTAGCACCCAGTCCAGCTCTCCTACCCCCCAACCAGCTCCCCAGAGTGACTACAAACTAGTAGACTCCTGGATCAAAACTCAACCAGTCCCAGAATCCATTCTGAAAAGCTGGGAAAATATCAAAAAGAACTCCTTCCCTACAGAAGCCCAGTCTAGCTCCACTGGCCTCACCAACAGAATCTTCCAGGAGCTGGAGAATATCAACAAGCGGCTGGACAAACAAGAAGCCAAGCCATCATATGCCCAGGCTGTCCAAAAATCTATTCCAGCACAAATCCCTCTACCTGCAAGAATTCTCAAAGAAGTTCTTGTACATCCTGGTATCCAGCCACCTGACATAGCTAATAGAACTCACATCCAGCTTTTCCAGGCTCTTCAAGACAGACTACCCAGCTCCTACAACAAGCAGGTCAGAGCAGTAAGGAAACTTCCTTCAGGGGATATCCTTATTAACACAGAAAGCCAAGAGACTAAAGTCTTCCTAGAGAAAAACCCTGCCTGGGTATCAGCTATCTTCACAAAGGAAGCAACCATCCAGCCCAAGAGATTTCCAGTTCTGATCCATGGAGTCAGAACAGAAGATATCCAACCTGAAGACCTGGAGAAAACCTGCCAGATAATCCAGAACAGCAACCTATCTCTGAGCAAGCAAATCACCATCCTGAGAGCCTACTGGTCTAAGAAGACTATAGCTCAAAAGAAGCCAGTTACCTCTCTCCACCTGGATCTGGCTACCCCTGAACAAGCCAATCTTTTGATTGAGAGTGGGCTAGTGCTGGGGCACAGGATGCATGAAGCAGAACCTTTTCTGGCAGACACAGTTATTGCACAATGTTTCAAGTGCTTTGGCTATGGGCACCAAGCACGCTTCTGCAAGAACAAAGCTGTGTGTGGTGCCTGTGGAGGCCAGCATGAAAGGAGAGCCTGCCAAGTTCCTGAACAGCTTCTCAAGCCAAAATACTGCAACTGCAGAGGAGCTCACCCAGCCTGGGCCAGTGTCTGTCCAGTACGCCAGGAAGCAGCCAAGAAGGCAAGAGAAGCATGGAACACACGCCCAGGAAAATATGAGATCCCAACAGCTACCTCTGTTCCAGCTCTACAACCCCCCCCAGTTATGTCTTTCCCTCTCTCTCAGTCTCTACCAGGGGGGAAAAAACATAAAACAGCTGAGCCAAGCAGAAGCTCAGAGAGACTCAGAGGTGCACTCCCAGAAGTGCAAATTCTTTCTTCAAGATCAGCCAACTCTGGAGGAAAGCTACCAGCTAACTCCTTCAAGATCTTTGATGCTGAGATGTCTGCATGAAAGACACAAAGCTGACACTTCTCCAGTATAATGTGCAAAAAAGCCAATCAGTCCAAGAGCTACTGCTAGCAACCTCAGCTCTCCAAGAGGTGGACATTATTGCACTTCAAGAGCCCTGGAAAAACCCTCACCTAGAAACAAGCACTTCAACTGTTTTCTCTTTCTTTCTTCCTCTCTACTGTTCAGAGATTGGCAGAACACTTTTTCTTATTAATAAAAATCTGAAACTCTCTTCTCTTCATCCTACCTTCTGGAATAAAGACTTTGTTTCTCTTGAAATCTACTTGGAAAACTCTCCTACTTCTCTTTGGGTACATAATCTCTACTTCACCCCATCAAGTCAAGAAAACTACACAGAGGCATCAGAAGCTCTTCTCTGTTTACTCCAAAATGCTTTACAAGAACAAGGTGAGGCAAGTCTGCTACTGCAAATCAGGACTGGAAGAATTGGTCTGGCAAGTTTTCTTTTCAGAGCTGGAGTTCCTGACTTCCCTACCCCACTATGTGTGTGTGGCCAAGCAGAAGAAACTGCAAAACATATCACCTCTTCATGCTCTCTTTATTCAAGACAAAGACAACAAGTCTCTTTTAATCCCCAAGACTTCACCACTATTATTTGAAACCCAGAGCTACTACAGAAGTTCTTGTACTGGTTTATGTCTTTGAAAAGACTAAACCAGTTTAATC
The DNA here is from genome assembly GCA_963422465.1 of Lichina pygmaea. Classification (NCBI taxonomy): domain Eukaryota; kingdom Fungi; phylum Ascomycota; class Lichinomycetes; order Lichinales; family Lichinaceae; genus Lichina; species Lichina pygmaea. The sequence goes on along the minus strand of OY730175.1, from coordinate 2,191,374 downwards.
TAGCTTTCAAACTCCACTATTCCCAATCCAATACCTAGATTCTCTTCTCTTACCAGAAACTTCAAGATTCCTTTTGTTACATTCCCTAGTCACACCCTGCCTTCAGTTTTTATCCCTTCAAAGGTTTTCTGAAGGAGTTCACTATTAGCTAGAAGATCTGCATGGCTGTAAAGCTACTACCAGTGTAAGAATCAAATAAAAAAAAATAAAAAAACAAGAACAAGGACAACATATTCTTCTCACAGACTCAAATCTTCACCACCCAGACTGGTCAAAGAAAAGAAGACTGTACTCTGAGACTGCAAACAAGTTTCAAGACCTAATGAAAGATTTAAATCTGGATTTAGCTATTGCACCTTTCACCTCTACCAGAGCAAGATCTCTTTCTGAAAAACCATGTTCTTCTATTGATCTGTCTTTTATTTCTTCTTCTCTTTCTAACTCTCTGATTTTCTCTAAAGTGGCTCTTCAGTTCTTTCATGGGTCTGACCACAGACCTGTACTAACCTGCCTGGACCTGGATCCTCCAAGGAAAATCTGGAAACCAGAAAGAAACTGGAGAACACTGGACTCAAACCTTGCAAGAGTAGAGTGTGAGAAGCTACACCTGCCTTTCCACTTCCAAGACAAATATGAAGTGGATGAGTACTTGGAGTATCTTGACAACTTTCTCCAAGAAATAGCAAGCAAATCCACACAGCTCCAGAAGCAATCTGGCCACTCAGTTCCCTGGTGGAATCAAGAGATCCAAAACAAGGTTAAAGAGGAAAGAAGAGTAAGAAGAAAAGTGCAAAAAAGGCAAGCAAGTCAAGAGGAACTTGAGCAAGCAACTAAGCTCAAGAAAAAGGCAGTCAGAGATGGAAAACATAACACTTTCAGACACCAAATCCATGAGCTGGCCAGCTCTTCAAAGTTCTGGAAGCTTGCAAAGTGGGGAAAGTCCAAAGCCAACAAGACTCCTGATCTTCCTCTGGTTCCTGACCTGGAAACACAAGAAGGAATAGCCAAAACCTTTGAGGAAAAGACTAAAGCCTTCTCACAACAGTTCTTTCCAAAAGCTCTAGTTCCAGAACCAGGCTCAGAAAGCTCCCAGACTATCTCTGAGATACAGCTCTCCCAGGAGGAAACATGTGAAGAAGTGGAGCAAATTCTGGCCAAGAAGAAACCTTTCACAGCAGGAGGGAGAGATAAGCTGCCAAATGGATTTCTGAGAGCTCTGGGGCCTAGGTTCTGCCAAGCTCTAGCTATTCTGACTTCAACATGCTGGAAACTGGAGTACTTCCCTGAAAGATTTAAGAGTGCAAAAACAGTCTGCTTGAGGAAACCTGGCAAGGGAACCTACAATCAAGCTAAAGCCTGGTGCCCTATAGCTCTGCTAAACACAACAGGCAAGCTGATGGAAGCTATTGCTGCAGCCAGACTAAGCAAGATAGCAGAAGAAGCTGGACTATTGCCAGATATCCAGATAGGCTTTAGGAAAGGAAGATCCACAGAAGCAGCACTTTTCCTTCTAACCTCCCAGGTGGAAAAAGTCTGGAAGGAAGGCATGGTTGCATCCCTACTCTCACTGGATATCTCAGGAGCCTATGACAGAGTTCTCCCCAAGATACTACAGCAAATTCTGAAAAGAAAAGGAATACCTGCCTGGCTAGCTTCCTGGATCTACCCCTTCTGTGATAAGCGCTCTACCACTCTTGTCTTTGATGATTCTGAGTCTTATTCTATTCCTATTCATTGTGGAGTTCCTCAAGGTTCTCCATTATCCCCTATTCTTTTTCTATTCTACATTTCTGAATTGCATGAGACTGTGCATACTCCCTCTTCTGGTGTATCTGCCCTGGGGTTTGCAGATGATACAAATCTGCTTGCTTTTGGTCACTCCTTGAAAAGTAACCTTCTGAAGTTAAAGAACACACACCACAAATGTCTATCCTGGGCTGCAAGACATGGAATAGTCTTCTCACCTGAGAAATATGAAATACTTTATTTTTCCAGAAGAAGATCAGACAATCTTCAGCTCAAGCTCAGACTGGGGAATGTGATTCTCAAACCAAAAGAAGAAGTGCGAGTACTTGGAGTGTACCTAGATGCAAAGCTCCACTGGCACAAACACCAGAGGATTATTCTTCAAAAAGCACAGAAAGCACTCTCTTCTCTTTCTAGAACTTCCTATTCTACTTGGGGCTTTCCAGTTCACACATCACGTCTGGTGTACACTGCTATACTGAGATCTCTACTGAGCTATGCAGTGGGGATCTGGTTTAACCCTCTAAGAAAATCCTCCAATATCTCTTCTCTTGTTTCATTTCAAAACAGATGCCTAAGACTTATTGGGGGTGCCTTCAAAGCCACTCCTTCTTTTCTATTAGAGAGTGAGCTTTTTCTTCTACCTCTAGACCTATACTTTAAATTTCGCACTGCCTGTTTTCTTTCTTCTATTCAAAACTCCCCTCTCAAATACTTTCTTGACAGTATCTTTTCCACTATTTCCAGCTATGCCTCTCTCTTGAAGAAACTTTTAAAGGAATCCTCAACTATCTCTCCTAAGTGGAAATTCACTTGGTTAAGTCAAATAACTACTAACCAGGCTAGTTCAAAAAAAGAACTACAAAAGCTCTTTACTAAAGAGTGGGAAGACCAATGGGAAGAGAAGAAAAGAAGAAGCTATCCAGGCTGGCAGACTTTCTGTCAAAAGCCACACAAAAACAATCTGAAGCTCTACAAAGAGTTACAGAAAGCTGAGGCAAGTCTGCTACTGCAAATCAGGACTGGAAGAATTGGTCTGGCAAGTTTTCTTTTCAGAGCTGGAGTTCCTGACTTCCCTACCCCACTATGTGTGTGTGGCCAAGCAGAAGAAACTGCAAAACATATCACCTCTTCATGCTCTCTTTATTCAAGACAAAGACAACAAGTCTCTTTTAATCCCCAAGACTTCACCACTATTATTTCAAACCCAGAGCTACTACAGAAGTTCTTGTACTGGTTTATGTCTTTGAAAAGACTAAACCAGTTTAATCTAGCTTTCAAACTCCACTATTCCCAATCTAATACCTAGATTCTCTTCTCTTACCAGAAACTTCAAGATTTCTTTTGTTACATTCCCTAGTCATACCCTGCCTTCAGTTTTTATCCCTTCAAAGGTTTTCTGAAGGAGTTCACTATTAGCTAGAAGATCTGCATGGCTGTAAAGCTACTACCAGTGTAAGAATCAAAAAAAAAAAACTACCACTTTGTGCTATGTGCTGAGATGACAGACTTGTATCTTGTCTGGATGTTCATCCAGTTTGTTGTCTATACCCATGGCTTACCCAGGAGCATTGTCTCAGACAGAGAAGGTCAGTTTGTCAGCTTATTCTGGAAAGTACTCTGTGCCCATCTTGATGTCATACTACGACTATCCTCAGGACACCACCCAGAGACAGATAGTCAGACAGAACAAGAGAATCAGGAGCTTGAACACTACATAAGATCCTATATCAACTATCTCCAAGATGACTGGGTCCAATAGCTTCCTCTGGCAGAGTTCACACAGAACAACTCCCAGTCTGATTCCTCTGGCATGTCACTGTTCTTTGCCAACAAAAGGTTCCATCCACAGCTCAGCATCACACCCACAAGTGAAGCCTGTAACCAAGATGCTATGGAAATCTCTGGAGAAATAACGCAGATTCTGGAACAGTTGCAAGCTGAACTCCGACTATCCCAGGAAGCTCAAGCTCACACTACCAATTTGCATCAAGTCCTGTCACTGTCCTATCAAACTGGAGATCTTGTTTGGCTGAATACCAAGAATATCAGGACATACCACCCATGCAAAAAGCTTGACAACAAGTGGATTGGACTATTCAAGGTGTTGAAGATAGTTGGAAGCTGTGCCTGCCATCTGGAGCTTCCACACACTCTCAAGATCTACCCTGTCTTTCATGTTTCCCTTCTACATCTGACACCTGCTAATCCTATCCCTGGCCAATCAAATAAACACCCTGGCCCTGTTATTGGTCAAGACACAGATGAAGAGTTCCAGGTTGAAGAAATCCTTGACTCCAAGCTAGCAACATCTTGACAGAAGTTCAAGTACCTAGTCAAATAGTCTGGATGGCCAATTGAAGATACTACTGAAGAGCCTATTGAGCATCTTGACAACACCAAAGACACCATCTACAACTTCCATGAGAAATACCCAAGAAAACTACAGTCACAGAACTACGCCCACAAGTGGCCTGAGGCTCACAGAAGTTTGCTATGTGAAGGAGGGGGGTAATGTCACAGTTCTGGCCCAGTTGCATATCTGGCACAAGTCACACACCTTGCTGGAAAGTTCCATCTGCACTGTTGCCTGTTTGCTCTGCTATATCCCCTGTCTATAAGAACTTCTCCTGCTCCCCCAGCTTCTTCTCTTCTTCTTTTTTTTCTTCCTTCCTTGTCTTTCATCTTGTACATCAATCCAAGTCTCAAGTCTCAAGCCAAGTCAGGTCAAGGTTACCAAATCAGTTAGGCTTGAGTTCTGCTCTGCTATTGCCTTGTCACACCTGACACCACTAGTTCTGGGTCATGGGTGCTATGTAGTGGGAAACTCTGACCAGCTTCCTGCTACACTATGCCACCCCAAAAGACACTGAAGAACTAATAAGAAACTACTATGATAACCCAGCACATAGTCACCCAGGAATCACCAAAACCACAGATCTTATCTAACAGACAGAGAACAATGTTATCAATCTCTAACAACAAGTCACAGACTACATCAGCAAATGTCTACTATACCAGAAAAACAAACATGGAAGACATAAGCCATATAGAGAAGAACACCTGAACACAATACCAGGAGGCCTGTGGGAAGACATGTTAATAGACTTCATCACAAAACTACCCAAGTCCAAAGACCCAGTCACAGAAATCACCTACAACTCAATCATGGTGATAGTGGACAGATTCACAAAATACCTAATAGTGGTACTATTCAAGAAGATCTATACAGCAGAACAATTAGGACACCTCTTACTGGACAGATTAGTCAGAGACCACAGAGTTCTAATCATGATCATTACAGACAGAGGCAAACTCTTCATATCTAACTACTGGAAAACAATTAGTGCAGTCATGGGAATAAAACCTAAAATGTCTACAGCCTACCACCCATGAGGCCTGCAACGACTCGAACCTCCACGTGGTGCAGGCTGGGAACCTCAGGGCAGTCGATGGCGGGCGGCTTCCCAGGCTGCTTGTAGTCGCTGCACCAAGAGCTAATCAAGTCACCGGTCAAGCTGCTGGTGTTGCGGAGTGACAGGCCACCGGAGGTGTCACGCAGGCACCCTAGACACCCCTGTGAAACAGCTACAGCAGAACAGAGGACTGCGACCAAGCTTGGGAGATGAAAACCACCTGACAGACAACTACCATGTACACTACAGTCCAAAGCCAGCCCCACAGCTGGTGGATGTGAAGTCTAGACATCTGATAGGGCACCTCTGGAGTAGTCGAGAGGAGTTCTTGTCACATCACCCTTCTAGCAGAGTCTCCAGCTAACATGTGAGGATCTGCTAGGGGGGGAGTGGCCTTGGCACTGTGGTGTTGTTAATCAAACGTGGACCACCTGTTAAAGAAGGAGAGTGGTCGTACAAGGAGATGTCGCCGCTCCAGTGCCTAAGGGCCATGTGATAGCCAAAGTGCTGGCTTGATGGTTTTGCCTAAGGCCTTGCCACAAAGTCTCTTCGTACAATCCACAATCTGGGGCCAGGGGACTGGGTTATCCAGTGGGCCAACAGGTGCAACCGGAGCCCCACAGGTGACAGCGGACCAAGGAGAACTCCTCCCTACTTGGTTAGTGGGCTGGAAAGGCAGCCCTGCAGGTGCTGGCACAGCCTGCAGGGTCCGTAAGGCCTGCGAGGCATGGTCGGCCTTTGTACAAGAGATCTGCGAAGGTAACACAAAACAGTTAACAACTGCAAGGTGTGGCATATAATAGCAGTGACAGAGGTAGGGCCTGGGCCTACTACAAGACTGTCTATATAGCCCGAGAGGACAGATGCGCATGCCGGTTTGTACGGAGTGCAGGCTTAGACTGCAAACAACAAGCTCAGGGAGCAAACTACAGCTGGAGCGTGGGCTCTGGGCTGGTGACCCAGCGCTCCGAAGCAGGATCCCAGGGGTGAGCACGTACAGTGGAGTGCAAGAGACCTCGGGACTGTGGGAAAGTGTGGTAGAGACCCTGTGGGGGAGTGCCAACTCTACACTATGTTCTGGCATAGTACGACTGTGGCCCTAAAGATATCACTACTGGAAACCCAGAGCTATGGCCTCAAAAAAGAAAAAACCCAGTCATCCTCAATACAACTCTAGAGTACCAATCTCTATACTGGCTCCCAGATCCCGCAACATCCAATCCAGCTCTTCTTCTTTATCTATTCCCCCAGAGCCAAGCCAACAAGATACCTCTCTGGCAACACCAGATCAACAAGCTGGAGAAAACACACTGCCAGTATCCCAGATTGTTGAAGTCTGGCTAAACCAGTCTAAAGCTCCCCCAAAAGTACAGGCAGCATGGAAGAAAATCACCACCCAGCTAGCAAGCCATATAGCCACACCTTCCACCACTGGACAAGAGATCCAGAAAGTTCTCCAGAGACTGGACAGAATTGAGAAAAATATGCAAACACCAGCATCTAATCTCTCCTATGCTCAAGCAGTCCAGAAAGCCACAGTCCAGGAAATTCCAGTTCCCCAGAGAATCTTCAGTGAGATTACTATCAGACCTGGAGTCCAAACAGCACAGACAGGAAACAGAACACTCTCCCAGCTTGTGCAGGCTATCAAGAACAAAGTCCCTACATCTTGCCAGAAAGATATCAGAGCAGTCAGAAAGCTCTCTTCTGGTGATATTATTATCTCTCTGGAATCTCCCTCAGCCAAGACCCAACTAGAACAGAACAACGACTGGATCTCTACAGTGTTCTCTGAAGAAGCTAAGATCTCTTCCAGAATCTTCCCAGTCATAGTTCATGGAGTTCAAACAAAGGATTTTAACCCAGAGAACCTGGAAGAGACAACTAAGACTATCTTCAGACAAAACCCTGGTATGGAAAACCAGGTCAAAATCCTGAGAACCTACTGGACCAGAAAGTCCAAACTTCTTAAGAAATCTGTGACATCTCTGCACATAGATCTTGCAACACCTGAGCAAGCTAATCTACTAATCAAGAGAGGAGTTGTACTTGGCTATATGATCCATGAAGTAGAGCCAGCACTTCTGGATACATCAGTGGTCCAATACTACAAATACTCAAAGTTTGGACACCAGGCAAGAACCTGCCAAGCTCAAGCACAGTGCCTGGCATGTGGAGGAAAACATGCCAGAAGAGATTGCCCAATTCCTCAAGAAAAGCTAGTTCCCAAATGTGCTAACTGTGGAGGGAAGCACTCTGCTTGGGAAAAAGTCTGCCCTAAAAAGCAGGAAGCTACACAGAAAGCTAGAGAATCCTGGCTTACCAGACCTGGAAGATACACCACTCCAGAAAACATCTCTTCCACTTTTATCTTCTCTCCAAGCCAGACCACTAATACTGGAAGTGGCCCTAATCTATCTGATAGAGAGGATGGGAAGAAAAGAAAACAGGGAGAGCTGGTGAGAACTAGATCAAGTGCAAGACTTAGCTCTCAAGCAACCTCTCTGCAAAACCTGAAGACTACCACTAATCTTCCAAAACAAAACTCTTTTGAGATACTTGTGGATTCTAACCCAGAGGTTTGATGAGTACACCAACTCTCAACCTTCTCCAGTATAATGTGCAGAAAAGCCAGACATGTCAAGATCTTCTACTAGCTAACCCCAGACTCCAGGAAGTGGATCTGATTGCACTTCAAGAACTATGGAGAAATCCATACCAGGAAACAAGTACCTCAACAGTCTTCTCAGCCTTCTACCCTCTTCAAGACCAAGTGTTAGGGAGAACTCTGGTTCTAATCAACAGAAGAATACAGAGGTCAGCTATAACCCCTGTGTTCTGGAGCAAGGATTTAACATCACTGGAGATAAGAGTGCAAGCAAAAGTGTTCTGGGTACATAACCTGTACTTCACACCTACAAACCAGGAAAACTACAGAGCATCAGCAGAAGCTCTACTGGATGTACTGGCCCAGGCACTGGAGAAAGAAGAAGAACATATTCTTCTGACTGACTCAAACCTCCACCACCCATCCTGGTCAAAATCCTCCCAACTCTACTCTGAACTAGCTACTAAGTTCAAAGAACTCACAGATGATCAAGGACTAGAGCTGGCAATAGCACCTTTCACACCAACAAGAGCAAGAACACTGGCAGAGCCTCCCTCCTCTGCTATTGACTTATCTTTTATTTCTATATCACTTCTTAATTCCTTTATTTCTTCCCAGATTAACCTAGACTTCCACACAGGTTCAGACCACAGACCAGTTCAGACAATCCTAAGTCTGGAAACACCAAAGAAAGCCAGAACCCACCAAAGAAACTGGAGAACACTAGATCTGGACCAAGTCAAGAAAGAAGCTAAGAATCTTCTCTCTATTCCACCACTACTTAACAGAGAGGAAGTGGACAACTATCTGGAGAACCTGGACAAAGCTCTTCAAGAACTGGCTGACAAGACAACAAGACCTCTGAGAGACTTAAAGTACACTGTTCCCTGGTGGAACCAAGAGATTAAAGAGAAAATTAAAGAGGAAAGAAAACTAAGAAGAAAAGTCTTCCAAAACCAAGAACCAGTCTACAAACTTGAAAAGCTAATAAAGGAAAAGAAACACCTGATCAAGAATGCTAAAAGAAAGACATTCAGAGAACAACTCCAGAACCTGGCTGAAACACAAAAGCACTGGAAAATAGCCAAGTGGGGTAAAGAAAAAGCTGGCAAACCACCAGAACTTCTAATTGTTCCAGAGCTCACAAAGCAAGATGGAGAAACTGCCAGAACTTTCACAGAAAAAGTAGAAGTATTCAAAACCCAGTTCTTCCCTCTACCTCTCCAGCCAGTACCAGAATCCCAGGACCAGCCAGCCAACCACCAACAACACCAGCTATCTCAGGAAATCTCCAAAGAAGATATTCACAATATTCTGAAAAAGAAAAAACCTTTTACAGCTCCTGGGAAAGATACTCTACCCAATGGATTTCTAAAGGTATTAGGAGACTCTTTCAATGAAAAGATAGCTAAAGTTCTGGAGGCCTGCTGGAAGCTAGAATATTTCCCTGACAGATACAAAGCAGCCAGAACAATATGCTTGAGAAAGCTGAGCAAAGAATCCTATTGCTATGCCAAAGCTTGGAGGCCAATAGCACTTCTCAACACAATTGGGAAGCTGATGGAAGCTCTGGCAGCCACAAAGCTAAGTGAACTGGCTGAGAAAGAAAACCTGCTACCAGAAATCCAGATGGGCTTTAGAAAAGGAAGATCAACTGAGTCTGCACTATTTCTACTCACTTCCCAAGTTGAAAAAGTCTGGAAGGAAGGAATGGTAGCCAGTCTTCTTTCTCTGGATATCTCAGGAGCTTATGATAGAGTTCTGCCAGAAATTCTCAAGAGAATCCTGGAGAGAAAAGGAATTCCCAGCTGGTTTGTTAACTGGATCTTTTCTTTCACTACCCAAAGAAAAACCTCTCTTGTTTTTGATGATTCAGAGTCTTCTTTTTTTCCAGTACACTGTGGAGTCTCTCAAGGTTCACCTCTCTCTCCTATTTTATTTCTTTTCTATATCTCAGATCTTCATAATATTGTTCATACACCAGAGAAAGGTGTATCAGCTCTGGGCTTTGCAGATGATACAAACCTTCTGGCATTTTCCCCTTCTCTTAAAAGTAATCTCCTGAAGCTAAAGTCTACCCACTCCAAGTGTTTAGACTGGGCAAGAAAACATGGAATGAAGTTTGCACCTGAAAAGTATGAACTTCTCTATTTTTCTAGAAGAAGGACAGATAATCTTCAGCTCAGTCTAAGACTTGGAGAAGTGGTACTACAGCCAAAAGAAGAAGTGCGTATCCCGGGACTACACTATGATTCCAAGCTTCTCTGGAAAAAACACCAGAAAATCATGTTACAGAAAGCTTCCAAGTTTTTCTCAGCACTTTCCAGAACTACTTTTTCTACATGGGGTCTACCTGTTCTCTCTGCTAGACTTGTCTACACTGCAATACTGAGATCACTTCTCAGCTATGCAGTAGGAGTCTGGTTCAATCCCCACAAAAAACCTTCTAATATTTCTTCTCTAAATCTTTTCCAGACTAAGTGTCTAAAAACTATAGGAGGTGTCTTCAAAGCTACTCCTACATTTCTTATTGAAGGAGAAATATTCCTACCACCTCTTGATCTTTATTTCAAATTCAGAACAGCAACTTTCCTACAATCTTTCTATTTTTCTAATACTTCTTCTAGTCCTCTCTCCTCACTTCTCTATAAGCTCTTTTCCCAGATCACTGTTTTTGTTTCTGCTCCGAGAACACCTCCAAAGTCTCTGTCTACTGTCACACCTAACTGGAAAGCAAGATGGCTAGAAGAACTAACCACTAACCAAGATTACTCTAAGAAACAATTTCAAGAAGTATTTCAGAAAGAGTGGGAAGCCAGATGGCAGGCAAACAGACAGAAGTGTTCTCCAGTCTGGGAGCTATTTTGCAGACTACCCCAAAGGAAAAATCTCAAAGTTTTCAAAGACTTGAGAAAAGCTGAAGCTAGTCTTTACTTGCAGATTCTATCAGCAAGGATAGGACTAGCCAGTTTTCTTTTCAGAGCAAATGTTCCAGACTTCCAATCCCCTCTATGTTCCTGTGGTTTTGGAGAAGAGACTGCTCAACATATCACTTTCTTTTGTAACAAGTTTCTTACTCAAAGACAGCAAGCCACTTTTCTTTCCTATAATTTCTCTACTTTACTTCAAAAGCCTAAAGTGCTTAAAGAATTTCTTCTCTGGTTTATGTCTTTGAAAAGACTAGACCAGTTTAACTTAGCACACCAACTCTTACTAGAAAACCTATTATCTCTGTGATTTTATTTTCTCCAGACACTGTATATTCTCCCAGATAATTCCCTAGTCTTACCCAAGTCTCAGTTTTTATTCCTTCAAAGGTTTTCTGGGAAAAAAAAGCATGTATCTAGAAGTTCTGCATGGCCCACCAGCCAAATCAGAGTAAGAATAAAATAAAATAAAATAAAACCTCTAGACCTCTACTTTAAATTTCGCACTGCCTGTTTTCTTTCTTCTATTCAAAACTCCCCTCTCAAATACTTTCTTGACAGTATCTTTTCCACTATTTCCAGCTATGCCTCTCTCTTGAAGAAACCTTTAAAGGAATCCTCAACTATCTCTCCTAAGTGGAAATTCACTTAGTTAAGTCAAATAACTACTAACCAGGCTAGTTTGAAGAAAGAACTACAAAAGCTCTTTAGTAAAGAGTGGGAAGACCAATGGAAAGAGAAGAAAAGAAGAAGCTATCCAGGCTGGCAGACTTTCTGTCAAAAGCCACACAAAAACAATCTGAAGCTCTACAAAGAGTTACAGAAAGCTGAGGCAAGTCTGCTACTGCAAATCAGGACTGGAAGAATTAGTCTGGCAAGTTTTCTTTTCAGAGCTGGAGTTCCTGACTTCCCTACCCCACTATGTGTGTGTGGCCAAGCAGAAGAAACTGCAAAACATATCACCTCTTCATGCTCTCTTTATTCAAGACAAAGACAACAAGTCTCTTTTAATCTCCAAGACTTCACCACTATTATTTCAAACCCAGAGCTACTACAGAAATTCTTGTACTGGTTTATGTCTTTGAAAAGACTAAACCAGTTTAATCTAGCTTTCCAACTCCACTATTCCCAATCCAATACCTAGATTCTCTTCTCTTACCAGAAACTTCAAGATTTCTTTTGTTACATTCCCTAGTCACTGTGACAAGGCAATAGCAGAACAGAACTCAAGCCTAACTGATTCAGTAACCTTGACCTGACTTGGCTTGAGACTTGAGACTTGGATTGATGTACAAGACGAAAGACAAGGAAGGAAGAAAAGGAGAAAAGAAGAGAAGAAGCTGGGGGAGCAGGAGAAGTTCTTATAGGCAGGTGATCAGGCAATGGCAGAGCAAGCAGGCAACAGTGCAGATAGAACTTCCCAGCAAGGTGTGTGACTTGTGCCAGATATGCAACTGGGCCAGAACCATGACATTACCCCCCTCCTTCACCTGGCAAACTCCTGTGAGCCTCAGGCCACTTGTGGGCGTAGTTCCGTGGCTGTGGTTTCCTTGGGTATTTCTCATGGAAGTTGTAGATGGCATCTTTGGTGTTATCAAGATGCTCAATAGGCTCTTCAGTGGCATCTTCAATTGGCTATCCGGACTATTTGACCAGGTACTTGAACTTCTGTCAAGATGTTTTTTTTTATTTGATTCTTACACTGTTTGTAGCTTTACAGCCATGCAGATCTTCCAGCTAATAGTGAACTTCTTCAGAAAACCTTTAAAGGAATAAAAACTGAAGACAGGGAGGTGACTAGAAAGTGTAGCAAAAGGAAATCTTGTAGTGTCTGGTAGGAAAAGCTTCTAGATGTTGGAGTGTGAATAGTGAAGTTTGAAAGCCAGATTAAATTGGTTTAGTCTTTTCAAAGACATAAACCAGTACAGAAACTTCTGTAGAAGCTCTGGGTTTGAAATAATAGTAGTGAAATCTTGGGGGTTAAAGAGAGCATGTTGTCTTTGACTTGAGTAGAGAGAGCATGAAGAGGTAATATGCTTTACTGTCTTTTCTGCTTGACCACACATGCATAGGGGGGTAGGAAAGTCAGGGACTCCAGCTCTGAAAAGAAAACTTGCTAGACTAATTCTCCCAGTTCTGGTTTGCAGTAGTAGACTTGCCTCAGCTTTCTGTAGCTCTTTGTAGAGCTTTAGGTTGTTGTAGTGAGGTTTTTGGCAAAACACCTGCCATCCAGCATAGCCTTTTCTTTTCTTCTCCTCCCATTGGTTTTCCCACTCTTTAGTAAAGAGTATTTGTAGTTCTTTCTTTGAACTAGCCTGGTTAGTAGTTATTTGACTTAACCAAGTGAACTTCCAATTAGGAGAGATAGTTGAGCATTTCTTTAAAGGTTTCCTCAGTGAAGAAGTATAGGAAGAAATAGTAGAAAAGGTACTGTCAAGAAAGTCTTTCAGAGAGGAGGTTTGGATAGAAGATAGAAAACAAGCTGTGCGAAATTTAAAATAGAGATCTAGAGGTAAAAGAAAAAGCTCACTCTCTAATAGAAAAGAAGGAGTGGCTTTGAAAGCACCCCCAATAAGTCTCAGACATTTGTTTTGGAATATAATAAGAGAGGAAATATTAGAGGATTTTCTGAGTGGGTTGAACCAAATTCCCACTGCATAGCTCAGTACAGATCTGAGTATTGCAGTGTACACAAGGCGTGCTGTGAGAACTGGAAAGCCCCAGGTGGAGTAAGAGGTTCTAGAAAGAGAAGATAGTGCTTTTTGTGCTTTTTGAAGAATAATTCTCTGGTGTTTGTGCCAGTGGAGTTTGGCATCCAGGTACACTCCCAATACTCGCACTTCTTCTTTTGGTTTTAGAATCACATTCCCAAGTCTAAGCTTGAGCTGCAGATTGTCTGATCTTCTTCTGGAAAAATGAAGTATTTCATATTTCTCAGGAGAGAAGACTATTCCATGTCTTGCAGCCCAAGATAGACATTTAAGATGTGTATTCTTCAACTTCAGAAGGTTGCTTTTAAGAGAGTGTCCAAATGCAAGCAGATTTGTATCATCTGCAAATCCCAGAGCAGAAACACCAGTAGTAGGAGAATGTACAGTCTCATGAAGTTCAGAAATATAGAATAGAAAAAGAATAGGAGACAAAGAGGAACCTTGGGGAACTCCACAGTGAATAGGAATAGAAGAGGACTCAGAGTCATCAAAAACTAGGGTGGTGGTACGTCTGGTACAGAAAGAGAAGATCCAAGAAGTTAGCCAGAGAGGGATTCCTTTTCTCTCCAGAATCTTTTGAAGAATCTCTGGAAGAACTCTGTCATATGCTCCTGAGATGTCCAGAGAAAGTAGAGATGCAACCATGCCTTCTTTCCAGACTTTTTCCACTTGGGAAGTTAGAAGGAAGAGTGCTGATTCAGTTGATCTGCCTTTCCTGAACCCCATCTGGATTTCTGGCAAGAGTTTAGCCTCTTCTGCTACCTTGCTTAGTCTGGCTGCTGTAATAGCTTCCATCAGCTTGCCAGTTGTGTTTAGCAGAGCTATAGGGCGCCAGGCTTTAGCTTGGTTATAGATTCCCTTGCCAGGTTTTCTTAGACAGACTGTTTTTGCATTCTTGAATTTCTCTGGAAAGTATTCCAGTCTCCAGCATGTTGATGTGAGAACAGCTATAGCTTGGCAGAACTTGGGACCCAGAGCTTTCAGAAATCCATTTGGCAGCTTGTCTTTTCCTCCTGCTGTAAAAGGTTTCTTCTTGTTCAGAATTTGCTCCACTTCTTCAGTGGTAACCTCCTGAGAAAGCTGGATCTCTGGGGTACTCTGGTGACTTTCTGTACTTGGTTCTGGAACACGTGCTTCTGGAAAGAATTGAGCTGAGAAAGATTTTGTCTTCTCCTCAAAGCTTTTGGCTAGTCCTTCTTGAGTCTCCAGATCAGGGACCAGAGGAAGATCAGGGGTCTTGTTAGCTTTTGATTTTCCCCACTTTGCAAGCTTCCAGAATTTTGAGGAACTGGCTAGCTCATGAACTTGTTTTCTGAAGGTGTTCTGTTTGCCTTCTCTGACAGCTTTCTTCTTGAGCTTAGTTGCTTCTTCTAGCTCTTCTTGGCTTGCCTGTCCTCTGAGCACTTGTCTTCTTATTCTTCTTTCCTGCTTAACTTTAGTTTGGATCTCTTGGTTCCACCAGAGGACTGAGTGGCTAGATTGCTTCTGGAGTTCTGTGCATCTGTCTGCTATTTCTTGGAGAAAGTGGTTAAGATATTCCAAGTACTCATCCACTTCATGTTTATCTTGAAAGTGGAAGGGCAGCTGCAAATTATTACACTCTTGTTTTGCCAGATTTGTGTCCAGTGTTTTCCAGTTCCTTTCTGGCTTCCAGGTTTTTCTTGGTGAGTCCAGGTCCAGGCTAGTTAGCACAGGTCTGTGGTCAGACCCATGAAAGAACTGCAAAGCAATTTTAGAAAAGATTAGAGAGTTAGAAAGAGAAGAAGATATAAAGGAAAGATCAATAGGTGAACAGAGTTTGTGGGAAAGAGATCTAGCTCTTGTCGGTGTAAAAGGTGCAATAGCTAACTCCAGATTTGAGTTTTTCATTAGAGTTTGGAACTTGTGTGCAGTGTCAGAATATAGTCTTCTTTTCTTTGACCAGTCAGGGTGGTGAAGATTTGAGTCTGTAAGAAGAATATGCTGCCTTTTTGCTTGTAAAGCATTTTGGAGTAGACAGAGAAGAGCTTCTGATGCTTGTAGGTAGTTCTCTTGACTTGAGGGAGTGAAGTATAGATTATGCACCCACAGAGAAGTAGAGGTGTTTTCCAGATGAATTTCAAGAGAAACAAAGTCTTTACTCCAGAAAGTAGGGTGGAGAGATGACAGTTTCAGGTTTTTGTTAATAAGAAAAAGAGTTCTGCCAATCTCTGGAGAATATAAAGGAAGAAAAGAAGAAAAAACAGTTGAGGTGCTGGTTTGAAGGTGAGGATTCTTCCAGGGTTCTTGAAGTGCAATAATATCTACTTCTTGAAGAGTTGGGGTTGCTAGAAGTAGCTCTTGGACTGATTGGCTTTTCTGCACATTGTATTGAAGAAGTGTGAACTTTGTATTCTTCATGTAGATATTTCATCTTCAAAGATCTTGAAGAGGTTGACTGACTGCTTTCTCCCTGTGTTTGTTGATCTTGTAGACAGAATTTGCACTTCTGGAGACCCTCCTCTGAGTCTCTCTGAGCTTCTAGTTGGCTCTGTGGTTTTCCGTCTTTTTCCCCCTGGAAGAGTCTGTATGAAGGGGAAAGTAACTGGAGACTGTGTGACTGGGACAGTGGTAGTAGTGGAGATCTCATACTTCCCTGGGCGGGAAATCCATGCCTCTCTTGCCTTCTTGACTGCTTCTTGGTGTACTGGGCATGTGCTAGCCCAGGCTGGGTAAGCTTCTTTGCAGTTGCTGTATTTTGGCTTTAGCAGTTGCTCAGGGATTTGGCAGGTTCTTCTTTCATGCTGGCCTCCACAGGCACCACATACAGCTTGATTCCTGCACAGGCGAGCTTGGTGTCCATACCCAAAGCACTTGAAGTATTGTGCCACCACTGTGTTAGCCAGAAAAGACTCTGCCTTATGCAATCTGTGGCCCAGCACTACTCCACTCTCAATTAGAAGATTGGCCTGTTCCGGGGTGGCCAGATCCAGGTGGAGTGAAGTATCTGGTTTCTTTTGAGCTATAGCCTTCTTTGACCAGTAGGCTCTTAGAATAGTGATTTGCTTGCTCAGGGATGGGTTGCTGTTCTGGATAGTCTGGCAAGTTTTTTCCAGGTTTTCTGGCTGGATGTCTGTAGTTCTGACTCCATGAATCAACACTGGGAATCTCTTGGGTTGGATAGTTGCTTCCTTGGTAAAAATAGCTGATATCCAGGCAGAGTCTTTCTCCAGAAAACTCTTAGTCTCTTGGGTTTCAGTGTTAATAAGAATGTCCCCTGAGGGAAGTTTTCTCACTGCTCTGACTTGTTTATTATAGGGACTGGGGAGTCTGTCTTGGAGAGCTTGAAAAAGCTAGATGTGGGTCCTGTTGGCCATATCAGGTGTCTGGTTACCAGGGTGGACAAGAACTTCCTTCAGAATTCTTGGAGCTAGAGGGATTTGAGCTGGGATATGTTTCTGAACAGCCTGGGCATATGATAGCTTAGATTCTTGCTTTTCTAGCCGCTTGTTAATATTCTCCAGCTCCTGGAAAATCTTGTTGGTCAGACCAGTGGGGAGAGACTGGGTTTTGGTGGACTGGGCTTCATTAGTACAAGAGTTTTTCTTAATATTCTCCCAGCTTTTCAGTACAGATTCTGGGGTAGCTTGAGTCTTGAGCCATGAGTCCAGTAGATTGTAGTCATTCTGGAGAGCTGG
This sequence comes from Lichina pygmaea, assembly GCA_963422465.1. Lineage (NCBI taxonomy): Eukaryota > Fungi > Ascomycota > Lichinomycetes > Lichinales > Lichinaceae > Lichina > Lichina pygmaea. The sequence continues at coordinate 2,174,310 of OY730175.1, read as the reverse complement.
ATAGGGGGTAGAAGAACTAGGCTCAGTACCAGCAGAACTGGGAGCTGGCATTGTTGGAGAAAGTGTTGTTTTTCTGGTAGTGTTCTGGGAGGAGTCTGGTTTCTTCTTTTTGACAGGCATAGGGTAGGTAACCTGCACAGTGGGTTGTTCACAAAGGGGCACCTGGTTCCTAGCAGTAATTGCACAATCCTGGGACCACTCCCCAAGACTGTACTTTCCTGGGCAGTCTTTTCCAACTAGACTCTAGGGAAATCTGGCTGTATTAACTCAAGCTGGAGACCACACCCCCTGTCTGAGCTTTCCTAGAGTTTTTCAACTCTACCAGCACTAGAGGCAAGCTCTAAACTATTTCTCTTATCCTGGGAGCCCTGATCTCCTTGATGCTAGATGTTTCTCTTAAGAGAAGTTCGAGCTGTTATCTCTGTCTGACTGGGAGTACTTGCTCAATCCTGGGACCACACCCCAAGACTGAGTGTTCCTAGGTAATTGGGGCCTGTCCCCAGTCTTGCAGAATCCCACTGGCCACTCTCTGCCTTGTTATAGGTAGTCTGTTGGTTGTTGAAGTTGAAGATCAAAGATTCAGAGATCACAACTTTTGACAAACAGGCCAGGTTACCCAAAGTGATGGGGTTTCACCTTAAGGTTTTGGTGGTTCCCAACAGATACTCGCTTGGTTTCCAGACCTTCTGACAAAGTCTGGTGAATATCAGAAGTGATAGTCCTTGAACGTAGTGGTACTGGGAAGAGTTGGTCAAGATGTTGCTGGCTTGGAGTCAAGGATTTCTTCAACCTGGAACTCTTCATCTGTGTCTTGACCAATGACAGGGCCAGGGTGTTCATTTGATTGGCCAGGGATAGGATTAGCAGGTGTCAGACGTAGAAGGGAAACATGAAAGACAGGGTGGATCTTGAGAGTATGTGGAAGCTCCAGATGGCAGGCACAGCTTCCAACTGTCTTCAACACCTTGAATGGTCCAATCCACTTGTTGTCAAGCTTTTTGCATGGGTGATGTGTTCTGATGTTCTTAGTATTCAGCCAAACAAGATCTCCAGTTTGATAGGACAGTGACAGGACTTGATGTAAATTGGTGGTGTGAGCTTGAGCTTCCTGGGATAGTCGGAGTTCAGCTTGCAACTGTTCCAGAATCTGCGTCATTTCTCCAGAGATTTCCATAGCATCTTGGTTGTAGGCTTCACTTGTGGGTATGATGCTGAGCTGTGGATGGAACCCTTTGTTGGCAAAGAATAGTGACATACTAGAGGAATCAGACTGGGAGTTGTTCTGTATGAACTCTGCCAGAGGAAGCTATTGGACCCAGTCATCTTGGAGATAGTTGATATAGAATCTCAGGTAGTGTTCAAGCTTCTGATTCTCTTGTTCTGTCTGACTATCTGTCTCTGGGTAGTGTCCTGAGGATAGTTGTAGCATGATGTCAAGATGGGCAAAGAGTGCTTTCCAGAATAAGCTGACAAACTGACCTCCTCTGTCTGAAACAATGCTCCTGGGCAAGCCATGGGTACAGACAACAAACTGGATAAACATCCAGACAAGATGTGAGGTTGTCATCTCAGCACATAGCACAAAGTGGTGTTCTTTGGTGAGATAGTCAGTGATAACCCAGATGTGCTTGGCACCAGGGAAGCAGGCATCTCTTGACTTGGGCAAGTCAGTAATGAAATCCATAGCCAGATCCTGCCAACATTGCTGAGGCACAGGAAGAGACAGCAGCTCTCCTTGGCAATCACAGGCAGACTTTGCTCAAGAGCAGACATGATAATTCCTGATGTACTGCTGTATGATATTCACTATCTTTGGCCAATAGTACTAACAAGACAGAAGATTGTGGGTTTTGGCAATCCTAGTGTGGCCAGCTATTGCTTGGTCATAGACTTCTTAGAATAGTTGTAGGCATAGCTTATTGTTCTCAGAGATCCAGAGTCAGTTCTTGTAGAAAAGACAGTTATTTTCCAAGCTGCAGTCTGAGAAAGACACTTCTTGACTGTGCCTGACACTATCCCTTAGCATCTGTGACACTGTTGCCACTAGATCATCTTCAGCAAGATTGTTATAGGTAGCTTAGATAACATCTGAAAGAGGTGTAGCATCAGGTTCAGTGTCAACTGGTGCAGCTTCTGAACATCTTAGGATCTGGATAGGCTTGACTTGAACCTCTGAATGTGCAAGATTCTTGGGCTTGAGGACAACTTGCTCCATGAAGTCTTGACAGGGATCACTGTCTGACAGGAGGTCTTGGGAACATTGAGTGAGGGTGTTGGCCTTGCTCTGACTGCCTGGATGGTAGCTGATCTTGAAATTGAAGTATGACAAGAACTTGCTCTAACAGGCTTGATGGTGGGAAAGGCACTTTGACAACATGAAGTACTCCAAGTTCTTGTGATCAGAGATCACCTTGACAGGTTCTGGAGATCCTTCAAGCTCTGCTTGCTATTCTTCAAAGACATGGACAATTGCCAGCAACTCTTTGTCGTAGATCTTGTAGTTGCATTCTGCTGGCAGATAGTGGTGTGACAAGAAGGCAACAGAGTGTAGAACTTCTTCATAGTCTGGCTGTGACAGGACAGCACCAGAGATGTAGTCAGAAGTGTCAGTCTCAACAACACACTCCTTCTCCAGATCAAAGTGCTGCAGGATAGGTGTAGTGCTGAATGTCTTCTTGATACTTTCAAACAAGCACTGCTCTGGGGTTTCCCACTTGAAGGCAACATTCTTCTTGGTCAGAGCTGTGAGCAGGGATGTAAGCTTGGTAAAGTCTTTGATGAACTGGCGATAGAAGTTTACAAAGGTAATAAAGCTCTGCACTTCCTTGAGACTGGCAGGAGGCTTCCACTCCTTGATGGTGTCAGTCTTGGCTGGGTCTATGCTCACAGATCTGGGTCAGCTGTCTTCAGTGGCAGACTGAATGATAAGGCTAAGGTACTTGACTTGATGTACTTCAAAGTCACACTTGGAGATGTCAACTTGCAGGCTTGTATCTTGTAGTTGACTGAGAACAAGCTTGACATGCTTCTGGTGTTTCTTGAGTGTCTGACTGTAGACAAGGATGTCATCCACATAGGCAGTGCCAAAGATGTCAAGGATGTCAGATCCCAAAACATTATTGATGTAGTTCTGGAACATGCTTGGAGTATTGGCAAGACCAAAGAGTATGACAAGGTATTTGTAGAGGCCTGAGCGTGTGCAGAACACAGTCTTCCATTCTTCACCTTCCTTCATCCAGATACAGTTAAAGGCACTAACAATGTCAAGCTTGGTGTACCACACAGCTTTACAAAGCTGGTCCAACATCTCCCAGATCAGTGGTAGGGGTAACAGTTCTTGATGGTGATAGTGTTGAGTGCTCTGTAGTCTACACAGAAACACAATCCAACTTCTGGCTTCTTGACAAAGAGGACTGGTGCAGTAGCAGGTGATGAAGATGCTTGAATGAAGCTCTTGTTCAGGTTCTCTGTCAGGTACTTCTTGAGAACTTCGAGTTCTTCTCTGCTTATGCTGTACAGAGGTCCAGAGGGTGCCTGGGTTCCTGGTTCCATCTTGATCTTGTGGTCAACTCCTGGGTGTAGAGGAGGAAGCTTGTCAGTGTCATCCTTGCTGAAGATGTCCAGGAACTTGTGGTACTGAGCAGGGAGAAGTGTGGCAGGATCCACATATTTCTTTAGCTTCAACACCTACTCAATGTCTCTCAGAGAAACACTGAACACCTGGTGATCTGGCTTGGCAGCAAGAAGAGAAAATGTGGCAGTATTGATGGGGATTGGTGTGGCAGAAAGAGGCTTGGGATCCTGAGGCTTTCCAGCAGATGTCTTGGCTTCAAGATCTAAAGACATTGGATAGCTATTGTTTGACTTAAGGCATGCAGATCAGCAGTGATCTGACTTGAACATGATTGAGGTGTTTGTCCAATCAATGTGTGGCCTGTGCTTCTGGAGCTATGGTATCCCCAGAATCACATCATAGTGAAGACCAGGAGACACAAAGAGAGAGACTTCCTCCTGGTGCATGCCATGTGCTGTGGTCATGATTGTCTTGGTGAGATATGTGGTTTGTGATGTCTTGCCATCAAACAATCACAATGTGCGTGGGTAGAGGAGAGGTTCTTGGTGAAGAGATTGTGCAAAGGAAGCACCAATGCAGCCAAATACTGAACAGCCAGAGTCAATAAGAGTATTGCACTTGAATTTCCTATCTAGAATACAAGGAAGAAACAAGCACTTACTGTCCAATTGCTGGTCTGGAGACAGATAGCCAACATGGAGATCCTTTTCATGTTCTTAGGTGTGACAATGACCAAGGACTACTTGTTTTCCGACTCTGGAGTAGTCTCAACAATAGCAGACTTGGTGGTGGTTGTGGTGGTGGTAACAACAGGCATACTTTTCACTGGACAGAAGGTTGAGATGTGACCTTGGTTCCCACAGTAGAAGCAGAGGCTTTTGCTTCAGTGATGTTCTTACTCTTCTGGTGTCAGCTTAGAGTGGCTGAGATCCATGGTAGGACTTGGTGGCTGTGGCGTGAAGACTGGCTTGATAAACCCTGGACACAGAAGTGAAGCTCCTGACTGTGGAACTGAGACTTGGGTGGGAGATGCTTGATGTAGACAGTGAGAGTTAGCAGAAGTGGCACACAACTGGTTGTCCTGCAGCTGGCATTCCTCAACAAGCTTCTGATAGCTGATGTCCTTGAGGATGATACTGACAAGCTGCTTGGCAAGCTCTTCAGAGACAGTGTATCAAAGATGGCACTTCAAGGCCTTGTTGTTGAAGCCTGTGTGTGGAGCATACTGATTGAACTCTGTGAAGAACTTGGCAAAGGAACAGTTAGCCTGACACAAGGTGATGAGCTTTCTCTGAGCTAGGAACTCTGGGTCTGGGTCAGAGAAGGTGTTCTGGAGATCTTGGACAATGTTGTGCCAGTCAATGTACTGGCCAGCCGTGATCTTAGCTGAGATGTAGGACTGTGTAGTGCCAGTCATACGTGAAAAGACGTACACAATCTGTGATGTTTCTGTGGAGTACCAGTCAGTGTTGAGTGTCATCTTGAGTGACAGTGACATGATGAAGCTCTCAAGCTTCTCATGCGTGATTTCTGTGTTTCTGCCATCACCACTGAAGATCTCTGGGTCAGCAGTGTGTTCAGACTTGGACTTGGGAGTAGTGTTAGTAGCTTGAATTCACATGAACTCTGCAAACATGTTGTGAAGGAACTTGTTATTTCCAGCAACTGGAATAGCTTGGTCTGGTTGTTGAGACATGACAAGGACATGAACATGGCTTGGTGAAGTGTGTTATGGTTGGGTAGGTCTTTCGTAGTGTGACAAGGCAATAGCAGAACAGAACTCAAGTCTAACTGATTCAGTAACCTTGACCTGACTTGGCTTAAGACTTGAGACTTGGATTGATGTACAAGACAAAAGACAAGGAAGGAAGAAAAGAAGAAAAGAAGAGAAGAAGCTGGGGGAGCAGTGTTAAGGTCTAGGCCGGAACAGTCTAGGTAAGCGAGGGAGGAGTGTTAGTCATACAGAACAACATCTGACTGATCTGGTGGACAAGCAAGAGCTAAGCGAGGAGCTTGTCCGGTGGACAAGCAGAAGCTAAGTGAGGAGCTTGTCCAGTGGATGAGCAGAAGCTAAGTGAGGAGCTTGTCTGGTAGACAAGCAGAAGCTAAGTGAGAAGCTTGTCTACACAAAAGGATGATACCCCTTGGAGAAGACCCCCCCCCTAGGGCATCTGTATAAAGACCACCCAAAGAGCCCAGAGAGATTAGGCTGAACACACATACACACATTGTACTGAGACAATAGTACAGAGAGAGTTCTCTATCTGTCTATTCCTCTATTGAGTCCCTGTCTAGAATCCACCCTGTGAAGCAACAGACTATACTGGTTTCTGTGTGAACCCGGCCTGGCCTTTAACAGTTTCAGTCTCTAACATATAGGACACTGACTTGATACAATGGTGGATCCATGAAGCCCTACCCCTTCCCAGATGGCTCAAGCCCAGGCTGCTCAGGCAGCTCAGGCCCAGGCTGTCCAGGTGGCACCTATTGTTAACCTACCCCTGAAGCCCTTGAAGGTAGGTGCCCTGAAGAGGTATGATAGATCTAGGGGAGGACTGGAGTTGTTTGTCTCACAACTGGAGCTCTACTATGGGTTCAACACAGCCCAGTTCCTGACAGACCAGGAGAAAGTGCTATTTGCAGCCTCCTACCTGGAAGGACCAGCCTTCACTTGGTTCAACATCTACTTAAGGGATTACCTAGACAATCAGGCAGACCCCAAGAAGCAAGAAGACAATACCCGACAGGTCATGGGAAGCTTGAAAATCTTTAAGACAGTTATGAGAAAGATGTTTGGGATTCTTGACAAGGAAAAGAATGTGGAATGAAAGCTCCAAGCACTGCGGCAAACTGGATCAGTATCGGAGTTCACGGCGAAGTTCCAACAACTAGCAGTGAGGACCCAGTGGAGAGACAGTGCACTAACAGCACTATTCTACCAAAACCTCAAGGAACAAGTCAAGGATGACATTGTGTGAGGAGACTGACCAACCGAGCTCTACAAAATAATCAAGACTGCAGCTCACATCAATGACTGACAGTTCAAGAGAGAGCTTGAGAAGCAAGGCAAGCAGACAAAACTATAGGTGAAGAAAAAACCAACACCTGCCAAAGATAACTACAGCTTGGTACCCATGGAAATTGATGTGGTGGAACCACAAAAGAAGGAGACATGGAAGTGTTACAACTGTCAGAAAGTGGGCCACCTTGCAGTGAACTGCAGGAGCAAGAAGAAGAACAAGAAGAGCAAAGGGAAGTAGTTGAACACCACAAGTGCCTGGAAAGGCAGAGAGACAGAGAAGCCCCAGAGGACTCCCCAAGACACACTGCTCCACAATCACCCTGAGGTGGCACTTCTCAGAGAGGAGGATGACCTCTGACAACATGCTGAAGAACTTGAGAACATGCTTCAAGAAACCTTGGATCACCTTAACAAGGTCCAAAGGAAAGTTGACAGAATCCACTGGGAGAAAGACCTGATCTCCGAGTTTGACACAACTGGCTACATGGAGGAACAGGTTGACAACAAGGAAGCCCAGCCACCACCAGTCCCCGACAAACCTGTTCTTTGATAACAGGACACAACCCTATCAGAAATAGGGGAGACGCAAGTGTCATGATAGGTTGATGATACTCTCAGCATCACACAGGTCAGAGACATCACCACACAAGTGGACCTACACCAGGCTACAGCAGCAGCCTGCAGACAACCTTATTGGAAGGTGTGTGAAGACAACCACTGCAAGGATTTTGATTTTGATTTTGATTTGATTCTTACACTGATTTGGCTGTTAAGCTATACAGAACTTCTTGAAGGATTTTTGTCTCTGGTAGACTTGACTCGGAGACCTCACGCATGTACCGTACACCCCGTGGTTTGTAGTGTACGTACTGTGGGAAAACCCCAAACCCTGTAGGGGAAATAGGAAAACCACAGTAATGAGGGTTTTGTGGATCTTGACAGATATTGGGTGAGCTATTTCTTGGGGGTTTTCATACATCTTGCGAGGAGTACATCTTAGATAAGTTCTATGAATCTCGGAGGTTTTTGTGGCAGAATGTGGGGTGGGTCAGATTTGAACTGACGACTAGTTTAGTCAGGTTCTCCAGGCCTGACACCACTAGTTCCGGGTCATGGGTGCCACGTAGTGGGAAACTCTCACCAGCTTCCCGCTACACTATGCCACCCCCTCCACTGCAAGGAACACCTTCTAGAGAAAAGAAAGAAGATGTGGTTTCCAGGGTCCAAGGTGGAAGTGTGATGGAATATACACATCCAAAGAGTCAACCCTGAACAAGATGATTGCAACCAAGACCTGTGGGAATGATGCCTCACCACATGATGCAAACAACATGTGGTAGAGTGTCAGGCCCAGGGCCTAGGTGGCTCAAAAAACTAGCAGTGCTCTTCAAAACTGGGGTCAGAAGAGTAGGCAAGACAACACCCCAGGAGGAAGGAGTCAAGCCAAGCCTTGACACAACAGCCTGCAGCCTGCACTTTCACATCAAGATCAGAGTCAATGGGTGGTTGGCTAAGGCCATGATCAACTCTGGTGTGACTGGCAACTTCATGTCAGAAAGCTTTGCCAGAAGAAACAAGGTTCCAGTCCAAGGCAAGAAAGACTCTTACCAATTGACAGTAGTGGATGGAACACCACTCTCCAAAAACAAGGGACAAGTGATGAAGGAGACCAAGAGTCTGAGACTGAGTGTCCATGGCATGATGATCAGAACAGAGGAACTCGACTTGGTCTGAATACCACACAAAGTTATATTGGGACTTCTGTGGTTGGAAAAACAAAACCCAAGGATTGACTGGAAAAGAAGGTAACTAGTCTTTCCGGATAAGACACTAGTCAAGTCAGAACCAGGAGTGATGATTAAAGAAATCTCACTGACACAGTGGAAGAAATACCACCAGTGTGGGGAGGTCTGTGTAGCCTGGATGAAACCCTGAACACAACAACTTTGCACCACGCAAGATGCTGTGGGCAAGACTCAGGCACTGCAGTTGCCAAGTGAGTATAAAGAATACCAGGAGATGTTTGAAGAAACAGTGATCATGACACTACTGGAACATCAGGAGTAGGACCACAAGATTCTGCTGGAAGACAGAAAAAAACCCACACATAGCCCTATCTACACTCTGTCAGTGAAAGAGCTTGAGGCCCTGAGAGACTACCTGGACAAGAACCTAGCGAAAGAGTTTATAAGACCTTCAACATCACCAGCTGGATACCTGATATTGTTTGTGCTAAAGAAAGATGGCAAACTTTGACTGTGTGTTGATTATTGGCAGCTAAATGCAATCACAGTGAAAAACTGCTACCCACTGCCATTGATATCAGAAATCCAAGACCAGATCCAAGAAGCCAAATAGTTTACCAAGTTTGATATTCAAGGCACTTTCAACCTGGTTAGGATAAAAGACAGCAAAGAATAGAAGACAGCCTTTCGTACAAGGTATAGGCACTACAAGTATACTGTGATGCCATTCAGCCTTACGAATACACTGGCGACATTCCAATCACTTATTAACACTGTCCTCTGACAATACCTGGACATATTTGTCACCACTTACATTGATGATGTCTTGGTATACACCAACAGAACCTTGGAGGAGTATAAACAGTATGTCAAGAAGATCCTACATGTGCTCCAGAAAGCAGGCATGAGGTTACACCTTGATAAAAGTGTTTTCCACACAAAAGAAGTGGAATATTTGGGGTCAATCCTAACAATAGAAGGAATCTGAATAGACAACACAAAGATGGCAGCAGTACAAGACTGGCCAACACCCAAAAACCTCAAAGAAGTACAATCCTTTCTAGGATTTACAAACTTCTACTGACAATTCATCAAGGACTACTCAAGAACAGCAGCAGCCTTGACAGAGTTAACCAGAAAGAATAAATCTTTCAGGTGGGGGGAGAGCTAACAAGCAGTCTTCCAGGAGTTGAAGAACAAATTCATCTCCACACCTATTTTGGCATTATTTGACTCTGAGAAGAGGATTATTTTGGAGACTGATACCTCAGACCAAGCATTGGAATCCTGCTTGTGTCAACCAGACACTGACAAACACTTACACCCTGTCACGTACTGATCAAGAAAGTTCTCTGGCCCAGAACTGAGGTACAATATTCACAACAAAGAGTTGTTAGCAATTGTTGATGTATTCCAAGAATGGAGGCCTTACTTGGAGAGGGCAAAATACACAGTAGATGTGTACTCAGACCACAAGAACTTAGCTTACTTCACAACAACAAAAAAGCTAAACTGACAACAAGTTCAATGGGCAGAGTTGTTGGCATCATACAACTTTCAAATCCTCTACCAGAAGAGCACTGAAAATGCTCAAGTGGATGCACTCAGCAGGTGACCAGACCTGATGGACAAGAAAACAACAGAGGAACACCCAATCCTAGCAACAAAAGGATGAACTCTGGTCTATACCCAACCCCAACTGGCAACAACTGAAACAAAGAGTCCACTCCTTACCCTTGGCCACAAGGTGGTAAACAAAAAGGAAATTGTGCCAGAAAGAGCACAAGAGGAGGTGATCTGGAGGCACTATGACAGGCCTTTGCATGGACACCCCGGGTGGGATAAAACCTTGGAGAAAATCCAAAGGAACTACCACTTTGACAGAATGAAGTGCAAGGTAACAGAGTTCATCTGCAACTGTGAACAGTGCATGAAGAACAAACCATCAAGACATAAGCCCTACAGGCAGGCACAACAAATAGACCTACCCGAGGCACCATGGAAAACTATCATGATGGATTTTGTGGTCAAGTTGCTAAAGTCAACAGACCCAGCAACAAAGGTGGTATACAATAGTATTTTGGTGGTTGTTGATAAGCTCACCAAATACACCCACCTGGTTCTGTGGAAAGAGTCAGGAACCACGAACAAACTTGTGAGTGTCCTACTCAAAGAGCTGGTAAGCCACTGAGGGCTACCAAAAACAATTATCTCAGATTGAGACAAACTCTTCACCTTGAAATTCTGGAACATGTGGACAAGGCAACTTGGCATTGATACAAGGATGTCAACAGCCTACCACCCACAAACTTGTTAAAGGCTGGGCCGGGTTCACACAGAAACTGGTACAGTCTGTTGCTTCGCAGGGTGGATTCTAGACAGGGACTTGGTAGAGGAATAGACAGGTGGGGTAACTCTCCTGTGCTATTGTCTCAGTACAATGTGTGCGTATTGTGTGTTCAGCCTGGAGAGCTAATCCCTCCGGGCTCTTGGGGTGGTCTTTATACAGATGCCCTAGGGGGGGGGTCTTCTCCGAGGGGTATCATCCTTTTGCGTGGACAAGCTCCTTGCTTAGCTCCTGCTTGTCCACCAGATCAGTCAGATGTTGTTCCGCATGACTAACACTCCTCCCTCACTTACCTGGGCTGTTCCAGCCTAGGCCTTAACACTATCCTCTCTCTCCAAGGGTTCTGTCCCCAGATCCTTTTTGTTCCTGCTCCTCTTTTGTCATGAACCAAGGCCAGACAACTTGAACTTGTCATCGCAGTTTTCTTTCTTGTTGTATTGGCAAAATGGGCAAGGAATCAAAAATCGCATGCAGTGCTTGTTGTTGTGACCACGCCAAGTGTATCGTGAGCTCTGCATCATCTTTTTGTTGTTGGTGTGTTGAGAAGGGTCATTGCTGTGACCTTCATCTCTCAGAATCAGAATGGAAGAAGATGGAACTTGAGCGTGAGCAGCTTGAGGCTCAGCTGCGGGAGACTGATGACCAATTGTCAAAGTTGCTTCCCCGGCAGATCCACCTCTGCCGGCAGCTGGGTTGTTTCTCACAGAAGAAGGCTGATGCTATCTGTTGTGAGCTGTCAGCCATCAAGGATCAAGAGTCTTTTGATGCTCAGAAACAAGAGGCTCTCTGTGTTATCCACAAACAGGAGGCCAGTCAGGCTGCTGCTCCACTGTCCTTTGAGGATGTCTTCTCTTCAGAGACTTTGGCTTCTCTTGAGCTGTTGTCCCTGTCAGACCTGGTCACTGCGGGTTTGCTTGGTGGTAATCCACCAGCTTCTGGTTCATCGCAGAGCTGAAGTTCTCAGTTGGTTCCCACAAATTCTCCTCTTCGTCAAATCCTAACCACTTCACCAGGTACTTGGTTTTCTGTCTGTTTCTTTGACTATCCAGAATCCTTTTGACATCATACTCTTCTTTGTCATTCTCGAAGTTCCATTCTGTCTTGATTTCTGTGTCACTGGGTGCTGGTTTGAGCAGCAAGACATGGAATACTCAGTGTATCCTTGCTTTTCGTGGTAGTCTCAGTCAGTAGTTGACCTTCCCAGTGTGCTTCTTGATTTCAAATAGTCTGATTTGTACGTGGTCCAGCTTTTTGCTCAGTCACTTTGAGTGCAGGTTTTTTGTTGATAGGTAGACCTTATCCTCTTTTTCCAGGGTTGGTCTCTTCAACCTTTTGTTGTGTAGTCAGCGGGCAGTGGTGTTCTGGGCACAGTTGATTGTTGTTTTCATCATCTTGTGCATAGCAGTGAGTTTGCTAACATCAACAACATTGCCTCCTGCTGTTGCCTGCCATCAGGGGTTTCTTCCGTAGTTCGCAAAGAACAGTGTTGTCCCTGTCATGCTGTGTTGCTGGTTGTTGTACACAAACTGGGCTATTGGTAGCAGTTCCACCCAGTTATCCTGCTGGTGGTTGACGTAGTGTCGTAGATACTGCTCTATTGTCTGGTTTGTCTGCTCAGTTTGTCTATCAGTTTGTGAGTGGTAGACTGTTGACATCCTTGTATCAATGCCAAGTTGCCTTGTCCACATGTTCCAGAATTTCAAGGTGAAGAGTTTGTCTTGATCTGAGATGATTGTCTTTGGTAGCCCTTGGTGGCTTACCAGCTCTCTGAGTAGAACACTCGCAAGTTTGTTCGTGGTTCCTGACTCTTTCCACAGGACCAGGTGGGTGTATTTGGTGAGTTTGTCAACAACCACCAAAATACTATTGTATACCACCTTTGTTGCTGGGTCTGTTGACTTTGGCAACTTGACCACAAAATCCATCATGATAGTTTCCCATGGTGCCTCAGGTAGGTCCATCTGCTGTGCCTGCCCGTAGGGCTTATGCCTTGATGGTTTGTTCTTCACACACTGTTCGCAGTTGCGGATGAACTCCGTCACCTTGCGCTTCATTCTGTTGAAGTGGTAGTTCCTTTGGATTTTCTCCAAGGTTTTATCTTGCCCAGGGTGTCCATGCAAAGGCCTGTCATAGTGCCTCCAGATCACCTCCTCTTGTGCTCTTTCTGGCACAATTTCCTTTTTGTTTGCCACCTTGTGGCCAAGGGTAAGGAGTGGACTCTTTGTTTCAGTTGTTGCCAGTTGGGGTTGGGCATAGACCAGGGTTTATCCTTTTGTCACTAGGATTGGGTGTTCCTCTGTTGTTTTCTTGTCCATCAGGTCTGGTTGCCTGCTGAGTGTGTCTGCTTGAGTATTTTCAGTGCTCTTCTGGTAGAGGATTTGGAAGTTGTATAATGCCAACAACTCTGCCCATCAAACTTGTCGTCAGTTTAGCTTCTTTGTCGTTGTGAAGTAAGCTAAGTTTTTGTGGTCTGAGTACACATCTACTGTGTATTTTACTCCCTCCAAGTAAGGCCTCTATTCTTGGAATGTGTTGACAATTGCTAGCAACTCTTTGTCGTGAACATTGTATCTCAGTTCTGGGCCAGAGAACTTTCTTGATTGGTACACGACAGGGTGTAAGCAGTTGTCGGCGTCTGGTTGACACAAGCAGGATCCCAATGCTTGGTCTGAGGCATCAGTTTCCAGAATGATCCTCTTCTCAGGATCAAATGATACCAAAATAGGTGTGGAGATAAATTTATTCTTCAACTTCTGGAAGGCCACTTGTTGGCTCTCCCCCCACCTGAAAGATTTGTTCTTTCTGGTTAACTCTGTCAAGGCTGCTGCTGTTCTTGAGTAGTTCTTGATGAATTGTCAGTAGAAGTTTGCAAATCCTAGGAAGGATTGTACTTCTTTGAGGTTTTTGGGTGTTGGCCAGTCTTGTACTGCTGCTGTCTTTGTGTTGTCCATTTGGATTCCTTCTGTTGTCAGGATCAACCCCAAATATTCCACTTCTTTTGTGTGGAAAACACTTTTATCAAGGTGTAACCTCATGCCTGCTTTCTGGAGCGCATGTAAGATTGTTTTAACATACTGTTTATACTCCTCCAAGGTTCCATTGGTGTATACCAAGACATCATCAATATAAGCAGTGACAAATATGTCCAGGTATTGTCGGAGGACAGTGTTAATAAGTGATTGGAATATTGCTGGTGCATTTGTAAGACTGAATGGCATCACAGTATACTTGTAGTGTCTGTACCTTGTACGAAAGGCTGTCTTCTATTCTTCGCTGTCTTTCATCCTAACCAGGTTGAAAGTACCTCAAATGTCAAACTTGGTAAACTATTTAGCTCCTTGGATCCAGTCTTGGATTTCTGATATCAATAGTAGTGGGTAGTAGTTTTTCACTGTAATCACATTTAGCCGCTGATAATCAACACACAGTCGAAGTTTGCTGTCTTTCTTTGGCACAAACAATATTGGGTATCCAGCTGGTGATGTTGAAGGTCTTATGAACCCTTTCACTAGGTTCTTGTCCAGGTAGTCTCTCAGAGCCTCAAGCTCTTTTGCTGACAGAGTGTAGATAGGGCTGTGTGTGGGTTTTTTTCCATCTTCCAGCAGAATCTTGTGGTCCCACTCCTGATGTTCTGGTAGTGTCATGATCACTGTTTCTTCAAACATCTCCTGGTATTCTTTATACTCACTTGGCAACTGCGGTGCCTGAGTCTTGCCCACAGTGTCTTGCGTGGTGCAAAGTTGTTGTGTTTGGGGTTTCATCCAGGCCACACAGGTCTGCCTGTGCTGGTGGTATTTCTTCCAGTGTGTCAGTGAGATTTCTTTAATTGTCACCCCTGGTTCTGACGTGACCAGTGTCTTATCTGGAAAGACTAGTTACCTTCTTGTCCAGTCAATCCTTGGGTTTTGTTTTTCCAACCACGGAAGTCCCAATATAACTTTGTGTGGTATTCAGACCAAGTTGAATTCCTCTGTTCTGATTGTTGTGCCATGGACACTCAGTCTCAGACTCTTGGTCTCCTTTGTCACTCATCCCTCATCTTTGGAGAGTGGTGTTCTGTCCACCACTGTCAACTGGTAGGGGTCTCTCTTGCCTTGGACTGGAACCTTGTTTCTTCTGGCAAAGCTTTCTGACATGAAGTTGCCAGTCACACCAGAGTTGATCATGGCCTTAGCCAACCACCCATTGACTCTGATCTTGATGCGAAAGTGCGGGCTGCAGACTGTTGCGTCAAGGCTCAGCTTGACTCCTTCCTCCTGGGGTGTTGTCTTGCCTGCTCTTCCAACCCCAGTTTTGAAGAGCACTGCTAGTTTTTTGAGCTGCCTAGACTCTGGGCCTGACACTCTACTGTGTGTTGTTTGCATTGTGTGGTGAGGCATTGTTCCCACAGGTCTTGGTTGCAATCGTCTTGTTCAGGGTTGACCCTTTGGATATGCATATTCCATCACACTTCCACCTCAGACCCTGGGAACCACATCTTCTTTCTCTTCTCTAGAAGGTGTTCCTTGCAGTGGTCATCTTCGCACACCTTCCAATAAAGTCGTCCGCAAGCTGCTGTTGTAGCCTGGTGTAGATCCACTTGTGTGGCGATGTCTCTGACCTGTGTGATGCTGAGGGTATTGTTGACCTATCATGACACTTGCATCTCCCCTATTTCTGATAGGGTTGTGTCCTGTTGTTGAAGGACAGGTTTGTCAGGGACTGGTGGTGGCTGGGCTTCCTTGTCATCAACCTGTTCCTCCATATAACCAGTTGTGTCAAACTCGGAGATCAGGTCGTCCTCCCAGTGGATTCTGTCAACCTTCCTTCAGAACTTGTCAAGGTGGTCCAAGGTTTCTTGGAGCATGTTCTCAAGTTTTTCAGCATGTTGTTGGAGGTTGTCCTCCTCTCTGAGGAGTACCACCTCAGGGTGATTGTGGGGTAGTGTGCCTTGGGGAGCCCTCTGGGGCTCCTCCATCTCCCTACCTTTCCAGGCGCTTGTGGCATTCAACTACTTCCCTTTGCCCTTCTTGTTCTTCTTCTTGCTCCTGCAGTTCACCGCAAGGTGGCCCACTTTCTGACAGTTGTAACACTTCTGTGTCTCCTTCTTTTGTGGTTCCACCACATTGATTTCCATGGGTACCAAGCTGTAGTTATCTTTGGCAGGTGTTGGCTTTTTCTTCACCCATGGTTTTGTCTGCTTGCCTCACTTCTCAAGCTCTCTCTTGAACTGTCGGTTGTTGATGTGAGCTGCAGTCTTGATTATTTTGTAGAGCTTGGTTGGTCAGTCTCCTCACGTGATGTCATCCTTGACTTGTTCCTTGAGGTCTTGGTAGAATAGTGCTGTTAGTGCACTGTTCCCCCACTGGGTCCTCACTGCTAGTTGTTGGAACTTCGCCGCAAATTCCGATGCTGATCCAGTTTGCCGCAGTGCTTGGAGCTTTTGTTCTGCATCTTTTTCCTTGTCAAGGATCCCAAACATCTTTCTCATAGCTGTCTTAAAAGTTTTCAAGCTTCCCATAACCTGTCAGGTATTGTCTTCTTGCTCCTTGGGGTCTGCCTGATTGTCTAGGTAATCTCTTAAGTAGATGTTGAACCAAGTGAAGGCTGGTCCTTCCAGGTAGGAGGCTGCAAATAGCACCTTCTCCTGGTCTGTCAGGAACTGGGCTGTGTTAAATCCATAGTAGAGCTCCAGTTGTGAGAAGAACAACTCCAGTCCTCCCCTGGATCCATCATACCTCTTTGGGGCACCTACCTTCAAGGGCTTCAGGGGTAGGTTAACAATAGGTGCTGCCTGGACAGCCTGGGCCTGAGCCACCTGAGCAGCCTGGGCTTGGGCTGCCTGAGAAGGGGTAGGGCTTTGTGGATCCACCATTGTATCAAGTCAGTGTCCTATATGTTAGAGGCTGAAACTGTTAAAGGCTGGGCCAGGTTCACACAGAAACTGGTACAGTCTGTTGCTTCGCAGAGCAGATTTGTTAAGGCCTAGGCCGGAACAGTCCAGGTAAGCGAGGGAGAAGTGTTAGTCATGCAGAACAACATCCGACTGATCCGGTGGACAAGCAAGAGCTAAGCGAGGAGCTCGTCCGGTGGACAAGCAAGAGCTAAGCGAGGAGCTTGTCCGGTGGACAAGCAGGAGCTAAGCGAGGAGCTCGTCCACGCAAAAGGATGATACCCCTCGAGGAGACCCCCCCCCTTGGGGCATCTGTATAAAGACTCCCAAAGAGCCCGGAGGGATTAGCTCTCCAGGCTGAACACATGCAAGCAATACAAACCCATCGTACAGAGACAATAGCACAGGAGAGTTACCCCACCTGTCTATTCCTCTACCAAGTCCCTGTCTAGAATCCGCCCACAAAGCAACAGACTGTACCGGTTTCTGTGTGAACCTGGCCTGGCCTTTAACAGTTTCAGCCTCTAATGTACAGGACACTGACTTGATATGATGGTGGATCCACAAAGCCCTACCCCTTCTCAGGTGGCCCAAGCCCAGGCTGTTCAGGCAGCTCAGGCCCAGGCTGTCCAGGCAGCATCTATTGTTAACCTACCCCCGAAGCCCTTGAAGGTAGGTGCCCCGAAGAGGTACAATGGATCCAGGGGAGGACTGGAGTTGTTCTTCTCACAACTGGAGCTCTACTATGGGTTCAACACAGCCCAGTTCCCAACAGACCAGGAGAAGGTGCTATTTGCAGCCTCCTACCTGGAAGGACCAGCCTTCGCTTGGTTCAACGTCTACTTAAGAGATTACCTAGACAATCAGGCAGACCCCAAGGAGCAAGAAGACAATACCTGACAGGTCATGGGAAGCTTGAAAACCTTTAAGACAGCTATGAGAAAGATGTTTGGGATCCTTGACAAGGAAAGAGATGCGGAACAAAAGCTCCAAGCACTGCAGCAAACTGGATCAGCATCAGAATTTGTGGTGAAGTTCCAACAACTAGCAGTGAGGACCCAGTGGGGGGACAGTGCACTAACAGCACTATTCTACCAAGGCCTCAAGGAACAAGTCAAGGACAACATCGCATGAGGAGACTGACCAACCAAGCTCTACAAAATGATCAAGACTGCAGCTCACATCAACAACTGACAGTTCAAGAGAGAGCTTGAGAAGCAAGGCAAGCAGACGAAACCATGAGTGAAGAAAAAGCCAACACCTGCCAAAGATAACTACAGCTTGGTACCCATGGAAATTGATGCGGTGGAACCACGAAAGAAGGAGACACAGAAGTGTTACAACTGTCAGAAAGTGGGCCACCTTGTGGTAAACTGCAGGAGCAAGAAGAAGAACAAGGAGGGCAAAGGGAAGCAGTTGAACACCACAAGTGCCTGGAAAGGCAGGGAGATGGAGGAGCCCCAGAGAGCCCCCCAGGGCACACTGCCCCACAATCACTCTGAGGTGGCACTCCTCAGAGAGGAGGACAACCTCTGACAACACGCCGAAAAACTTGAGAACATGCTCCAAGAAACCTTGGACTGTCTTGACGAGGTCTGAAGGAGGGTCAACAAGATCCACTGGGAGGAAGACTTGATCTCCGAGTTTGACACAACTGGCTACATGGAGGAACAGGTTGACAACAAGGAAACCCAGCCACCACCAGTCCCCGACAAACCTATCCTTCAACAACAGGATGCAACCCTATCGGAAATAGGGGAGACGCAAGCGTCATGATGGGTCGACAATACCCTCAGCATCATACAGGTCAGAGATATTGCTGATGATTGCAACCAAGACCTGGGGGAACAATGCACCACCACACAATGCAAACAACACGCGGTAGAGCGTCAGGCCCAGGGCCTAGGCGGCTCAAAAAACTAGCAGTGCTCTTCAAAACTGGGATCGGAAGAGCAGGCAAGACAACACCCTGGGAGGAAGGAGTCAAGCTGAGTCTTGACGCAACAGCCTGCAGCCCGCATTTTCGCATCAAGATCAGAGTCAATGGGTGGTTGGCTAAGGCCATGATTGACTCTGGTGTGACTGGCAACTTCATGTCAGAAAGTTTTGCCAGAAGAAACAAGGTTCCAGTCCAAGGCAAGAGAGACCCCTACCAGTTGACAGTAGTGGACAGAACACCACTCTCCAAAGACAAGGGACAAGTGACGAAGGAGACCAAGAGCCTGAGACTGAGTGTCCATGGCATGACGATCAGAACAGAAGAATTCGACTTGGTCCAGATACCACACAAAGTTATATTGGGACTTCTGTGGTTGGAAAAACAAAACCCAAGGATTGACTGGAAAAGAAGGTAACTAGTCTTTCTGGATGAGACACTGGTCATGTTGGAACCAGGGGTGATGATTAAAGAAATCTCACTGACACAGTGGAAGAAATACCACCAGTGCAGGCAGGCCTGTGTGGCCTGGATGAAACCCCAAACACAACAACTTTGCACCACGCAAGACACCGTGGGTGAGACTCAGGCACCGCAGTTGCCAAGTGAGTATAAAGAATACCAGGAGATGTTTGAAGAAACAGTGATCGTGACACTACCAGAACATCAGGAGTGGGACCACAAGATTCCACTGGAAGACAGAAAAAAACCCACACACAGCCCTATCTACACTCTGTCAGCAAAAGAGCTTGAGGCCCTGAGAGACTACCTGGACAAGAACCTAGTGAAAGAGTTCATAAGATCTTCAACATCACCAGCTGGATACCCAATATTGTTTGTGCCAAAGAAAGATGGCAAACTTCGACTGTGTGTTGATTATCAGTGGCTAAATGTGATTACAGTGAAAAACTGTTACCCGCTGCCATTGATATCGGAAATCCAAGACCGGATCCAAGGAGCCAAATAGTTTACCAAGTTCAACATTCAAGGCACTTTCAACCTGGTTAGGATGAAAGACGGCGAAGAATGGAAGACAGCCTTTCGTACAAGGTACGGGCACTACAAGTATACCGTGATGCCATTCAGCCTTACGAATGCACCGGCGACATTCCAATCACTTATTAACACTGTCCTCCGACAATACCTGGACATATTTGTCACCGCTTATATTGACGACGTCTTGGTATACACCAATGGAATCTTGGAGGAGTACAAACAGCATGTCAAGAAGATCCTACATGCGCTCCAGAGAGCAGGGATGAGGTTACACCTGGACAAAAGTGTTTTCCACACAAAGGAAGTAGAGTATTTGGGGTCAATCCTGACAACAGAAGGAATCTGAATGGACAACACAAAGACGGCAGCAGTACAAGACTGGCCAACACCCAAAAACCTCAAAGAAGTACAATCCTTCCTAGGGTTTGCAAACTTCTACCAACGATTCATCAAGGACTACTCAAGAACAGCAGCAGCCTTGACAGAGTTAACCAGAAAGAACAAATCTTTCAGGTGGGGGGAGAGCTAACAAGCAGCCTTCCAGGAGTTGAAGGATAAATTCATCTCCACACCTATTTTGGCATCATTTGATTCCGAGAAGAGGATCATTCTGGAAACTGATGCCTCGGACCAAGCATTGGGATCCTGCTTGTGTCAACCAGACACCGACAACCGCTTACACCCTGTCGTGTACCAATCGAGAAAGTTCTCTGGCCCAGAACTGAGGTATGATGTTCACGACAAAGAGTTGTTAGCAATTGTCGACACATTCCAAGAATGGAGGCCTTACTTGGAGGGGGCAAAATACACGATAGACATGTACTCAGACCACAAAAACTTAGCTTACTTCACAACGACAAAGAAGCTAAACTGACGACAAGTTTGATGGGCAGAGTTGTTAGCATTATACAACTTCCAAATCCTCTACCGGAAGGGCACTGAAAATGCTCAAGCAGACGCCCTCAGCAGGCGACCAGACCTGATGGATGAGAAAACAACAGAGGAAGACCCAATCCTAGCAACAAAAAGACAAACCTTGGTCTATGCCCAACCCCAACTGGCAACAACAGAAACAAAGAGTCCACTCCTTACCCTTAGCCACAAGACAGCAAACAAAAAGGAAACTGTGCCAGGAAGAGCACAAGAGGAGGTGATCTGGAGGCACCATGACAGGCCTTTGCATGGACACCCTGGGCAAGATAAAACCTTGGAGAAAATCCAAAGGAACTACCACTTCAACAGAATGAAGCGCAAGGTGACAGAGTTCATCCGCAACTGCGAACAGTGTGCGAAGAACAAACCATCAAGGCATAAGCCCTACGGGCAGGCACAGCAGATGGACCTACCTGAGGCACCATGGGAAACTATCATGATGGATTTTGTGGTCAAGTTGCCAAAGTCAACAGACCCAGCAACAAAGGTGGTATACGATAGTATTTTGGTGGTTATTGACAAACTCACCAAATACACCCACCTGGTCCTGTGGAAAGAGTCAGGAACCGCGAACAAACTTGCGAGTGTTCTACTCAGAGAGCTGGTAAGCCACTGAGGACTACCAAAGACAATCATCTCAGATCGAGACAAACTCTTCACCTCGAAATTCTGGAACACGTGGACAAGGCAACTTGGCATTGATACAAGGATGTCAACAGCCTACCACCCACAAACCAACAGACAAACTGAGCGGACAAACCAGACAATGGAGCAGTATCTACAACACTACGTCAACCACCAGCAAGACAACTGGGTGGAACTGCTACCAATAGCCCAGTTTGCGTACAATAACCAGCAACACAGTGTAACAGGGACAACACTGTTCTTTGCGAACTACGGAAGAAACCCCCGATGGCAGGCAACAGCAGGAGGCAATGTTGTCGATGTTAGCAAACTTGCTGCTATGCACGAGATGATGAAAACAATGATTGACTGTGCCCAGAACACCACCGCCCGCTGATTACACAACAAAAGGTTGAAGGGACCAACCCTGGAAAGAGGGGATAAGGTCTACCTATCAACAAAAAACCTGCGCTCGAAGTGACCAAGCAAAAAGCTGGACCATGTACGAATTGGACTATTCAAAATTGAGAAGCGTACTAGGAAAGTCAACTATCAACTGAGACTGCCACGAAAAGCAAGGATACACTGAGTATTCCACGTCTCGCTGCTCAAACCAGCACCCAGTGACGCGGAGGTCAAAACAGAATGGAACTTCGAGGACGACGAAGAAGAGTACGATGTCGAAAGGATCCTGGATAGTCAAAGAAATAGACAGAAAACTGAGTACCTGGTGAAGTGGTTAGGATTCGACGAAGAGGAGAATTTGTGGGAACCAACCGAGAACTTCAGCTCTGCGATGAACCAGAAACTGGTGGATTACCACCAAGCAAATCCGCAGCGACCAGGTCTGACAGAGACAACAGCTCGAGAGAAGCCAAAGCCTCCAAAGAGAAGACATCCTCAAAGGACAGTGGAGCAGTAGCTTGACAGGCCTCCTGTTTGCAGATAACGCGGAGGGCCTCTTGTTCCTGAGCATCGAGGGACTCTTGATCCTTGATGGCCGACAGCTCACAACAGATAGCATCAGCCTCCTTCTGTGAGAGATGACCCAGCTGCCGGTGGAGGCAGATCTGCCGGGGAAGCAGCTTTGACAGTTGGTCATCAGTCTCCCGCAGCTGAGCCTTAAGCTGCTTGCACTCAAGTTCCATCTTCTTCCATTCTGATTCCGAGAGATGAAGGTTGCAGCGATGACCCTTCTTGATGCACTGACAACAAAAAGACGATGCAGAACTCACGACACACTTGGCGTGGTCGTGATGACAAGCACCGCATGCGATCTTTGATTCCTTGCCCATTTTGCCAACATGACAAGAGAGAAAACTGCGACGATGAGTTCAAGTTGTCTGGCTTTGGTTCATGGCAAAAGAGGAGCAGGAACAAAAAGGATCTGAGGACAGAACCCTTGGAGGGAGAGGATAGTGTTAAGGCCTAGGCCGGAACAGCCCAGGTAAGCGAGGGAGAAGTGTTAGTCATGCGGAACAACATCCGACTGATCCGGTGGACAAGCAAGAGCTAAGCGAGGAGCTTGTCCGGTGGATGAGCAGGAGCTAAGCGAGGAGCTTGTCCGGTGGACGAGCAGGAGCTAAGCGAGGAGCTTGTCCGGTGGACAAGCAGGAGCTAAGCGAGGAGCTCGTCCACGCAAAAGGATGATACCCCTTGAGACCCCCCCCCTTGGGGCATCTGTATAAAGACCCCCAAAGAGCCCGGAGGGATTAGCTCTCCAGGCTGAACACATGCAAGCAATACAAACCCATCGTACAGAGACAATAGCACAGGAGAGTTACCCCACCTGTCTATTCCTCTACCGAGTCCCTGTCTAGAATCCGCCCACGAAGCAACAGACCGTACCGGTTTCTGTGTGAACCCGGCCCGGCCTTTAACAAGATTCTAGACAGGGACTTGGTAGAGGAATAGACAGGTGGGGTAACTCTCCTGTGCTATTGTCTCAGTACGATGTGTGCGTATTGTGTGTTCAGCCTGGAGAGCTAATCTCTCCGGGCCCTTGGGGTGGTCTTTATACAGATGCCCTAGGGGGGGGTCTCCTCCGAGGGGTATCATCCTTTTGCGTGGACAAGCTCCTCGCTTAGCTCCTGCTTGTCCACCGGATCGGTCGGATGTTGTTCCGCATGACTAACACTCCTCTCTCGCTTACCTGGGCTGTTCCGGCCTAGGCCTTAACAAAACTGACAGACAAACTGAGCGGACAAACCAGATGATGGAGCAGTATTTACAACACTACATCAACCACCAGCAGTATAACTGGGTGGAACTGCTACCAATAGCCCAGTTTGCGTACAACAACCAGCAACACAGTGTGACAGGGACAACACTGTTCTTTGCGAACTACAGAAGAAACCCCTGATAGCAGGCAACAGCAAGAGGCAATGTTGTTGATGTTGATAAAGTTGCTGCTATGCACAAGATGATGAAAACAACAATCAACTGTGCCCAGAACACCACCGCCCGCTGATTACATGACAAAAGATTGAAGGGACCAACTCTGGAAAGGGGGGATAAGGTCTACCTATCAACAAAAAACCTACACTCAAAGTGACTGAGCAAAAAGCTGGACCACGTACAAATCAGACTATTCAAAATTGAGAAGTGCACTGGGAAGGTCAACTATTGACTGAGACTACCACAAAAAGCAAGGATACACCGAGTATTCCATGTCTTGCTGCTTGAACCAGCACCCAGCGATGCAGAGATCAAGACAGAATAGAACTTCGAGGATGACAAAGAAGAGTACAATGTTGAAAGAATCCTGGATAGTCAAAGAAACAGACAGAAAACTGAGTACCTGGTGAAGTGGTTAGGATTTGACAAAGAGGAGAATTTGTGGGAACCAACTGAGAACTTCAGCTCTGCGACAAACCAGAAGCTGGTGGATTACCACCAAGCAAACCCACAGTGACCAGGTCTGACAGGGACAACAGCTTGAGAGAAGCTAAAGTCTCTGAAGAGAAGACATCCTCAAAGGACAGTGGAGCAGCAGCCTGACTAGCCTCCTGTTTGTGGATAACACAGAGAGCCTCTTGTTCCTGAGCATCAAGGGACTCTTGATCCTTGATAGCTGACAGCTCATGACAGATGGCATCAGCCTCCTTCTGTGAGAGACAACCCAGCTGCCAGTGGAGGCAGATCTGCCGGGGAAGCAACTTTGACAATTGGTCATCAGTCTCTTGCAGCTGAGCCTTGAGCTGCTTACGCTTAAGTTCCATCTTCTTCCATTCTGATTCTGAGAGATGAAGGTCACAGTGACAACCCTTCTCGATGTACCAATAACAAAAAGACGATGCAGAACTCACAACACACTTAGCGTGGTTGTGATGACAAGCACTGCATGCAATTTTCAATTCCTTGCCCATTTTGCCAATGTGACAAGAGAGAGAACTGCGATGACAAGTACAAGTTGTCTGATCTTGGTTCATGACAAAAGAGGAGCAGGGAGAAAAGGATCTGGGGACAGAACTCTTGGAGGGAGGGGATAGTGTTAAGGCCTAGGCCGGAACAGCCTAGGTAAGTGAGGGAGGAGTGTTAGTCATACAGAACAACATCCGACTGATCTGGTGGACAAGCAAGAGCTAAGCGAGGAGCTTGTCCGGTGGACAAGCAGGAGCTAAGCGAGGAGCTTGTCTGGTGGACAAGTAGGAGCTAAGCGAGGAGCTTGTCCGGTGGACAAGCAGGAGCTAAGTGAGGAGCTTGTCCACGCAAAAGGATGATACCCCTCGGAGAAGACCCCCCCCCTAGGGCATCTGTATAAAGACTACCCAAAGGGTCCGGAGAGATTAGCTCTCCAGGCTGAACACACATACACACATCGTACTGAGATAATAGTACAGAGAGAGTTCCCTATCTGTCTATTCCTCTATTGAGTCCCTGTCTAGAATCCACCCTGCGAAGCAACAGACTGTACCGGTTTCTGTGTGAACCCGGCCCGGCCTTTAACAAGCAGGAGAAGTTCTTATAGGCAGGTGATCAGGCAACAGCGGAGCAAGCAGGCAACAGTGCAGATGGAACTTCCCGGCAAGGTGCGTGACTTGTGCCAGATATGCAACTGGGCCAGAACCGTGACAGTCACACCCTGCCTTCAGTTTTTATCCCTTCAAAGGTTTTCTGAAGGAGTTCACTATTAGCTAGAAGATCTGCATGGCTGTAAAGCTACTACCAGTGTAAGAATCAAATAAAAAAAATAAAAAAAAAGTGTCTGAAGAAGAAGAAGATTAGTAAATGGAAACCTATCTATAGACCTGGTATAATAATATCTCTACTATCTACAGAAGAAGAAGAGTAACTGATAGCTGTGTATATATGTATAGGTCTTACTCTGAAAATACACAAAGCTTGTCTTGAGTTTGTGTTAAAGTACAAAGACAAGTCTATGGAGTAGTGGAAGAATATGATCTTCTCAGACAAAACAGAGATTATGCTAGGACAGCAGTAGCACAAGAATCAGATATGGAGACAGACTTCAGAACAGTTTGAGAAGACCTGTATATGTTGGTCAGTGTTGGAAGAAGTGTACAGAGTTTATGTTCTGGGGTAGTTTTTTGTACAACAAGAAGGGACTCTGCCATATCTGGAAGACTGAGACAGCCAAGGAGAAGAAGGAAGCAGACACAGAGCTTGAAGCTCTGAATATATCTCTGGAGCCTGCAGCAAAGAAAGCCTGGGAACTAGACATGTGGATGTCACAGTTGAATCTCCAACAAAAGCCTGCAGGACAGACACCCCAATGGTGCTTCACAGCCAAAAGAGGTAAGGTTGTACAACAAGGCAAAGAAGGAATTGATTGGTATCAATACAGCAAGATCATCCTACACCAGAAGCTCCTACCCTTCACTCAGGAATGCCAGAAAGATCAACCCAAGATAATTGTACAAGAGGACAGAGCAACACCTCATGTTTCCCTGCATAACCTTACTCTTTTTGGAGAGTATAGCCTTGAGCGCTTGGACTGGCCAGGCAACTCACCAGATCTGAATGCTATTAAGCCATGCTGGCCATGGATGAAGTGGGTGACAACAAAGAGTAGTCCTCTGAAATGTCGAGGCCTAGCAGAAGAAGCATAGCTTAAGTGCTGGGATAAGCTTCCACAAAGTGAGATCTAGTGTTAGATTGAGCAGATCCCTCACGCCATCCAGAAGATCATCAAGCTGGAGGGAGGGAACAAGTATCTGGAGACTTCAAGGTATCAGTGAGCAGTGCGATCTCCTGGCAGACCTCGAGTGTCGCTGCTGTCAGGACTCCAAATAGCTGGATAATGTCAAAAGTAATAAGACACGCAAAATTACCGACCCGGCAATACATTGCGAACGAACTTACGTACTTCGGTCCTGGGTATACAGTAATGTACTCATAAGACCTTTTCACTCGGTCTGTACGATTCAGAAGACACAGCAGATACGAGGGGTACTTGCTATCGTCGGGAAAAAGGAGAAACAGGCACGGATGGAGTGCCATTGGTCTGTATCACCAGCCAACTTGACGCCCTGAGATGCTCCAGATCACGACCGTCGCACCATAGAAAAGCAGCCTCCATTGGTAAGTTTGCACGGCTGGCACCTTCGTCCATAGACTCTACCACAACCCACGGTTGCCTCTTCCCAGCACCGTTGGGGCCAGAGAACAGGAAACGGTTGACCAACAGGCTCGAACAGGCCTCGCAGAAGTGAATGTCCATGCACCGCTTGATGGCCGCGGACCTCTGAAGCCCTTCCAAGTCGGAGGGCACACGTCAAGACCCGAGCCACAATCTACTTCGTTGTGTAGGGAACTGCGCTGCTACGAGACGTCCTGCTTTCGCTGAACAGCTTCGCCATCCGCCATCCGCCACCCGACACCCGATATTCAAGATGGATCAGTTTCCCAAGAGCCAGGAGTCCAACATGTCCGAGCGAGTCAAGGCCAAGACAATGAAGCGCAGAAACATCAAGGGCCTGGAGCTGAGTGCGGCCCCGGTAGCGACGGCGCCTAGCCCCTCGGCCGGCGACGCCCAGATTCCAGGAGCGATCGGGAATAACGGCAGGGCCGATACGCTGGAGATCGGGGTCGAGTTCAAGCTGGACCTGCGGAGCGAGGACCTCGTCGTCGTCAAGGAGCTGGGAGCGGGAAACGGCGGGACGGTGAGCAAGGTCTTCCACCCGGCCACGAAGGTGATCATGGCGAAGAAGGTCAGTCGTCGCGAAGACGTCGGTTCCCGTGGCGGCTCTTTCGATGCTGAAAGGCACCCAGGTCATCCACGTCGAAGCCAAGAAGGAGGTCCGTCGCAAACAGATTGTCCGGGAGCTGCACATCATGCACGACTGCAACTCGCCGTACATCGTCTCCTTCTACGGCGCCTTCCTCAACAACGCCGGAGATGTGATCATGTGCATGGAGTACATGGATTGCGGGTATGGCCTACCGCGAGCCGTTCCGGAAGCGTTCTTCTCTGACGGACTTTTGATCTCCCCCGTAGCTCGCTGGACCGGATCTCGAAGGACTTTGGTCCGGTGCGCATCGACGTGCTCGGAAAGATTGCCGAAGCCGTCCTCGGCGGCCTCACCTATCTCTACAACGTCCACCGGATCATGCACAGAGACATCAAGCCGTCCAACGTGCTCGTGAACACTCGGGGCTACATCAAGCTGTGCGACTTTGGCGTCTCGGGCGAGCTTGTGAACTCGATCGCCAACACCTTCGTCGGCACGTCGACGTACATGGCGCCGGAACGGATCCAAGGCGCGCAGTACTCGGTCAAGTCGGACGTCTGGAGCATGGGCCTGACTCTCATGGAGCTGGCCATCGGCCGCTTCCCGTTCGATTCGAGCGACGAGGCCGCCGGCGACCGCGCAAACGCTGGTCCCACCGGCATCCTGGACCTGCTCCAGCAGATCGTGCACGAGCCCGCCCCCAAGCTGCCGAAGAGCGATGCCTTCCCCAAAATTCTCGAGGACATGATCGCGCGGTGTCTGCTGAAGAACCCAGACGAGCGACCGACCCCGCAGGAGCTATACGTGAGCGGACGCTCTTCTCTCTTGACCTGATCATCTCGGTCGTCTGCTAAAACTAAGCGCAACCCCCCCGCAGGACAAGGATTCGTTCATCAAAGCGGCGAGACGCACACCGGTCGACCTGGAGGGCTGGGCCATCTCGATGATGGAGAAGAACAACCGGCATTCGCATCTCGCGCTGCAGCCGCCGGCGCACTCCAAGAGCCTGCTCCGCAGCAGCGACGACTCGGCCTCGTCCAAGGAGACGCTTGCGCCGAAGACGCCCAAGACGCCGACGTCGGGCGAGATCTTCATCGCCGGTGACGTGAAGCCGCCGCCGCCGCCGCCGCCGCCGCCGGTGCCTCCGATGCCCGCGTCGGGGACAGAGGACGACGGCACCGCCAGACGGCAGTACAACCCGCACCCGGGCTATCCCGTGCGGACGTCGTCGGCGTCGGCCGTACCGGTGCTGAGGTCGGCCAAGACGCCCACCGTCGCTCTGTCGCCGCCGTCCATCCCGGGGACGCGAGCCAGCCCGGGCGCGACGAGTCACTTTACGACGGCGGCGACGACGACGACGGCGACGACGACGACGACGACGCTGCCCATGAGGCCGGCGCCACCGCCCGCCGGGCCGCTGCCCCCGGCGCCGAGCCGCGTCGTGCCGCGGAAGACGTCTTCCTACCACGGCCCGGAGCAGTACGACGTCGTTGGCGACGTGCGCCGAGAAGTGCCCATCGGGCTGCAGTTCTCGAACTCGGATGGCCAATCGCGCTATTGAGAGCTGCAGTACGGTTTCGGTAGCGACTTGTTGCCTCGTTGTTCATTTCTCTTTCTTTCCCTGCGCCCATTCTCTACGTACGTACCGTCTCTTTCTTTTCGCCCTCTGCATCCCAAGGACACGACGAAGGCATGCAGTCTACAGAAGAAGAAGGGGGAAGGCTGTGTATCAGAGGATCATGTTGTCTCAAGAGCAATCGTCCGGCTTATCGTTTCTCTACTCTCCTCTCTTCACATGACTCTCCTACCCTCTGGCCGTTCCTTTGATTCTCTTCTCGACCCTTTCTTCTCTTCTTCTTCTTCCTCCTCACCAAATGCCCTCGCCCTCTTCTCTCAGCCCAATTCTTTTTTTCCTCTTCTCTCAGATTCATCATCATCTCCCCTTGAGCGCCTCACTCACAACACTCTACTAGTGACCCCTCAAACATCGCCAGAGTTTCTGCAAGCCACACATATCCCGCCCCACTTCTTTCCATCACCCACGCAGATCCATCTTCCGCCTTCACTGTCTGATCTTTGTTTCTGTTTCCTGTTCCTTGATCTTCGCTGTCTTCCTATCTCTTCATTCTGTTTTGCTTTTGTGCCCCGGCATTTTTGAAATTGTGGAATGGCTGTAGTCTATAGGTAGGTATGGACTGTGCATACTGTGCACAGCGTACACACTGTTACTCCTGCTGTGGTGGGAATGATGTTCAACAATTGTCAGCTTTCAATTTATCAGAGTTGTTGAACAGCTGCGTACTCTGTCTTGCTATTGACTTGCTTTGCTACAGGAGTGACAATGTATGGAATAGCAAAACAGTTTTGTGACTGTGTTTGTAGTCTTGCTGTCTTTTGATCTTTGCCTCTTCCTACTATGGATCATGCACTTGGAGGTTCACTATATAGGAAGTACTGTGCTATATGACAGCTTCGGTCCCCCACATCCCCAATCCTTTTCCTGTTCTTCAATGCTGACCTGGTGGAACACTGCGGACAAAGCACAGGCCGAGTAACAGGGCTAGGGTTCGTGGACGACGTCAACATCCTAGCCTGCGGAGACTCAACAGAAGAGAACTGCCGCCTCTTGGAGAAGATCCACAACGACTGCCTCACATGGGCATCCCGCCATGGAGCCGCCTTCGCCCCACAGAAATACGAGCTCATGCACTTGACACGCTCGCGGAAATTCAACATGGCGGCCAGCATCCAGCTCGCCGGAGGCCCGAAGACACCCTCACCCACAGTCCGAGTCCTCGGAGTCCTGCTGGACTCGAAGCTCCGCTGGGGCCCCCACATCCGGAAAACCTGCGACCGCGCAGCGCAGCAATGCCGCGCCCTCACCTCTCTGAGTGGCTCTACATGGGGGGCAAGCTTTGCCAGGGCTAGGCTGATCTACAGTGCGGTGGTACGCCCGTGCCTCACCTACGGGGCAACAATCTGGGCCCCGCTGGAGGGCACCCTTCGGCCAGCAAAACATCAATGGATCGGGGAACCACTGGAAAGGATCCAACAAAAATGCCTGCGCACAGTCACTGGTGCCTTCAAGGCCACCAGCCGCCGATTTCTCGAGAAGGAAGCCGCAATCCCCCCGCTAAGGGCCCACATCGCCCACCTCCAGCTGCAATCCCGCGCCCGCCTGGAGGCCTCAGGCGCCCGACAGGAGGCCGACCGGGCCTGCCGCCGACTCCGCAGTCACCTCGCACCCCACCATGGACCCCGCCGACCTGCCGGCTCCACACCGGGTAAAGAGCGACATGTCTGGGCCAAAAACATCCTATGGCATCAACAGCAACACATGGAAGACATCTCCAGCAACCTTGGCCTCCCCCCGTGGTCGGACAACCCCCCCCAAAACACTGTGACACCGACCCTGACCCCGGGGGTGGCTAGAAGCCAGACAAGATGCCCTACAAAGCGGCAGCTCTCCGGCTACACGCCGACCTCCCCAAGCCCCACAGCAGTCTACTGACCCAGATCTGTACAGAAAAGATTGGGCTGGCAGCCTTCCTACACCAACACCGGGTCCCCGGCTTTGACTCACCGGCGTGCCCCTGCGGGTGGCAATGGGAAACTGCTAAGCATGTGATCCTCAACTGCCCGCGCTTCACACAAGAACGCCGGCAGCTTAGGCAGCAGGTCTCCTCCACTGACTTCCAGTGACTAACCTCGGACCCTCGGGCAGCCACTGCAGTCACGACATGGCTCCTCCGCCTGAATCTTCTTGCCCAGTTCTCCGGGGCTAGGGAGCAACTCCTCTCTCTCCCCCCCCCCCCCCTCCCCCCCCTCTTTCCTTCTTCTCCTGCTTGACTGCTGCAGTCACTTACCTAGTTCATAGACCCTCGACCGGATGGCTCCCGCCTAGGGGCCGCAGGGAAGGTTTTTCGCCCTTGGGACATGTGACACCCCATCCCTGAGGTTTTCCTTACCAACTACATAGACTCCCCAGCATAATCTAGCCTAGCTAGCTTTAAAATGGTGTAGGAATTCAATCAATCAATCAATATGACAGCTTCCTACATGACGGCTCACTACACAACACTTAACTACAGACTCACTCTATACAGAATACTTTACACTTCACCACATAATACTACTTGTACCAGCTCACCAGGCTAACTTCACTACTTGTTTCAACCCACAATCACCAGCTAACTAAGTTATTCCAACTCACAGTCTGTCAAATAACAGTTTTTCAGTTAACAGCACTTCCCTTCCCCCCCCCCTCCCCCCTCAGGTTACAGTGTACAAGTACATTTATACAGCACTGTACAGAGTTGCCTCAAAAACCTGTCTCTACAGAACACTGTGTGGAGTCCCATGTCTTCAGTCTATTCTAATGGATTTAATGAAGAGCGAGGTAAGGTCACAAGAAGAATGAGAGTATAGGCCACACTTGGGTATGATGATTGTTTGATGTCTGGTAGTATACTCTTCTATAGGAGAGGGGAGTGCTGATGATGGCTGATGGTAATGAATAGGACGATGATGATGGTGACGACGGTGATGAACATTAGGAAAGTGACGGCTACTCCATGTAGACCCAACAAAGAGATGTATCTCTCTTGTGCAAAACCTGTACTAGTCCCCGTCGAAAGAAGTGCTTTCTGAACTTTTATTTGACCCTTTGGGTATTTGGCTCGCGATCCATGCTCGTGTTCTTCTACTTGTCGTTCATGATCATGATGCTACGAAAGAAGCAGGAGAGGGGTGATCATGTCAGCGCTGAGAAGAGACCTCGGAGAAGATGGCGCGAGAGCACGAGTGATTCGAGTGACAACTCACGGAAGACTCTCAAACACCACCGAATTCTTCTCGTAGTGCACCATGAAGCCTCCGCCGAGGACACGGCGAAGGGCACGCAGTCGATGCAACTTCCACCACTTGTCGATCCTCATGACGCCGGTGCGGTGGATGCGGACGACCAAGCGGCTGCCGTACCGCTTGCCCGTCTCCTGGTTCAGGGCGTTCTGGTAGCGCGGACCGCGTGTCGGGTTCTCGACGCTGTTGAGGATGTCGGCAAAGTTCGTGTGCAGCGACTTCTTGTCCTTCTTCGACAATCGCTTGCCCGAGACGGACGCGAGCGACGAGAGGCGCTGCTTCAGCTGCCCGACGTTGCGGCAGACGTCGTAGCGCTTCACCAGCTTAGGCGTGCCCGGGGTCGTGTCGGCTTCGAAGTCCTCATCCGCATCCTCCGGGTCGCTCTCGCCGTCCTCCATCTCGGTGAAGGACTTCTCGAACAGCAAGGCAACGTCCTCGCCCGCTGCAACCTGGACGTGCGTGTCGCTGCTCTGCAGCTGATCCGTCAGCGCTTCCATCGCCTCGCTGCTCTCTTGCTCGAGATCCTCGATCTGGGTCGCAAGGAAGCCCCATTCCTCCAGCGCGGCCGTGACGACAGGCCCCGAGTCGGTGGCATCGACGCCGGCACCGTCCGTCTCGACAATCTCGAGAAGAAAGTCCATGAGTTCGACAACCTCGGTCGAGGCCGCACCACCGAAGAACGTGCTCGCGCCGAGCGTGTGGATGGCAGCCGCCTTGACCATCGGCGAGGCGTGGTCGCCGACGACGTCCTTCAACGGCGCATTCATCAGCTCGTAGGCGGCATCCGACGGATCGGTGATCATGATCAGAGCCAGCGCTGAATGTCTCCGGCGTCAGAATGTCGACAGCCTGTGCGGACGGAGCGGGCATACCCTTCAGAGCAAGACTCGCCTCCTTCTCGCTGGATTTCGCCTTCAGGCTCTTGAGCAGCGCTCTCGCGATCTGCTCCGTTTTGCCCTGCAGCTCCTCGTGCACGTATCGCGCCATGGCGAGCCGGTTGAAGGCCGTCAGCGTCTGCTCTCGTCCCGCAACGCTGCTCCTCTTCCGATCGAGGATCTGCTCGATCAGCCCCTCCAGATCCTGTCGCCACGTTTCCGACTGCAGCTCAGCCTCGTCGCTGGCAAGCATCTCGTCGATCGAGTTGACACTGTGCGCGTGTGCCGTGAGCATCGCGACTCGTGACGTCATATCAAGAACTCTCGACCGACGACACAATGTCGATCCTCGGACGGAAGACTTGCCTCCAGGTTGTCTCATCGCTGAGGTTGCCATCCTCCTCGTCCGAAGGTTGTCTGCTCGGGTTCCGCGAGTGGCTTCTCGACGCCGGCCGGGAGGGCGCTGGAGACGTGTCGCGCGAGCTCTGCCTCGACAAGGCTTTGCGCGAGACGGTCTTTTTGCTCTCAAAGACCTGTCTTCGAAGATCTGGCATGGTGATGCCGGTGCGTCGGGGCACGACGCAGATCAAGAGATATACGCTATAACTGCGCACAATATCGTCGGCGACATGAGTGTCTGACTTGAGTGTAGCCGCTTACTTCTGCGTCCAGGAAACAAGGTTGCAAGCGTCGTCCACGGTCTATGGTGAAAAGTTGTAATGTCGGCGGCAAAGGGAGTTGCATATTCAGCGGCGTTCAGTAGACTGATAGTTGGTCTGATGGCGAATATGCAAGATGTCAACGACTAGGGCAAAGTCGAATGTAGGGCTTCGATTGTGGGACAACTAAATTAGGGGGAGCCGGTGACCGGGGGGCGCACGTGAAACGGAGTTGCTTTCCAAAGGGGGGGTGCCGGAGTAACATTTACCCGTAGCGTCGCCCGATTAAGTAACCATGTACATATGTACTTCCGTACGCAGCCGCGGGAGCCACGCACCACGCAAGCCTAATTTACGTGGTACAGTATCTACCTCGTACCCATACGTACGTATGTACGTAAGTACGTACATACGTCTGTGGAGACACAGTGACGAGGAAGACGGAGGAGAACACGCCGACGATAGACCCAGAGTAGCTTAGCTGGCGGACGCCCGAAGGAGCTGAAAGATGCGGGCGCAAAGACGCCGCATTGCAGGCATCTCGACCACAAAATTAGACAACCCAGATCGTACGCATATACCGTGTGATACGGCTCCAGCCTCGTCGTCGGCGAGGCTTTCCTCGTGAGCGGACGGCCTGTGCGTGCGCCAATGTTGTTTACCCAGTGACCACCGACACAGCCTTCGATCTCCAATCTACTCCGAGGCCTGCCATCAGCTATCAGAGCGAGGCGTGAGCCTATCGACTCGCGCTTGCAGCCAACGGCCCCGCGCGAAGCGGAGATGATCTCGTCACCGTAGACCTGTCGACCCTGATCCGGCTGTGCCCCCCAGAGACGGAGAATCGATACACGACGCAGCAAGCAAGACTACGCTGGCGGCATCGACAACATGGAGCAGCTGGAGATCCACAGCAAGGCAGGCAATCACCCTAGAGTGCAATGTGCCCGTCTACAGGCCCGGCTAACGGCTTCCGAGCAGTCGTACCTGGTCCGGTGGGTCAACGTCCCGGGCAATCGAACGCTGTCCTGGAGTGTCCAGCCGCATAAGAAATCCATCAACCTGGGCATCTTTAAGCATCCGGGCGGCAATGCGCCGGGCATCAACCCATCGGCCGCAGCCACGGTCGAGGCTCCCCCAACGCCGCAGCTGGACGCCGAACAGGCCAGCTCGCAGCGGGCATCCTCTACGCGCAATGACGCGTCCAACGCGTCGAGGAAGCTCCAGAGCCTGGGCCTCATACTGCTGCGGTGGATTGGACGTTGCGAGGCCGAGGAGGTGGCCACGGGCAGCTACGACGCCCCGGCCGATCAGGGGGGCATGTACGCCATCGTCTTCGACAACACCTTCTCGAAGCAGATATCCAAGACCGTCACGCTCATGCTCATGACCTACTCGACCGGCTCGCCCCCGGTCATCAGTCAGTATCAGCACCCCTTGCGGAATCGACTGGCCGCGGCGAGCTCGACGAGCGTCAACGGGAGATCGAGCCCGACGGCGACGCCACGGTCGGTGGGGTCGACCGACTCCCTGCGAGACACGGGTTCGCGATCTGGAGCCTGCAACGACTCTGGCCACCAGACCTTGTCTCTTGACCCTCGCGGCGAAGGAAACCGTGCCACCCAGTTTGCGGGCATCCTCCTCAAACGCCGCCGGAAACGGCACCAGGGATATGCGCGGCGCTTCTTCTCGCTGGATTTCACTTCGTCGACGCTGTCTTACTATCACAACAAGCAGTCTTCGGCTCTGCGCGGTGCGATCCCGCTCTCGCTGGCCGCGATGGCCGCGAACGCAAAGACGCGTGAGATCTCGGTCGATTCGGGGGCGGAAGTGTGGCATCTGAAGGCCGCGAACGCGGACGAGTTTGCGGCCTGGAGAGAGGCCCTCGAGAGAGCCGCGAGCTCGGGCCCCAGCGACCCGGACGCGGGCGCCGCCGAGACGGCCGCGGCCTCGACGTTGGCCTCGACTGGAAGCGGCGCTCCCGATCACCAGGACTGGAGCCGGATAGAGGCCCTCGTGGGACGCGTCGCGGGCATACGAGATGCCGTCCGACGGCTCGAGGGCGCCACGAAGCAGCAGCTGAGCCGGGAGACGCCAGCCAGCGCGGGGAGGCCGGAGCATGCAGACGCAAGTCCGCCGGACACGTTCTTGGCCGACTATTTTCAGACCAAGGACAGGAACCGATTGTGGAAGCGGAAGCCGAGCGCGGGCAACGTTGCGTCTGGACTGTTCCGACGGCACGTGTCCGGCCAGGTCAAGAGCCCGAGCCTTGCGAGCGCGCCGTTGCCTGCGCAGCCGTCTCCCGGAGCGTCGCTCGAGCCTGCCAACATGCACGGCCACTGCCGGGCTCTGTTGAAGGACCTGGACGCCGTCGTCGCCGACTTTGCCGAGGTCACCGTCAAGAACAGGCAGCGCCGGGCCGTACGACCGGTGTCGGCCGTCTCTCGACGGTCGATCGACACGGTCTCGTCGAGCGAGTTCTTCGACGCCGAAGGGGACGGCGGAGGCGACTCGCAGCTGCTACGGATCAACGATAGCGACGGCGGCGACGACGATGACGACGACGACGACGACGACGGCGACGACGACGAGCGCGGAGGAGAGTCTCACGACGACGACGCCTGCGATGCCTCGACCAGCAGCGACGGAGACGCGCCGCAGCGGCTTGAAGGCACGCCTTCGGAGGGCAAGTTGCAGAAGACGTTGTTGCCCGTGCGACCAGACTCGCTGGCTCCGTTGCCGTTCGGTGCCGTGCGGCGACGGACCAACATCCCGCCGGCCACGACGATGCCTCCGAGTCTCGTTGGTTTCCTGCGCAAGAACGTCGGCAAGGACCTCTCGACGATATCGATGCCGGTCTCGGCCAACGAACCGCTGTCGCTGCTGCAGCGAGCGTCGGAGCAGCTGGAGTACTCGGCGTTGCTGGACGTGGCGGCCACGAGAGGGGACTTGAGCAGCACCGAGCGGCTGCTCTACGTGACCGCCTTCGCCGTGTCGTCGCTCGCCAACTGCCGCTGCAGGGACCGGGCCATCCGCAAGCCGTACAACCCGATGCTCGGCGAGACGTACGAGCTCGTGCGCGAAGACCGCGGCTTCCGGCTGCTGGCGGAGAAGATCTCGCATCGGCCGGTGCGCATCGCCTGTCAGGCCGAGAGCTTCGACTGGACCTTCACGCAGTGCTCGACGCCGACGCAGAAGTTCTGGGGCAAGTTGGCCGAGCTGATCACCGACGGCACGGCGCGGGTGGTGCTGCACGGCACTGGCGAGCTCTTCAGCTGGACCAACGCCACCTGCTACCTGCGCAATCTCATCGCGGGCGAGAAGTACGTCGAGCCCGTGGGCACGATGGCGGTGAGCAACGAGAGGACGGGCGAGAAGGCGGTCGCGACGTTCAAGTCCAAGGGCATGTTCTCCGGCCGCAGCGAGGAGGTGACGGTGCGGGCCTTCGGCGAGGACGGGCGCGAGCTGTCGCCGGGCCTCGCGGGCAAGTGGACGTCGTCGCTCTGGCTGACGCGCGACGGGGCCGACACGAGCCAGACGATCTGGCAGGCGGACGCGCTCGTGGCGGAGGCGCCGAGGCACTACGGCCTGACGACGTTCGCGGCCTCGCTCAACGAGACGACGGCGGTCGAGGCCGGCCGTCTACCGCCCACGGACAGCCGCCTGCGACCGGACCAGCGCGCGGCCGAGCGGGGCGATCTCGACACGGCCGAGACGGTCAAGAAGCGGCTCGAGGAGGGCCAACGGGCGCGGCGCCGGCAGGAGGAGGAACGAGGCCGGGAATGGGAGCCTCGATGGTTCGAGAGGGTCTCTGTCGAGGGCCGCCTCTTCGAGAGCGACCGGAGCGATGACGACGATGACAGCGAGGACGACGACGACGGCGACGGTCGTCACCGTCGTCATCGCCGCCGCCGCCGTTCCCACCATCCTCGGCGCGGAGGAGCAGGGCCATCGACAGCGACGAACGGGTCCGACGCCGGCGACGACGCACATCTGTGGCGACTGAAGACGGGTCGGTCGGGATACTGGGATGAGCGACAGCGGGGCGAATGGACCGACGTCGTTCCTCTCTTTGATGTCTGAAGTTTCTATCGAGACCCTCTCAGCCCTGGACCAGTCACTCCTGTCCCGTCGTGCTCCTTTTCTCCATGCTGTTCTGTCTTTGACCTGTCTTTGACCTATCGTTCCTGTTCCATCCTGCTGCCTTTCCCGTCCTACTCAGTCTTCGACCTGTCATCCTGTGTTACCCTGCTCCCTCTTCCCATCCCATCCCATCCCATCCTTGCCCCTTGTCTCGTCTTTTCAACTCCCTTCTTCATCCTACCTCTCCCTTTCTTGTATCGTCCGAATGTGTCTCCGTGAAGTCAATAGTCACATCGAAGTCATGCGTCTTCTTGGAGTCGACAGTCTTTTCGTGGTCAGTAGTCTCTCTGGCGTCGGGTGGTCTCATTGGCGTCATTGGTCCTGTCGGTCTAGCGCTCTATGTAGTCTTGGCCGGGAGCCCATCTGTCTCGTGCGCACTCATATCACGCTCATCCATCTCCTGCACATCCATCTCACGCAAGATCAACATATATTCGCACGTACATCTACTTTCAATCCAACACCGTCTGATCCAATCCAATTCGATCCGAGATTCTTCCTTGTCAGCCTGCTCCTGAGTCTGTTCGTCTGTCTGTTTGTCGGTCTCGGTCAGTCTGTCTCTGTCTCTGTCTCTGTCTGTCTGTCACTCATGCTCTAACCATGCTCTAGTCATCTAGTCAAGCTCTGGTAAAGCTCAGCCGTCCCCTCTTGTACAGATGTACTGTACTGGTAGAGTCTGGTATGATCACTTTCGAGCATCTCACTTCTTCTCCACCATGCACTCTTCACCATGCACTCTTCACTCTCCACTATTCACGATTGACTATCCAGCACTCAAACACCCAGCCTCCCAACATCTACCACCCACCGACCATCTCCTACCCACCACCCACCAACCCATCCCATCATCTTCAATGTGAAAGCAACCGACTACAACTTCCCACCACAAGAATTCTCCGCTCGACGATAAACGTTACAATAGATCTATAGCCAAGTACTGTACTGCAATCAACGTGATCTTGTGAATCGGTGGCCTACTGTACAGTACGGAAGGTCGGCGATGTATCCAAGCGCTGATTATAATAAAATGAAAACAAAAATCGCTGGCCCATGGGGATACTGATGGCACTGCTTTTGCGGTACGGTATGTATGTACAGTAGGTGGCAGAGTGGCAGAGTGGTGGAAGTGCCAGAGTGCCAGTGCGACAGTATAGTAGAGTAACGAAGACGGACGTTTATTTGCTCGCAACCAGAGTGATATAACCCCCGTACACCGACACTCCCGTACAAGTACGAGTGACCTTGTTTGTCTTGATGATCTCGTCCTTGTCTTGATGACCTGGCTTTGTCTGTCTTGAAAATGACCACAAGAGAAAAAGGGGAGAAAGGAGAGAAAGTAGAGGAAATAGGGACAGTTGGGTCCTGCAGAGACATCTCCGCAGAAGACAAACTGATCAGTTGATCATTAGTCGCCCGCCGCGGCAGCAACCCGCGCGTGCGCCGTGCTTCTCCGACCCGCCGTCGACGACGCCACGGCCTTCTTCGACCGGCTGGAGCCTTGTGCTGCTCTTGCCGTGCTGCTACCACCACCGTCTGCCGCAGGCGAGTCCATCCCGACCTCATCGCCGTCGTGGTCCCGGTCGCGGTCGCGGTCGCCCTTGCCGTTGGCCTTCCCACCGCCGCTCTTCCTCTTCTTCTTGCTGGGTCGGGACGAACTGCCTCCCTTGGGCCGGTATCCCGGGTCTTCCTCGCGCTTCCGCTTGCCCTTGCTGCTTGCCGCGGCCGCCGCGGCCGCGGCGGCCGACGCAGCCGGTGTGGAGGTCTCGGCGTGGCCACCGTGTAGCACGCCGTCGTCGTCAATGTACTCCGGCGGAAGCGCATCGACCATGTTCTTGTTCGCAGCGCTGCTCGCCCGTTTGGCGGTGCCGCGCGCCGGCTTGCTCGTCGTCGCTGCGACAGGTTTCTCGGACGGTGTCGCAACGGCACCGGCGGTGGACGCGCCGTCGGCCTTGCCGCCGTTGGTCTTCTCGCCGGGCCCGGCTTCCTTGTCCTGAAGAAAGACCTGCGGCTGGTTCCGACGCAGCCAGTTGTATACCGACACTGGGTTCCGGAGAGCAACCTCTCGTTCTTCGTCGCGGTCTCGCTCCGTCTGCGACATGTGCGCCTTGGCCGCGCTGCCCGGGATGAGCGAAGATCTGCCCCCGTTCAGGGCGGACGAAGAGCGACTAGCCAGCGCCTTGTCCATCGCGTCCAGATACTCGTCTTCCTGCGCCGGCGCGAGATACGTGGGCGGGTTCGGACCCGGGCAGAGCTCTTCCGACATGTGCTTGCTCGCGAGCGCCACAGACCTCGAGTGCGGCACGTGAAGCAGCGCGACGAGGTCGTTGGGCGAGTCCTTCTCGCCCTGGATGAGCTTCGCGATGTGTCGTGCTCGGGCGGCGCTGACCTGGGCGTGCTGCAACGCGACCCGAGACGGACTGCCTTCGTCCGGCACATTAGCTTCTGGCGGCGGCGTCGGGATCCGTTCGTAGTCTAGCGTCTTGGCCGCCCTCGTCGGCTTTGGGTCGGCCGTATCGACGGCGAGGTCGACGAGGTTTCGAGGCCGGACCGTCTCGAGTTCGTTGTAATCGAGCAGAAACTCGAGCAATTGACTGCAGAGGTGAGCCGTCAGCGTCGCGGCACCGACCGAGACGTGCCTCCCCATCGACGTCACGTACTCGTTCTCCTCGGCCAGCCGCCGGATCGTGGCGGTCGCTTTCAGCTCCATCTTGCAGAGGTCGTCGCTCTCCCTCGACTTTCGGTCGTACACGACCCGGATCTTGCGATATTTCTTCCTGCGCGCCAGACCCTGTCAGTAGATGTTCATCGCCGAAGGTTTGACGAAACGGTCTCTTACCTCCACGACTTGTACTTCGGTCGCCCATCCGCCTGCTGTTCGGCCGACGGGCTGTCCGACGAACGAGAGCGCTGCATGTCGGTGACTGCGGTGTATTGGTGGTACGAGGTAGTCGGATGGTAGACGACGACGTGGTATTTGTGGTGGGTGTTGTGGGTTTTATCCGCCTGGGTGGCGGGAAGGTCGTGGCATCCGAGCGTTGGCTGGATACGCGTGAAGAGAATCTGACATCTTGGTCACGGGTGCCGACCTAACCCCCGATGAGGCTCCTCCTTCGTTGGAGGTTGGCATTTTGGCGTTTGGAGATCGTCTGAACTGATAATGTCACGTGACTGCCGGTTGGCCTTTCAGTCACCCCTTATTGGTGGTCACCGAGGCTATGCCTTGAATAGGGGCTGCAGATGTATCTTCGTACTCCCGCTCGGGTGCCCCCTTCGCTTAGGTAGGTACAGTACGTAAGTACATACAGTACACTCTGTACGGAAGTAAAGCAGTCACATATACGAGCTTGAGCTGGGTATCTCTTCGTGCTCTTCAAGCCGAGCAAGCTATGCATGTCATAAGTCTTGACAGAATCACCCAGCAAGTGATTTTTTGGTCGGAGATTTTTAGAAGCTATACGAGATGCTCAGTCCTATAGTACAGTTGATGCCGGATATCAGTTTTGGGGGGGGGGGGGGGGGGGGCACGGGGGGATAGAGATCCCTGTGGCTGTGTGACTGTGTCGGTGGGGCGGCTGATGCCCCAAAAGTTTAGCAGTACTTATCGTTACTCGGGGTCGCTACCAAAGTAGAAGTACCAGTGGTAAGTGAGGGGAGCGTTGAAGCAAGAGGGGTTATGAGAGCAAAAAACTTCCGTAGAGGGGGGTACGGCAGTAATTGTCCGATCTACGTACGTACTGTAAGTACCCCGTACTTTACGTACGTACGTAACGTACAGTATGTACGTATGTACAGAGCCCATCAAGACCGAGTGTCATAAATGCTGCATGCCTTCATCCCCTGATCTACGATTGTGATTGATTCAGAGAATCCATCTTCAGCTTCTACGATCACGTGACAGGCGGCCTGACGGAGTCTGCCTCACCCCTAGATATTGTGGGAGTTCATGTGCTTGTCCCTCTCGATCTATCCTTGGAGAGTCGAGATGTTGGCCCTGTTTCCCGGTGCAAGTCAAAGATAGTCGAGCACACATCGAGGCATTCGTCGCGATGGAGGAAGAGGGTGCCAAAGAGTCCTCGCCATGTCTTGATGCACCTATGCGCTGAGAATGTCAATGGCACATTGGTCAGACATGAAGGCGTGCCAGTGACGTACCTGCAGAACCTACATTCGTAGATAGATCTAGGGTCGAGTCTGAGTCAACGTCCTTCCTGCGAGGAGTCTTCGGATCTCTGCGATCTGGACTTCTGTCCCCGCGGTGGGGTCACTCCCGCATGGCGCCCAAGGTCAGCTCCACGACCCGCCTGCCCCGCTCTCCTCCCAGATAGTCGGGGTTCTGCTTCGCATCGTCTCGATCGGCCTCGAAAGAGATCTCGATGCTGGCCTCGTAGGCCCTGGTGGCCATGTCCTCGTCCACCCGGACGCCGTTCTCGACGAGGGCCGTGATGCATCCAGAGAGCCTCGCGATCTCCCTTCTCGTGGCGGCGCCGATCTCGTCGTTCTGAGACGAGTAGATGGAGTTGCTGACCGTCTCCTCCAGTCGCGTGATCGAGACCGAGTTTGGCGTGGCCGTCTCCCTGCTGTGTTTGGCGATCCAGATGTACCCGTTGACGCCGAGCACGACATCGACCTCTCCGCCTTCGTTGGCGGTGCTCACGGTCCAGACGTGTCTTCTGGACCGCACGACGCCGCCGCCGCCGCCAACGCCGGAGACCGAGAGGAAGACGCCGTTGCGCAGCTTTCCATATTTCAGACTCCTCGTGTGCAGCGAGGCAGAGCCATCCTGATGTACGGCTTGCACCTCGGCCACGAGCAGGTCGCCTTCGGAGAAGAAGGTGCGAATCTGCAGCTCGTCCGTCGATGTTCTCTTGCGCAGGATGCCACCGGGCAGGTTGATGGCGCTCAGAGGGAGAGCGGCAAGCAGAGGCGCCGAGACGTCAACGCGCCAGCGCCTCGTCTGCACCTATTCCTTCTCTCAGCGTCGCCTTTACAGCCGTGTGAGCCGGCACCTAGTTCATACCTCAACGATACGTCCAACCACGAGGTCTCCAATCTCCGGGGTGTATCTCGCACGCAGCGGCCTCACAGAGAGCAGTTTATTCGTCTTCTGCACCGTACCGGCCACGGTGGCTACTATACTTGTAGTATCGGCAAGTACGAAAGTGCCATGTCCGCTATCAACGTTTCAGCGGTTGGTCCATCTCGACGTATGTTGTGTCGAGCGTACCGCATCCACTGAGGATCGTCGGTGATGATCTCGCCAGGCGTCACTACCGATCGAGCAGCTCTGCGTCTTCCCGCTGCTCCAGCCTCGGCCATCTGGACATCGCCTTCGCGATCGTATGTGCCTTCATCTTCGTCGTCTGACGACCGAGGACCATTGTCCTGAGCAGCAGGGGCTGGGGGGGAGATGATGATGGCCATGGCAACGGTGCTCCTACCCGGGCAGAACGCAAAGGCAACTTGATTAGTCAGACAAAGCGGTTACTACTGGGACAAATCTGTATATCAAGTATCGGTACTTTACATACGTACGATGCGTCTTACAGACGTGCGTACGTACGGAGTACGAGTATTCGAGTCTCGGCTAT
Organism: Lichina pygmaea; assembly: GCA_963422465.1. NCBI lineage: Eukaryota > Fungi > Ascomycota > Lichinomycetes > Lichinales > Lichinaceae > Lichina > Lichina pygmaea. The sequence goes on along the minus strand of OY730175.1, from coordinate 2,130,942 downwards.
TTGCGGCTACACGCGGCTCGACTGTCGGACACTGCCTACTCGTTCCAGTCAATCTGATGGCGCCACAATTTTGGCTTCTACCATCCATGGTCCATGACGCATGCTTGGACCTGCCAAGCTGCCATTGATGGAAGTGATGACGCTGGCCAGGAATCACGCCACCGGAAGGATGACCGCTGCTGAAGCCATACTAGGAGGGCGACTCTCTTCCGTCAATTGCAACACCTCTGACGACGAGCACTGACGAGGCATCGGTTCTAGGTTTGCAAAGCCCACCAGGTCGTGTTTGAGAAGGTTACATGGGTTTAATCGAGAGATGGCACCACAAATGATGCTGGGCCATGCCGGGGCTATCGAGTGCTCAAAGGTCAAGCCCATCTTGATCTGCAGGCGCGACCTCGCACTCAGCCTTGAGTCACGATCCGACATGTCGCTGCTGGTTCTGGTAGCCTGGACAGATGGGATATGGAGACGCAGGCACAGAGCGGTGGTCGGACACCAAAGGTCTGGCCAGTGGCACGCCGACCCTTGGATATCACGGACAACTTCATAGCGCATGTGCCCTGTTCTCCGGCGAGAACCTTCAAAGCCAACATTCAACCTTGTTGGCGTCCTGGTAGCGGTGACGGTCCGAGCGTGCAGAGTCTGCTTCAGAAGGCCCGAGACGATTGGATTGCAACTCGTGCCGGCGTCGGTTTACATTACCCCCAGGAAACCCTTTGGCTTTGCGCTGCCGCCGAGTCGCCGGTCCCACGGACTCGGCTGTGGTCTGGAGCGGAGCTCCGACTGGACCTTGCCTGGCGAAACGCACGGGCTCTGTGTGCTTAAAGCGGCGGCGGATATTCTGCGCTGCTGCCGCACTGCTTACGTGAGCAGCTGTTGGGCTCGTGACCACCATTGGCCGCTGCTTTACCATCGAGCTCGTCCGAGGAGAAAGCAAAGGCGAGGATTGCCGAGGAAAGAAGACGTTGCGGCGATGTCGTCGCTACCTGCTCTCTCATCACCGGCTCATTGTGGTGATCAGTATTCGTGCGAGCGAGCAACTCTCGACATGCCGGGCAAATGAGGTGGCAGTCGCTAAGGTGAAGGTCAAAAGCCTTCTGGGTCAGGCGGTCCTTTGCGCGCCTCCGCTGTTCGTCACGGACGAGAAAAACACCGGTCGTAGTTGCCGTTAACTGCAAAGCGCTGTATTGGCAGCCACGCAACGCTTTGCAGTTAACGGCATCGTGGGAATCTACTCGGGCGAGGCAACGACCAAGGCCTGAGACAGTGGTGACCCATGGCGTGATGACCGCCCCGGGCGTGCCGAGGAGAAGTGCGAGGCAAAGTGAGGGGAATGTGAGGCGCATCGTGGGGCCTCCAAGGCCCGTGGCTATAAGAGGGGCCATGTTCGCCAGTGGAATTCAAGCCATCGTCGAGCAGAACTTCACTGGAGCCTGAAGGCAAAGAAGAGCATCACTTGGTCCAGCCCTAGCCTGCTTGTCTCGCCAGCCTTGCACGCCCCCTTGCCACGAGAAGGCCGACGCCGTCGCATCCCAGCTGCAGGCCTCGTCTAGACGTGCCACTCTCTGTCGTCCGGGTCAGACATGCCTTACAGCATCAACGAGCCACAGCCGGCGGCGCCCCACGGTGTCTCCTACGTCCACACGGGACGAGGCGGAGCGGGCAACTATCAGGTGAGGCATGTCCCAGACGAGGCTCTGTGCTACGGGTCGCTGACGGCTGTCTACCGGCAGGCCTCGTCTACGACCGCCGGGGCCGCCGTCACGGAGGCGCCGCTACCGCCGCCGCCGTCGAGCGGCAAGTTCTTGACCGGCCGCGGCGGCAGCGGCAACGCTCATGCCGCGAGCGAGCGGCCCATGTTCTTCTTCGACGAGGACATGGAGCGCGTCTCGGCCAACGTCCGCCGGGCCCCGGTCTTCCACGTCGGTCGTGGTGGCGCCGGCAACTGCGCCCACGTCGAGGGCACGACCGAGACGCTGTCCGGCTCCACCGCCGGCTCGCACCCCGAGTCGCCTCGTCCGTCCTTCTCCGGCTTCGGCCGCGGGAGCAAGGACAGCACGCGCGGCCGCCAGAGCGTCGGCTCCCAAGACGATGCCGACCACGGCCACGTGCAGGAGGGGGTCTGGCAGAAGCTAGGCCGTCGCCTGAGCGGACAGTCCTAGACGGATCATGCCGCCGGCTCGTCGACGAGACTGGGATCCGCGATGCATTGCCAGGCGTTTCGATCGAGCCTCGCGCTCTATGCATGCTCTTCCTGTTGTCTCCTTGCTTGCCATAGTACCCGTCTCGCGCTGCACCCTGCACATCGGCACGGGATGAAAAGTTTTGCGTTGTCTTTTGGGTTTTTTTTTTTTTTTTTGCTGCGTGTCGTGGCATCTATTGGGATCTATATCGGTTGTGGCAACTCCTGTGCATTTACATGACTACCTCTCTGTGCTCCTCTTCTCCCTCTTTTTCCTCTTCTTCCTCTTCTTGCCTTGCCTCGGGAGGGGAGGAACAACAACGGCATAGCACGACCAGCGGGGGGTCATCAATCGCAGTAAATATCTGTCAGGTACTACCAAAAAAAAGTATTCTAGCTGGTGTTTCGATCCAACGACGCAATGACCCAAAGCCGTTTGCAACATGTCATGGTCAAGGTGGATAATACCCTGGGGCATAGCACGGGCTCCAAGCCCGGCCATGGTTTCTAGCTGTATTTCCATCCCCATCTCCATTCACATTTCCTAGCCATGTTCCAGCCCTTACTCGTCTTACTCATCTCCCCATAACCAAATACAATATTTACCACCCCAATCCTGCCACGCACCGGGCCAAAGGCCGACAGATCCCTTGTCTGCTCCATACGTCCAACATGACTTCCCCAACTGATCATCATGGTGCAGTGGCCCAAGCCAGCAGCCAGTAGCTTACCGTACAGTGCGAGTAGTCGGACGAGGCTCGGTCAGCGACAATGGCTAGGCTGATGTGGAGGGGGGTCGAGTCTGTCGAGTCTGTCGAGGCTGATAATTAGTACGGTACAGGCCTCGAGTCTCTGTCGAGACGGTCAATGGATCAGGCTCTCTCTCTCTCTTCGGCTTCGGCTGCAGAGGTCTTTTGTACTTGTGGACTTGTTATTTTTCCTTTTTTGTCTTATTCTTACTCTGAATTTTAGCTGGTGAGCGAGACGGCCAGAAAATTTCTAAACAACAACATCGATGGGCTTGTTTTCTCTAGGAAACCCCCCCCCACAAGAAGGAAGCACTCCGCCTACACACCGGCCTGCCGAAGGCGCACACCAGCATCCTCGCTCACCCAGATCTGCACAGGCAAGATAGGGCTGGCAGCCTTCCTGCACAAAAGCCGGGTACCCGGCTTCTCCTCACCGGCATGCCCCCTGCGGGTGGCAGTGGGAGACAGCTAAACATGTGATCGTAGATTGCCCACGCTTCTCCAGGGAGTGGCCAGTCCACCTCCACAACTGACTTCGAGCAGCTAACATCGGACCGCCGACCAGCCGCCGCCTTGGCAGTGTGGTTTCTCCGCCTAGATCTCCTACCCCAGTTCTCATGGGCCCGAGATCAACTCTCTCTTCTTGCCAGACTGCCTAGCAGCCGTCTCTTCCCTTGTTTACGGTACAGTATCTCGGGCAGAAGGGCACCCGCCCAGAGGCCCAGGGGAGGTTTTTGCCCTAGGGTCAGAAGACCTGGGGCTTTCCCTACCAGCTTACAGTTCCCCGGCATAATCTAGTCTACTTAGCTAGCTTTAGAATGGAGTAGGATTCCAATACAATCTAATACTAAAAAAAAGAAACCGAGAAGTTGGGGGGTTAGAAACTAAAGGGAAAAAAAGATCTCAAAAAAGAAACTTTTTGCAAGTGTCTGTAAGAAGATAAAAGATCCACAGGCAGAGAGATGTGGTGTTTTTTTTCTGAAAGAAGTTGAAGTGGTGTGCTGACTGAAGTTTGAACTGGTTTGCTTGTGGAGGGGAGTGGAGTTGGCTAACCTGCGGAGTGTTGTACTTATGTGCAGAGCCTTATAAGTACTTGCAGAGCCTTCTACATGCAGGGTGTCATACTTGCAGGATTCTAGCTGTAGAGCCTTGCTGAAAAGGCCTCACTGACAAGTCCCAAGACCCAACTGACAAGATCTCACACTTGCCACCCCTCTGTACGTCTGGTCTCACTCCCCCCCCCCCCCCCCCCCCAAAAAAAAAAAAAAACCTCCTCCCCCCTTCCTCCCTTTCCCCACCAAAGAAAGTACGGTAGAACACACAGGTCAAGTGGAAGTGCAATAACCCATGCAAAGGGGGAAGGAGAATGTCCATGCCAAGCGGAAGCGCTCCTGCAGGTTGGATCAACACCGAGCACAGCCAGTAGTAAGTACCGTAAGGCTTCAACACCGACGACGGCCAGCTACCAAAGACCACTTTTGACACGAGTGCTCAGCGAGCTCGCGCGTGAGACGGCCCTGACCTTGTTATCCAGAACTGCTGCCAGGAGACGTGTTAGCCCAACGCGCATTGGATGACGAAAAAGAATAACTGGGAGTAGCACAGATGACGATGATGATGACGATGATGAAAGACGATTGGAAACAGCGAGCGCGCAGTCACGTACCTCATCGTCATGAGAAGTAGGCGCATACACGGAAGAGGCACACCCTTGAGGCGTGTCTGCTGCCATGTCTGTTTCGCACAGGTCCCTGATTATGAATATCTACCATCTCTATCTCTCCCTCTTCCTCTCTCTCCCCCCCCCCCCCCCCCCCCCCCCCCTCCCTCTCAGCTCTTTCTCTCTCTCTCTCCCTCTCTTCTAGTCGTCTCTCCCGTCGACGTAGTCAGGACTGCGGCTCCGACTGCGCGCTCGGGCTCCCCTGGTGAAGCCGGATCGGGCTCCTCCACCTGCACCACCCTTGCCTCTCTGCGCTGGACCCCCCGGGGGCGGCCGGACAAAGGCAAAGTCGACGGAGACGGTGCGGTCGAGCAATTTCGTGTCGTGAGCGCTGTCGATGGCGGCTCGAGCTTCATCCAGCGTCGCGTACTCGATGAGAGCGTAACCCTGCAGCAGCACACACGTTGGAATCAAATCACCACGTTAGCTTCTCGAACGCCAGTGTTTCCTCTGTGCCCGCGCGAAAGGGGTTGGAGGGGGGGGGGGGGGGTTTCCTTGTCCAGGAGGCAAGGGCGGCGGCGGCGCAAAGTCTCTCCCTTCTCATCACCCACCTTGACGTAACCCGTCCTTCGATCCAGGTTCAGATGCAGGTTCTTGATCTCGCCGTAGTCGCCAAACTTGTCGCTGACATCCTCCTCCGTCGCCTCCTCGTGCACGTTGCTCACGATCACGATCCAGCCCTCGATCGACCGCACCGCGACCGCGCCCACCTGGGTGCGCGTGCTCGTGCCGTGACCCGATGACGATTGCGCCGGCTGGTCAACGTCCATTTCGGTGTCGGCCATCTTATCGATTGTATAGGGGACGCAAGTACCGTATCATACAGTAGTAGGAGTTTGCTGGTGGATGGTAGGAGTCGTTGATGGCCGGTAGGACTCCCTGGGTGTTTTGGTAGAAGTTGCCGGTGCCTGGTCGGCGCTCCACACGCCGCCGCTCGCCTTTTGGAAGGGATACTCTTGGTCTTCGATGCTCTCGGAGGGTTGCGTCCAATGTCACGTACGGTACGTAGTCGGCCGAGCAGGTTCGAGTAGACCTTGTACTGTAGTCGTAGGCTGGCGTCGATGGTGTTGCCTGTCAATGGTGCCGATAATTGTTTACCGTAGCGTTTCTACCCGATCAGACCTTGGCGACGAGGGGTTTTCGGGTCCTGTGGGGCACATGTGACAGACTTTGGAGATAGCGTATTGGTACTGACGATCCCCACAGCTTCTTTGGCCGACAACCTGGTGTGTGAATGGACGTAGGTAGGGTCCGACTACAGTTCGACGGGATGCTTGTCGGTCGACTCTCGTCTGCAGAAACAGCCTTGCGGTATGTTTTCTTCAACTTACAGTACGATAGTCACCTTCTTACAGCTCGACGTCGTACATCCTACGTCCTCCATCCTGTAGCATATAGTGATGTTACATCCTACACCATGCGCAAGGGTGGAATGCAAAACAACAGGTCCCAACGGGAGGGGCGCTTTTCGTCGGACCAAAGAACGGTTTCCAAAAAGGGGAATTATGTAAATTTGGTATGGATCAATTCGGGATTCTCGTGCCAGTCGTCGATACTGACCCACATCTAAAGTAAAGTCCGCCAATTTCATGGGAAGGATTAGCTTTCGTCCATAGCAAGTGGGTAATAAGAAAAACGGGAGATGGAGTGGTGATGATGATGATGATGATGACGATGATGATGATGGATCGCAGGGAAGAAGGAGCAGTGATTAATGCCGGGGGGTTTCTTATGAAGAGGACAAACGAGGCAGAGAAGACGAGGGACGACAAGATAATCACCGTCGTGTCCATACACAGAGTATGGAAGGAAGGGCAGAGATACGGGCAGATGGCCGAGCAAGAAAGATAAAGGGAGAAGGAAGAACAGAAGAGAGTCAGAAGAAGATGCCTGGGACTCGCCTTTCGAAATGTACTCAACCCCGCCAAGATGCTCCCGCCGATCCAGGTGCTGTACTTCCGTTCCGGCGGCGCAAAGATCTTGATGCGCGTCTCCTTGACGGCGAGGTTCTGGAGCTCGTGCAGCAGCCGGTCGGGAAAGGCCTTGGTCAGGGTGGCGCCGCCGGAGAGCACGATGTTGGCGAAGAGGTTCTTGCGCAGGTCGAGATCGGTGCGGTTGATGGCGTCGATGACGATCTGGTGCACGCCGGCGTACTCGAGCCCGATGATCTCCGGGTCGAACAGGATCTCGGGCGCGCGGAAGCGCTCCTGCCCGACCTTGAGCCGCTTGCCGTCCGGCAGCACGTAGTCGATCCACTTGCCCTCCTTCCTCGAGTGCGCCGCGTTGAGCCATTCCTTCTCCTCCTTGCGCGGGTCCGCGGCGACGTACGACGTCTTCTCCTTGATCTGCCGCACAATCTCCTTCTCGGCGCTCGTGTGGAAGACGTAGCCGGCCTTTCGGAGCAGCAGCTGCAGGTACTCGGTCACGTCCCGGCCGGCCACGTCGATGCGCCGGATGCTGCTGGGCATGGCGAATCCCTCGTAGACCGGCACCGCGTGCGACACGCCGTCTCCGGCGTCGAGCACGAGCCCCGTCGTCCGGCCGGATGCGTACAGCGAGAGGACGGCCTGGATGGACGTGTACAGCGCCGGCACGTTGAAGGTCTCGAAGAGGATCTGCGCCGCCGTCTCCCGGTTCGTGCGAGGGTTCAACGGAGCCTCCGTGAGCAGGACGGGATGCTATGTTTCTTGAAACGACGGCGAAAAAGAACACGTCCAGAGATGTCAGCAGCCGTGATGATACTTGTGAAGGAGGAAGGAGCCATCGGCGAGGGAGTTCCCGAGCCCACCCACGCGAAGCGGCAGTAGGACCGAGCGCGATGAAGATCAGGCCTGCTCGTCGACGAAGAGAAAGGAGCGACCGTACTTCCTCGCTCAGCGTCTTCAGCTCGTCCGTGTAGACGTACTGCCATATGCGTTCCATGTCCTTCCAGTCCGTGACGATGCCGTGCTCGAGCGGATATCGAATCTTGAGCAGGCCGCGCAGCTCCTGCGCGCGGGGCCCGATGAAGAGGTCGCCCTCGAGCGCACCTGCCAGGACGCGCGGGTGCTTGGGCCGGCCTACGAAGGATGGGAAGTAGCTCTTGGGCAGGTCCTCGCCGGCGAACCCTGCGCGGATCGTGCCGCTGCCGTTGTCGAGCACGACCGGCGCGTTGTGCAGCGTGTCTGCCATGCCGTCGGCCGGGGATGGGAGCGGTGCCGGGGACACTCGCAGACGGCTTTGCGTGCTGGCTCAATTGAGCGTGTCGACCAGGTGTGCCAGGCGTGCCAGGCGTGCCAGGCGTGCCAGGCTAGGAAGACGTCGAGTGGTTGACGCGCCAGGAAAGATTCTGGGTTATGTAAGCAGGCGTTGCCTGCACCTGCATCTTGACTGACGTTAGAACAACAATCTCTTAACTTACATGGCGGTCTACACTCTTGCCAATGAAAACCAGTCTTTTGAGTCCAGACATTGTCGTCATCAGCCACAAGACCCTTTACATACCAGTAATAGGTAACAAAGCACCCGACAGTAATAGCGCTTTGCTCCAAGAAGCTCACCCTTGATCAACTCTGAGCTGGCTATGTCACGCTCGCCGTCGTTATCCCTACCTCTACTCAACAGTAGATGATGGCGACAGTACGGAAGAAAACCCCACTAGAAAGCTACGAACGTGAACATAGACAGAAAGAAGCAAGGACCCTCCCTTTCATCTCATCTCCACGTGGATGTTGGGTAGAATGCACTGTAGAGTGAGACACGTGCTCACGTACGTACGATGTTGGCGCCAGCCTCTCATCCAGAAAACACAGGAAACAGAAGAAATACACTACTAGCTTGATTAACTTACGTACGCACACACTTGGAACGGGCAGGAAGAGAAACACGGCCAGAATCATCCGCCCAGCACGCATCATCATACCCCCAACACATCAGTAAGATGAGAGTGAACAAGCCACACGGTTATAAGAAAGAGATGCTTCTTGCCCTCGTCTCTAGGCCAGAGAGCACAGGAAAGGCAGCTTGTTTGGGGGGGGGGGAGGGACTTGAGGAGGAACCTGAGGAGGAAGGCATCCGCTCATAAGGTATGACTGAAGACGGAGAGGAGGTGATGATAAAGAAAGAGGACCGGCAGGCCCTGGTTCAGACGTCGATGCTGAGAAGGGCGCCCTGCGATTACGAACAAGAGATCACTAATCGTACCCGGCTCCTCGCTGCCAAGGACTTCGGTTGCTCTGTTGCCGGTAGGCGTTGACGTCCTGTGCCGGGGACCCCGTGCGCGCGTAGGCTGAGTCGGGCGCCCGCTCGCCTGCTGGCGAGGGCGTTCCGGATCCGCTGCCGCCGCTGCCGCCGCCGCCGCCGCCGCCGCCGCCGCCACCGCCACGTACGAGCGGCAGTTCGCTCGCCGACGGAGTAGCGCCACCGTTGAGGTAGTGCGATGGTGCCTGGTGACGGGGCGCGCCAGCGCTGGGGAACAGCGGCAGCGACGGGTCGACGTGCGACGACGCCTGTCGCTGGCTCATGGGTCGTTGGGCCATGAACGGGGCCGGTGAGGACGTGGCCCCGACACCGGTTCCGTCGGGCTGCGGCTTGCCGTACGAGGCCGAGGACATGGACGAGGTGTCGTCGTCGTCGAGATCCCGCCGCTTGTAGGTGGCGCTCGGATCGCCCCGGGCCGTGGCGCCGAGGGCGTCGAGTTCGGTGTTCAGCTGCGTCTCCGACTTTGTGAAGGAGGCTCGGTCGTCCCGCATCGGCTGGTACCGCGTGTCCGGGTTCTTGGAGAAGACGGCGTAGGAGGACGCGACGAGCACGAGGATGAGGTAGACCAAGGCGAAGATGGCGTTGACGATGAAGAAGATGACGCCGACGACGCCGGTGACGATGCCCTGGTGCGGTCGGTCAGCGAAAGACAAGGCTCGCGCACGGCGACGCCGGTGGGCCCCGACCGCCCGACCGCCCGACCGCCCGACTTACCGGCTGGTTGAACACCTCGGTGAAGATCAGCAGGAAGATGACGTTGATGAAGTTGATCACGACGATGGCGATGTTGAACGTGTTCGTCTTCTTGTCCATCCACGGACGCAGGATGCAGACGCCCACGAGCAAGGCGGCCTCGATGAGAACCAGGGCGATGGCCTGCGCGAGGAAGCTCTTCTGGGCGAGCCCGATGAAGGCGGCCTTGAGGAAGATGTAGGCGAGCACGGGCACGACGAAGTAGTACGCCGTGGCCCGGTACTGCACGTAGAGGAAGCCCCACTTGTTCAGCGCGGCCGGGTCGGAGTAGAGGATGTAGCCCGGATTCTTGTGCATGTGGGACGACTTGCGCGCCAGTCGGATCACCTTCCAGGCCGCCCAGGCCAAGGTGACGGTGAGAGAGAGGAAGAAGAAGACCGCGAGTACGATCTCGGCCGGGGAATCGCGTCGGGTCAGCTCCCAGAGGCACAGGATGCACATCTGCGGGTAACCGATGAGGGTCTGTCGGTAAGCCACCGAGGACGGCGGTCAGTCTCTGCTCCATCTCAATCGTTCCTGAAAGATGGAAGAGGAAAGAAGGTGTTTGGGGGGGGGGGGGGGGGGGGGGGGGGGATGATGCGACGACGCACCAGACGGTAGACGATGCCTTTGAGCACCGTACGCCAGCCGGTGCGAAAGTCCCGGAACTTGTCCCAGGCGAACCAGCCGGCCTTGACGCCGACTTCGAGGACGCCCTTGAAGGCGGCGACGGCGAGGATGACGAAGAGCACGAAGAGCATGAAGAAGGTGAGGCCGGTCATGAAGATGTTCGAGGCCTCGATGCCGGCGCGGAAGGCGACTCGTTCGATGCCGCGCACGACGGCGACGGACTTGAAGTCGCCGGCAGGGGTCGAGGCGCGGCGGGCGAGGTCGAGGCCGCCGTAGGAGCGCTGGGAGAGTCTCTGGAGGGAGAGCCCTTGGAAGGCCTCGAGCGAGCGCCTCCGCATGTCGAGCGAGCGCTTCTGGATGTCGACCGACGCGTCCGCGAGGGTGCTGAGCAGGATCGTCGGAGTGCCACCGGTGGCTCGCAGGTACCAGTTGAAGAAGCGCTGCATGAAGCTGACCCTCACGATGCCCATGGTCCAGGCGAAGTTCTGGGTCCAGGCCTGGACCAGCGGCGGCAGCGGCACGGCCGTCATGCCGATCATGGCCTGAGCCTGGAAGTAGCCGAAGAGCGAGAGCGCATTGGCGGCGATGTGGGCGGCGGTGTTCGAGTGGCCCAAGCTCGAGGTGACGGCGGAGGCGATGAGGCCGAGGCCGGCGATGACGGCCGTCGTCCAGCTGACACCGTTCTGCTCGACCGTCTTGGCGTTGGACAACTCGGCCTCGACGCAGGCAACCGAATCGTCACTGCTCGTCGAGTTGATGTAGACGCGGACCAGACCGTCGAGATCGGGGATGGAGTAGGCGATCCCTGCGAGCGGCGAGCACGTCAGCGACTCCGATCGCCGCCTCGGGCTCGAGCCCGGTTCCCCCAGACGACGACGACGACGACGACGACGACGACGACGCGCATGTCGCCAAGAAGGCGAAGGGGGAACGAGGACGGAACTCTCTTACCTGGCACGCGCTTGATGACGTCCTCGCCAATGTCGAGGAAGTTGGTCGACATGGTGAACTGACCGGTGCTCATGGGACACAGACCAGGGAGGTCGAGGTTGCACGGATCGAAGGTCTGGCGCAGGACGCGATAGCCGTACGCGATGACCTCAACCTCGGCCGTGATGTTGCCGGTGATGGAGGAGACGCCAACGACGTCGATGTGGACGGTGCGGTTCTCGGGGGTGAAGATGAAATTGAAAAGCGAGGCCGAGAACTTGGAGTTCTGCTGGCACGGGTTGAGGGATTTCGACTGTATGAGGCGCTCTGACGACGCCAGCGGCAGCAGGGAGAGCAGAAAGACGAGCACAAAGGCCCACGACGGCGGCGACGACAACGACGACATCGTCGTCGTCCGGTCGGACGATCGGAACATGGCCGGAGACGGTGCGTGACGACGAGGCCGGAGCGAAGGAGCGACGGATCCTCTTCGAACGACAGCTCAGCCCCACCGCCTTGACCGGGCGGTCCGATAGCCTCAAGAAGGCGCGCGGCCTAAACGGCGATCATGGTCGTGGTCAACGATGCCGCAAGCGATTCCACCGGTCGAGTCGGCCGACAAGCGGGGCCGTATCGTCGACGGATCGGACGACGGAGACGTGTGGTGCCAATGCCCTCTGAACGGGACGAAGGGTAGTCCCGAGATGGCAATGACCGACCCGGGTCGGCCGACAACGAGCGGTGTCCGAGGGAGACGCTGGCTAGAACGAGTGAGCCGGCCAAGCCTGGGAAGTCGGAGTCGAACGAGGTTTGGCGATCTGATGACGGAGCGACGACGTTGACGAGGGCCACCTCCACAGGACGACAACTTTTCGGAGGCCGTGTCAGCAGCCACCCGGTCCATACCCCTGGCGCAAGCCGCGATACGCCGAAGAAAACAAGGGGGGATGGGCCTTACCGCCACGTACGAGTACCTGGTACCGGTTGCACAGCGACGGACAATTCCTTCCTTCTTGTGGGGATCTGTCGTCTCGACGTCGTACGGTCCGACGGTCCACTCGGTCGTAGGGGTGCAAGAGGTGCTGACTGCCAGCCTACGGAGTCGACACCGGTGAGGATTGTCGAGACGTCGTCGGCGATGCCAAATCTCGATTCGAGGTGGAGATTCCTGTATTCAATCTTGTTTTTTGATTGATTGTCTATATTTGTTTTGGCATTCTCGCGTGAATCTTGCTCTGCTTTGAGGCGTTTGATCCTTGATTGGTCAGAGACCGAGACGCGGCGGTTACCAAGCCGAATGCCGAGACCGGCCGACGGAGTCAGGTGACCGTCCCAATGCAGTACGGGATGCGACGTGACGAGCCGGATGCAGCATCTGCCTCCTGAGGTGTCGGAGTCCGGTTTCCGGTACGCTTCCGGGGCAACTGCTGGCGGGGGGCTGTACGGTCGTACGAGCATACCCGTGCCATGGGGGTATTACCCCCCGTGGCACGGGTACCCCCCCCGGGCACGGGTAGCGCGTACGTAAGAGACCCTTGGACGGTCCATCGGCCGCAATGTAAAATTGAGTCTCGGTTGGGCGGTCCAGGCGACGTACGAGAGAGACGTCGAACCGTTGGACGGACTGGACCGACGATAGCTGGAGGTCGTTCCTCGTACTCTTGCACTACTTCCAGCAAGATGGTAAGTAGCGATGCGAACATGTCGCTCGGTATCGACGCGGTGAACAGGATTAGGATTATTGATAGTTTCTTGCAGACTAATGGCAGTCGCTTTGCCGAGTATAAACGTACTGTACATGCTTCTTGGGCCTCATCAAGCCAGGCAGGGTCATCTCGGCTGACGGGGCCGAACCGCCGGCCGATCCGTGCTGATGACGCGCGTTCCTTGGCAAGGGTGGCAAGCCACTTTGTTCACGTGATCAGGATCTATGACTAAGCTGTGGCGTAGCACAGCCCTGCCAGCCCCACCATATCACGTGCAGAAACTAGGGGCGGCGTAGGCACGTGAAGCGCAGAGGCGGTCAACTTCGCACTCGCACAATTAAGTCAGGCACATTGCGACAGATCCCAAGCGGAAGAATGGATACCAAAGAGGTGCGATCCAAGAAACGGAAACGGAGGCATGGAAACCCTGGTCCCTCCTCCTCCATCGATGCAACAGCGGCCGCCGGCCCTCGAGGCCAGCCAGGTGCATCGATCTCTCGGCATGAACGTGGGAGCAACGATCAGAGTACGGATCTACTGGTGGAGCCGGCCGAGGAGGCCGATGTCGATGGGGTCGTGCCAGGCAACGACGATGGCCAAGTCGATGCTATCAACGGCTCTTCGGAGGAAGCTGGGCACCGGGACGACGCTAGGGACGCGGAAGAGACACCTGCAGACGGTGGAGCTCCGCCCTCGAATCTGACTCTGCCTCCGACCGGAGCTGGACCGGAGAAGTTTGCCGACCTCGAACTCTCGGCCAAGACCGTGAGTGCCATCCAAGAGATGGGCTTCGAGACCATGACCGAGATACAACGGCGGGGCATACCTCCGCTGCTCGCCGGCAGGGACGTGCTGGGAGCAGCGAAAACCGGCTCCGGGAAGACGCTCGCCTTCCTGATCCCCGCCGTTGAGATGCTGAGCGCGCTGCGGTTCAAGCCTAGAAACGGTGGGCTCGGCCCATCATACGGTCCGCCGTCCGTGGAGTCGAAGGCTGACGGGCCCAGGCACCGGTGTCGTCGTGGTCTCGCCCACGCGCGAGCTTGCGTTGCAGATCTTCGGCGTCGCTCGCGAGCTGATGGCCCACCATTCCCAGACGTACGCGATCGTCATCGGAGGGGCCAACCGGAGAGCCGAGGCCGAGAAGCTCGGCAAAGGCGTCAATCTCGTGGTGGCGACGCCGGGCCGGCTCCTCGACCACCTGCAGAACACCGAGGGCTTCGTCTTCAAGAACCTGAAGGCGCTCGTCATCGACGAGGCCGATCGGATCCTCGAGATCGGATTCGAGGACGAGATGCGCCAGATCGTCAAGATCCTGCCCAAGGACGAGCGGCAGACCATGCTGTTCTCGGCCACGCAGACGACCAAGGTCGAGGACCTCGCGCGCATCTCGCTGCGGCCGGGCCCGCTGTACATCAACGTCGACCACCGGAAGGAGCACAGCACCGTCGAAGGCCTCGAGCAGGGCTACGTCGTCTGCGACTCGGACAAGCGCTTCCTGCTTCTGTTCTCCTTCCTCAAGCGCAACCTCAGGAAGAAGATCATCGTCTTCTTCTCCAGCTGCAACTGCGTCAAGTACCACGCCGAGCTGCTCAACTACATCGACCTGCCGGTGCTGGACCTGCACGGAAAGCAGAAGCAGCAGAAGCGGACCAACACCTTCTTCGAGTTCTGCAACGCGACCCAGGGGACGCTCATCTGCACCGACGTCGCCGCGCGGGGTCTGGACGTGAGGCCGCGTCCGATGCGCTCGTCGATCGTCGGGAAGCTGACGTCTCGGCAGATCCCGTCCGTCGACTGGATCATCCAGTTCGACCCTCCGGACGACCCGCGCGACTACATCCACCGCGTCGGCCGGACGGCACGTGGCGCCAACGGCAAAGGACGGAGTCTCCTGTTCCTGCAGCCGTCCGAGGTCGGCTTCCTCAAGCACCTCAAGGAGGCCCGGGTGCCGGTGGTCGAGTTCGACTTCCCGGCCAAGAAGATCGTCAACGTGCAGTCGCAGCTCGAGAAGCTCATCGGGCAGAACTACTACCTCAACAAGGTGCGCGGACCCTTCCCTTCTCCGCTCTGACCTTCGCCCCGGTCCGGGAGGAAACGCGACCCGTTCGCTGACGCCTCGACCCGCTCCGATCGTTCGGTCCGCGATGCAGTCCGCCAAAGATGGCTACCGCTCGTACCTGCAGGCGTACGCGTCGCACAGCCTGCGCTCCGTCTTCGACGTCAACCGGCTCGATCTCGTCAAGGTCGCCAAGGGCTTCGGCTTCCCGGCCCCGCCCCGCGTCGACATCAGCCTCGGCGCCAGCATGAGTCGGGACAAGAAGAGCGCCAGCGCTCGGCGCGCCTACGGTAGCCAGCCGAGACAAGGCGGCGCTCGGTTCAAGCGCAAGAGGATAGGCGGTGATTGATAAGAGATGCAGGCACGGCAGGTACGTACGGTAGCTAGGCTGTGTAGTAACGAACTGATTCTCTCTCTCGTCTTCACTACCCGAGATGAATGTGTGGCTGTTGTACTGTGGACCTTTGAACTAGATTTGTCTGATAGCTCTGCTTCCTGTGCCAGCGCCTACTCCAGCGCCAATGCCAGTTCCGGTTCCAGTGTTCGGGTCGGTGCCTACGACCAGCCTTCTCAACTCTTCCCGTCTACCTCCTTCCATTCTGTGTCCTTCCCTTTATATTCTTCCCCACGACCCTCGCTCACATTCAACTGCCACACCTATCATTGTTATCATCATCATCATCATCATCATCATCACATCCCTTACCTTACCCTTCTCACACTCAAGTATTGCGTGGGGGATGAAAGTCGGGGGTGTTATTCCAACAACCTCCCAACGCATGAAACTAAGATTTCTCAAGATGAGGGTGTGCTCAATATTCCTGAACTGAACACCTGTGCTAATGTTTTGCTGAACACACTGATGACGTTGACCTACTTACCATACCTGTCTGTATGTGCTAATCTTGCAGGAGTAGGGGTTTTCTGGTCCACACGTTGAGTACTGTATGTCTCAGATAGCCACTGCATAGTTGGGTCATTTACTGCGAGTCTAGAGCACTTGATGTACGAGAGCTCCAGTGCTTTTCATCCAGTGCATGCTCTCCATCCAGTCTGAAAAGACAAGCTCATCGTACCCTCGTACATGATCGATTCTGAAGGCACAGCAGAAGAAGACGATGATGTTTGTTGTTGTTGTTGAAGAGAACTAGCTAGGGTTTCGGCGACTGCTCTAAATGCATGGGGGAAGAGCAAACATGACGGTGCTTAGGGCTCCGGGCTCCACACCCACAACGTCCAACATCCAACAGTACATACATAATCCTTGACGTTCACTCACATTCAGTCTGTCATGATGCAGCTGTATGGTGATGAAGGTCAGTTGTAAGATGGATTCTGAAATTATAAAAAAAACCCCTTTGTCAAGTGAGCGTTGAACATCTGCAAGCAAGCAAGATAGTAAGAATACAAGTACAAAGGACTGACAGCAGAGCCGATCAAATTCTCTTCGCCATCACATGTTCAAGAGAGAAGTACAGGCAGGGTGAGTTCAGGAAGAGATGTTTCACAGACAACACCGTTGCAGATCTCTTCAAAAAAAAAAAAAAGGAACCCATGTGTCCGAGTACAGCGGATGCAGCCGAACCACGAAAGGAAAGCAAAAGGATCTTTTGTGCTCGAGGAAACGTGTGTCAGGATTCCTGTGCCTGCCCGCCTGCTACCTAGAGATATGATGGGACTTTCCTTGAAGACAGCCGTGAGAGGCTAGGGGTATGTTTGATGAAGGATTGCAAGACGGAAGAAGGGCAACTCGGGTGTATAGTGCACAAACAGGGCTATAGGACGTGCTTCTCAGAGTGCCCAGGTGCAGGAAAGAGGCTTCGCAGAGGATACGATGTTTGCGAGATGTTCTCCCACCTCGAGCTGTGGTGCAGTCTTCTACAGCCAGCCTGATAGACACCCGGGGGGGACTGGTGCGGATGCCTTCCGGAGGAGACCGGGGGCGGGGAGTCCTCGATCCACTCCTCAGCCGTCGCAGCAGCAGCAGCAGCAGCAGCAGCAGCAGCAGCAGCAGCAGCAGCGGTGCTCCGGGTTGTGGCGAGAAGTGACCAAGGGCACCTATCGTGACCTGTCCTGAACAGATAGTCGTGAAGAGAAAGACATCGCTCTAGGAGGCAAGTCCAGGACCAGACCGCGTTGGATGCAGCGGTCCGGTGGAAGAGTCGCAGTGGGAAAGGAGAGCAGTTTGGGTTCCTTATGAAGCTGGACGAGAAGAAGGGGTCTGCCTCGAGGTAGGGATTGGTACTTTGACTGTGATCGACAGCTTCGTCTCGGCATAGCGCTACGTATGTACTACCTGGCAGCTTCGACGGAGAAGGAGACCACCAATCGTCGTCAAGCTTGCAAGGGTTCGATGAGAGCAGGGAAGATATCTGATATCTTTCCTCGCTGCCCACACTGAAGGACCCACACCTCCCACGTGCCGGCGTGTTGAGTTCCTGACCCTGTACACACGACACTTTTTTTTATTTTATTTTATTTGATTCTTACACTGATAGTAGCTTTTCAGCCATGCAGATCTTCTAGCTAAGAGTGATTTTCTTCAGAAAACCTTTAGAGGAATAAAAACTGAAGACTGGGGGTGACTAGAGGATGTAGCAAAAGGAAATCTTGTAGTGACTGGTAGAAAGAAGACTTCTAGATATTAGAGTGTGAATAGTGGAGTTTGAAAGCCAGATTAAACTGGTTCAGTCTTTTCAAAGACATGAACCAGTACGTGACACGTACAACGGAGGAGATGACGACTAAGGATAGAAATCGATGTTGGTGCTGGCCGTACGTAACGTACGGAAGAAGCGATGCTTCGTACCATCAGCAAGTAGCACCGATGGACGGTTCTTTATTCAAGGCCAGAGTGCCTTGTGCTTCGCACGCTGCGGGATCAAGACGATGCACATGCACCTCATCGCCGCAGCGGTTCAGCTGCGGCGCGTTCTGTATCGAGGCATCATGCAAAGCACGAGGACCAAACGAAAAAGACCATATCATCCACACGGAAACATGCACGAAGAGTCTGGGATCAGGCTCAGGACACGCGAGAGGACGCTACGGCGCCTCGTACGTACGTACGCTTTCGAATCGATTGCAGATCAAGGGCCCTGCACGCCGTGGTATGCGGGCACGGCGGGGTAAGGGAGGGGCAAGCGGCGTACCAAGTAACCTCATGGGGCCCTTCGAGGCAGGACCGTTCTGAGTACCGTCGTACTGCAGGATACAGTACCGGTCGACGTGTCTGCTCGCTCGCCACGTTCGGAGATGCCCTCGAAAGCGTTTCTCGTCGCCCCAGTAACGGAGGAGGGGCTTCACGATACGGCATTTGTGACGCTGGACCGACCTCGTACAGCGTCGACGTCAAGTCATTGGCCCGGAGACAACAGCTGCAACGCAAGAGAACATGCGCTGCAACGGCGTACAAGGGTGTGCCCCACCAATGCCGTCGTCGAGCCACAAAGCAGCTCCGAGAAAGACGAGCAAGACAAGTGTGGTAGGTAGGAAGCCGATGTCGAGGCCGGTGGGGCAGAAAGATGCATCGACGATACCAGAACAATGGTCCTTTCGGCCATGCTGCCAGTCCCATGCTGCCAGTCCCGCTCCTAACGGTCTTGTAGCCGCCATCTCGTTCGTCCCGTGTCGTCCCGTCTGTCGACGTTGTCCTCCTCTGGAGATGGGGAGAGCAGGGGGAAATGGCTGCAGGCCGGGAGAGCCCGTCCACTCCAGCCGGTTCCGGAGGAACGAGACGTCCGACCTGAGGTCTTTTCAGGCCGATCGGTAGAGAGAACCTCATGTCGTCCTGTCCAGCAGGCTTCTGAGCGAGTACTCGTGACCAGGTGTAAACAACAGCCGTGTTGTTTTCCTTTTCCTGCTCCGTATCACATACGAGTACGTACGTACTGGTACGCACACGGTATGCGAAAACAAAGGCGAGAGGTCTAGGGTCGGCATCTTGCTTTGACATCCTTTTGGACTTGCATCAAGATGGATCTCTCTTCCTCCAACCGTCACTGGTTGTGTAAGACTCCTTACTTATGGGTTGTTGCGGATGAGACCACATGGGATAAGGCGCAGGGAAGACATCAGAATACCTCGTACTACTTGCGTACCGCAGCCCTATATTCACTACCTCTCGTAGTGTATCACGTGATTTTCTTGTTGACCCGCCGCAGGTCTCAAACGGGCGAGTCTTCTCCCAGCGTCCGAATTTAACCCAACCTTCTACAATACAAACGAGCATGACATCTTCGGCCACACTCTGCCATCTCTCGACGTCCGAACACACCAAAGGTAACACAGCAATCTGAGGCTGAAAGAAGCATCGCAGGCCCTCCCCCTCCCTCTCTTCCGAGTCGCTTTGGCCATCAAGGCCTGAACGACAGCGAGGCCAGTCCAATCGGCCGTCGTATGTCCGGTGAAGCCGTCGTGTTTGGTCGCTGTCGTGCGCCGTTGAGGGAACCGGCCCGTTGCCAGCTCACCATCGACGCCGTCACGGCCGTCCAACAGCCGCTAGTCGCCGTCACCGGCATCAGCACCAGCACCAGCACCGGCGCCAGCACCGGCACCAGCACGCAGCAACATCGCACCAACAGCTGCGACGACTCACTACGTCCCGGAGAAGCCTAGCACGGGCCCGACGTCGCGAGTACCTGAGGCGGACGCCGACGTACTTGCGCCCGCCGCTTCCTGCGCCGTGCGACCAAGCAGATACAAGACCGGGCCCGACAGGGCAGACAACAACCGATCGACCAATTCTCCACTTCTCCTCATCCTCCCTGCTCCTCCTCCGTCTCTGCCCTTCCAATCCGCCGCTCTCCGTCCAGACCAGGACCATCATCGCATCCTTGTGGGACGACGGCGGCCGAGACGACCCTCGTCGCCCCGTCCCAGGGTCGACCGACGCTGGGGCGTTGCAAGCGCATGGCACCGCCGTGACCCTCGCCGGGTCTTGTCGTTGCTCGCTCGTCCAAATTTCCATCTTGGTCGCTTCGAACGAGGGATCCCAGCTCTCGCTACAGCGCAACCTGTCGGGGAGGAAGCCTGCATTTCGCCTCGGTCGGGCAAGAAAACCCACCGTAGCGCAAAGATCGAGACCGATCCGTTCGAATCCACCGATCCGTTCGATGCCCGTCGCCACTCCGGTGTGATCGCGGACCGTCGACTTGTCGTGGCTGGCGACGACAGGAAAACCGCCGCCGTCGGAGCTTGACCGTTGCCCGGGCACGGTCGCGGAACCGCAATTGGGACTTCGTCGACCAGCGATGGGTTTTGGCCCGCGCCTGCCTGCCCCGACCGACCCTTCTTCGCAGAGTTCGCCCGCGAACGCGAGCGCCGTCGGCACCGACCTTGCCACCGACCTCTCGCACCAGACCGATCGTACCTCGTACTCCATCCCCGAGGACGGGAGTCCCATCACCATCTCGACCCGGCGCAGACGGTCCGGTCGCGACGGCCGTCGCGACGCCAAGCTGGCTCGCCCGTCGCAGACCTCGCTCCTGATCGAGTACTTCGAGGGGGGCCCCAGCCACCGCGACGTGCAGGCGAGACCGAGCGTCCGCGTCAAGGTGACGCCGTCCTCGGCCCGCAAGGACAAGGCCTCCGCCGCCGAGCAGCAGGTCCAGATCACCGAGACAGGCAGGGCCCGACAGCCGTCCTCCACGAGACGCATATCCCTGACGCCCAAGGCCAAGGGTGACAAGCTCGTGACCGACAGCGCCGACGACCGCAGCCTGAGCTCCTTCGCCTCGGCCACCGAGGAATCGGCGCTGGCTCGCAGGCCTCGGGCGCCCCCCGTCGAGGTCGAGCTCTTCCGAGATCAGGAGGACCACGAAGAGGAAGAGGAAGAGGAAGACGACGACGACGACGACGCCTCCGTCTCCGCCTCAGTCTCCGCCGCCACATCCCCTCGCGACTCCCGGTACGTGAGGCCGAACCCGTCCGAGATCTCTGCCATGCCGCCGGACAGCTTTCTCGACCACGCACCGCCGCCGGCGCCGGTGACGGTCAAGGACACGACGCCGCGGCGCTCGCGCAGCCGAAGCCTCGAGCGAGAGGGCGTGCGCGTTGCGGACGATCGCCTCAAGGAGCCGTCGCGGCGTCGGAGCCGGAGCCTCAGTCGAGACCGCATCACTCGCAAGGTGATCGAGAAGCTCGAGAGCAAGGCGCAGCAGGAATCGGGAGGTGCGGCGGCGACGCCGCGCAAGCGCTCGTCCAAGAGCCGGAGCCGGAGCGTCAGCAAGGAGCACGTGGACGTCTACAAGTCCTCCTCCTCCGGGGGCCGGCGACGTTCGTCCGCCAAGGTCCACGCCGACGACGACCCCGCCAGCGTCGCCGACTCGTCGCGGCTCACCGCCTCGCAGCTGTCGCCGAGCCGCAAGTCCGGCGACCAGTACTCCTTCCGTTCCGGCACGTCCAAGTCGTCCGTCAACAACACCCGCCTGCTCGAGACGCTCGAGGATGCGATCCGTCGCGTCGTGCTTCCCGAGCTCTCGGCGCTGAAGCGCGAGCAGACGACCCAGCGCAACCGCGGCCGCTTCGACGAGCTCGCAAAGGAATCCGTCGCGTCGGACGGCGTGACGTCGCGCGACGGCAACGGCAACGGCAACGGCAACGGCCGGCGTCGCGTGCCCAAGGTCTCGAGCGCCCCCGACGTCGGGAAGCAGAGGCTCGCCGTCGATCGCGAGGAGCTCAGCCGCGGCGGTTACTTCTCCATCGACCCGGGCAAACATCGCAAGGAGCGCCGCAGCGGCCGCGGGCCGGCCGAATCGCCGTCCGAGAGGTCCTCCGAACGCCGAGTCTCGGACGAGACGCTCACGGAGGGCAAGGTGCGGACCAAGCGCAGCAAGGACCGTCGGGCGTCGAGGGACGCTAGCGGCGCGCCGACGGGAGGGGCGCTCACCGCCGCCGCGCTCCGCCATCACGATTCCAAGTCGAGCATCGAACGCAAGGAGCGCCACAAGCGCCGGAGCAAGAGCCGCAGTCGAAGCGCGAGCCTGGCCGACGACGTGGCCCTTGGGGCGCCCGACGGCGTGCCGCCGATGCCGCTGAGCAGCGAGATCAACGGTTCCGAACTCACGCGCGACTCGATCCTCACCGCTCGCACCGACCGACCCCTCTCGGCGTCGCAGGAGCACGACGTCTTCGCGGGCCGGGTCGTCCAGGGCGGCGCGCGCCCCACGGCGGCCGTGTCCAGCGGCCACGGCCCGGCGCTGATCGCCGACGGCGCCCAGGCCCGAGGTGGGTACGTCGCGAGGGCCGTCGAGCTCGGCCTCGCCGCCGTCGCTCGTTCTGACACCGCCGCTCCCGCGCCTCACCACCTCCGGGCGCCCGATGACCAAGACGAGGACGACGACGGTCGCGACCGTCACCATCGCCACCGAAATCGCCACTACGACGAAGATGACGAAAACCACCTCACGCACCGTCTAAGTCTGAGCCCGATCCAAAGCGTCGCGAGCTACAAGGACGACTCCTTGACCGGCGCCGATCTCCGCGACTCGTTTCTGCAGGCCCGCAGCATCGACACGCTCTCGTCCCTCGGCCGCCTGTCGCCTTCGAAGCGGTCCGACCGGACCGTCGAGACCACCTCGACCTCGGCCAGCTCGAGGGGCGCCGTGGACAGGCGTCGCAGAGCAAATTCCCACCGTCAACGCGACTCGACGGCCACCGATGGCACCAGACGCACCTCGGAGGCTCTCGACGAGGACACGACGCCCAAAGGCGGTGCCAAGGGTCCGCGGAGCTACGCGGCCCGTCAAGGCCGTCGCGCCGGTCCGGACGACGCGCGCATGACGACCTACACGAACGACAGCCTCGATGGGGAGTATCCGTACAACATGGCCACCGGCCGCGAGATCCTCGGGGTCGGCGCGAACCCCGAGATCCACCACAACCCGGTCGCCGTTTCGTCCGTCGTGGCCTCGATCCATAATGCATCCGTGGTCGACGTACGGTCCAATCGCTCCAGGGTCGGAGAGGACTCTCTGGTAGGGTCCTTGAAGGGCTCCGTCCCAGCGGACGGCGATCGACTCAGCACGAGCCAGCGTGGTAGCCCGACGCGGCGAGGTGGGCCAAACGGCGTCGTCGCGAACGCCTTACGCAACGAGGTCTTGCCGCGGGCGGCGAGGGGGGCCTCGTCGTCTCCATCTTCGGAGTCGTCTCGAGATCGCCAGACGAGGCCGGTCGCCAACGGGCTCAACGGAGAGGCCGTGATGGTTGCCAGCAGCTTGCCCCTCGCCGACGATCCGCTGCCCGAGATCGGCCACGGCTTCGAGGACGAGTCCGAGATCACGACGAACCCGTCCATCATCCGGGGTCCCATCGGCGGCGTCGCCCACGGGAATCGGGACCACTGGCCGTACGATCCGACCCCGCCTCGGCCGAACGGTCAGTTCCTGGATGGCGTCTCCACGCCCGACGACGGCCAGCGCGCGCGCTCGGCGGGAGCGGACATCTTGGCCACGGCCACCGGCGTCGGGCTCGGGGCGGACCTCGGCGACCGCAAGGCCGACAGGGGTGTCGACTTCGACCACGACGAAGATCCGAAGGCGACCCTTGCGCGGAACGCGGTCGAGAACGGATACACGGACGGGGTCAACCACGACTTTGGCACCAGGCAGGGCGTCTACACCCCGAGCCATCCGATCCAGGAAACCCCTTCCAAGGACGAGGGGTACATCTCCGCGGCTCCCGTCGCGGCGACGCCCGACTACAAACGACAGGGCAGCGATCTGTACGACGAGGACCAGCTGGATGCCATCCTCAACGGCAGCGTCGCCGACGACCCCTTCACGAGCTCGAAGCGTGGTCGGCACATGAGCGCAAACTCGCACGGCATGGCGTCGCCGCTTTACGACGGCGCAACCGGACATGGCATCGATCGGATACAATCCAAGGATATCGTGGCCCTGATGGACCATGTAAGTGTCTCGGAAGGGCAGAACGGCACAACGGCAGAGGCGAGTGGCTGACCTGAGATCAGCTGACGGTGCGCGACGCGCAACGCAACGCGCGAGACACGGAGATCTTGGTGACCCTGGTGCGGAGCGCTGCCGAGATGCGCAACTCGTTCGAAGACATGAAGAAGCTCTTGGCCGAGTCGGAGAACTACATCATAGACTCCACCGGCAGAAACACGGAGCGGTCCGTGCACAAGGCCGTCAACGGACCCCGACCGCACCCTGTCGGTCCGCAGCGGACGCCGCGCCGCGCCTACACCGACGAAGAGGATCCTTCGGATCTCCCGTCCAAGAGGCGAAATGTCTTCCGGCGAGCCCTCAAAGGGCTTAGCATGCGTAGCTCGAACGATCTGTCAAAGATTGAGGAAATGTGAGTGGGCCTCGCTGATTGTGTGAGCATCTGTACGGAAGCTCACGGCCGAGGATGCAGGCTCCATCAGCTGCTCGGTGACGTCGAAAGCCTCAAGGCCGGCCAGGACCTTCGACCGAGCGGCACCCATCAAAACAGTCTCAACTCGTACGACGACCTGAGGAACACGCAGGAGGGCTACGAGCCGGAAGGCCAGGCCGGCACCGGTCCGTCGAACCAGTCCAACTCTGCTTACTTCTCCAACCCTCCGTCGCGCCAAGCCAGCGCAATGCGGAGCATGGACAGCGGGCGGCCCCACGAGGCCCATCGGATCAGCACCGTGAGAGAGACGGACGAGGAGGCGATTGCGGGCGAAGAGCACTACGACGCGCCGTACCACGCGCCGTACGACACGCCGTACGACCCGGCCGATGACGTGGCGAGCCCAAACACCCAGAGAGAGTCTTTGTCGCTCGAGAGCCCGCGGGATCGCGCGCCGGTGACTGCGGCGGCGGCGACGACGACGACGGCGGTGGTGGCTCGGAGCAGCGAAAACAGTCCAAGGACCGAGAAGGCGGAAAAGTCGAAGAAGCATCGGTCGACGGCATCGTCCTTCTTCCCGAAGATCTCGCGCTGGTCGGAGACGACGGCGTCGACCGTGGCCAGACAGTTTAGGAGCAGCGGCGGCGGCGGCGGCGGCGGCAGGAAGGACCGCGAGTACTCGGACGCGCTGTCGCGGTCCGGGTCAGAGGTTGACATGTGGCAGTACCCGCAGCAGGATGTCCACGACGACGACCGGCTGCGGTCGCACTACTCGCTGGAGGATACGCAAGGCGCGACGCAGGAGACGCGGCCACCGTCGCCGCTCATCCCTCTGGCGACGCAGGAGGATCCAAAGTATCAAGCCCACCGCGACTCGCAGAACCTGCACCACCCGCAGCCGCGCATCGCGGGAGCCAAGTACCAGAGCCAGCTCGAGTCGCAGGCGCACGACTTTGACTCTCCCATCTCGCCGACGTCAGAGCAATGGCGGTCGAACCCGAGCCTGGTGCGGTCGTCGGCCGGTGCTCCAGCGGCCGGCAACCGACAAAGCGTGGCCGGACACCTCTCGCCCATCTCGGACGCCGGCTACTCGCAGACGTCGACGACGGCGCCGGACCGGCCGCCTCCGCGGCCGCCCAAGGTCTCCGCCGCCGCCGCAGATCCTCTCGTGCCCGAGCGTCCTCCCAAGATCTCCAACAAGGCCGCCAAGATGCTGGGTACGGACGAGCATCGGTACAGTAACGGATCGGCCTCGAGTCAGGTGAGGTTTTTTTTTTAGTTTTTTTTACAAGGCCCTGTATACCAGGTCTTTTGATGACCTGGTGGGGTTGGCATTCTTGCTGGTGCAGGGAGGAGGAGAGGGCATTCCTTGCTGACTTTTTTTTCTCCCCCATCTATCCAGATGAACGGTTCGCCTCGGTCGGTGTCCGGTCGCGTCCAGCGCAAACCAACCGGTCCTAGACCAATCTCGTCAAATCGATGATGGATACCAGTAGATTTCTTGAATTCAAATAAACAAAATAAAAAAATTCTGTTCCATCGACTGGGTCCATCGGTCTCTGTTGTTTACCTTTGTCTGCCGTCTCTGCCGTCCCTTGCGTCTCTTGTTGTATCTTTCTGTGTCTCGATCTTGTTTCATCGACGGATCATGCCTTGTCTATATCGCATGATGCTGCCACAACCCTATTTCAATCCCATTCCATCATGCTATTGCTGTACCTTTGTAGACATGGTCGGTACTGAAAAGAGTGCAGTTGCTGTAGGTACCGAGTGCACTTGAGCACTCTGGGCAAGGCGTGCTGGCTTGCTTACTTGCTCTTCTCTTGTATCTTCATGTCATCAGCTGGTGGAGTATAAAGATACATGGGAGGAAGTGGAGAAAGAGAGATGAGTTGGAGCAGTCAGAGAAAGAAAGAAGGAAAAGAATTGCTAGTGATCAGCAGAGAAGTAGTATATCGACAAGTGTTTGTGGACAGCCACAGAGTTTTTGTCACAGACCCTGTCACGGACTGTTACAGTACGTGCAGCCTTATACAATCAGCCAACGGCAGTTCTGATCACCAGATCAGGGGCTGTCGGGTTTTTTGGCCGAGTTTGCTTGGGGCCTTCTTCTGACACAGACCTTGTTGTACCTACTACTCGTAGACCTTGTTACACCAGAACAGACCCACCTCATCACGAGACCTCATCCATCACGAGATCTTGTCACCAGACCTTATCCATCACAAGACCTCATCACAAGACCAGACCTCATCACCCTATAAGCCACAGGACCTTGATCGGTCCGAGTGCCCCACCACAGCTGCCACGCATGCCCGGACATGTTTTCAAAAAAGGTCCAGACAATGACAGTGATCTACTACCGGCGGTAAGTATAAGCTCGGTCGGGATGGACGGACAAAAGAGGTCAAGTACAATGACCTCTGATCATCCATAATTAGAGCAAAAGACAAAAGTCTTCCCGTCAATACTCACTGTCCTGTCATGTGGCCCCCGGGGTAAGTACCTAGAGTACTGTAGGGGAGGGACCCCGAGGGGGGGGGATACAAGTCTAGGAAAGCACGTGGGAGAAGGTCAGGTCTACACGTAGATAGTAGCATCTGAGACCGTAGGTACTCCCTAGAAAACAATGGATCAATTTATATCACGACTTGCGCCGAGTCCTCTTGTTGAGTAGAGAGGTAGGTGCCCCGGTGCTTCTGGGGGTCCGCCACCGTGGACCCCCAGCAAGACAAGTCTCCCGTCCGTCGAGCACACAGGTCATCTATCCGTAGAGCACACGAACACCAGAGAAAAAAAGTCCACGGTAAGAAATCAGTAGATCGGTCAGTCGCGACAGGACAGTCGACCGCTCGGACATGAAGACGGGAAAGTGAGCATTGGCTACGCTGGGTAGCCCGATACCGTCCATCAGACACGGCCCACTTCGGCATTGCCACGTTGAAGCCGCCACCGCCGCGGCGGTCGGACGTGCCATCGTCACGGCCATCCAACTTGCCATCTTCGCGCCCTGCGCCGACGAGGGTTGGATTCCCTCATCGATCGCGTCCGGTCGGTTGCCTGTCCCGAGGCGTCGGGGAGAGACCGCCGCCGAAGATGTCGTTGGCGATGCCGATGCCCAGCGGCACGCCGCCGATGGGAAGCTCTTGGTTCGGCCGACTGGCACGCGGGCCCAGCGTCCGGTAGCGGATGTCGGCGGCGTTCAGGAACGCCGTCACCCTGTCGTGGCCCCCCTTGCCCTGGCCGTCGCCACCGCCCAACCGCGGCTGAACGCGCACGTCCTCGCTCGCGGCCGCGTCGAAGATCCAGTGCACCCCGAGATAGATCCGGGACACCGCATTCTCGAACATGGCCTCCCAGAGACTGTCAAAGCGGCGAGGCACGAAGGTCCGGACCGTGCCGTTCTGCTCCGTGATGGGCCTCGACGGATCGTAAGGCTGTCGCAGATCTCGAGACACGCCGTTGAGCTCCTCCGACACCATGTCGAAGGCGATCTCGTCCGGAGCGTCGGGCTCGAAGGCGAGACCGTCCCGTTCGCGGTAGAACAGTCGGACGATCTGGAACGCGGCCGCGCCGAAGGTGGCGTGGCCCGACGGATAGGCCGGGAACGGTGGCTTGAACGAGATGTCCTGCGTGTTCGTGTTGGGGGCGCCGAGCGTCAGGAAGAACGGATCGCCCAAGGGGCCCTCTTCTTGGCGGACGCCCGACAGCGGGCGCCAGAACTCGAAGGAGTACTTCTCCCGCCACGCGAGGATGCCGGCGTCGGCCAGGGCGACGTTGGCGAGCGCGAACAGTCGGACAAAGTCGGCGTTGATCTCCTCGGGATCGCGCGTCCCCCTCATGTTCCAGGCGACACGGCGGATGATCAGGTTGTAGAACCTCGGAGGCGTGCCTAGCAGGTTCGCATCGTCGTAGGCCCAGTAGTGCCCCTGGACCGTCTGGTCCGGGCTCCGGCGGGTCTTGTTGCGCTCCGGCGCACCGCCCAGGAGCACCGTGTCGCAGAGCGACTGCTCGTACTCCTCGAAGTCGTTGGTGCCAAAGCCTACGGGAGGGTCGGCGAGGATGTGTTCGGTCGGCCTGCCGTCAATCTCGAACTGCACCGCAAACCGTTTGGCCGTCATGCCGTAGAAGGGGGCCTCGGGCATCTGCAACGGGTTGGTCGGATCGACATCGAACCTGAACCTGCCCGGCCGGGGCCTGTAGTCCCCCGTGGCCGATCCCGGCTCGTCCGGCCTGATCTCCAGCAGGTTCGTGATGGCGTCGCCGACGGCGATGCCAAAGCGATAGCTCGGCGACATAGTGTCCAGGTCGTCGACGGCGTCGATCGACTCCCGCAGCAGCCTCGCGAGCCTGGCCGTGTCCTCGTTCGACACGCCCGCTCTCGGTTGGGTGTACTGTCTCTCCAAGACGGTTATGGCAGCCCCAGCCACGGCCATCCGGGCATCCGTGGCTCCGAGGACAGGCGGGAGCCGGTATTCTGGCTCGGCATTATCGCTGGTCAGGTAGGTCTTCGACAGATCCTGGATCCCGAAGTAGGCATCGTTGATGGCCAGATGGAAGATGCCGAGGCTCCTGGCCGAGACCGGTGGACCGCTCTGAGGCCCCCTGACGGTCGCGCTATGGGTGAGCCGGTTGAACTGGAGGGCCACATGGTTCCAGAACAGAACATAGTTGGTGTTGAACTCGGCCGGCTCTTGCACGGGGGGTAGCACAACCATGTTGCTAGAACAAAGGGATGAGCGTGTGTGTCGATGTGCAGATCCACCCGGACAAGGGTCCAACTCACACGACGTTGTTCTGGAAGCTTGGAAGCGTTCGCAAAGGCTGACGGTATACAATCAAGTCGGCTGTTGACAACGACGGGCGGTTCGAGCTTGATCTTTCGAATGCTCTTCATCGGGGCAGATGACGGCCTTCTTATGACCATCTTCCTGGCACGCCGGTGGCCGACGAGTGCCCACCTCAAGACCGCAACGACCACCAAGGGAGGAGGTGGCCTCTTCCGGCTGCCGCTGACGACAACCAGCTCTTCCGGCACGGCTGGCGGCTCAGCATCCAAGCCGCCGCTCTGTAGCTGACGCCCTTGGAGTGCCTCGATCGTCACACCACCTTGCCCTGACTTCATGGCCCCTCCGGTGGAGTAATCAACATGGGCGTGCGACGGTCGTATTCTCCATCCCTTGCGAGACTCGATAAGACGCCGTAGGACAGCCATGCAGCGTCATAGCCCTGACCGCCGCCAGAGCTAAGGATGAAGAGATGGTCACGTTGCAAACGGCGGCTCTCACTCCCGTAAGAAACATGGGGCTACGATCTGACCGGTCAACGCCGAGACGTCGAGAGGCGCAAGGCGTCAAATGACTAGTCTGGCAGCCAAAGGGACGGCTCCCATTCGCCAAACCGATCGTCTGGCGCCGCAGCTGCATGGCTTGTCGATGTGCTGAGGCTGAAGTGGGAGGTACAGTAAGCGCGCACTTCTGCGTTAAGCAGGTCGACTCGTAAAATGGCCACGTGCACTTATCCGGACGATCACGGCCGGACCCCGTTCTATGCAGATTTCTTACTTCCGTACCCCCCTCTTACGAGGTGGATGAGAGATATAACGTTACAGCAGTACCGTTAGGAAGCTGAAGACTCAGAGAAATACTCGCTCAAACTTCTCCTGTCAGCCAAGTATGGATCAGGTCCCTGACTTTCTCGACCCTCAAGCAGCTCCAAAGCGACAGTAGATGACTTGAGACAAGTGTCTGCATGCTCAGCACCAAGCAGTCTTCGATGGCAACATGGGTAACACTGAGTATTGAAGTGTATCTACGTTACGTAGATGTCTTGAGAATTGTGACAATGCGGCTCTGCAACTTGTACGAAGGTACGGAGGTAGTACGTAAGTACTGTAGCGTTATACTCCCGTACGTACGTACGTACGAGTACCCGTCACCCACCTCGTACTCCCATTGCCCCCTCGCTCTGCTTGGCCACACCACAAAACCCGAGAGGTCTCTGCGGCTTCTTCGCAGCCTTGTTACCCTCATGTTTCTATCTACGGACAGTTACTGCCGTACCCCCCATTATGCAGATTCCTTACTTGCGTGCCTCCCTCTTACGAGGTGGGTGACAGATATAATGTTACAGGACTACAGGCGAAAGTTGGTTGCTGAGCCACATTGTCAGAATTCTCGAGACATGTAGACTTTCAAGGGTGAGTCGGTGGCTCAGTATCTCGACATGGTCGTACCGTACCGAAGTACTACCGTAACGATATACGTAAGTACAGCATCACGGCACAGGTCTGCGCACGCCGGTATGACCTGTCAGCTTCTACTTCCATAAGTAATACGACTAGATTGAGCCCACCGACCGCCCAGCTCCGCACCGCTGACGAAGTCCTCGCACCGCCGAAAATGCGATATATGACATCAAAAATGAGATCTGACTTGAATGAAAGATGGGACCGGAAAATGCGTGTTGTGTGATACCCTCACGACTTATGAAGCTCATACTTTGCTTGACGTGAAGAAATACCTAGCTTTATATGGTGTGGTTCGGCAAAGTGCATGAACCTACTATGCAGGGCATGGAAGTAAGAGGGGGGTACGGAAGTAAGGAATCTGCATAGAGGGGGGTACGGCGGTAATTGTCCGTAGATAGAAACGTACACACAGAGGGGGGGGCACGGGGTCACCGGAGTTGTCCGAACGTTTATCGGCCACACACCCACTAATGGATGCTTGGATACCTGGATACCTGGATGCCTGGCTGCCTGGCTGCCTGGCTGCCTGGCTGCCTGGCTGCCTGGTTGCCGCCGGGCTGCGAGTCCAAGACACGCGGTTGGTCTCGTGAGCCCAGCCTTGCAGCTGGTATGCTGCTCTAGCTCGACCTCAATCCAGCAATGATAATATTCCTAGTGGTGAGTGGAGTGAGTGGCGTGGGTGGGTGTGTATGTATGGAGCAGGGAGGTGCTGAAATAGGCTTGCGCTTGAGACTCGACTCAACTGCCACGAATCGAGACCGATCTAGCTTGCGAGCCGCTGAACGTCCTCGACGGAAGCTGGCTGAGCTCTGCAGGTGGCTTTCGTACCGTAGTGGTCTCACCCTATCTCGTACTGAGCAGGGAAGGCGGCCGATCGATCCGGCTGCCTCGGTAGAAGATGGAGGCCACCAAGATATCCGAGAGGGGGGGATGTTGGAAGACGGCGATCCGTCCCGGGCGTCAAGAGCCTTGGTGGCGTGAGGGGCACGAGAGGCGTCCTAGGTCGAGCCTCGTCCGGGGCCCTAGAGGCATCTTTCAGCGAGTCTATCGAGTACGTCTCCCTGATCGAAGCAGACCTACAGCAGAAGAGAAGCTGAGCGCGATAGAAGATGATTCTTCATTGGAGTGAGCTATGCTAAATATAAAGACGAGGAGTCTGGATACTGAACCTAGCACATGCCAGCTGCACATGCCAGTCAGAAGATCCAGCCGAGGAAAGATGCGGGCGCGTTCTTGATGACAGCTTGAATTCGATGGTGCTTTGGTGGTTTGCGAGTGCTGTTTCTCTCCGGGAGCTTCGTACGTCTAGCTGTCTCGGTTCGACTGCCGGCTTGTTTTTGTGCCTACAGAACCACCCAGCTGCCTAAGGATCATGTTGCCCAGCAATCATGTTGAAATTACCACTGCCAAGGCATCAAGTCTTGAGGCACAGAGGCCGGAGACTACCGAGACAGCAAAGCCTGAGGAAGCTCGCCACCGGGCACAGAGGCTCAAGGTTGGGCCTCTCCATACTTACGCCGCCGAGATTCAACAAGTGCCGCACTAAGCAGCACTAGGTGCGCCACTAAGAGCAAGCGGAGTACATATAGTCGGCGGCGATACCCCTCACCTCGAGTGATCAGCTGAAGGTGGAGCGGAACACACAGAGCAGTCGCCCAGAATCGAACGTCCTTCTCGACAAGAGGAGGCGTGGCAAGCCTGCGGAAGTACTTCCGCACCCAAGGGGCCCAATCGAGAGGAGAGAGAAAGCCGACCCATTGCTGGACTCGAAGGACTCGAGATCTATATCGGCTAGGAAGCCATCTGTCCGACCAAGCACGGAGCTCAAGCCCGACATGGCGGCCTTGACTTGCAGACTGGGCTCTTTTAGTAGCGTGGTGGATCCTCGTGCGGGGTCTGTAAGACGGAGGGATCTTCGGTACGTACGTACCGTACCGGTAGAAGATACCTCGACAGATCTTTTTTGATAAGATACAACAAGACTCAGCCCTGCGGTTCAAGCTCCTCTTTTGGTAGTCAAGTTTAATGGAGGTGGAGGTACAGTATCTTGTACAGTTCATCCATTACCGGAATGTCAGCGAGAAGCGAGAAGGTACGTACTGTACCGTAGTACCTCCGTACGTAGGCCCCACAATGTGCATAACTTAGTCGTACGTATGATACGAGATACTTGGTGCACACAGGCTGACTAATACTACCGTACCGTAATGCAATACCGTATGATACATCTATGACTAAGCACGACTCAACCCCACCACGCCCTCGTAGGAAGCCGGCCCGGCGACGGCTTGGATTAGAAATGCGCCTCATTCCGCTGAACTGATACTGAATCCACCGTGGGCTACTATGGCTGTTGCTCTCCGTGGCGCCATGTCTTTACAGAACATATACGCCGAAGAGCGGTGTATAACGGTATCGCACGGAGTACCCGGCGCCTTGAGGATTGGAGCCGGCGAGGAGGACGAAACCGTTGAATGATCTGTCGTGTCTATGTATAGCCCCCTGCGGTACAGTATATCATTACTGTACGAGGGGCACACAGTCGCATTGCTCTGTAGAGAGGAGGGATAGCTCCATAGCGCATCTCATCACAAGCAGCGCGGGCTCGAAACGACATGGTGTTCGTGCAGTCGACGACCGTGCCTTGGCACGAAGGCGAGCTTCGACTGCACGGGTTGCTGCACCCGGCCAACGCGTTGACATCTTCCTTCGACAATCCGACGTCTCCCTTCCTGACGTCTGGCGCCGCAAGACACCTGTCGCGAGCGCCGTTGCTGGCCGTCGGCGCTCTAGATGAGCATTCCCAACCCTGGACCACCGTCTGGGCCGACGGTGGACGGTCAGGCTTCATGGCGCCGGTGGGAAACTCGACCGTGGCGATCAAGGTCCCTGTTGATGCCTGCTTTGATCCCGTCGTGCACGCGCTGCTGGGGAAGGCCAACGCGACACTCGAAAAGGGCGCGGACGGCGTAGCATCGAACGGGACCAACCCCCATGAGGCCAAGGGCCGGAAGATGGTCGCGGGCTTGAGTATCGACCTGGAGACACGCTCGCGCGTCAAGCTGTCTGGCCGGATGCTCGCGGGTGCTGTGCGCGATCCAGGTGGAGAAGATGTCGGGGGCACCACGCTCCGGCAAGAAGCCGAGGCCCAGCTGGTCGTCTCTGTCGAACAGAGCTTGGGTGAGTGGCTGCGTTGAAAGCCCAGAGACGCCGAGACCGCGGCGACCGGCCCGTCTTGGCGCTCCCCCGTCTTGTTCGAATCCGGCATTGAACTCGTCGTAGGCAATTGCCCAAAGTACATCACCGCTCGCGCCGTATATGGGGCGCCGTCGAAGCCGAGATTGCTGGCAGACTCCGCTCCGCTGCCGCAGCGGGCTCTCGACGTGATCGCCAAGGCCGATCTCTTCTTCGTGTCGTCGGCGCACGACGACCAGGACATGGACACCAACCACCGCGGCGGCCCCCCGGGCTTCGTACGCGTTGTGTCCAACAAAGACGAGAGCCACGGCGGCTTGGTGTTGGCATGGCCAGAGTACTCCGGTAACCGGCTCTATCAAACGCTCGGGAATCTTGCAAGCGTGCCGAAAGCCGGGCTCGTCTTCCCCGATTTTGAGACTGGTGACGTCCTCTACGTCACCGGATCCACCGAGACGTTGATAGGCCCTGCTGCCGAGGAGGTGCTGCCGCACTCGAACCTGGTCGTCCTGCTCCGTGTCGCCGCTGCTCGCTTTGTCGTCGAAGGCCTGAACTTCCGTGGACGGCCGGGCGAGCCGTCCCCGTACAATCCTCGCCTGAGACTGTTGCGAGGCGAAGGCGCCACCGCAGCCAACGACAATTCCCAGCGCGAGAGACCCCATGCCACGCTCGTTCAGCAGGAGAGGCTGACGCCTGGCATTTTCCGTGCACGTTTCCGCATCTCGTCGAGAGGAGAGCCGGTCACCTGGAAGCCCGGGCAGTATGTTGCTCTGAGCTTCGAGGACGAGCTGAGCATGGGATACAGCCACATGCGGGACGACGACCCTCGCAGCCTCAACGACGATTACCTCCGCACCTTCACCGTGTCGTCCGCTCCGACCAGCGCGGTATCTTGCGCTGCAGATCTGCCATGCGATCAGCCCCCAGCGGATGAGTTTGAGATCACATATCGCGCTCTCGGTAAGGTGACCAACTACCTTTCCCGGCAGCACGCGAGATCCGGGCTCGAGGTCCCTCTCCGCGGTTTCGAGGGCACTTTCTCGCTCCCGGCGCTCGACGTCGACTCTCCAGCCCTCGTAGCTTATGTGGCCGGGGGTGTTGGTATCACTCCTCTTCTAGCGCATTTGCCGCTGCTTCACCAGTCCGAAGCTCTGAATCGGCTTCGGCTGTTCTGGACTGTCAGGGCCGACGACCTGGGTCTGGTCGAGATCACCTTGAAGCATTTCCCTCGTCTCGGCAGTTTCACTCGCGTGCACGTCACTGGGGGCCCCCTGTCGTCTTTGGACGAGTCCAGACTTGACAGGTTGAAGGAGAGGACCGCTGTATCTTCTCGCCGCATGAGGAAAGAGGATGTTCTGCCCGGCGGCGATGAAGACGGTGACAAGGAGATCCGATCGATAACGACCTGGTACATCTGTGCCGGCACCATCCTCCGGGAGACGGTTACGCGCTGGCTTGAAGATGACGCCCAGCAGCCGAAGGAGATCGTCATAGAGACCTTCGACTATTAGTCTGCACCGTCTCTTTCTTTATCCATGTTTCTTTCCGTGGGGCCTGACACCTAGAGAATCTGCAAATATGTCCGAGAGGCCGTTGGGCTCTCGGGACCTGGCGCAGGGCATGTCTGATGGACCACGAAGCGATTTTCCTCGAGGCCATCATTGTCTTTGGGCATGCTCTTGTACTTGCCATCTCTGGTGGTCCTTAGCACACAGACGCGTCAGCTAAGTAACCTTTCATCAATCGTCGTCATGATATCCACGGTTCTTATCATCTGTCGATGGTTTCCGCCTAGTCAGTCACTATAATGTCTCGTGGCCAACCATCATATGCTCCCCATGCCGGGGTTTTGATCTCGCCTGGAAAAACGGAGAACTTAAAAGGCAGAAACGAGAGGAGAACTTACGCGGCCGAACGCAGGACGGTTAAACAATCCGCACGCCTGTAACGTTGTATCACCCGTGGAGGTACCTCCGTAGTCCAGGCCCGATTATTGTTCCACCTATTCTCCGCCGTCGTAGATAAGATTTCAGGTCTATGTTTGTAAGTACAAGCTTTGGGATGCTTACCGGTATGAGATTGAAGTGAGGAAAACGACCACATCTTTTCGCGTGATGGTGGGAGGTATGGGGGCTGAAAAGGGCCGTACCATGTAGTTTCAAGAAGAGACAAGTCCGTCTCCATAGAAGATACTCAAAAGGGGAAGGGAAACACGTCGTGCAAGACACTGGCGAAGGAGAACACAAATCCAAATCAACCCAAATGAGGCGTCTAGCATGTCAGAGAATAAAGACGAATGACGGCGATTCAACGCTCTGCAGAAGAGGAATGAGGCGGAGAAGAGAAAGCAGTTTCCCGCACAGTCTAGGTAAGACTGACGACACTGCGTATGCGTGCCGCAGACGCTTCCAGAAGAGCTTTGGCCAGAGATTCTTCCTCGTCACCTTTCCCGCCCGGTTTGCGGCGCCTGTCCGGCCGCGCTCTACCCTCGCGCGCCTGGATGCCTTTCTCGACGGCCTGACGCAAGCCAGAAGTCTTCTCGAGCGGCGGTTGGGCGTGCTCGGCGAAGAGGCGGAGAAGCGCCTCGACGAGCACGGAGACCTTGGCGTTGTCGTTCAGGCTCTTGGTGTTAGCTGCGAAGGGCAAATAGCATTGTTCGAGAGTGTCCTGCGTCAGGCTGTCGTCATACGGCAACGGGCGCCGTGGTCTCGTCGGCTGGACGCCCTCATTTTTGCTGCCGCCGCGCTCGGCGCCTTTGGTGCTGGCAGGCGGCCGGTGGACTCGGACAGGTGGCGGCGCAGACGACGAGAGGAACGAGCGCAACAGCTGTTGTGAGATGGAGGAGCGCGCGACCGCCGGCATGTGGGGCAGTATTGTCGGGCAGAAGAAGAGCGAAAACGTCGTCGGTGGTAACGGGCGGAGATAGTCCTGATAGGTGTCGTAAAGCGAGCTGATCGTCGTCAGATGATGTGGCATGGAGTAGGATACAGAAGACAGCTATAGCACGTGAGCACAAGCTACTGAGAAGGAGTGGAGGCGACGCAGGCGCATAGAGGGATGGTGGCACCAACAATGGCTAGCAGACGTAATCGTATTGCTATCGACTGTATTCCCCCAAGCGCCTCGGAGCCGTTGGGAACCTCCCCACTCCAGCCCGACTTCACCATTTCCTCGTGATGGACGCTAGTCCTGGTGGGCCTCGGTGCATCTGAAGCCATTGCTGGGTCGCCAGTTGGACTCTCCCCATGGTCCTCCTTCCCCTGAACATGCTCGTCATCGTCATCGTCATCGTCGTCAGAAGACTCGTCACAATAATCTGCGTAAAACCCCTCGTTGACATTGACCCTCTGCGCAAGCGGATTCTTACGCGGTTTTTTCGGCTTCGCCGCCGCCTCGTCCCTGTGCTCTTTGACTTCGTCCTCGAAGACGGGCCGAAATTCCTGTTCCGACCGCGTACTCCCGTCGGCAAAAATCGCCCGGATCACTCTGCGAAAACCACCGTGAGCGCCATCGGTGTGAGACAGATATTTGATGATGAGACTCTCGGCGCGAGACGTGACTATCGTATTGCTATCGGTGCTCCCTGTCCCTTCGTCGTCCTGCGCCCTCTCATCAATGAGCCCTCGCTCTAACCAATCGTCTTCCAGCACCTCAAGCATTAGATTCAGCCATATCTTCCATCTAGCCCATCGTCTCTGCTGTGTCACCGAGCAGTTGAAAGCCCAGCCGACGGCATGCCAAAAGTCCTCGGCGCGTGTCCACAAAGAGTTGACATTGGCTAGCTCCGAGTTGATATGTTCCACAGGGGCACCGTCTTCGGAGGTGTCTTCCACCTCCATTCGCCTTCTACCGCTGCCATGGCCGCGTCGATCTCGTAAAGACAGGAATGCAAAAGCGGAACCGAGTTCCGCGTTCACAGGCCCGACATAGCGGTTGATGAAACGAAGGAGCTTCACTGCCGTGTTGGAAGCTTGTATACGTTCAGCTGATGCCTTCTTGCCGGTCAGCGATGGATGCACAATCAACGTAGCGGCGAGAGAGAGATGCTGAGGCGGCGGGACGAATGCCTGCCCGCTAGAGTCGCTTGATTCTTGATATGGACTTGCTGTCGCGACCAGCTGCGTAAGAAGTGCCAGAGCTTGGCTATCTACGCGTTTATGCATCGATCAG
This sequence comes from Lichina pygmaea, assembly GCA_963422465.1. Lineage (NCBI taxonomy): Eukaryota > Fungi > Ascomycota > Lichinomycetes > Lichinales > Lichinaceae > Lichina > Lichina pygmaea. The sequence continues at coordinate 2,093,041 of OY730175.1, read as the reverse complement.
AATCTTGAAGTACCAGCGCGTAGAAGGGATGGGAGCGTATACAGAGTTGCTCTTCGAAATAGATCACGCAGTGTTCTCGGAGTTCGAACGGGAGAGCCTTCACAGATCGATATGGGTATTTCGACTGGCCTTGTTGCGACCGGTCCTCTGTCCTAGTTCTGGAATCTTTCGAAGTGTCCATGTGGTCCCTCGTTATGATCCACGAACGATTCTCTCAGTGAACACAGGCAGAGGTAGCGACTTTGCTGAATAAGCGAAGTCGAAATGTGATTTACCTACGTAAGATAGTACTAGATGTAATGCTCCGGTAAAAATATTAGGTGTCTCATGAGCTCTGTAAATAAGAGCCACAAATCTGAAGTCCTGCCCTATCGTGAACCCGGAGTGCTCTTGGTGAGTGTACCATGATGTCTGGTCCCGGGTTACAAGTCTCTTGGTACTTGTTACCTTCCTCCAGCTCAATGATCTTCTGGATAGTGTTAGAGATACACTTAATCAAGTGCTAGATCCGACTCTGCTCAAGCTCCTCCCAACACTTCCTCCATGCTTGTTCTGCTGGCCCCTGATCTATAAATCCACTGTATTCTGTAGTCGCCCTTTTCATCCAGGGCTAGCAATGAAGGCTCAATAGCATTAAGGTCGGGAGAGTTCCCTGGCCACTCCAGATACTTAACACTAAATTCTTGAAAAGCTGCATCACGATGTGTAGATACTTGACAATCTGCCTAGTTCTATTACGCTTAGTCAGAAAGTCATGAGACTGCTAATACTCCCGGCGGAGCATTACATCTGGTACCAACATACGTACATACGTACTCGTACGCAACGTACGTATGTACAACAAAAGTTGACCTTAATGAGTCCTGTGAAAAATTAGCTGCAGGTGTGCCATTAGTTCTGATACTATAGCTATATAGAAGTACTGTACCTACGTACATCTCACATTGTCACTACAGTACATATGACTAAGGAGGTTGGACGCATCAACCAGATTTTCGTCGCAACACCATGCTCTTACGGTAGGGTACGTACGTAACGTACTTACTGGTGTTACGTATTGATATGACTAATCAACACGATACCGCAGGGCTGAGACTGAGCAGTTGACGTGTGCGTAGTCGAAGTACCTATGTACCTCGTACGTCATTTGTTTGATAATAAATCACATGTCGTAGGGCAGAACCGATAGATTCAACCACGGTACGTATCGTACGTATGTACCGTCTGTGCTGCAAGTTCTAAACCCACGACCATGGCGCCGATCATGTTTCGACACCAATGCCCAGGCAACGGCGATTTGAGCCCCGCGATCATGGATTACCACAGATTGTCCTCTACCTCACTGCTTGCGAGGTGTCTGGCTCCATCCTAGAGCTTCCAGAACATCAACTCGAGGTAGCATCATTCTACAGAGCAAGAGAACTGATTAGGCCGGCAGAGTAAGCTGAAGCGGATGCGTACTGACCAGCATACGTCGGAACTGCCCTCAGGATGGAAGCACGCAGCAACAGGGAGCTTGGCATACCTTTACACGATGGGATCATTGGCATTGATTCCGCTGCGCAAGCCCTACTGTCTCGGATGTTCTCAGTACAGCCGGCCGGGTAAACAAGAATGAAGATCATATCGTATCTTAGCTGGTCGACTACCGTCAAAATCATCTATCAAGTTCCTTGGTGTCAGTATCCAGCAAGACCTGTTGAAGGTCTGTCCACAGATATGCTCCGCCCTCTTTCACCTTCTGGACGCACTCGCGTTTGTCATCACTCTGGAAATACACTCGGAAAGGGCTAGAGATGAGGACTCTCGAGCACATGGCACGCCCGCTGGGATTAGCCCGTGCACGGACGCGCACTCGGCGGCATGAAAATGTGTTACGTGAGCCTTTAATGGCTTGAGGTCTGCCTGTCAGGTGCTGATATACCTTTCTGACGCGGAGAAACTACGGCTCCAAGAACCTTCCGTGCATTAAGATCGGGTATCACAATGTGGTGGCAGTGGATGCCAGGTTCAGGGGTGTTCTTGCGAGCAGATTGGACAAGTACCGAGCGACTGTCGGGCCGCGCACATAGCACGCGGCGATGAAGCGCGCCGAGGAGTTCAAGAAGTCAAAGACGAAGATTGCCTTTCGCAGCAGCACGCCCAAAAGAGGTCGTGTCACCTTGATGAGACACGCCCTCATGCGCTGCTTACATACTGTTGGCCTGCAGGCGTCATAAAACGATTACTAGATGTCTTTTTTTGCCAGCGGGAATGGCTTGATTGATTGAGCAGCTAGGTTTGTGCCGAAGCCAGACCCCGCCGTATTCAGAGTCACCAGAAACAACCATGATACACTGCAGGGTGTTGCAGACCCGTCCACGAGGTTGCAAGCAAGAGACATCCAGTGCTTAGAGAACTGGCTCCATCACAGAGCGGAGACGTACTGGACATGCGAAGAGGAACCGTTGGGTTGCTTCCAGCATCAAGCAACTGGTGAGTAACTGCCACGGCTCCTGCGACATGATCGACACCGATTTAGACCACTTCTCGGCTTCATGGTCTGACGGCTTGAACAAGCCTCTGTCCGGCTGGGACGCCAGTTACTACCTGCATGATATACGCTCGGTGTGCAACGGCGCGGACGTGCAAGACAAGCCGATGTACCGTGCGATACGAACAGAGCTGACAGGACCCAGGAAACTCAAGTATCCAGAGCATGACTCGGGTTCTCGATTCCCGCAGGCCTATCGGTCTTCTCACGCTGCTCTAGGCAGGTACATCATTCAGGCCGCTCGATTCGACCCTTTCAAAGGAACTCCGGACGTCATTAACGCGTACATCACTTTTGACCGGAGACGCGAAGGAGTCATCGCCGTGAGCAAGACTCAGCAGCTGTAGATGTAAGTCACCAAGCTCGTCTCTCATCGCAGCATGAGCTGAGATTCCGTCCGGCAGCCGCAGACATGGTTTCATCGACGATCCGGATGCTTCGCTGGTGTACGCCGAGACGTCGAACCTCCTAGACAAACACGTCCAGTACGCATCCGAAATCATCACGCAGCTGCGGCCGAGCTGCCAACATAAGTATTTCTGCGCAGGTTCAATGGGGCCTGTAGTCTAAGCAGATCCACTTCTGCGGAGCTGGATTTGTGACTGTCGCGCTGCCATTTGGCCATGCAGCGTTCCGTCCGCGGAGGCTTCGGAGCCAAGGTGTCCGAAGTGCCGCACAAAGGTAAGCCCCTCATCGCAGCCAGCGGCGGTGGTATCCCTCTTTAAGCGTGCCACGGAAATGCGGTGTTCCGAATGCCGCCACAAGACCCGGATGCCGCTGCCGACTACATGCACCGGCTCTACACCAGCGACACACTCTAGAGACACACGAGCGAGACAGCCAAGGCGTGTATCAGCGATGAGGCCAGCACGGTTTGGATCAGGCTGTGGTATATGTCTCGCCCATGGCCAGCAGTCAAGAGGAGCCCTTGCACGAGTGAGCAATATATCTGCGCGGTGGTGTGACACGACTGCGGCGAGGATACACAACCCAACAAAGCACGTCTCAACAACAGTTCACCCGCCGGAACCCATCGACAACGACCAAGCAGAAGGAGCACGAAATTGTGACGCGTGATGGTCGAGAACGATTGCTGATCGAGTGGCCTGATTGCCTTGATTGCTGTTCTTCGAGTCGAAGAGGGAGAAGGGTCAGTACTCTCTGCACCCTTTGGCCTGACTCTTGAGACGTTTGTGCATGATGGAGTCGGGGGAGGGGGACGGCATTTCCGGGGGGGGGGGGGGGCAGCAGTAAATGCACGTTATGAAACAGAGCAGGCCGGTCGGTACAGTAACTCACTCGAGTACGTCGTGCAGGGGATGCTGGAAGTGTAGCTCTCTTTAGTAGATGTAGCTTTCTATACCAAATCTCGCTTTCAATATTCAGCATCCGTCGAGAAAGAGCTTGGTGTACCCTCGTATGTAGAACAGGGTATTGTAGCAGGGCGCAAGAAGAAGGAAAAGGCAAGTTTGTATATTCGAGAAGGAATAGGAAGAGAAGAAGAAGAAGAAGAAGAAGAAGAAGAAGAGGAGCACAAGTGGACGTGGCTGCTAGCTTACGGTGAGCATGGAACAGATGTCGCTGGTGAAGATTGGGGAAGAGATCTTTCCATCTTGAGGGAGGGAGGGGGGGCGGTGGGGTTTGCTAAGGAGAGGGAGAGGGAGAGAGTACAGAGAGGAGAGAAGAGAGATGGAGAGAAGAGAGAAGAGATTTCTATGCTTTGCAAGCATAAGTAAAGTGCAGGTTGATAGGTCAAAAGAAAGAGCATTCAGGTCAATTGCGCGAGGACTCGGGTCAGTCAAACAAGAGCGCCTCTCAAAGGTTTCATGTCGTTCCCTTCAATTGCATTCGAGACGCCTTTACGCTCCATGAATCCCCCCCACCCATCACTCACCCGATTCTTGAAAAAGCACGTTCATTCCCAATGTTTCATTGACCGGAAAAGAAGAAAGGAAGTAAAAAGAAAGGGAAAAGGAAACGGAAAAAGAGAGGAAGCAAAAGAGAAAACCCGGATGTGCCAAGCAGAAAAGAGAGGGGCAAAAGGACGTGAAACAGGCTGGGGAATCTTATCGTTACTACTCGCTCTGCTCCCCCCCCCCCCCCCCCCCCCCCCCCCCCCCCCCCCAGATAATGCTGCCCCTACGCTGTTACATAGTCAGGGGCGTCCTTTGGCTATACTGAAAGACGAAAAAGAATGCAAGAATCACGCGCAAGGTATCTCCCTGATGTAAGTCGAGAAGTAGACCTTCTCCCAGAATAGTCGTGCTAAAACAGTCGAACGAACGGGTATTCACGCAGTCACCGTCACCTGTCATCGGGTCTGGAGAAGAGGCCGATCCGCATGCGATGACTCTGAGCTCCACAATGCCGTTAGCCGTCGCCGTTTCACATGCCTGAGGGGAGACCGAAACGACTCGGAAGTAGCAAGCCTCTTCTCCGGCTGGATGAGGAGGGAAACTGACAGATGGTAGCTTCGGTATGACCACCGCGAGCACAGCCAGGAGGTTGACGATGAACAGCGAGAGGTCGTAGCGGGAATAATGCGTCGAAAGCAAAAAGAGGACAATAGGCACGCTCAGGAGAAACTTCTTGGACGGCGTGAATTGATCGCCGTGGTCGATCTGCTCCCACATGTTCAAGTTGTCGTACGCGCCCGAGTTGAAGTCGAAGGGGATGCCGCGCACGTAGTGGAACATGATGTACGAGCCCAGCATGTACGAAATGTTGGTCAGCGTCCAGGACGTCTCTTGCGATACGCCGGGTAAGGTGTCGTATAGGATCTTGAGGCAGACGATCAGGACAATGTGGATCGTCCATGCCCCTGCAGTTCCCATTCGTCTGTCAGCCCGTGCATCGGTGTACTGGTCGGCCAGTGGTCACCACCGCCGTCCCACGACCGGCGAGCCCCACCGGCGGCATTGGAGCAACACAGGAGTACGCAGGCCGCGTCGATCGTCATCAGGTTACACACCTTTCGAGTTGACCCAGGTGGCGTTCAGGTTCGGCAATGCTGATTGATCGCTGAGCTGCTCGATCGACTCGGGAGGCTCGATGTAGATAAGACTGCTGGATCTTCTTCGCCGCTTGGCTTGGGCGTCCCCCATGATGAATTTGTGTCTTTGTGAGTGTGGGTGGGTGGGTGAGTGTGTGTGATCAAACGGCTGTCGGGGCGAAAGGGTCGGGTGACGATCCAGGCTACGGATATGCTGACCGCTGACTGCTGATTCTGTGGTGCCAACTCCAGCCAGCCGCTCAAGTGCTGTGCGATGCGAGTAAGAGATCCAGCCCGCGCGAATATTGACTCAAGAAAGCTGTGTCATTGATTTCAGCCACGGCCGTCGGACCGGCCGGCTTTGACTGCTCACTATGAAGGCACTATGCTGGGCCAGCCCGTCGACTTTTCTGTGATCTGCTATGGTGTCTCAACAGCCAGGGCCTCAAGGCGGGTGAGCAGGCATCGCTCCGCACAGGGCCAGAAGCAGATGGATACGGCGATATGGATGCTCTTCATTTGCTGGAGGCGTTGGTGGGCATTTGCGGGGCGAGGCCCTCTTATCCGGAGATCTACAAGCACAGCTCGCACCTTTTCGAGAAGCAACGTCAAGCCTCGTCACTACCTACCGTAACTTAATTCCCAGTTGTCAGACACGGCGGAGCCGTACATACGTACCGTTGTATTCGGTACATCATAGTCACGTAACGTACGTGGTATGCAGTACGTTACGTACGTATGTACTCCGTACAGTCACCCGGTGACGGCATCACGGTCCTTACATAAGCAGCCAGTTTTGGGCTAGCGCGATGGCTGAGACTTGAAACGCTCTTTCCTTGGCACTTGCTCGGGTGTCAGGGTGCCAGTGGGTAGCTTAATCCGAGGTACGGGAGTACTGTCGTGAGATCTTGTCACGTCGAGAGGAGAGCGACAGCCCCCCCCTCCTTTCCTCCCAAGAATCTCGAAAGGTCAGTTCCACCAGGCCGAGCTAGACATCTCGTACCAGCACACCAGTGCCGGGAACATGAGGATCACGACACCAAAGACCTAGGCATCGAGAAGCCGGTCACGTGCGCGGCTTACTAGCTGGCAGTAATAGGGAGAAAACAAGTTAAGATGTTGAGAGCTGAGGCTGCGCGAACTGGCATTCAAACCCACGAGACACTCCCGCGATCGATCGCTTGAATGATGTCTCGACAGTCTATCGCTTCAGGTACAGCACCATAGACGACTGGCTCCCGAGGGATACTCGTCCGGTCTCACGCTAGTCGCGATTCATCTTCGGTGCTTCCTCCACGCCTTTTTCCCTGCGCTCGGCATTGGCCGATACGAGCTCTGTGACTTTGGAGGCTGCCTTCCAGCGTCACCCGCGACGGCATGCCCTGGCGGTGGCAGGCCTGGCGGGGGAGCCGGGTGCCATCGGTCTCCTCGTGGTCTGTTCCCCGACCCTGAGCCCGGCATAGAGAAGTCGGTCCTGGATTGAGCGTTGCCATCGGGCAGCAGGTGGCGGTACCCCGCGGTGCCGGGAGCTCCAGCGGCTGGATCACCGGAATGCGAGAGTGCTTGGTGGCTCGTTCCGCCGTCGTGATAGCTATAGTTGTATGCCGCAGGCCTCTCCGGCAAGTTGAGAGGGCGATATGAGGTGCCTTGCCTCGCACCAGCGTCTCCGAAACGGATGTGGCCCGTCCGGCCACCGTCGCGTCGAACGCTTGGCCGGATGAAGGCTGTCGGATCATCGTCGTTGGTGGCGGCTTCTGCTCGAGTCTTTTTCTGGTGCCGTCTCTCGAACTCCTTTGCCTGCGCCGCACCCAGGATGGAGAAACCTACAGCGGAGCTAGCGTAGTCGACATAGCGGCTGGCGTTTAACCACGCGAACGTCTCGCCTTGGATGTGTTGAGGTCCGGTAAAGCGCCGTAGCTTGCAGTCGAACCCGAAGTGGAGGTTCGACCCACAGTTGAAACAGCATACCGGGAGCTGTTTGACTTTCCGAAGCTCGACAGCCTCCGGGTCAAAGCTTCGCCACAGACCACGACACCGCGTCTCGTCGTGGTTACTCAAGTGACATATCTGGCAATCGGTTGGCGCGACTTGCACAGGACAGGCACCAGTATGACTCAGGTGACGACAAGTCCGACATCTCTGGGTCATAGGGCAGGCCGATGCAGCATGCTGGCCGGTACGCCCACAGTATCGGCACTGCGTGTCGCTTGTCAGCTCTATTCCAGGAAGCAAGGGTCCCTCCCAACTAGCGCCAATGCAACTCGCTGTCGAACTAGGAACATACAACAACTAGAAACAGGACATCCCTTGCTCGACGCACTTACGTTGAGCTCAGGACAACTGGATTGGTAATGGCCTGCTGAGCCACAGCTCAAGCAACGAACTTCGTGCTCCAATTGCAGTTCGCTCATAGTCAGCGAAGGGGTTTCTGGTGCGTTCACAGTATCCACAGCGCCAGAGCGAAGATCGAGAGTGTCGGAAGTTGACGGGGCGAGGACATCGAAATATCGCCGCTGTAATTCTTGCTCCACTTTCGATGCTTCCATCCCGTCCACATCAACAGCGTACAAGATATCCGGCTCCTGCGTCGTTTCGTCTGACAGCACAGTCGGACCAGACGGTGCCTTGTTGAAACAAGTCGCGGGCGCTGACTGCGCGTAGTCCATCAACAGATCTCGGTCTTCCGAATCCATTTCTCTCTTGCCGCTCGAATCTGCGGTGGGATAATGTTGCCTACCATCAGGCGCTGTGCTGGCCCCTAGCTGCTGAAACATCGTTCCATGCTCTGCATCTGAGGGCAATGCTTGACCGCCCCTTTGCATCTCTAGACCTTCATTCTTCGTATAAGAGTGATCGACCTCGACGTGACTTGAGTTAGATAATCGTCGCCGTGGTCTCTCATGAAGTACCACTTGGGGGTCTCTTGCAGTACTGGTAGAGAAAGACTGAGTCTCCTGTGGATCCAGTGGCTTGGGCTGGTTGACTGAATCACTTGACCGAGGAGACAGAGTGGCAGTACCGCGCTTTAGATCGCCGCCCAAGCCGAGGGTGGTACGAATTGTAGACCTGGCACCTGTATTCCAGTTCATTGTCGGCTGGGACGGGTCCATGCTTAAAGTCTCTCAGGAGAGCTTCTATCTTTGTGGCAGTCGAGCAGCTATGATAGTTGATATCAAGTATCAAGCTCGGAATCATGAATCGCTTGGAAGATCATAGGTCGTCTTCCAACCAAGTCGCACCGTACACCACTATTCACGCTGCCACTTTGTAGACTCACTCCAATGAATACTTCCAATGTCTTTGCGGTCGATGTTGCTGATGTGGACACGTGCCGTCATGTGATGACGCTAGTCACAGCTGATCACGTGGTGATTCATCATACTCTTCACGTACTTCCGTACTGCCACCTACCGGTATGAGTACTCGTACTCGTACTGTATCGGTACGTACCTCCGTACTCCCGTACAGTATGTACAGCAAAAGCGGTGCCACCCGTCCCCCAAAGGATATTGACTACGTGTACAGACTAGATATACCTTCAATGACTAAGCGGCAAGAGAGTTGCGCTCTTTTGTCAACAGTTATGAGCCCGGAGCTGCTTCCCATAGGTGAAGGGTAGAGATGCGGACTGGTAGAAAGACCAGAGGACACATCACGCCCTTGACAGGTTGGTGGTTCGAAACTGTGACGATGGCAAAGTACACCACTAGATTATTAGCCGTCGGGTATGGATCCACCCAGCTATGACACATAGTGCGAGAGTACAGGCAGTGCCTAAGTTTACAGACGGGAGCTGACACCACTACCTGAGGGGGTGTGTCAAACGCACTACGTGTACAGACTACATATACCTTCAATGACTAAGTGGCAAGAGAGTTGCGCTCTTTTGTAAACAGATATTGATCTTAACAGATATATCGCCGACAGTACGGGAGTACTGTACCTCCGCCAGCATGATGGAGAAATGGGGGTTACCGTAGTTAATACTCTTGACGTTTCAGTCCCCAGAGGATGGGGCACGTATGTATGTATGTATGAATTCCTACTCCATTCTAAAGCTAGCTAGGCTAGATTATGCTGGAAATCTATATAGTTGGTAAGGAAAACCTCAGGTCAGATGGGGCACGTATGTACTCCGTACATACGGTTACTTCTATACCGGTATGTACGAAGTACGAGTGACGTAGGAGGTCAGGGCTCAGAAGCCTCTGCGCGAGGCCGGTGTACGTGCCGTCCGTTGTACCGAGGTACTTCTGTACGCAACATACAAGGGATACAGCACAGGAGTGACCGACACTTCTTTGTTTTCAGTATATATAAAAGTATCTGTTGAAGAAGTGCCAGTACAAAAATATTTGAGTATATCATGTAGCCATCACTTCGGTACGCTTTGAGCTCCGACCTCGCCATGCTCTCGTGGTCGGAGACACCAGCAGTCCAAAGCTCTGATGTGCCACACCTGATAACACGATCTCGATGCTGGAGCCAGTGATATTGATCGGACATTTACTCCAATGCCTCCTCTACGAGATATGTCTATTGCTAACTCCAGTGAGGGGTTGTATTGATTCCTCAAGTTGCCGCAGTGCGATAGTACAAATTCAAGCATGCCGAGGTAAGGACAGTATTCTGATCCTGGACAGTGGGATCCAAGCACTCCCACAAGTCTGAAAACAACTTCTTGAGGAATACCCAGGACTTGAACTTGGCTGGTGCCGCTGGGAAAAAGCCGACAACTCTCATCAGTGTCTGTATGTCCAGTATAGTGGCCAATGACTAGACTGCAGTCTTCAACCTTTGACAAGTCCTCTGATAGAGTTGTGGTCACATCATCGTAGAAGTACTTGATACGATGCCAAGTTGCTGAGAAGAGAACTACCCAATCCCGTGGCTGGCAAGCCTAGCATCTCGATGTCTTGGGGGGATATTTCGTGTGTCTGTGGGCAGTGTCTGCTTCAGAACATATGGCGAGAGCGAGGATGTTCTGGTAGACTTGGTTCAGAGTTGAGATAAGTGTCTTCAAAAGCTTTGCGTAGCGATGCTGAAAAAGCTGTTCTCTTGCTTGAAGAAAATGGAAGATGGGAGACGCTCCCTGAACTTTGCTATCCTGTACTATATTCGTCAGGATCTTTCTGGCTGGTTTAATCATGTGAGGCAGTTGTAGGGGCATACCTTCTTGGCTCTGAGCCAGTCATCTTCCTGGGACCACTATACTATTGCAAGAGTACACATGTGTGGTCGATCTGCCAGCACTGTGCCTGGTAAATCTTAGACCCGGCTATTGTGGAAGGTGTTAGATAGGAGACTTGCAAGTTTTTAGTGATTGTCACCAACCAGGGTGTGTCACTGCTAGGGTCCACTATGCCCTCTAGCTAACTACACACGATGCACAGTCTTGTTCTACAAGAGGTGCACTATGCGAGTCAAGAAGGTAATTGATTGTCGAAGCAGTCAGCTTCGTAGACTCGCTATACACTCAGATGTCTCCCGTGGCTCCCGCCTATCAGGGACTGGGGCTGCTATAGCCAAGGTCCGGCCTAGGCTGACAGCCTAGACAAGGCCCCGGCGTGTCAGGGCTGAGCCAGATCCACGAGATCTGACTGCGGCTAGGCGGAGCCCGTAACAGTCACGATCACGGGGCTCGGAGCTTGGAGCTCGGAGATTTGTCGGCTCGACAAGTCACCAATCCATTTGTGCCACTGTGGGTAGGAACCTAGGAGGCAAGGAGTCAGAGACATGAGGGGCTTTCCAGCTAGCTTTTTTGCTCTACGGTATTGGGACAACCAATCCACTTCTTACCCATGATTGTTGGATTCATAGAGCCCTCGGCAATCTGCCAAGACTAACTGTGTGAGATTGACAAAAGACAGTAGGAATGGAAAGAATCTGAGGAAGTCAGGTAGATGGTGGGATGTGGAGAGAGGGACGAAGGATAGAGAGTGGATGGGAGAGGAAGAAACCGACAGGTACATACGTACCCTCGTACGAGTCCGGGTTCTGATCACGTGCCTGTAGGGCAGAACGCCACATCCCCATCATGTACTGGTACTCCCGTATTTCCACATGATGGTACGAAGTACCTCGTACTGGTATGAGCAGAGAGCGTTCCTAGTAGCTTGTATCTAAGTTTTCGCTGATAGTACATGGCTGCTGAAAGTATACGCTACTCGCTGATGCTTCTCCATTTTTGCGCACCGAAGTCGTACCCACTACTGATAGTACGGTACAGTACTCGTACGTGAGTGAAACCGCTGTTACTACGGCAGACCAAACAGACTCGTCGGCGGCAGTTTCAACAAAGGCTCTGGCTGTTGTGGCTGTCGTGGCTGTCTGGCGTTTCTGGATAAGCCCACAACTCACTCGAGATCTCCACCGACATAGCCAGGCCCAAAATGCCGAAATATAAGTGATCTCTCTTTTCTGCTTCCCTGCTATACTGCCTGCTGACACTCGATGCACTCTTCTGTAGGGAATCTTCGATGAAGTCTCAAGTAGAGAACTCTGTTGACCTGCTCAGGTGACTACTGCGATGTGTACCTCACACACGACTCGATGAGCGTGCGCAAGGCCCACAACAGTGGGCGCAATCATCTAAGAAACGTCGTGGATTACTATCAACGTAGGTTGCCTCGCTCTCGTCACGGACAGGGTTGACAAGACTGCGTACAGAGATTGGACACGAAAAAGCTCAGTCGGTAATCGACTCAATCACCAACTCCTACGCGGCCGAAGGCCAAGCAAGTTCCAATCCGATGCTGGCCCAGTTTTCTGGGCCTGGCCATGGCATGCCACCCCCTCCGTTTGGGTTTCCGGGTGAGCCGCTCCGTCGTACTGCTCCAAGGGCAAACACTGCTGAACAGTATGTGCTTCAGGTCGACCGGGGCCGATTCCACCTCCACCGTTCGCGATACCTGGAGGCGCTCCGCCGCCTGGTGGCTTCCCTCCCCGTAAGTATCTTCCACGCTGCCTGCTCTTCAACGTATGCGTGCTCGCGCGGCTGACGTCGAGTTACGCCTCCAGCGCCTCTGGGTCGAGGAATGCCGTTCCCTCCGCCCCCGTTTCCCCCTCCAGTGGGCATCCCTAGTGGACCCCCGCTCCCTCTCCCCGGAGGCATGCCTTTCCCGCCGCCGCCTGGACCTGGAGGCCCTCCGCCAAACTTTCAGTTCCCACCGCCTGGATTCCCTCCACCACAAGGGATGCCCAACCCACTTCTCGGCGGTGTACCTCCTGGGATGCCGGGTGCACCCCCCCCAGGACCGCCAGGCCCTTCGCCCTCTCCAGCACCAGGCGCATCCTAGTCGCTATCTGCCTGATCGTTTCGGGCTCTCTTACAAACGCTTGGCTGCCTCGGTGGGGACGTCTGGTGGAATTGATGTGAGGTGCCAATCTGATTTTCTTCCTACTCTCAGCATCCATCATCCTCAACTGTCTCCTCTAGAGAAGAAACCAAAGCGAATCAACTCGGGGTTTTTTGAACTGTGGTAACGCGAGGAGTGCTGTCTGAATATCACGACTGCAGACTTCGTGAGCACGGTCTTTTCCTTCGGATCTTGTGTTTCAGATTCAGCCAAGCTGTCAGGATAGAAGCCGCGTAAGGGTCTCTGGCAACTCTCTTCGGGATCTGCAGCCGTTTCTTTGAAATGCGTCGCACCAGCACGTGCGTGTCTATGGATTTAAATCTCCGATCGTCAGTCCGAGGCGGGTATAGACACGGAGATGTTTGAATGGTGGCTTCTTTGGCTGACATGGCATCAATTGCTCTATCAGTGCCGACTGCGATCCCACCAAGAGGTATACTGCAGTTGATTGCGCATAAGGTATCTCTGGCAATTGTGCGATGGAAACAGAAGATCTTTCCCGAAATGTTCCGGCCTGCGCTCGGGAGCTGCCCATCGCCCCCAGTGAGGATACCACGCCCTACGGTCAACGAGCAAGGAAGGCACGACCCATTTTAGATGGCTAACCACTTGCAGCTAGGATTTTCATGATGCCCAAAAGGCAACGGACACGTGCACCTTGAAATGCTCGATGAGATCCATCCACCAAGCGAATGCACGCATTCTAGGCTTCTGGCTGTGACCAAAACTGAAGGCCAACCAGCACTGATAAGATGAAAAAAGAACGATTTATTGGAGGCCAGGTTCCCGACCCGGCACGTGTCAGCCTTTCGCTTATCGACCCAGCTCATACGACGAAGGAGAGAATATCGCGAATGATCTCCGTCAGCTCGGCCGCATTCGCACCATCAAATGCACTGTCGTGGTCGCTGCTGAACATGATCGTCCGCAGATTCGGCAGTCCGCCATTCTTCGTCCAGCCCAGACGCTCGTCCTCAAACCGCCTGCGCGCAACGCTCCTCCGCCGGCGGCTGAGGACGGGAGACATCGGGCCCAACGATGTGCACTTGATGAGGGTTGCGTCGCCGTCGTAGCCTTCCGATAAGTACCCCTTGTCCTTGGCTCCCGCGATGATGCGGATTCCGTTGTGGATGTGGCTGCGCAGGCGCGAGAGCATCTCGATGGGGCCGTCCTGGTCGTCGTCCGAGGACGAGTCGGAGTCGCGGTTAGAGTTGGAGAGCGCCGTCACGGAGCGCATCCTCATCCTCCGGGCCACGCCCTTGAAGGTCAGGATGGTGAGCGACTCGTGTTCGGCGGGGTCTGCGAACGGTTGGAACGTTCTCGGGTTGGTCGAGTCGATCATGATCACGTGCAGCACAGTCTCGCCGCGCTGCCGCAGCACGGACGCCATCTTCAACGCGATCATACCGCCCATGGACCAGCCCCCGAGCAGGTACGGACCCTTTGGCTGGACCTCGCGCTGGATCAAGGCCACGTACTCCCTCGCCAGATCCTCCAGCGAGCCGGGCAGTCGATACCCCTTCTGGCTGTAGGCCGGCGAGCTGATGCCGTACACGGGTCGGGTGTCATTGTCATCGCAGATGGAGGAAGTATAAAAATCGCCGAAGGGGAAGTACGAGGTGCCGACGTCGTACGGACTGCCAAGCGAGCCGAGGGCCAGATAGGGCAGAGCGAAGCCCGAAATGGCATGGATCAAGATCAGTGGCGTCAGATCCGAACGCGGGCTGCCTTGGATATGGATAACGGGGTCCATCTTTGTGCGTGCTGATGTTGAAGAACAATGCAAAATGGGGATTGACGACGACGCAACGCAGCGATGCTCTCTGGCAGAGGGGCCGTTCTAGGCGGATTTGGGGCTTTTCCCTCACTTGGGCGCGGCCGCGGCAACACAGAAAAAAAGACCGGCAGGAGGCGTACGCCAAAGGTGGAGATCAACTCGTGGACGATATCTTTGGATTTTTGAGACGGCTTGCGATCACAGATCGGCGGTCTAGATGAAAAACGAAGGGCGCGATAGCGATATCTACCGAACAGAACCGACGGAAGCTATGATATATCACCTACTTTATAGGATCGTTGCATCTACAACCGCTATGACACGAGTGGTCGCGGACGGACAGTCGGCACAACGTTTAGGCCCGCAGCGGTCACCTCTCATCTACGGATGATCAAGACTGTGGAGGATCTCTGGTGAGGAAGGCTCAAGAAAAAACAGTTCGTGTGCGTACGGGCGTACTTGATGGATGCTGAGAGGCCAGAGGTCCCTCCACATCCGGGCTCGGCCGAGTGCGAGCTCACGTAAGCTGTCGAGTTCGGCCGAGAAAGAGTTACGGCGGATGGTCGAAAGGCTGATGCTGGATTGAAGATGGCCTCGGTCTTCGCCCCTCGGACTGACCTCCGCTCTCTGTCGGGGCATTCATGGCAGAATCATCCGTCCCTGTTCGCCGGAATCGACAGCTGGTCCGGCGGACGACGCACGCGACGGCACTGATGTTGGAGGCTCGGATGACAGCAGACGCGACGGTCCACGACATAAGAGGGTCCATGTCGCCACTAACGATCCCGGTTCATCGGCTATCCTTGACGAGTAACATCGCATCGACGTTCCTGCAGCAAGCTAGTTTCTCTGCGCGTCGGTTCACCCGCGCACAGACCAAGCTTCACTGGGCGTTCTAACGGCCGTTGCCCTGGTAACCGGATTTCGATCCCGCCCCCGCAGCCGACGAGCGCCCCCCCCCCCCCCCCCCCCCCCCCCCCCCGCAGCCATGTGGTCGGACAGCCACGAGCTGCTCGTCCTCTACATCCTCTCGACTTACGCCGTCGTCGTCGCCGGTTCGCCGTCATCGCCGCCGCGTTCGAGGGCGGTCGAGCATCTGCCGCTGAGATGGGATCCATTCGGTTTCCTGAGCGAGATGACCCTGGGCACGCCCCCGCAGAAGCTCACGTCCTTCATCGACTGGACCTGGATCAGCCAGGTCGCCATCGCGACGTTCTGCAACGGGGTGCAGAACAATATCGGTGAATGCCTTCCGGCCGAGCAGCAGTACTTCAACGAGAGCCTGTCGACGACGTATCGGAACGAGTCGGAGCGCTATGCCACCCGCACCTGGAACCCGAACCACTTCTTCTTCGACAAGGACTTTACGGCCAGGTACAGCTCGGACGTCTTGACCGTCGGCCCGAGCTCGTCGCGCGTGATCATGCAGACTGGCGACATGAGCTTCAAGTCTCCGTCCATCTTTCCGTTTGGGGCCATCTACGGCCTGTCGCCGGTTTTCCCATGGAACAATGGTACGAAGTCGTGGCCTCTTTCGTCTGCGCCCAGTCTCTCTCTCTCTCTCTCTCTCTCTCTCTCTCTCTCTCTCTCTCTCTCTCTCTCTCTCTCTCTCTCTCTCTCAGTCTGCAGCTAGTGCGTGCTAACAATTTTGGACCTCGGGCGCATCAGTCACCCAGCAGTCGCCGTTCTATCAAGCGTGGAAAAGCAACGCGTGGGAGAGGCCCCTGATGGCATTTCATCAATGCTACGAGGGCTCGCCGGACCGTAGAAAGGCCACGTGCGGCGGAGCGGACGGACGACAAACGCTGGGGGGCTACGATCGGCGTCGTGTCCGCGGACGCATCTCGTGGCACGACGTCATCCGCTTCCCGCTCGTCAACGTCCTCGACTTCATTTACGACCCGCCGCTGTACCAGTACTGGACCGTCGCCCTCACGGGCCTGAGCATCGGCGACGAGCCCCAGGCGATCAACCGGACCGCCGGCGCCGGTGCCGTCTTCGACAACGCCTCGTACGGCCGGGGCGCGCCGCTCTCGGTCAACGCGTACGCGTACTTGGTGAGCGTGACCCAAGCCAAGCCCATCAACACGACGGACCCGATCAACAACGGCGGCGGGCCCTTCTTCGAGGTCGACTGCAACAGGACGAGCACGTTCCCGCCGATCAAGTACCGGTTCGGCGGCGATCGGAAGGCGTGGGAGATCCCGGCGAAGCACTACGTCGACCGGGCCACCGACGGCAAATGCGTGCTGAACGTCCGAACCTTGGGCAGCGGCGACATGGTCATCGGCAACTTTGGCGAGACCTTCCTCAAGGACAAGTACGTGATCATGGACTTCGAGAAGCTTCGCGTGGGCCTGGCCCATCTGAGCTGGTACTAGCTGCTGCTTGGCGGTGGCGGCTTGATTTCGGAGCGTCGGAGGGGCCGTTGGCGGCCAGACCTGCTGGGTCTCCTTCTTTTCCCTTCGCCGATGTGGATTTTTCCCAAAAGTATTTCAAAGGGTCTGTTCAACACTGGGCTTTTCTATGTTTTCCAGTTTGTTCCAGATGTGTTTGTGTACTATATCCACTCAACCCGTTCATACATTCAGCGCGCTACCAAGATATACCTCAGTGCCTCGCAAGAGGAGATTCTGTGTTGGCTGTGACGGAGAGTAAGGTGATCACCCCTCATAAGGTAAGTAGAACAAGTCGAATAGACTCTCTCTTTCTTCCAGCAGCAGCAGCGATTGATTTGTTCAATCATCATCGGAAATCCATCAGGATGTTCTCTGTCGCTGCTCTCATGCGGGACGTCATTGATTACCGTAGGGTATCGTTACGATGGGGATACTCTTCACTGGATTTCTTTCTTGGAATGTTGATTCCTGGAAGTCATTATTGTATGATAGCCGCTCTTCAGGGCGTCTGTGGCTTGTTCTTAGCGGGATGTATTGCCCTGGAGCCGCTGTGAGTTCTTACTTCGTAGTACAAAGAAAGTAGGAAGGGGAGAAAAGCCCCCCTCGTTCTCCCCTCCCCTCCCCTTCTCAACGAGCGACTCGCGAAACAGCTGTGATCGCACGGCCACTCCAGAACAGCATCTATGACTCAACTAATAACATACCGTCTAGTTGTGATTTTTTCGCGAGAGAGGGGTATTGGAGAAACAAACGAGGTTCTTGGACGACGAGGTCTTTGGTCGACAAAAGCCACCGCAACAGCATACAAGGTCTCTCGGACTACTCGCCGCGAGTGGTGAACAGATCATCAGACAGATACCACAAGCGACTACTTACACGTCTCAGCAGTGATTGACCTCATATCAAGAAGGGATGTCTCGTTGGATGGATCCTCGGGTGAGGAACCCAAGAATCGTCCTGCTACGTCCCCATACTCATACGGTACCGTAGTGTCACAATTCTTTCGAGTCAACAGAGACTAATTACCTCCTTTCCCCCCCCCCCCCCCCCCCCCTTCCCAAAAAGTATTTTTCAATCTGAGTAAGTGACAGTGATTCCTCGGTGAATTTGTTGGTGGCTTGAATGGTTGGGAAACTACTCCGTGGCTGTTGTGATGATAATAGTATGTTTTGCCTGGCGAGGGGCGGCTGGGTTTTTACGGAGGCTAGATTCAGGGAGAGTCGGGCCGCTATTGTCAGGCTTCAGGGACCCTACCGTGCTACGTAAGTTGGTGGCGTGGAATCTGGTGGGTGCCACCAGTGACGTAACCGTAGAGTGGAGTTGCCAACTAACTTAGTGCTTACAGTACAGTAACTGACCTGGTTAGAGTGTGGTAAGTTTGGGTTGTTTCATACTACCCGATCTTGAAATCGACCGCGGTAGCACGAACCACTCCCGCAGGGCCACATGGAAGGATGGTAGCCATCTACGTACTACCGTACGAAGTACGTATCGTCCGGATGTCCACAGTAGCGGCTTCTGCAGGGGAACAGATCGAGTTGGAATCTCGAGTACGAGATACTCCGCACAAAGACGGCACAGTCGGTGGCATTCCCAAGGCTAGCAGGACTATTATGGGATACCACCACCCTCGAACAAAGGTGACATCAGCAGCCACTCCCTGTAGCTCGTCGCAGGTTGTTGTTCGGCCCGAAGAACATTGGAGGGCGGTTGGTCGTTACGGTACATGGCCGGCGGCCGCTCAGAGTACCGTTGTCGGCCGGCGTGCACAGCTCCGCGCTGGAGCGGCGACTTAAGCTCCATCTTGAGCCGACTTCCTGGGCGAGCGTCAGGCCTCGACACGCCATCGGCTTGATTCGGGCTTGGGGCGCATGTTGACGGTGGATTGTTGCCGGCCTCAGCTAGGCTCTCGGAGAAATTGATCGTGCGGAATGTCTTTCGGCTTTATCTTGAGACGGCCTCTACGGCCAATGTCGCATGTCCAGCCTCTCCACGCGCTCCCAGAAGCTTGGAGAGGTTGGTCTTTCCAACGGGATGGCGGAGCTTTTGCTTGCGCTGAACGGGCGCACACTGCGTTCAGCCTGCGCCAAGCACGTCCAATGGCTCTAGAGACTGTACCGGCCCTCAGCCGTCCTCTGGCTTCGCAGTCCCAAGACCTCGAAAGGATGGTGTCGAGAACATTTATGCGGCGCGGGCCGTTGCTCCAGTTCCGTAACCTCACGGTGGATTGGATGCGCCACATCAACGATGTTCGCAGGCCGTCCATCTAGCAGATAAAGGCATAAAGTCATGTTGCTACGGTCAACATGTCTAACATCTTCCTCATCGTCCCTGGGCTCTTTTTTTCCCCCTCTCTCACTTCTTTCAACTCGTCAAGCCGTTCCTGATATCCTGTCTCGTCTTCGTTTCTCGTCATGGCATCGGCACCATCACCAGACGCTCAGGTCCTGATCCTGGGAGGAGGAATCGGCGGGCTCACGCTCGGCGCCATCCTCCGCAAGCTGAACATCTCCTTCTTGATTCTCGAGCGCAATGAGATCGTCGAGCCTGTCGGGGCCGGCATATCCCTGGCTCCCAATTGCATGCGCGTGCTGGACCAGCTAGGTCTCTACGAGGACATACAGAGAGAGGCACAGCCCATGAAGGGCATCCTCGTCCATCGAGATTCGGTCAAATGGAAGAAGCTTGATTTCACCTGCGTCGAGTCCACGTTTGGCTATCCCGTCTACTCTGCCGAGCGACACTGGTTCCACCACCTGCTCTACGAGGCCGCCGGCGGCCCGCAGAATGTGCTCTACAAGGCCAAGGTCGTGGACATCGTCGACGACCCGGCGTCGGCCCACGTCCGCGTCGTGGCCGCCGACGGACGCCAGTTCAGGGGCGACGTCGTTGTCGGGGCCGACGGCATCCGATCGGTGACGCGTCGCGTCCTCGCTCGCGAGTCGGGCATGACAGAGGCCAACACGATCAAGTTCACGGGGCGGGTCCACATGTCCGGCTACACGGCCCCGCTCAAGAACCTCGGCGAGGAGGAGCTCGGCGTGGCGAACTGGCTCTTCTACGACAATGCCACCTTGACGACCTGGCCGTGCAAGGACAATCGACAATGGTTCATCGGCGTGACGGTGAGTACATGTCCCCCGACGACGACGACGACGACGACGACGACGACGACAAGCAGGCGTCGTGGCTCCCGTTCCTTGCTGACGCGACGGCCTGGCAGCGAGCCGATTCGCCCCAAGGCGTCGACGGTGACCGGTCGGTGTGGAACGACGTGACGCCGAAGATCATTGCGCAGGCCTACGGCAACCAATTCCATCCCTTCGCCGAGACGGGCCGGTTCGAGGAGATTGTCAATCAATCGGAGCGCGTCGTCGCGAGCAACGTCTTCCAGGAGGTTGACTTTCCAGCCATGACCAAAGGACGCGTTGCTCTCCTCGGGGATGGTGAGCTTGACCGCTTCACCCGGTCGCCGAACGCCCTTCCGTTATGTTCTCACGACAGGCTAACGTCAGCCTAGCCGCACATTCGATGACGTCCTTCTTCGGTCAGGTGGGTTGATCGACGGCGATGTCCGAGCCCCGCACACACGTCGTTGCTGACATGGTAACATAGGGCGCCTGCCAGGCCATCGAGGATGCCACCGAGCTGGCCAACGCGCTCCATGGGCATCTGAGCGATCCGGACGGCGGCTCGTTGGAGACGGCCCTGGGAGCGTACGGCTCGACGAGAGGCGAGCGAGCCAAGGCGCTCGTCAGCTTCTCGAACAACTTCGCCAAAGTGCACATGGCGATGCTTCCGTACGGACTTGGACCGCTCGTCCGCAAGCTGGTGTATGCCTACCTACCCGAGTGGGGCTGGATGAGAGGCCTTCAATGGCTGTACGGATACCAGCCGAAGGTCGATGCCCTCCCAGACCACAGTAAGCGTCTCCCCAAGCTTTCCATACGTACCTGTACGCCCCAGAAGGAGGTTCTATCCGCCACCCTCCGGCTGACGAAACGGCTCGCAGCCACCGGAGACGGCTCGGTCCCTAACCTCTACCAACGCTTTGGTGAGGCTTGAGCTCGCGAGGGTATCTTCCTCAGGGTACCGGTACGGAAAACACGCCGGCGACGGTCAAGGGGGTCCCCTAGGGTTCTACCGCTGTGGAGCCATTCCAAGGGACACTGCTACTCGTCAGCTCCGTTCGGATCTCGCTTTCGTTGTTGTTTCGTGGATGTCAATCTACCGCCAAAACTTCACGGGTTTGTGTTGTGGCGTGAAAATAGACTAGGACGGCTGCTGGCGGATTCGCGGTCGTCTTTCTCTTACGGGGGGGGGGGCGTATGTACAGTGCGCACTGAGACTTACGTACTGTACGGCCTCACTTGGAAGGGCACCCTGTGCCGATTACAATACTACATCATTCCACCTCCATTGTCCGCAACATGTGCTTCACAGGTTCAAGTCTACCAATCCGTCATAGACGGGGGGTATCTTGGTGGTCTCCACAACGATCAAGGATTTCTCTCTCACGATGGACGGATGTTTTGGTCTCCACAACCATCCTGGATATCTCTCCATTGGCCTAGACATGTATTTTGGTGGTCTCCATAACGATCAAGGATCTGTCTCACGATGGACGGACATTCCGTTCTCCACAACCAGCCTGGATCCATCTCTTGCCACGGACGCGTATTCTGGTCTCCACAGCCATCCAGGATCTCTCTGTTGCCGCCTCGATCGTGGTTGGCGTTCTTGCGAACACGCCAGAAGTCACATTCGGCTGCGCCGGCAAGCCATCAGATCGTGACAGCGCCGTCAGGCTACTTAGTACCGTAATCACCGTGGGCTGGATGTGATTACGTCCCAACTTCGCTTTGGTCAACTCCAACGCAAACGCCAGCCGACCATATGGTCCTATTCGTGTCCGTCTTTACGTAAAGGATTCCAGCACGACTGGGCGGTGGGGCCAGGCCGAGGCTGAGGGTTGAGGCTGAAGCAAATCGTGGATGTTAGTGCTGTTTCATCACTCCGTCGCGACTCGTGGCTCTCGGCTAGCGGCCCGTGAATCGTGTCTCGCCTTACGTACGGGTCCTAGGCGTTGACCACGTGGAACCCGATCTAATCGTCAAGACGAGAGGCAGAAGATGAGTTGATTCCTAGAGCTGAGAGCTCGCTATATACGGAACCCTAGTGGCTGACTAGCACCTGGTTAGTCAGACTCCTCCTTCCCCCATGGATTCCGGAGTCCGCCACTCGGGCTGACAGAGGCCGAGGCCTACAAGTAGGTTGTGGCCGGTGCGCCCGTGCGCTCCTGACACCAACACCGCTGACGACGATGATCAGGCGAGATCGGGGCCCCAAGGCCCCCCAACGAGGGCGTCTCGGCCGTCCGTAAGCGTTTGTCCGAAGGACCAAACGCCTTACTAACTTACGTACGTATCGTACTCAAAACATGATGGATACAGGAGAAACCCCCCCACTCCGGTCAAACGCCAACAGAGATCATCCTGACTCGAGAGAGGAGCCTCCGGGCCGTGCTTCCTTCAGTCCTGCGGTCGAGCCAAGGCTGGAACTGAAGTCGGGGCGAATCCCAAAACATGATGCTTCATCCGATCGTACTTACGTTTCGCCGGTGAGCCCTAAGAGCGGTCTACGGGTTGGCAGCTGAGGACGCCGGTCAGCCTACACCGCGATGGAGCAGCGACGGCGTAACAGCCTTGTTCAGCAGCAGCAGCAGCTGTATCATCAGACGATATAACGTGGCCGTGGTGGCCTGTGCGCCGCCGCCGCCGCCGCGGGAGCCCACCCGTTCCTGTGCCGCAGCGGAAAGAAGCGTCATCTTGCGCTTCCCATCAGAAGCAATTCAAGTGCCATGCACAATGGACCATGGCGACAACAACGCCTCTTGAGGCTCTGGCCTTCCCTCATCCACCTCCATGTGCAGAGACCGGAGTCTTATCTGTATTCATGTTGACAGGTTGGATGTGTACCGTATTTGATACCACCCTAAGCATTGAAGTGGTTTGATTCCACTTGGCACCGCCTCGGGTAGCTCAACTTGCTCCCTCTGTTTCCTAATACGTACCACCTCCCGCATCATCTTTGATTGGCCCCACCAACTGATCTATTCTCTTGCAACTTCGAGCTCTGACATGGATGTAACTCCCTCAGTTGGTAAGTTCAGCATGCTTGTTGGGTGAGTTCTGAGCTCTAAACATCGACCCACTTGGCTCACTGGGTTAAGTTCTGAACACTGAACCTACCAACCATTATGTAATCAGTTTCTTGAAGGATCATGTCTCATGAGACGTTACCAGATACCGGTAAGCTACCACTTAGCGTTGTTGAGATACCACTATTGTCAGGAGCTAGTTGCCCGACCGGGCGCTTGGTCAGTTAGATCCTGACTAGGCAGGCGGGTGCAGCCGCACTTATCTATCGCGAGTACGAAGATGTCAGGCACTAAGCCCAGACATAGTAGCCTTTTGGCTCAGTTCCACTCTAGCCTACTTTGTACGACTGCGCGCGACAACTATACGGTAGTGACTTAGCAGATTCTTGATGGAATGAGTTTCAGACATCTGTAACTCCGCAACACAGCAATAAAATAGGAAATATAATGTGTCTATCTAGTTCTCCTACAACTGTACGTTCCGTACTCCGTACGGAGTACTAACATGATCACTAACTCCGTCAACTCTTCAAGATTTTTGTAGTGTTATTGAGAAGCTACTTATACCGTATTCCATCACGTGACGGTCGATATCAGGTGACGAGCAGTTGACCGACCGAGGACCCCCTCCGGGATTTTTTTTTGAATAACTCAACTTCTAATGGTCGGAGTCACCTCAGATTTGAATATACGATGGAGCAGTATATAGAGAAGAGATGTTGAGTGATAGAACTTCATTGTACAAAGTGTGATGGTTTTCTCAAGACACGACCATGTGAAGTAGTCCTCGGGACCTTGTCTTCCTCCCCCCCCTCATCTCCATTATCATGAGTAGTAGGCACCTCTTTGGTTGGTGGGGAAGGCTTTATAGTACTTCTTGCAGCTTGCTGAACCTTCTTCTCCTCTTCTGCCAACTTCTTAGCTTCTCTATTAGCAGTCTTTTCTGCTTGCTTTTCTGCCTTCTCTTCTTGTGCTTGTTGTGGGGCAGCTTCTTGTGCTACCTGTTGTCCTTCCTTCTCTGACTGCTTTTTCGAGCGTTGCTGCACTGCCTCTTCTTTCTTCTTCTTGTTCTCTTCCTTCTTTTGCTCCTCTTCCTCCTCTCTGGCAGCTTTTCTAGCCTGAGCAATCTGGATTGTGGTTGGAGTAAAGATTTGCGGCCCAACATCTTCTTCTAGCAAATTAAGTCACTTTCCTTGTTGCTTCTTCTTCTTCTCCACCACTAGAGCTGTTGCGAGCTGACCCACAGTTGCTCTATCTAGATCCCGCTCTGTAATGACTTTCGCAAAGCCATCTTCAATCTTCTTGAGCCTTTCAGTAGAAGGCTCCTTCTTCTGCATCTGGATAGCATAACAAAAAGAAAGGAAAGTGACAGGAGTTTTAGCTTGTACTGGGGCAGATCTTCGGGGTGTTTGGGGGGGGGGGGGGGGGGTTCAGAGCATTAAGAACATAATGTCGCGCGCTGCCGTACGGAGTAGGCTAGAGCGGAACTGAGCCAAAAGACTACTACGTCTGGGCTTAGTGCCCGACATCTCCGTACTAGCGATAGATAAGTGCGGCTGCACCCGCCTGCCTAGTCAGGATCTAACTGACTAAGCGCCCGGTCGGGCAACTAGCTCCTGACACATAAGAAGAATCAATAGGAAAGATACCAGTCACTTTGAAAGCTGACTAGATATTCTCAGACATGAAGCTTTTCTGCCAAGTGGAATAGAACAAGGACCAGAAGATCTGCTTGGTGATTGATGTGATACCAAGACTGTTACACATCACAGTATCAAGTTCTTAGGAATAGTACTTTGCCAGAGGAGAGAAAAGACCAACATCAAGAGGCTGTAGATGATGTGTAGTGTGAGGGGGGAAAACAAGAACAATAATACCATGAGAATAAGCCGTATTCTAGGAAAGATAGATTGACATGACTAGAATAACCATCAACAACAAGAAGACAACAACAGCTCCGCCCTGCCTTAGCTTTAGTACACTTATCAAAAACTTTCTCTAACTATTGAAGACCAAGCTTGTTGTTAGTCCACCCCCTCTCAGAGAGACAGCAAAGTATGCCTCTGTGCTGTTCAGACCATCCACCCATGTATCCAGAAGGTCATGCAACTGACCCTGGTAGATCAGTGTTGGTGGGATACATGATCCAGTCACTCAGATACACGCCAGAAGAGTCATGAACTCCCGGCTCCCATCTTGATTGGCACCGAGGATCTTGCCAGCTTTGTGGGCTTTCTTGTTGATAATTCATCAGGAGGCATGTCCTTGGCCAATCATGAAGCCTTTCTCATCAACATTGTAGATGTTCTCTGCTGTGATCTGGTATTTCGCAACAGCATCTGACAACTAGATAAAAGTTAGCATATTATTCACAAATTAGACTATAGATAACGTTACCAGCCGATAGAAGGCTTTGATATAGACCACAGACTCAGCCCATTTACGTTGCTTGTCGATTAGCTTGAGGAAGACGTTCTCAAGCTTATCAGAATAGTGTTGTACAAAGCGTTGAGTCCAGCACTCTCCTAGCAGTCTTCAGCAATGCGCTCTGCTAGGTCCCGGACAACCTGGGGGGTCATTGGCCATCCCTGAACACTATGGGCACTAATCCACTCCACTAGCTTTACTTCTTGAGCCTTGGAAAGCGCTTGCCAGACTGTCACATTGACCACCTTGTGGGAGGTGCTTTTTCCTTGGTGCTGTCGAGAAAGTGCCTGGCGGCTGACATTATGCCTCAAAGCAGTGGCAGAATAGTTGACTCGGTCTTCTAGATTAAGCTCTGCAAGAGCATCACTCATTCAGTCATCATATGTCTTCTCCATGGCGATTTGAAGAAGAGGGTTGAAAACTTGAAAAATCGCTCGCCACCTGATATCGACCGTCACGTGATGGAATACGGTAGTGGTTACTGTTTCAGTGTTAGCTATTATAGAACTTTGTGACCAGCTTCAGTCACTTCTCTCAGATAAGTCCACTCTTTGTCACTCTTCTCTTTCTAATCGTAGCAGTCAGCTTACAAAGGGCACAGCGGAAGCATCTCAATGCGTGGTAATTGAGATAGATGATGATCTAGCTACAGTTTAAAACCTTTGTTCCGTAGCTAGCGAGCTATGAGGCCGATGGGTCACGTGAAACACAGGCATCACGTGAGGGTCACGGGACCACAGCTCGATCGCGTCACCAATAGCTATTTCTCCATCACAGCTCAAGGAGAAGCCTGTAAGCTCAGGGATGATAGTCAAACAGTATAGGAGTCAGATGAGCACACCAGATTTGAATTTGGTTGCTGCGGTGTGAAGTTATAGCTGTTTGAAGTTGAATGTCAGCAACAACGTTACGTTGGTATGGTGGACACCCTCACGGAGAAAAGCGTGTCCTGACCACACCAAGTAACTCGTAGGGAGTGGGTAGACTTAATTCTCCATTCAAACCTCTGTGTCATGCGCAGTCGGCCACACCGAAGCGCTACTGTGGCTGCTTCTGCACGACACTGCGGCTTCGCCTAGTCAGCCCGACCGCCTGACTAAGCGGCCGGTCGTCGGTACAAAGCTTGGACGAGTAAGTTTGAAACTTACCCCCAAGCCAAGTGAGAGCGGCCTCGGAGCTAGTGTGGTGAACTTACCAAGTGAGCTGCTAGTACGTACGGTACCTCGTATTCGGTCTGTCCATCTCCAAGATAGACAGGGACCGAAACGGCCGTTCAGTCCTTGGCACGATGGACCCATGACGCATTGCTCCGTGCTTTGGCGCAATCGATCCTCTCCCTGATTGCATGTCGCATGTGCTTCTGTTTCTCCTTCACACTGCCATCAGAGACTCGATGACACCCCCACGGTCATGCCGAACTCTCCGGCCCACCCTCTCGGCCGCGGTCTGGACAAGGTTTCGTTTGTGGTTGGTGTTTTGCCGATGCGTGTGTGCGTGCGCGCATCAGGAAGCCGTCGGCCGTTGTCAGGGGCCGTTGCCGTTGACGGTTCTGGAAAGTGGCATCTGGCATCAAGAAGCCGCCACAGACGGCATCGGCCGACAGCCCACCACAATTGACGAAACCAGCATACCGAGGCTGTTGGAGCCAGGCCATGAGACGTCAGCCCTCTCTCATTGGCCGTTTCGACCGTGGCTGCTGTGCTACTGCGGGATCGCGGGGTCGTGACGGAAGTCTACAGAATGCGTCGTACGCATGTACTTAGTACGACGGTATGGTCGCGTCAAAGGTTCCCACCGACGGCAGCTTCGACAGGAGCCTTCGGACGACATCCCTCCGCGTCAGTGTCTCTTGGGAGGGATGCTGAAGGGCACGCTCTCGTTCCTCCGTCCGCAACCTCTCCTGCTTCATCTCCGCGGCCGGATCGTCAAACTGGAGGGGATGTACGTAACGTACTGTTCCGCACTAGCACCGGGTGCTTTGTCGAGAGGACAAGTCGGGTTTCGTCGTCGGAGAGTGTCCGTACCGCTCGTCCGCAAGGCACCTGCGCTCTGCTTTACGCCATGGCATATCGGGCGAAGATCTACATCCCCTCTCAGGCCGTGGGCTACCATCTGCATCGCTGGGCGAGGTAGAGGAGTGCTCCATTGCAACCTGAGCTACTGTACTTGCGTACCGCTGCCGCATGCGCTGCGTCGTTCGACTCGTTCGCAACGGAGCTGAATGTCGGAACCAAGGTCGGATGCACGACCACCGAACTGTGTTTTCGGTGACTGGAGCTTGCGTCGTCGGGGATTTGCTGGCTGCGCGCACCAAGCTGGCCTACAGCATGACGCGGCGGAGAGCCAGTAGGGTCACTATGTCCCGGACGACGATGCACGAAAGCATCTGCGAGTGGTAACATACTCTGCAGAAGAGAAGGAAACCGCCTCGTTTGGACGGACAGGCATGACCTCATCGCATCTTTGTTGTCTCCAGCAAGACAGGCCAGGCCTGCGGGACAAGCTTCGAGGACAAGCTTCGAGCCCGGACAACGCACGTCAATCGGTGCGCGATGCGGGGGCTATGTAGCTGTGATGTGCGACCATGGCCGTCCAAAGTATGTCATGTATGATCAGTCTCCGGCGCACCTTTCAGCTGTCGTCGAGCACAGCTCGGCGTTCAGAACAGCCCACGTTGCAATACGTGCAACTCGATAGCTTCGAGTCGGTGGCTACGATATCGAAAAACAGAATGGCCGTGCCCCTCCCCCTCCCCCGACCGGACGCAGCCACCTGCTGCGGTCACAGGCAGGGGCATGGGCGCGGCGATAGCCATGGACACCTGTGCGGCCGTCGCAGCAGCAGCTCCGTCGCGATGCGGGCCGCTTCGAGGCTCATCGTGCTCGCCCTGACTGGGCTCCAACCTAGCTGACGGATCTTAGCACTCGCCGGCGAAGGGGAAGGCGGTCGGTTGGGAGCAAGACAGTAAGTACGGAGTACCGTCATCTGGAGTACATACGTACGGTACTTGTACAGTGAGGGTCCGTAAGTGTTAGAAAAAGTCCTCTCATTACTTTAGCAGTAGTTTTCTCTTCACCCACCACTTCACAGCAAACCATGAAGAAACCACAAAAGTCGCAAGAAGCTTTCTTCTAACACTTACGGACCCCCACTGTAGCACAGTCAGTCAGTACGAGATACCGTACAGCGGCGGACGCTGCGACTACGCCTCTGTCAGCAGTCCCCGTGCGCTACCAACACTGTCACCGTTACGCTGGTGAAACTGTTTCTTAAGCTGGATGAAAAAGCAGATCGATCCCATCGAGTGCCGACGTTCGACCATGAAGAGAGTTAGAGAGAGAGAGGGAGTAGTAGGAGAGAGCCAAGCCGTGCGTTGCTTTCTGTCTCGAACCTCACGATGATCTTCTGTCGGGTCTGGCGAGCTGATTACCGTAGCGAGAAGCGTGGAGGGGCCCAACCCTGGCCATCACGTTAAGGTTCGAAGCGGATCACTCTCGTCAGCTGTCGAGCAGAGGCAAGAGGACGTAGGCTTCGGCTTATACGGCTAGAAGGCGGCGGCCTTCATTCTCCGGCACGCTATGTGATGAGCTACTCCGTGCGACGCGATGCGATGCGACGTGGTCCATATCTCTCCCGTCACCGTCCCACCCTCTCTCTCTCGCGCACGCAAGAAAAAGTTCCATAAGTGGTCAGGAAGCTGAGCATCCGCAATCCAGCTGATAGGTGGTGGTGATGGTGGTGGTGGTGGTGGTTGTGACGACCAAGGCTACCGGGAAAATCGGCCGGCTGCACGGGCGAAGCTGGACAAGGCCGTCCCGAGCATGGGTGCGTTGCTGTCACGCAATGGACCATAACGAAGCAGCGGCTCCGCGTTGGCGATCATGCCGGACCAGGGTTTGAACGATGGCCACGTTCAGACGTCACCTCTCTCTCCATCTTCATCTATCTCTGTCCCAACAGATGCACCTTCTCCAACTTTCCTGACCTGCAGGCTGTGCCGCACTCCATGCCAGCTCAGGCGCCCCCAAACATGTGGTCGGGTGGCTTGATGCAGTCGAGGACCACACCGCGCTCTGTGTCACGTCGGAGGAAGCAAGCCGTCGCCGTGAGAATCTCAGGGGTCCCAACGGCCACGTATATTGGGGGTTGCGTCCCAACCGAAGTTATCATCCGTCTCTCGCCGCACCCGGCGAACGGCTCCTTCGACCGGCACACCGGCTGCCGGAGAAGCCTTCGGCACACCCGTTCGCCGTCTCATCCAAGCACAATGTGAGAGCAAGCCACGGATTCTTGTCTAAATCGAGCTGAAGGGGTGGCCCTGCTGCCATGGACCGGCACGACGGCTCTGCTCCGTTTCTGGCCGCAACATGGCAAACCTTCCCGCACAGCCGCGCCCCCAGGGGGAACGTGTAGATCATCCTTGCATCTCACAGACGGCTGTCGACACGCGACGACAGGGATGAGGGATGTACGCTAGGCTGACCTCAGATGTCGTGACCAGCTGCCAGGGGCATAAGAATCAACGTCGTGCCCGCTCCTTGGGTCTCTCGGCCACGCACCTATCCGACATAGACACTTATATGTCTATATATATATATATATATATATATCCATCAGGCGTTCTCCGCGAGAGGGAAGACGACTCGGGAAGGAGAGCTACGTTCCACGGCTGAAATAAGATCCTGTCGGACCGCAACCATGAAGGGTCAGTGCTTCCACGACAATGCCTCGTTGGTATTGTGTTCGCCCCTTGACGCCTTGTGCACGCGAGAGAGAGTTCCTGGCCGCCGCGGCCGCGGCCACGCCGGCGGCAGAGTTGTCGCCGTTCAGAAGCAATGAGGACGAATCGAGTTGACCAGGATGTGAGAGACAGTCACCATGCGGCGAAGCTGCCACTTCTGCCGGTCTCGGAAGATCAAGTGCAGCGGACAGAGCAAGTGTGACGCCTGTCGTGAACGGAGCATCGATTGCGTCTATGGCACCGAGGCCTCCAAGGGCCGGCCCCGGGGCTCGGGTACGTCCAAGTCGTCCGAGGCCGTCGGTCGAGGCCTGCAGGTGGACCGAACCGCCGTCGACATGGGCCAACCCGAACCGGACCTGATGAGACGCTCGGCCGCGCCGGGCTCGAGGGGCTCGGCCTCGCCGACCGTGGCCCGCCAAAACTCCGGCGGCGGCACCGTCGCCGGCGAGCTCGAGCACCTCTTCCGCCTGAACTTCTCCCTCGACGCTTCCGAGGGCGGCACCGGCGCCTACCAGGACGCCATCGCATCCTACCACCGGCGCATGTGTCACTCGAAGCACGCCAACGACGGCCATTCCGTGGCCGGCTCGGACAACGCCTTCCTCGGTTACGAGGGCAGCCTGGCGCTGCTGACGCAGGAGCTCGTCGAGATGCTGTCGGTGCGGTACGGCGGCCTCGGATGCCACCACCTTGGCTCCTGCCGAGGCCAGTTCTTCGTGCGCAGCCTCGAGGCCGACCCGGCCGAGAGCATGTTCGACGCCGCCGTGCCGGAAGAAGACCCCCTGCACGGCTTTGACGACTACCGGACCCTTCAGATGATCGACGTCTGGTTCGCCAACCACCCGCTCTCGACCATCCTCTCCAAGACGATGCTGCTCCGCGAGTATCGGAGCAACACGCTCGACGATAGCTTGCTGGCCGTCATCCTCGCCGACGCCATGGCCATGGGCTCGCCCTGCACGCAGGGTCCGAGCGAGGCGCTCTATCGCTTTGCCGCATCGCGCTTCCGCGCCCGGCCCCTGCAGAACTGCAGCCTCTCGACGGCCCAGTCCCTCGTGCTCCTGGGCTGGCGCGGTCTGTGCACGTCGCAGGCGCGACGGGCGACCTGCTACTTCGGATACGCCAGCCAGATCGTGACCCGACTGCGCGTCTCGGCCGCGCAGATGCCGGCCCTTCGCATGAGCCGCATCAACGGCGTCGACGTCGGCCAGGTCGAGTCCGAGATGATCGGCAACCTCTACTGGGTCACCTTCGCGCTCACGCTGTGGACCTTTATGCAGTTTGACGGTTCGTTCGCGCACCTGCTCCCGGGCCATCTCTCGACCGACTTCCCGCCCGTGGACGAGGCCTGCTCCGCCGTCGCGCAGCTGGACATTGTGTCCGACAACGTCTCGACCCTGCAGGCTCAGGCCCGGAGCATCCGCGAGCTCTGGCAGCTCAGCCACATCGCCTCGACCATCGGCCACATCTACGCCTTGTTCCCGCGCGAGGCGCTGTTGCCCGTGGCCGCCGCCGCCGAGACGACGACGGCTGCGACGACGACTACGACGACGACGACGACGACGACGACGACGACGGCGGCGGCGGCGGCGGCGGCGGCGAGCAGCTCGCTCGGATGGCAGGCGAAGCCGCTGCATCAGCTGCGCCAGCTCTTCACCCCGAACCAGGACGTCGGTCTCCTCTGCGTCCGGATCCGGCAGATCCTGGCCGAAGCGTCGGGCCTGCTCGAGACCCAGGTCGTCGCGCCCACGTCGCAGGCGTACGTGCTGACGGCCTATCACACCGTCATCACGTACCTGCTGTTCCCCAAGTCGAGCTTCGATCGGGCCACGGATCGTATGACGTCCGACATCATCGACGGCCTGTCCCGGGCGGCCTACGCCATCGTCGACATCTCCGCGCGCCTCGACGGCACCGTCGCCTGGAGCCCGCTGAACTCGGATCCGGGCCCGTCGTCGGTGGCCAACATGCTGACGCTCGGGCTCGACGCCTGCGGCCGCGCCATGGCGCTCGTCCTGGCCAAGCTCGAGCGCGGCTCGCCCGACGAGCACCAGCTCGTCCTCTCCCGTCGCGGCGAGCTGGCCACGCTGGCCGCGGCGCTGCACAAGCTCGCCAAGAGCGAGAAGGTGTGCTCGGCCCGGCGCCTGCGCCCGGTCAAGAAACAGCTCAAGCGAATTCTGCTGCAGCTCCAGCACTCGG
Source organism: Lichina pygmaea (assembly GCA_963422465.1). NCBI lineage: Eukaryota > Fungi > Ascomycota > Lichinomycetes > Lichinales > Lichinaceae > Lichina > Lichina pygmaea. Next base: position 2,060,455 of record OY730175.1, on the reverse strand, counting down.
GAAGCAGGACGCCGAGCATCGCGGTAACGGACGACCCCGCGAGCCTGGCCACGCCTGGCTCGATGATGACGGCCGACTTTACCGACGGCTCCAGCCTCGAGTTGGACCTGTCGACGCCGACGCACGGCGCCACAGGCTTCCCGCACCAGCCGCTGTTTCCTACGCTGCACACGCTCACGCCATCGCCGTCGGGAGACGGCATGACGGCCGCCGCAAGCCGCAAGACGAGCGGCGGCAGCAACCGATGCGGTCCGAACGTGACATCGACGACAACGGGGGGGACGGGAGGCTTGATGTTGACAATGTCACCAGGCGACATGTCGGCCTTTGGCATCAACCCCTTTGACGAGATGTCAAACTTCAACAGTAACCCCGGCGGCAGCCTCGACGGTCTCGGCGTCGACACCATGTCCTTTGACCCCTCTGCTCTCTCTGCTCTCTCCGCCACCGACCCGCTCGACTACGTCCAGGTCGACAGTCTTGAGCAGCTCCAGCGCGAGCTGGGCTTGTCGCAGTATTCGTGAACGTTGTCGTGAACGTTGTCGTCCGTTGTTGTTATCGTCGTCGTCGTCGTTGTTGTTACGACTGTTGATGGCCGCATCAACTGCCCTTGACGGTCTGTCGACGGCGTGATGCAATTGTTTACTTGCTCGGCTTCTACTGGTAGGAGCTTAGATTCCGTCACGCCACCTACGACTACTGTACAAAGGAGAAGAGAAGATTTGATCGACGATGATCAAGTCACGAGATTTTCCTTCAAAGTTCTGATCATCTTCTTCCCCCTTCATCTGCATTTGGTTTTGTCGTGTCTTGTGTTTCTTTCCTCTCCTTCCCTTGTTTCTGCCATCGTATTTTTCCTTTTCTTTTGTGATTCTTTCTGCTCTTTCCTCTGCTCCCTTTTCTCTCTGTCTTGGTTCTTTCTCTCTTCTTTCTCTTTTCTTTTCACCAAAGCGGGCACGCGGAGCTGCAGGAAAAGCGACGGAGTCATTCAGCGGGGAGAAGTGGTGGTGGTGGATCCAAGATGTTGAGGGGGAAAAAACCATTCCGATCCTTTTCCCTGTTGCGGTGCGACAGATGTCAAGACAAGCAGACATCATCATCATCATCATCATCATCATACTTCGTCACTGTTCAATTCATCATCATACTTACGAAAGGTACTTATAGAAGGTACTTACACAAGAAACTCGCCACTCATGAAAGGCCCCCCAAATGTCATCTTCTCCTCTGTTTATCTGTCTATCCATCCATTGTCCACCAAGACGCAAGAAAAGCCAGCAGATCAGACGTCTGCATCGATACGTACCCACGTACTTCTTCCTACTTATCCACAAAAGAGCGTGACTACGTAGACTGTGGCTTTACTTCAGCCGTAGCCTAGATCTACCAAGCATGGCCTAGACCTACGTACTCAAACAACATACTGATCTAGAAACATCTTCCGGTCCGACGGACGAGACGAGGATGGAAGAGCTTTCGCTGCAGAGAGCGAGCTGCAGCGTGTCCCTGAACCTCCGCGGAGCTGGCCGCTTTAGGGGTTCCCGCGGCTGTCCATTGTCGGGGTTCCCGTCACTGCCCACGGCACGGTGGCTTCGGTCTTTCTCGTTCCGGAATCCCGGGTACGTAGTCGGGGCGACGTCCATCTGTCAATGTAGTTGAGACGTCTTCTTTTTGTGTTTGCTCTACGGTACGGTGCTCTGCCCTGTCCGTTCCTGTTCCTGTTTTTGCTGGCTCTGTTCCTTTCTGTGCTTGGCCAAGAAGAAAAAGAAAAATTAACTCAAGGAAGTCTTTTGTTGGACATCTCACTGGCGAGCGGTCAAAAGATCCAAACCAATACGTACGTACGTTACGGTACTGTAGTCACAGCGATGACCAACACGTTGGCAGAGAAACATGGTCGAGATTTGTCAGACGTCTTGTTGGAGAGAGTTCTAAGTAGTCACAGCGATGTCCAACACGATGGCAGAGATAATGAGTCAACATTTGTTGAACATCGTGTTGGATGTCCAACACACAATACACTGGCAGGGTGACAGATTTTTGTCGAACATCTAGATTATTGGCAAGGGGTCTGGAAAATCCAAGCTACTATGTCTGACAAGCATCAGACAGGGACAGTCAAAGTTCATCAAACATCTCATTGGCAAGGGGTCAAAAATTCCCAAGTCATCACGGCGATGTCCAACACATCAGCAGAGATAATCATTCAACATTTGTTGAACATCGCATTGGTGAAAAACCACCTACTGTAGTGTCATGGGCGATGTCCAACATGCAGTAACTTACACTGGCAGGGTGACAATATTCTGTCGGACATCCTATTGGCAATGGGTCTGGAAATCCCAAGCTACTACGTATGTCCGACAAACATTGGGCAGGGAGAGTCAAAGTTCATCAAACGTCTCATTGGCGAGGGGTCAGAAATTCCCGAGTCATCACAGCAATGTCCAACAGTGGCAGAGATGGTTGATTTTTGTTGGACATCTATGTATCTTACTGGCAAGGGGTCTGGAAAATCCAAGCTGCTATGTCCGACAAACATTGGACAGGGACAGTAAAAAGTTTGTCGGACATCTCATTGGCGAGGGGCCAAAAATTCCAAGCGATCCGCGCGATGTCCAACACGGTGACAGAGATGGTTGATTTTTGTCGGACATCTATGTATCTTACTGGCAAGGGGTCCGTAAAAGTCAGCATGGAGATGTCCAACAAACATTCAGTTGGCAGAGACACCCCAAGTTAATCAAACATCTCATTGGCGAGGGGTCAAAAATTCCAAGCGATCTGCGCGATGTCCAACACAGTGACAGAGATGGTTGATTTTTGTCGGACATCTATGTATCTTACTGGCAAGGGGTCCGTAAAAGTCAGCATGGAGATGTCCAACAAACATTCAGTTGGCAGAGACACCCCAAGTTCATCAGACATCTCATTGGCGAGGGGTCAGAAATTCCCAAGTCATCACGGCGATGTCCGACACAATCGGCAGACATGATCTAGTCAACATTCGTTGAACGTCGCGTTGGTGACAAACTTCCAAGTGTCATGGGCGATGTCCAACATCCAACAGAGTGATGGGAAACTTTGTTACACATCTGGTATTGACGAGGGATCCGAAATGCTAGGTTACGTCAAGATTCCAAGCTACTGCTACGTCCGACACCAGCCGCCACTAGATAGGGGAATCTCTGGAGCGGGTACAGCAACGATGCCTGCGGACAGTCACCGGAGCCTTCAAGGCCGCCAGCCAACAAGCCCTGGAGAAGGAAGCAGCGGTCCCCCCCCCCCCCCCCCCCTCACCGCTCCACCGACCCGGACCCCGGAGGAGGAGGCAGATGGAAGCCAGAGGCCAGGCCCCACAAGAAGGAGGCGCTCCACCTACACACCGGTCTCCCGAAGGCGCACACCAGCATCCTCAAGCAGATCCACACCAGCAAGATAGGCGTTGCAGTCTTCCTGCACAAGTGCTGGGTACCCGGCTTCCCCTCACGGGCCTGCCCTTGCGGGTGATGGCAGTGGGAGACAGCCAAACATATATGATTCTTAGATTGCCCACACTTCTCCAGGGAGCGGGCAGTTGTTACGCCAGTCTGCCTCCACAAACTGGACTTGAAGCAGCTAACCTCGGACGGCCGACCAGCCGCCGCTGAAACGACCTATGGGCGCGAAAGGGCTGGGAACGGTGGGATGGATTCCTAGGACTACAGCTCCTAGAGAGTGATCTTGTTGACCGGGGGGGTGGGAGAGACCAGTCCTCACTCACTGCTAGAGCTGAGGTTACGTGAGAGAAGAAGAGAATTTTCCTGTATATTAGACTGCCAGATAGCGACACTGAGAGAATCAAGAGAGTCTTACGCACTGGGAGCCTCTTCTGTACAACACTGACACCACACACTGACCAGTTGCCTGGCCACTCAACAGATCTACATAGCTGCTGAGAGGGTCATGTGAAAGACCACATGACAGGAGTTCCCATTCCTCTCTGAGTCCTGAAATACTCGTACAGGAGTCCAATGTTCCCATCTCCTTGCCAGGCGATCCCGTAGCTCCGCACTCCGCATGATGGGAAGGTCTACGGCCACCGCTGCCCAGTAGTCCGGGCTCTGCTTGTCGGTTCCGTCCGGGTATAGCGACCCATTTCGACGGGTTCGTGGAGTGGTTGTAGCGTGCCTGACTGCCCGTGATGGCTGGCCTTCGTGTACTGGCCGTCCCAGTGTCGCTCCAGCTTTCGCCCTTTCTGATTGTCCAGAGCAAGACATCGCAGTAGAACCAGGTCCTCCTCCGCTGGGCCTGCGTTCTGCGTGGGAATCCTGCGTTCCATCGGGTCCGTCCTGGGCGTGTCTTTGATGTTGGTCGCAAGGACGTCCCTCCAGGTCCAGGGCATGCCTCAAGCAACCCTCCTCTGCTCGTTGGCTTCCGTAGCCACCATCCTCTACCTTCTGGTCTTCTCGTGCGTGCTCCGTAGCTTCCATTGTCGCATTCTCCTAGCGATGGTGGCTGGTCTTGGAGCTGTGTGGATCATGCTGACTCGCTCACCTCTGACATCCATGAGACTGATCTCGGTGATCCAAGTCTCACACTCACGGGTGCCTGGCACCATAGCTGTCGCAGCTGGTGCTGCTCTGGCCATTCTGGACGTGTCCCTTGCGTGTCTCTGCGCATTGTCTTGCTCTACACGCAAGCGTAGATTCTGCCTGTCCTGGTCGCTGATAGGAGGTGTATTCTGTTTGACGTTGATCCTGCTGCTGCTGCATAGTGCCACCGATGATCCTGCATGGTGCCGCTGATCCTGCATGGATCCTCCATGGATCCGCATCGTGCCTTTTAGAGCTTTCTGCCAGCTCTAAGGCAAACAACAGCTTCGTGTCTACATATAGTTGATTAGCTAGTTCTCCCTAATCAGCCTATCAGTCATGACACTCACCTCTTCTTCTCCCCGCTGCTCGCTGTAGCGTTCCTAGTCGAACATATTCTGACATTCGTATGCCAGGTGTCCCACCCCGCCACAGCTGTAGTACCATGGGCCTGTTCCTGTCACGATGGTTGGCCTGGATCCTCCTGCGTACAGCCATGCGGGGTAGCCCACTGCGGGACCAGGCATTCCATCCGCGCGCAAGGACAGCTTTCCAAGACCCTTGGTGATCGCTTTCGGAAACAGATGATCGCAGTCCTCCGTCGCCTTGGCCATGGCGCGGTCTCGTTCCTCCGATGACTTGGCTTGTACTTCGGCTTGCGACTTGGTAACCTTGGCTAGGTACCGGACGATGGCCACCTTATCATCGTCCCCATGCGTTGCTTCCTCGTCCTTGTCCTCCTTGTTGTCCTTATCCTCCTTTGTTCCGTCTGTCTGAAGGATCGTGCGAGCCGCCGATTCGAAGGTAAGGCTTCCATCCTTTGCCTTGATGATGGTCCGGACCATGATATTGTTCAGGCCTTCAGCTATCTTCTCTGCGACGGTCCTATCCCACGACTTCCCTAGGACATCCCACATCCGTTGGGCCTTCCTGACATAGTCACGAGCCTTCGTCTTCCCTTGGGACAGATTGTTGCAGTCGGCTAAGGCTTTGTCACGCCGAGTACTGTTGCCCTCGCCGTACTTCTGCTTCAGGTGTTCCGTCACCTTCTCCCAGGAGCGACGGTCTTCCCTGTCCAATGTCCGGTAATAGTCCTCCGCTTCACCAGACAAATTCGACGTCAACACCTTCAGCTTCACGACCTCCTGCTTGCCTGTGTCGTACAACAAGGCTTGGGGTTCGAATACCAACTCGACACGTTCGATGAAGTCCTCGATGTCATTGCGGTCGTTACCACTGAAGCGTCTCAGGCGGATATGGTTCGTCGGGAAGGGGGCTGAGTGCGTCCTTGGATCTTGTGCTTGGACTGGCTGACGCTCTTCCTATATTCGAGACCCGCAGGAGTGGCAGACTGCACAGGGTTCCCTTGGAGGCAATTGGTGTGTTGCCTCCTTCTTCCGGCTGGCTCCTTCCTTCTGCTGTGGTTTCCTCGGTCCTTTGGCTGACATCGTGACTATAAGAGGGTCGTCCTGGGACGTCCACTGGTCTCGTAGTCTCGGTGGCCGGGCTCGTGCTCTCTGGCTGGCCGCTGGCTGCTCGTCCTGTCGCCTTGTCACCCAATTCCTGGGCCCAACGAAGTGTTGCTACCGACTGAACGACCTATGGGCGCGAAGGGGCTGGGAACGGTGGATGGATTCCTAGGACTACAGCTCCTACGTACGTAGAGAGCGATCGATATAGCTGCTGAAGGGGTCACGTGAAGTACCACGTGACACCGCGTTGGCGGTGGTGGTTTCATCCGTCTTGATCTCCTACCCCCACTTTTCATGGGGCCCGAGACCAACTCTCTCTCCTTGCTTGAACTGCCTATCAGCCTCTTCCCTTGTTTGGCAGCAATCCCAGTAGAAGGGCACCCGCCTAGGGGGCCACAGCGGAGGCTTTTTGCGCCCTAGGGTCAGAAGACCTGAAGCTTTCCCTTACCCAGCTTAGTTTCCCCCCAGCATTAATCTAGTCTAGCTACGTAGCTTTAGAACGGAAGTAGGGATTTCCAATACAATACAATACTACGTCCGACAAATTTCCGGACCAGATGGTCAACGGATAATCTACTCGTATAGGAACGTCCCTCGGTGAATCTAATACCCAAAACCAAAAACAGCCGGCCGGCCAGCCGGGCCAGCCAGCCAGCGTGAGATGACCGAACGTGGACAGAGATGTCAAGAGAAAGAGCAGAGCAGATTAGAATGAAACAAAAACAAAAACACTATCAGTCAAAAGACAAATCTAGACGACTGGATAACATGGCAACGGCAACAGATTGACCACCCTCCTGAGAAAAATCACCCTGCAAAAAATAGAGAAAGATTCGACGCGCCGCTTTTTGCCAGTCTAGTGCCCCCATTTCCCTGATGACAATTAGATGTTATATGAGATGAAGTCAGATGATGAGGAAAAGTCTCGTCGTCGTCACGTCTTTCCAGATTTCAAATTTGGTCGTCTCACGACGCGACACGAACATGACATGACAAGCCTTGCCACGATTTGTCATGACAACGAACGGACAAAGATTCACTCGCGGAACATCCAGCGCAAGAACTTGGCGTCGATGGGAGGACACTGGACCTCGTCGTCGTCGTCGTCGGCGGCGCCGGCCTCGTCCATGGCCTCCCTCGTGGCAGACGCGTCGAGCGCGAACATGTTGTGGCCCTTCTCAAAGTAGCTGCGGATGACGTTCCACTGCAGCTCCTCCTCGTCCGAGTCCGTGGCGGCGATGACCTTGTCGAGCCACGGGTTCATGTCCATCTGCTGGCCCGTCTGCCCGTCGTCGCGGATGTCGCCGAGGATCGAGCCCAGCTTGTTCAGTGGCAGCGGGTTTGGGTTCGTGACGTGGAAGATGCGCGGGCTCCGCTTCGTGCCGGACTGCGGCGGCTGCTGCGATGGTTGCGGCCGGGTCTCGGTCCGGGAGAGGTTGTTGATAACCGACACGAGGTAGTTGACCGGCAAAAAGTCAATGACAAAGTCACCCGGTATCGATCCCAGCGTCGGCACCGAGCCGTATTTGACCATGCTCGCCACCATGCTCCGGACAAAGTCGTCCTTCGGCTCCTGCACGTTGGTCGCCGTGCTGGCTGTCACCGCGGACGACCGGAAGATGGTGACGGCGAAGCCTCGTTCGGCCGCTTGCGTGAACAGCATCTCCGACACCCACCGGCTCTTGAGGTAGCCGGGCTCGTCCGTCTCCTCCGGAGAGAAGTGCGTCGCGGCTTCCTCGCCAAAGGCGATCGTCTCGCGCGTGCGCTTGGTCAAAGGCCAGGCTTGCAGGTGCGGCACGCTCCACGTCGAGAGGAAGTTGATCTGCGTCAGACGTCGTCCCAGCGCGGCAAGCTCGACGAGGTCCATGATCGACTCGACGTTGACTCGCTTGAGATCCCAGTACGACTTCAGAAGCGAGACCTGAACGCCGAGGTGGTAGATGGCATGGATCGTCTCGCCCAGTTTGCGGAAGGCCCGCTTTTCGAGCCCACAGCTCGGCTCCGTCAGAGATCCTGGCACGCATCGGGTTCGGGAGGCCAGCGTTTCCTCGGTCAATCCACGGCCGAAGAGACGGTATTGATGGAACTTCGTCACGATGTTCTGGAAGTCGACCGGCCTGAACGTGCCCAGGAGATGGACCGTCGTTGCCGGTTCCGATGTGAGCAGGCTTGCCAGCATGTGCAGACCAACAAATGACTCGACCTGTTACCATCCCCAAGTCAGCTTCATGTTCTCTGCCACATAACGACACGAACAGCCAATTTGAAAACTCACCCCAGTCAAGAGAACCTCGGTAACGTCCGACGGCCGTTGGCGCCGTGCCCCATAGGGAACCATGTAGCGCCGGTCGTTCGGGAGTGCCGTCTCGTGAGCCCAATGTATCTGTCCACTTGTAGCCGCTTCTTTCTTCTCCGGCGCCTTCTTCTCCTCAACCTTGACCTTCGACTTTGGCTTCGCCCGGGATGAGCGCTGAATGGCCGACGCGACCCCCTCGGGCGTTGGCGCCTTGAAGAGATCGGGCAGCAAGGGCTGAGTCTTGAGCGTCCTCTTGATCTTCGCCTGGAGTCGCAGTAACAGGATGCTTTGACCACCGAGCTCGAAGAAGTTCTCCGTCGGTGCAATGTTGCGCTCCTTCGGCAGCTTCAGTATCTCTCGAAACATCTCCGTCACCTGGCTTAGCAGCTCGACGTCCATACTCTTCGCCGACTTGGCAGGCGGAGCCTGAGGTGTCGTGGGATAAACCAGATCCAGACTCCGCTTGAGGAGGTTCTGAAGGTCCACCTTGCCGCCAATCGTCACGGGCAGGCTGTCCAAGAACTGATACCCGCTCGGCAGCATGTACTCGTTCAGATGTTGACGGAGCCTCTTGTGTAAGCCGCTGACAAAGTCTTTGCTCTTGGCAGCGTCGAGTCGCTCCTTTGGCACGATGAAGGCGATCAATTGGCGGTTGTCCCCGAGGCTTGCGTCTTCCTCCTCCATCGGCCTTGCTAAGACCGACAGGTCAACAAGCGCGGAGCCGCTGACGGGGGCCTCAAGGTGAATTCTCTGCTCGACCTCGCCGAGGTCGATTCGGAAGCCTCGAAGCTTGATCTGCTTGTCGCCTGCGATCCGCCCGTGGAACTCCAGTTGTCCGTCCGGAAGGAACCGTCCCCTGTCCCCTGTCCTGAACAGCTTGGTCCAGCCTCTTGCACGGTCCTCGGCCGAGGCGAAAGGATTGTCGACAAAGGCGTTCGAGTTGGCCTGCGGCCGGTTCAGATAGCCAGCGCCGACCTGTGCGCCACCGACGCAGATCTCTCCGATCATCCCCTCGGGCAGAGGGTTCAGGGCGGAATCGAGGACGTAGTGACGACAATTCTTGAGCGGAAATCCGATAGGGATGCTCGTGCTGCCATGGTCGGGGTAGAGGACCTTGTGGATTGTCGTCTGCACCACCACTTCGCTTGGACTCCAGGTGTTGTAGGCGGTCGCGAGCGTTTCCAGGTCGTAGAAGGCCTTGGCCACTCGGACCGGCAGGCGCTCGCCCGCAAAGAAAGCCACGCGGTAGTCCTTGCATCGGCGCAGAGTGTCCCGAGCCTGGTCGAGCAACAGCGAGAACTGAGTGGGGGTGAAGTAGGTGAAGGTGATCCTCGATCGCTGCATGAACCGAGCCAACTCGGCGGGATCTTTTCGAATCTCGCTCGTGGCCACACAGACGGTACCGCCAGACGTCAAGGCAGAAAAGACCTGGACGATCGACAGATCGAACGAGAGCGACGACTGCTGCAGGAAGCGATCATGGGGACCGAAGTCGTAGTCCTGGGCGAGGGTGCTCAGCATTTGCCGGGTGTTCGACTGCGTCAAGACGACGCCCTTGGGTTTCCCCGTGCTTCCCTAGATTGCGGTGTCAGACTGTAGCTTCCCCTGCGCGTCGATCGAAAAAGACTTACCGATGTGTAGATGGTGTAGAACGGGTCTCCGCCAGAGGCACGACCGATCTCGGCTTTGCGGGTGGTCACGGCGGCCGAACTGATTTGAAGGAGACGAGGCGAGACCTCTGCCTTCGAGCTCACGACCCTTGCGACTTCCTCAAGGCCGTCTCCAACCAAGATGACGCTCGTGTTGGAGTCAGATGCCATGAACGAAAGTCTTTCCGTGGCGAATTCAGGATCCATCGCGACGTAGCCACAGCGGTTGAGCAGAATTGCCATTGCCGAGGCAATTGCATCGGCCCCAGGGCGGCACAGCAGCCCAACATGCTGTCCTGGCATCACTCCCGCTTCTCGAACGGCGTACCCGATCCTTTGCGCCTTGTCGATGAGATCCTTGTAGGTGATGGAGCCACCGGCCGAGGTAGTGATCGCGAGATGATCTGGATGGCTGTCTCCCTCACGGACGATCTTCTCCAGAACAGACAAGTCGTTCCACGGGTTCTCTGCGACCGTCGTGTTCCACAACTTGGCGGACTGCATCGCCATCTCTTGAGCCCCGCACATCGCGATCTCGGGGATGGGTTGCCGATGGTCTTTGACGACGCTGGTGAGGAAGGTGACAAAGTTCTCGAGGAAACGCTCCATGTCGTCACCGTCGTACAGCGTGGAGGAGCTCTCAAGACGGAGGTGCAGGCCCTTTTCGGGGTCCTCCATTGCTTCCAACGCAATTTCGCAAGCAGTCGGTATGTCTTCCGTGGCCACATCGTACGCCTGGAAGTCGCGGGTCGAGATGACGGGCATCTTGCCATGAATCTGGTAGTTCACCGCCACCTGTCCGATGGGGGAGTAGCTGGGATCCTTTTCCGTGCTGACGGCGTCGACGATGGCGTCGAACGACAGCTCGCTGTGAGCCATCGCTTCCAGGGTGTTCGTCCTGACGGCCTCGAGAAGCTGGTCGAAGCTCACGTCAAAGTCGTGGAGGCAGCGAACCGGAATCATGTTGGTGAAGAAGCCGAGAACGTCGTCCACATCTGGATGGGGGCGGTTACCGTCAACCATGAGCACGGTGAGGTCCTTCTCTTCCGTGTATCGGTAGTGGAAAGCCCGGAAGGCCGTGAGCAAGAACTGGAAGGGAGTGGTTGCGGTTCGTCCGCAGATACGCTTTAAGCGGCCCAGTATAGGCAGTTCGAGCGTAGCCCGGTGGATGGATCTCTTGAAGTCGTTCTGCGTGGGCCGCTCGGCCTTGGCGAACGGAAGCAGAGTGCCGACCTTCGGTGCGCCGAGCAGCTTCTCCTTCCAGTACTTGACATGTGTCTCGACAGCACCGGATTGCAGATGGGCATTGTGCCAGAGAGTAAAGTCTGCATAGAGAAGCCGAGGTGGAGGGACGGCATCGGCGTTCTGCTGGATGGCGAGTGCATCGTATATAGCCATGAATTGCTCGAAGATCGTCTTGGAGCTTCCGCGGTCGATGGAGATGTGATGGTAGATCGAGACAAGCGCATACTCTCGTCCTGCGAGCTTGAACAGCGTCGACCTCATAACCTCGCCTTCCTCGATGTCGAGCTCGGCCTTGTTGAGACGGGCGGTGTAGAGCTTCAAGACGGCCTCGGGGTCCCTCTCGGCGGAGAGGTCGACCTCAGGCAGCTCCAGGTCGATTTGATCGACGGTGGCCTGTTCGGCAAAGTCATCGCCCTCGAAGTAAGCGGTTCGAAGGATCTCGTGACGGCGTCGGAGTTCCTCGAAGGCTTTTCGCATGATATCAACGTCGGGTGTGCCCGTCATGCGCACGGTGACTGGCAGGTTGAGCATCGACTTGTCCTCCAGGAAGTTGTGCATGAACCAGAGTCGGCGCTGGAAGGAAGACATGGGAAGGTTGGCTGGGCGCTCGGCCTTGACAAGTGCCAGCCGATTGGGATCAATCGTGTCTTCGGCACGGCCAGAAACATCTTCGGCTTGGGCCTGGGCACCAGCGTCACTTCCTGTGGTCGCCGAACGATCAATCAAGCTTGCGGCCTTTGTCAATAAGGCCGTGATCGTCTTGGCTCCAAGCACATCGAACAGAGGAATCTCGACACCAGCAGCCTTGGCGAACCACTTGCGCAGCTCGACGGCGACGAGAGAGTCCAGTCCATATGCCGACAAGGGGTTGCCCGGCTGGATGGTGTCAGCACCGATGCCCAAGACCGTCGCAAGCTTCTCGATGAAGGCAGCGGTCATCAGCGAAAGGCACTCGTCCATGTCCTTGGCCGACCGCAGAGAGACGACCAGGTTCTTCCCGGCCTCTGTCGTTGCGCCGGCACCGTTGTAGTCGTGGTTTACATATAGATTGCGAAGGCTGGCCTTTTCACACCAGTAGTAGTCCTGCTTCTTGAGGTTCAGACCCGTGATGGTCTGGTGAAGCTCAAGGCCGCGAGCATCGATGGTAACGCTGCAGTCGGCCGTGACGGCTTCTTCGACCTGGTACATCAGTTCCTCCTCATTGACGCCGTCGTATCCTAGTCGTTCCATGATCGATTGTAGCTCTGCATTTTCGGCCACGGCGCCGACACCGACGATCATGCCGCAGTTCATTGTCGAGCCCTTGAGGCCATTCTCTCGCCGGTGCCGCATGAGGGCGTCCAAGTAGCAGTTTGCGGCGGCGTAGTTGGCTTGGGCCTTCGTCCCGACTGCTCCGGAGACGGACGAGAAGCAGACGAAGAAGTCGAGATCCGTTTCCAGAGTCGCCGTGTGGAGGTTGTGAGTGCCTTGCACCTTGGGTCCGACGCTGGTCGTCCATTGCCGATAGGTCATGTGCTCCAGAGGCGTATCTTGGAGTACCATCGCGGCTTGGAAGACGCCGGCTAGATCTTTCCCGATCGACTTGGTGCAAGACCTGACGGCGTAGTAGTCGGCGATGTCACCCCGGTGTATCGACACCTGGACACCTCGCTTCTGGAGCCACGAGACTGTGGCTTGGGCCTCTGGACGATCGGCGCCTGACCGGGAGAAAAAGGCCAGGTTCCTGGCGCCCTTTCGGTACATCCACTCCGACAGTGTCCGGCCCAGGCCGCCCAACCCACCGACCAGAAGGTAGGTCTTGTTGGATTTGAAGAGTGGCCTATGGCGGTACGACGGGGGGAGGACTGATACCAAGTCTCTCTCGCCTGGAACCAGAACCACCTTGCCGATGTGTTTGCCGGCTTGCACCGAGCGGAAAGCCTTCTCGACCTCGGCGTAGGAATACTCGACCAATGGCGCCGGTGGGGCGATGACGCCTTGTTCGACGAGACTGCCGCACTCCTTGACGATTCGGGAACCCAGGGAGATGTTCTTCTCGTAGATCGTAGCCAAATCGACGGATGCGAACATGACGTTTCGTCGGAAGGGCTCCATATCGACCTTGGCTTTGTCTTGGATGTCCCGCTTGCCAATTTCGACGAAGCGGCCAAAGGGAGCGATCGCCGCCCAGCTTGCTTCCAGCAACTTGCCGGCTAAACTGTTGAGGACGACATCGACGCCTCGATTGCGGGTGATCTTCATCGCTCCTGCGAGGAACGAGTCGTCGCGGCTGGAGAAGATCTGCTCGTCCTTCAAGCCAAGGTGGTCCTTGAGGAAATCCCGCTCGCTCTGAGAAGCCACCGACGCAATGGTATATGCTCCAATGTGCTAGAGAGCAAGTCAGCCACATTTATTCAATGGCATCAAGGATAGATACCAACCTTGGCATATTGAACCGCCATTTGTCCAATCGGTCCAGCGGCCGAATGTATGAGAACGCTCTCCCCTGTCTGCAGACGAGCAACGTCCTTCAGAGCGTAGTATGCGGTGGTAAGGCTGAGGGGAAGCGATGCCGCCACCGAGAACGGTAGGTCATGGAGCTTGTAGCACAAGGAAGCTGGATTCCGTACGAACCGCTGGTGAGACCCCTGCTGAGGCCGCCACACCAGAACTCGGTCGCCAACACTGAAAGCGTCACCAACTTGCTTGCCCTTATTGAGAACAACTCCGGCGCATTCGCCACCTGCAAGGCGTTAGCCATCTGACTGCTATGGTTGAGAGGGATGGTACCGCACCAAGCTTGAACCCTTCGACCGTGCCGGCAGCGGTGTTGATGTCTGTGGCGTTCAGACCAGAGGCCTTGACCTCGATTTCGAGTTCATCATCGGCGAGCGGAGCACTGAGCGACTCTTGGTCGTGTTCGAAGCCCAAAGTTTCAAAGAGGCCTACTTCGCCGATCTTGAGGGAAAGTGCTCGAGACTGGATGAAAGGCTCGAGACGAGGCTTGCGACGGGCGCCGTTCCTCAACTTGCAGTTGAGGTCATCGTCCGCCTCGATCCGAGGGACGAACAGGCATCCGTCCCTCTCAGCAATCTCTTCCTCCTTCATGCCGGGATCGAGAGCTTGCAAGACGCGCCGAGAGACGTGGTCGCCATCCGATGCCTGCGGCAGATCGAGGACGACGAGCTTGAGCTGCTCGTTTTCGCTTCGAGCTGACCTGGCTAGACCGACGACGATGGCTTGCTGCGGGCTTGGGGCATCCATGCTCGCTCCCTACAAGATTATATCGTCAGCTCGTTAAGCCGCTGTCGTTCCTTGCCTGAGGTGGCTACCTTCAGAACCCAGACTATGTTTCGATCCGAGCGCGTGAGCAGCCGCTTCGCCATTTCAAAATGGGTAGATTCGCCAGCCGAGCCCTCGAAAAACATGTTTTCATCGAGGCTTGCCAGGACCACAACGTCCTTCGGGATCTGGACCTCGCCCCGGGCAACTTCGCCGAGCGTGGCCTTGGAAACTTGAGCACCATGCGCTCGCTGAATGGACGAGGATACCGCTTCCGTAAAGTCCGAGCAATTGGAAGCAATGACTATCAGCAGCGGGTCGGAGACACCAGACTGAATCGGACTCGTCCGCCAGGCGCTGATATTCGTTGCTTGGAAGAGAGGCGCCATGTCTGCCATGTCAAACCCGGTTTGGGTGCTGATGACATAGCCGGTCGATTTCAGCAGCGTCTTGACGTCCATCCGGGGCTCCTCGCCGACGATGACGAGGTCATACTCTCCCTGGAGAGGTTCACGAAGCTCAACCAAGCCGGCCCATTCCTCTGCCACTTTCTCGATCGCTGGCGACTGTGGCTGGACGGTGGATGAGACGGTCAACTTTTGGAAACGACGGCGCTGCTCGTTACGGCCACCGAGATGGCTCAAGGCTTCTCGTACCGCATCCGGGTTTGAAGTGAGATGTAGGATCTTTGCATCCGGATGCTGATGGGCGAAGAGGTCGACGAGCTCGTCCGTGGTTCGGTTTTCGGTCGCTTCCTGCTTCTCACCAAGGAAGTCAAAGGCCGGCTGCCACCTGACCCGGAAGAAGAGGGAGCGCCCAAGGCCGTCCGTGACGGTCTCCTTGCCAAGCGCCGTGACCTCCAGCCCTTCAATGTCGACGAGGAGGTCGCCAGAATGCGCTTCTTGAATATGCAGCTGCGAAACGGCAACCCTTGGGCCAGAGAGGTCCACCTCCGAGCAGGTGCGGAAACGCTGCTCGACGTCCGGCCTCTCCATGTTTCCGATCAGCTTCCCTGACAGGCGCAAAGACCGAACGAAGGTGGGAACAAAGGGCTCGTCGAGCGGCCTCCCCAGCCTTCCCTCGAGCGCGGCGAAGATAGGGTGGAAAGATGCGTCGAGAAGGGCAGGGTGGAGAACGCAAGCATCCGCAGGCGAGTGGCCCACATCGGCGGCACGGAAAGCCAACGGCGCAACAGCGACGCCAGGCCCCGATTCAACGTCGCCCGAAATGAGCTGGAAATGATCGCCGTACTGGAGGCCCAGCGCATGCAAGCTTCTGTAGTGCTTGGTGGCGGGTATCGACCGGTCCGTGAGCTGCTCGAGGTCGTGGAAGGAACGACGGCTCGGGGCGCTCTCGATGGAAGCAGACGCGCCTCGTTCGACGGAGATGAGACCATGGCAATGATCGTGGCATCTCTCGCTATCGTCGTACGAGAAGAGGGCAAACTCGTACCACGTGTCCGATACGTTCTTCGCCGACACCTTGGCGGGCGCGAGTTCGAGAATGACCTCCGTGCCGACATCGTGATCCGGTAGGGCCAAGGCGGATTTGACCACGATATCCTTCAGCATCATCTGCTTGATGTCCGCCCAGTTGCCCTCGAGGCGGATGGCCGCCTCGATGGCCATGGCGATGTAGCCAGCGGCGGGGAAGATCGTCCTACCTTCGATTTGGTGGCCCGTCAGCCACGGAATCTCCTTCGGGCGCAAGTAGTTCCTCCATCGGGGACGTGTGGCGACCGAGCCGGGCACGCGTGCTCCCAGCACGGTGTGGCGGTCGCTTCGTTGACGGTGCTCCTTGATGAACCGAGTCTCGGCCCAGTATCTGGAGTGGTCCCAGGAGTAGCTTGGGATATCACGGAGTCGAGAGGCAGACATGACCTTGGAGAGGCTGCCATCTGCCGAGCGGTAGATGTCGCTGTTGACCGCGCTCAGGTCGACGGGATAACCGAGCGAGAAAAGCTGGCCGGCGGTGCCAAGGAGACACTGGTAGTCGGGAACGGCGCGGGTCAACGACGCCAGATAGGGAACCTCGGTCTGGATGGACGACATGACCTGTCTCGCAGGGCCCTTCAGGGCCGCGTGAGGGCCAATCTCGAGGAGCACATCGATGTTCTTCTGATCCGTATCGTCCAAGAGGATACCGGTAAGGGCATCAGAGAACCTGACCGTACCCGTCATGTTGGCGACCCAGTAGTCGGCGCCCATCTTGCGGTGGTCTGCAACTCGAGCCGTGACGCTGGAGAACATCCGATGCTTCGCCGGCTCGCCCGCAAAAGTCTTGTGGTTTTCGAGCGCGCTTCTGTAACCCGGTGCAAGCGGGAACATGTGGTGAGAGTGGAAGGCTTGAGCGACCTGGAGCTGACGAGCGAAGACCTTTCTGGCGGTGAGCTTCTCTTTGATCTCGACGATGGCATCTTCGTCGCCAGAAAGGGTGATGCTCGAAGGGCTGTTGACGGCGGCGATGCCTGCGCGTCCCTTGTAGGGCGCCAACTCTGCGGAAGCCTCTGGCTCGGTCAAACCGACCGCCATCATCGCCCCACGAGCGCTCGTGGCGTCCGAGGAGCCGTTGGACATGTAAAGGCCGCGGTAGTAGGCGGCGATGATGGCATTTTCAAACGAGAGGATGCCAGCAGCGTAGGCGGCACCCATCTCGCCGGACGAATGGCCCACTGTGGCGGACGGAGTGATGCCCCAGGCCGCGAGTTGGTCCACGATGGAGAGCTGCAAGGCCGTGCAGATGGGCTGCGAGAATTTCGTCTCGGCCAGTCGCGTAGTCTCCTTTGTCTTGTGAAGTTCATCTGAGTAGAGACAGAATTGGCGTCATCGGTCTTCAACACCTTTCTACACGTGGGGAAAACAGATGGTGAAGAGTGAGGGCGAGATCAAACGTACCGATAACAGACCAATCCGGAGCATCGGGAAGACGCCCGAGGACATCGTCGCAACGCTGCAGGGTTTGCCTGAAAAGAGGGGATTGTTCAATCAGCTGGCGGCCCATGGCGAACCATTGAGCCCCTTGGCCGGTGAAGACGAAGCCCAGTCGCGGCTTGACGTCCTCGGCGGGACCCCAGGCCGCCGATGGCGGCGGTGTCAGCAGATCCTTAATGAGCGTCTCGCGGCAGTCGCCGACGGCAAACGAACGGTAGCGATGCATGGATCGCCTGGTGCTGAGGGTGTACGCCAGATCCAAGACCTTGGCGTCGGTGGAACTCTTGAGATAGTCAGCAAAGCTCGTCGCCAGTAACTTACCTGCGTTCTGGGAGTGAGCAGATAGGGGAACGATGTAGGATCGACCAGAGACGGCCGGCGTCTCGGTCGTGTCGCAGGCAGGCAGGGCCTTGATGACCGGCTTCGGCGGCACGTAGGCATCCAGGACGACGTGAGCGTTGGTGCCGCCGTAGCCGAAGGAGTTGATGCTCGCGCGTCGTGGTCCATCACAGGCTGGCCAGTCCATCGTCTTGGTCGGCACCTGGATCTTCCAGTTCTCGAAGTCGATGTTCGGGTTCGGATTGTTGAAGTGCATGTTGGGTGGGATCTGGGCCCGGTCCAAGGCCATGGTAGTCTTGATCAAGCCGGCCAGACCGGAAGCTCCTTCGAGATGGCCGATGTTGGACTTGATGGAACCAACGATCAGAGGCTGCTGGCGCGACTCGGCGAAGAAGGCACCGATCGCTTGCGTCTCGCGAGGATCACCTGCTGCCGTGCCGGTGCCATGCGCCTCGAAGTACTGGGTGTCGGCAGCGTTGAGGCCGGCATCGCGATACGTACGACGGATGAGCGCCTCCTGAGCCTCGGGCGCCGGGAGGGTGATGCCCTGCTTCCTGCCGTCGTGGTTGGCACCGGTGGCCCGAACAACTGCTCGGATGGTGTCGCCGTCAGCCTCGGCCCGGCTGGAGCGCTTCAGGACGACGGCGCAGATGCCCTCGCCCCGAACGTAGCCGGATCCGGCGGCATCGAAAGTGCGGCAACGTCCATCGGTCGAGAGCATTCCAAGATCGGTCATGGTGATGAAGATGTTGGAATCGAAATGCAATGCAGACCCAACGACGATACACTGATCCGTCCAAGTCAGCCGTGGGTTCAAGGCCGGACTTTATGATTCGCATCTTGGATACACACCATTTCTGACTCGTCGCTCTTCAGCGATTGGTTGCCCAAATGGAAGCCTACGAGCGAGGACGAGCAGGCAGTATCAATGGTGAGGCTTGGCCCATGCAAGTTGTAGAAGTACGAGATCCTGTTCGCCAAGATGGACCTGCCGGTGCCTGAAGGAATGAATGTCAGGAGCCAGATCTAGCGCTCGTATGGAATACCGAACACTTGCCGGTGACCGTGTACTTCGGGTAGTACTCCAAGTCTTTGGTGATCATGGCGTCGTAGTCGTTGGTGAAGCTGCCACAGTACACCGCCGTCTGGGATCCGCTGATCTCGGCCATCGTGATGCCGGCTGTTTATCGTGCAAGCAGCACCGATCAGCGGGAGTCTCGAGTCGGAAGGTGTGCGATGCAGGCCATCTCTGACATACCATTCTCCAAGGCTTCATAGACCACCTCGAGCAGAAGACGCTGCTGCGGATCCATAGCTTCGGCCTCCTTCCCGGAGATGCTGAAGAAGCCGGCGTCGAAATCGGCAAGGTCCTGCTCGAGGAAGTAGCCATACCGAGCATTCGTCTGTGGGTCCTTGGCGTCAGCCTTGGCCCCGATATCAAACACATCGCAGAGCGAAGAGACGGCCACGGACGGTTCCCTTGTTGGTGCCGTCAGGATGATAGTACGCGTCGACGTTGTATCTCTCGCGCGGCATCTTCCTCTGCACATCCTTCTGCGTCTCGATGTTCTCCCAAAGCTTGCTCGGGTTCATCGCCCCCGGGACCCGACATGCGAAACCGACGATGGCGGCGGGGTCGGCGTCGCCGCCACCGCCGGTCGCGCGGGCCTGATCCGTAGTCGCTGCCGGCATCGTGTCGGGCGACTCTCGGGGTCAAGGAAGCGTTGCAAGAAGCCTGGCGTCTAAGTTCTCTGTCGGTGCGTGTCGGGTCGCGGGAGGTAGGAGAGAACGTCGTCCAAAGTCACAGCGTTCGGATCATTCGTCGGGTACAACGAAGGCAGTGAGGTCTTGAAAAGCGGTGGAATTGGCTCCTATATACGTCGATTCAACCAACAGCCCATCCCATGTGCCCCTCCTGTCGGCGGAGAGCACGGTCAAGGGTAGCTCCTGTCAGCGACGGCCCCCAGCGGACGACCATCCCCAAACGGGCGGCGTCAACGCTGGATGCCATCACATCCAGAGGCAACCCCCTGGAAGGGCTGTCTCGTCGATCCGGCGAGGCACGGAGGAGGTGGAAAGCTCCCACTCCAATCCAACCAAGCCCTTCCCCCCACCCTAAGCAAGAGAACCGCGGTAAGCTGAGATGCCATCGCACACGCAACAAGGCCTCCTGGAGATACAGATGACAAATGCCAGACCACTCAACTGCGGGCACGGTTCAGCCAGCTCGCCGTGGCCGTTGTAGATCGCCAGGGGATATCGCAGTCCGCTATTCTCGTCCCGACTCGACCAGGCTCCGCGCCTGGACGGGTCCCTGCCACAAGCTCGCTGCCGGAGACACGTGTCGACATTGGATATTCCCTGGTGCAACAGAACATGGCCCCGATCGACGGGATGGGTGCCTTGCATTAGCCTCATTGGATCTGCTGAGCAAGAACTTCTTGCCAACTGGGATCCCAAACGCAGGATTTGCCTCGGTCCTCCGGTTCTCTTCGGGGGTTTTCTCGAGACTGCGGCCCGGTGAAACTGTGCTCAGCTCAGCGCCGGTGTTACGGTAGCTTTCCTGTGGCCGAAGAGCCTAAGTGAACCAAATATCAGCCTATACCGTATGCAATCTGCGTAGCACGAACTACCCTCGGCCACGCCTGAGACTCGCGGTTCCTGAGGGTGGGAACGTTGTCTCGCGAACTTCGCCGTTGACGGTGGTTGCGTTGGATCTATTACAGTACCTCGGTACGGAGTAAAATTATGTTACCTACCATAGCCCCCTCGTACGTTACGTACCGTACGGAGTATTTCGTACCAGGATTTAGCCGTGACGTGAAGAATCCGATTACATTGGTACGGTCACTGCTTGAGAAACACTTCAACCACCGTGGTCGTACTTTCTCACCCAAGCAAAGGATGACGTATGTACGTGGAGTTGAAGAGGACCCTACCTCGTACAGTGTCGCGGGCGTACGAACATTTGCGCGAGTAGGTACGTATGTACGGAGTACATACGTACATCACGCGCAGTCGGTCAAGCCAAGAGGCTACAGTACCGTGTTGGGCACTACGTAGCCCAACACGTCGTACCGTACTATATAGGTGTGGCTGCGCGTGATCTGCTTAGTCAG
Organism: Lichina pygmaea; assembly: GCA_963422465.1. Classification (NCBI taxonomy): domain Eukaryota; kingdom Fungi; phylum Ascomycota; class Lichinomycetes; order Lichinales; family Lichinaceae; genus Lichina; species Lichina pygmaea. The sequence continues at coordinate 2,039,570 of OY730175.1, read as the reverse complement.
CCCTACAGGCTTGGCTAAGCGATGTACTCCGTACGATACCAGTACCTTTCCGGTCTATCTTATCAAGATCTGATTAGATCGCGATCCACCACATTGAACACTTTACGGTGGAGGCAACCCAAGGCTCCAAAGAGGGCATTGTCCACAAGATGAACGTCAAAGAATATGTTAGAAGCCCACAAACCCCCATGATACCATGGACGTACGTATCCACCGTACCGGTACGGTATATGACGACCAAAGGTCCCGATCCCGCGGTAGGGCCAGCCTTACAGTACGTGCAGAGCCGCCACGGCCGAATCCCTCCCCAACGCCTCCGAAGTTCGAACAGAAACTTGACGAAAGTAATCAGTTGCAAGAGCCAACAGTCCTTGGAGATGGAAGCACGACTCATCCCCCTGCCGTTCGCATCCCGAGACCAAGGCCACGCGGGTGATGGCTGCAACGGAAAGGAGAGCCCGCACTTGTCTTCGCGCCGAAGCTGTTGGCCACCATCCTTGATGGGCATGACCCGGGTTCGGAAGGATAGTTGGTGAGTGGCAGAGTGGGAGTTGGGTCGTCAGATTGGACATTTCCTCGATCACGTTACTGGAGAGGCGCGAATCATCAGTAATTTATGCGGTTACGGCGGTTGGCCCTGACACTCGGCTTAGGCTGGCCCGATGGTAAGCTGACTAGATGCGTCGACAGTCCCGCAAAGCTGTTCTGCTGACACGCTCGAATACCGACCGAGACCCCGCACTCTATTCTTTCAGACATTCGCCCACAAAGTGGACTCCTTCGTCTGGCGACGAGTCTGTTCTGAGGAGGGCCCTCGACGACGTCAAACCGGATTTGCGCCTCTTTCCGGAGAAGAAGGAGAAGGAGGAGAAGAAGAAGAAGAAGAAGAGGAAGGATTCGAGATGAAGGCAGCTATACGTGAACTCGGCGACGATCTTGTGCTGTACATAGTTCCGTCGCCATCTCGGATCAGCCAGGATAGATGCGGACGCGAGGTGGGCAAGGTTGTGACGGTCTTGCTGTCCGGGGCAACAATCTTTGCCGAGAGGTTGTGGTCGGCAGTCATTTCCAAGGCTCGCATCATCGTGTTGAAGCCGCCAGTCCCTACGAGACGGGACAGGCCATCGGTGGGACATGTTATACCAACCAAGGTCCGATCTTATGTGCCAAGAACTGCACATAGAGCGCCGAACCGGACCTCCCGCCCATGTTGAATGTTGGATGCACGCCATCGCCTGAAACAACGCAGTCGATGTGGCGCAGATAAATACCAAACCTATTTTTGGAGGGCAGAGTCAGCTTCACCGAGCAGATCTCTGCTGAGCAAAGGAGTCGTATATCGTGGCCGTGGACCAGCGACCGTTGCGAGGGCATGCAACGACAGACAGTATTGTTGGCCGCCGCTGCGTACTACTGTCTTTCGTCCCGTTCTCTGGGAGCAGCTTACCAAGGAGCCTACTTCCTCCGCCCCCGCCTTACATGCAACGAGGGCCGTGAATTGGCCATGCCTGGCGAGACATGCTGTTAGCCCGTGGATCGCCAAGCTTGACCCTGTTGGAGCATACTGAACCTTCTCGTCATCTGCCTAGGTAGAATAGGCGGGTGATGTCACCCGCCGTGCCACATCAGGGGCCTTCAATATCTTCCGGACGCAGTCGACAAAGCCATTTGAGTCGTCCGACACCAGTGGCACCCCTGTAGTAACAACTTCAAGGCCGACATTCATCAACCCGAGACTTGACGACAACATGACAGAAGCCAACAAAAGCGAGCGTTTCCCGGAATGCTCGAACGGATGATCACAACAGGCAAGAACGACGACAGCTTGGCGGTGGTGAGGTGAGGTGACGAACTCACTGGCCTTGACGACTCATAGACCCCATTCGTTTAACGCCCTTTAGAGCCCTGCTGCTCGGTAGACAAGACGTGCTGTCCTTCTGCGCGGGGGCCAAAGCTGTCGCTCCGGATGATCGTGAATCTCGCACTCGGGCCGGCATGCTGAGCAGTTTGCCAGTCCACTTGCGGAGCTTTGTCGTGATCGATCCGTAATCGTCCAGAAGGCCGCTCGAGTCCCGCACCTGGCTGAGGTCACACGAAAGATCCAGAAAAAGGGCATCACGCATTCCCATCATTGCATCGCCCCAGCTCGAAAGCGTGGACTCCTTAGACCTACCGTACCTGTGGGCCGAGATCGACGCTGTGCGACGGAGCCCGACGGCGGAGACCTACCGTACCGCCCGTACCCTACGGTACCGTAACGGTCAGTCAGTATTGGTACATTCTCCGAGGCATTGGCCTCCGCCACCTGTGGCTCACGGAGCCGAATTGGCTTCGACACGTCGAGGAGCTGAGGACACACACACCAGACGTGCTCATGGGTCGAAACGATTGTCATTTGTCTGATCATGTCCCATCTGATGGCTAAGGTAGGTTCTGTACCGCGACCGCTGGGCTGCAACCCAATCGACCCATCGTCGTAGCAGTTTCCAAGGTCGACGAATCCACTCGAGTCCAAGAGTATACATGTTGATAGAAAATCCGAGAACGATGGATGGATTGATCAGCGCGCACGTGGACTCGGGCGAGAGATGACCGTGATATCCAATGACCTCGTCTCCATGAAGATAACAAACGATGAAAGGGCCCTTTCTCGGGCTTTGGAACTTTCAGGCTCCACCAAGCACGTGCAAGAACGAAAGGGACGAGCACTCATCGTGCTGCGACGACGCCGATAGTCGGAGGAAAGGGACGTATGTACAGTGCGGGACAAGCAGCAGGCAACAAAAGCGGGCGGAGAGAAAAAGAGTAGCACCCAACAAGCAGCATGATACAGGTGGTGGTGGAAAGGTCAAGCTTCTCAGAAGCCAGGAGGAGGAGGAGGAGGAGGAGGAGGAGGAGGGGAAGGACAAGATGGCGACGTGCGTAGTTCGACCAGGATGAGACGACGCAGAACCAAACGGAAGGAGCGGCCGGGGTTGCCGCGCTCTGTACTTGAAAGTAGTGCCCATGTAATATTGGTAATAGTAGAAGAAGAGCGGTGGCCAGCGGGGAGCTCGTCCGGCCGTTGGGAAAGACAAAAGTGCACGGCTGGTTCATCGTAAGTAGGGAAAGTTGGCGGGCACAATGGCGAGAGGGATGGTAGATGGCTCTACCCCTCTCTTGCAACAACCGCAGAAGCAGAGGATGGAGTGATGAGCGGACTAGGGGGTCAGAGGTGAGGAAGAGCAGGAGAGAGGGAGAGAGGAAGTTGAGAAGCAAAGAAGATGATTGAGAACATCTACATCAATTCACATTCAGCCAAGTGAGCCGTCGACGTATGATCAGCTGATACAACCAAGATGCGGACGAGAAAAGATTTGACGGAGAGCGTGACCCAAGGGGGAAAGAGAAAGAGAGCAGACGCAGAGGAGACGCAGAGAAGAAGAAAGCAGATCCCCCTTCCACCTGGTGGTATCGTTCAAGCCGCCGGTTTACGCCGGTCCTTATCCAATCGCGGTCGTTTTCTTCTTGCGGAACATCCTGGAGAAGCCGCCTTCTTCGCGAGGGTGCTGCGACGGCGGCCGGGGCGAGGAGGCGGTGGTGTTTCGTGGCGATATGGGCACCGTCGTCGTCGTCGTCGTCGTCGTCGTCGTCGTCGTCGCCGCCGTCGTCGACGTCTTCGACGTGCTGGGAGGCTCGGACGACCTCAGGAAGTCGGCGAGCGCGCTCGCGCCTTCGTATTCTCCCTCGGCCGATCGTGGCTGCCCCTGCTTGCGGGGCGTACGAGGCGCCCCCGACGACGCCGAGGCGCGGTCGGCGTCGCTGAGCAGACCCGCCGTCGATCCCAGCCTGCTGCCCACCGGCGTCGTGCTGTTTGACGGGCTGTCGGCTCGGCTCGCCGACACGCTGCCAGCGCCGGCGCCGGCGCCGGCGCCGCCGAGTCCCTGGCGGAAGTCCAGGAACGAGCCGCCGTCGCGGCCGGACCCCTGCAGCGCGAGCCGCGGAGGGTCGATGGCGACGGAGGAGCTGCCCGACGACCGTGCGTCTGCCGCCGACAGCCTGAAGGCCACGTTGGCGGGAGAGCCTCCTCGGGGAAGCTTCTTGGTCTCGTTCCGGCCGAACCGGCTCTTGATCGACCCCGGAGCCTCCCGTTTCAGCAGTGACTTGGCGCCGCCTCTGAGACCGCCATCCAACGACGCCGGAGTGGCCTGTTGTACCGACGGCGGCGGCCCGCGGCGGAGAAAGTCCATGAGACTCTCTTCCTCGCGGTGCGGCTTCCGGGCGGGGATGATGTCGTCATCGTCGCCGTTGAGCAGATCGTCGTCGTCGTCGTCATCGTCGTCGTCGTCTTCGTCGTCGTCGCCGTCGTCGTCGTCGTCCGAGTCGATCGCGTAGGGGTCCTTGACGCGCCGCTGCTTTCGTCGGATGGGCGGCGCGTCGTCGTCGTCGAGGACCATGGCCGGCGAGTCGTCGAGCAGCCTCGCCTGGGATGTGTAGGACGAAGGCACCGACAGCGCGTGTGACATGGTCGATCCGTTCTGCGTGCTGGAGGGCGACCTCGACGTCGCCGCCGCCTCCTCGATCGTCTTGCCGTTGGTTATGGACGTGAAGTCGTCCGAGTCCATCGTGGTCCGGAACGGAGCGATGGCCTTGGAGATGGATTGCTTGCCGTCGGGCGGGCCCTGCCGGATGAAGTCGACCAGGTCCGACGTGTCGTTGCGCTGGTACGTCACCGGCTCCCGTGCCTGCAGACGGGCCTTCCGGGGTGCGGCGCCCGCACGAGACGGCTTCGGGGCCGCCCTTCGACCGGCCGTCGCCAAAGCCCCGACGCTCGACAGCGGGCTCGACTTTGAAGGCTGCGACTGGTTCCGTGCCGGGAGAGGCGCCAGGTGGGAGCCTGGGCCGACGATCGGCGTGCTCGGACCGGTCTTGCGGATGAACTCCGCGAAATACTGGGTCGACGGTCCTGCGTCCGTTCGAGCGTCGCGGGCGACGGGGCCTCCGGATCTCGTCCGGATGGCCGTGTGCCGCGCCGAAGACGGCGAGACGCCCCCGAGAGAGTCCCTGCCGTCGCCCGGCCGCACCGCGGACAGGCCAGACGTATCCGGGGAGCTGGTGGAAGTCGAGTTCGACCGCTTTTGCTGCTGGTGCTGGTGCTGCTGGTCCTTGCGAATCTCCAGCTGGTCGCCGCCGAGAGACGAACCGGACCGGGACGACACGCGAGACTGCTTGTCGGCTCCAACGGCTTTCTTCGCCGTTCCGGTGGAGTCGACGACATCCGTGCGCCGGACGGTTCCCTGCGGCGACGAGTCAGCGACAGAGCGTTGGGCACGGCACGCGCGCGCTTCGGGCAAGATGCACTTACGTCCATGTCGCGCATGCTTGGAGGTGTCAGAGTAAACTGGAGGGTCGCGTCGCTCCGGATCAGCTCCTCGAAGCTCCTCTCGGTATCCCGCGTCTTGGGTGGCACGCTCGGCCGCGCCCCCACCAGATCGTCTTCGTCCACCGACGCCGGTGCCGCGCGTGAGGCTCTGTCGGCATCGTCCTGAGACCGTCCCAGCACCCCTTTGATCTTGTGCGCCAGCTGCGGCGAGCCGGGCCCCTTGAGGCTATCGGACCTCCTGGTCTTGTTGGGCGTAGCCTCGTTGGGCGTTGCTGGCGGCGTATACACTCTCTGTACCGAAGCGCGGTCCGCGGTGGCAGTCGTCGGCGAGGCCAGCGGTCGACGATGGTCAGAGAGCCGAGCGCCGCTTGCGTGCTTGATCTCCGGAGATACCAGCGACGATCTGATCGAGCCCGAGCCGGGCGATCGGCCCTTGAGGGAGGCCGACCTTACGCCCGGTGGGTCCGTTGTTACGTCGCGGTGTGCGACAGCCGACAACGACACGTCGTCAGAGTCGTCCAGGAGGTCCTCCGTGAGCTCTTCGAGCGGGTTGAGAGAAGAGTTTGCCCGTGCGATGCTTGCGCCTCGCGGCGGCGGCCGCGACAAGACCTCACCCTGAGCGTCGACGGAGCCGGAGCCCCCGGACCTGCCGGCGGGCGGGTGTGCACCGTCATGCTTGGGAGACAGGCGCCGAGGGTCCTGGTGATAGCGCGGCTGCCGTCGGTCGGGAGGCTCGCTGCCTTGCCCTTGTGGGGTGTCCAAAACGATCTCCGGCCGACTCGGTTGTCGGGCGATGGCCTGCGGTTCGTTCGCCTGATGAAGCTGGGTCGTGCCCGACCGTTTCGCGGCGGTTTCAGGGACGGACAGGGGAGCGAGCACGGGCACGTTGGACGTATGCGCGACACCAATCTCGTTGGGATCCGCCTGTTGCTCCGCTTCGTCGTCCGGTCGGATGACGAGCCGCGCGCTCGCGTGCGGACGAGCAGGTTGCGACGACGACGACAGGGACAACGACGACGACGACGACGGCGACGACGACGACGACGACGACGACGCGGCCGACGGGCGCAGTCCGGCTTGGTCCGCCGAGGAAAGCGAACGGACGTCCTGGGCATCCGGCGGGGCGCTTTCTTTGGCAGGAGCCCCTGGTGCCGCCGGCTGACGGTCCGCTGAGATCATCGCCGCCTGATGCCGCCGGACGCCGCCACCGTCGAGGATCGCCAGCGGCTTCACTTTGGGATGGCGGCGACCGTCCGCGGCATCGTTTGACCGGAGTCCTCGGTCGGACGGCGAAGGCGAAGGGTGGTGCTGCGAGGACCGCCGCGCACTCGTCTCTCGTTCCCGGGCCGCACCATCCTGATCTGCTGGAACCCCGCCGGCGACGACCCGGTCGTGATGGCGTCTGGCCGGATCTGTCGCCGGTGCGGGCTCGTCGCCACGGCCGTCGTCTTGCTGCGCGTGAGGGAGGTCGTCCACCGAGGGACCCCGAGCCCGATCCGGAGATTGACGAGGGGTGAAGAAGGCTGCGTCGTCCGGAGACTGGTCTGGGCCCGGACTGGCCCGAGCGCCACGGAACGATGGCATGGAGTGAGACCGGCCATGACGCGCGCTCGGCCGCCGTCGTCCAAGGTCGTCCCACGTCCGGTAGTGCTGGGGTTTGGCCGTGAGCACCGTCAGACTTCTCGGGCGCCGTGCGCCACCGGGCCCTCGGTATCGAGGGTCGAATCGAGACCGGTGGTCCGCGTCGGCGACCCCCGGGACCTCGATCTCCTCGACGTCGTTGTCGGACATGGGCAGGGCGATGTTGGCGGCGACGTCTTCCTCGGGCACGTCGGTCAGCGAGGCGGGGCTCGACCGTTCATGCGCCGCCGTCGAGGCCGCCAGCGTCTCGAAGCTGCTCGGTCGGCTCGATCGGCCAGGGCCAAGGTGCGAGCGTCTCGAGAAGAACGAATCTCGGGATATCGAGCGGGAGAAGGACGCGGACGGAGATCGCAGCCGCTTCCTCCAAGACCTCCACAGCCTCCCCAAGGACGCGTTCAGGGCGATCTTCTCGACGTCGTGCTCCTCGACGACCAAGCGGTCGGCGGCGTCGCCGGCGACGGATCCTCCGTCGACCGTGCCGCCGTCGAGCTTCCTCGAATGCGTACGATGCAGAGACGCCTGCGCCGCCAGCAAGAGGATCTGCTCGCCCAGAAACTCGAGGGTCGAGGCGAGAAAGATGGCGACGGCGGGCAGGACGATCTTGTGCTCCTCGGCGGCGGCGCGGCCACTGCTCTGGCCGGCGCTCGTGGGGCGGTCGTCCATCGACGACACCGACCCGTCGTCGTCGTCGTCGTCGTCGTCGTCGTCGTCGTCGTCGTCGTCGTCGTCGTCGTCGTCGTCGTCCTCCTCCTCCTCCTCCTCCTCCATGTCACCGAGCGAGGAGTACACCATGCACCGCAGCCGGGTCCGGCGCCAAACGGCGTCGAGATCCCAGCCGGACGTGTGATCGAGCGGCTCGTGCGCCGCCGACAGCTCCCTCTCGAGGTTGACGCCGAGGTACTCCTGGAGCTCGTGGTCGGCGCCGGCTATGGCCTCCCGCGCCAGCGTCGGCCGCAAGACCTCGATGATGGCGGCGCGCAGCCGGCCCAGCGACGTGGAGCGGGCAACGCCCATGAAGTTGTAGAGCAGATGGTCGAGGAAGCCATTGACGAGCTTCAGCGACGGCGGCGTCACCAGGGCCGGATCGCTCGTGAGGAGTCCGTCGTCCGCAGTCGAGAAGTCCAGCTCAACCCCCTCTTGAACGTTCGTGATGATCTGCGACGCCGCGGAGGCCACGATGTACGCCGGTTCCGGGCGTATCGACGGCGGCGGCGAGGACAGCGCCGGCAGGCGCGGAACGGACGTGCGGTCGCCGGTGACGCTCTGGCTCCGCGCGCCGGCCGAGGAGGGCGCGTCCCAATCCTGAATGCGCTGTTGTCGGAGCATGGCGAAGCTGGGAGTATCGACGGCCTCGAAGGAGATTCGACAGCACCGTCGAAGCGGCGATCGTGGGTCCGCAAGGGTCGATCAGACGTCGCAGTCTTCCGCAGCGCGCGACGACAGGTGACAGTTCCCTCGCACGGAGCGGCTTGATTTCCGGCCACGGCCCCTCGACGTCAATGGCAACGGTCTGTCCCTGCTCGCCGCGCCAGATGATCAGCACCACGACGCGACGCAGAAGCCAGCGGCACAGCGAACATGAAAGCGGCGCATTTTTTTCGGTGGGGCGACGACTTACGATGTGTGCGATGCGCTTGTCCGGGGGGGGGGGGGGGGGGGGGGGGGGAGGGGAGGGGAAGAGGGGCGGTTTGGTCGTTTGACCGAGCTGCAGGTACTGCGATGGTGAAGTGAGAAGGGTGAGAGCGAGGCGGCAACTTGGGCCAACGGCTTCGATCGATGCCGGACGGCCCAGGCCACAGTCGCCTGGGATGCCAGGGGAGGACCAGGACGAGGACGAGGGCGAGGAGGATCCAGCCAAGGTCCGTGCAGCGCGGGCGGAACGAAGGCCGGAGAGGACGAGAGCAGGGACGACAAGGCGATCTCGGTGGGGCCGACGGGCCGCGACGGCAGAGGTTGCGGGTCGACGATGCGGAGGGCGATTGACGAGAGCCGGCCCGGGTGGCTACAGCGTCGGCCGAGAGCGTCGACGGCCGCCCAGCACGGTCGCTCGAGAGCCGGCGGAACGGGCGCAGCGCCGGCGACCTGTATGCAGCAACTATCCAGCTATCCAACAGCGGACGTCGACGTGAACGACAGGAAAGCCGGCTCGGGGCGATGCGCCGATAGGTTGAGCGGAGAAAAAAAAAAGAGTTTCAAGATCTCGAGCGCACGCCGGCCGTTGGCACAATCAACCCCCAAATGTCTCAATCTCCATCTCGCGAAGGCCTCACTCACACTTTGGACTGCGCCAGAAATGAATTTCTATTTCTTTCTCTTTTTTTTTTTCCTTCTCCCCTTTCCGTGCCATTTTACTCTGATAATCACTGTATCTTGATGATCGACGGCTCGTGGGAATGGCACTTAATTTGCTGCTCTACCCACTCGTACTCTACATACGTACGTTACGTATGTACTCGTATGCGAGTACGGGGGGATCTCGGATTACCTAAGCGGACAATCACGGATCCGGGAGAAGGCATTTTTCCGGTTCCGGATGCGGCTCAACAAATCTGAAACCAACGGCCTCGGCACCTGGCGGGCGATGCGATTACGAGGTGTATGACGTATATATCGTTAGCAAAGTACAGTCCAAAGCTAGTTGCAGAGCCGCATTGTCGGAACTTCTGAGACATATAGCCACGGTTCACTATTCAGTATGACTCCCATTGGCATCAATGACTGCCTGGCAACGTGCTTGCATCTTGTTCGTCAGCTTTCCCAGCCACTCCTCTGCTGTCGCTCTGGAGTTGCTGGCGCATCGAGGAACTCAGGGACCTGATCCATACCTGGGGGTTGACTGGAGTGAGTCGGTGGCTCGGTGTTTTGACACGGTCGCTGGTTCTTCGGCTTACTAATAGTACTTTGCTAACAGTATATCCGTCATACACATCGTACGTATGTACACATCCGTGACATTGCCAAGAACGGAAGGAGCGAGGAAGGACTCGGGAAGGAAGGACGGCCGTGCAATCACGTCGCACAGCATGCCTGAGCAGCGCTCGTCGCACGTGACTTCTCGCTTGCCGACGACGCCTCTCCACTCCTGACCGGACTTCAAACCCTCTCCTCTCTCGCGTGCCATCTTCTCTGAGGACAGGACAGGAAATCCGCCTGCGGTGCTGCGGTACAGTACAGTATGCCACGGGCAATCGAAAGTTCCTACGGAGGCGGGCTGGGATCCCTTCATTCCTCCCGGTGCACCCGTATGTCTGTAGATACGTACTTCCGTACCGGCACGTTACGTACTGTATCTCGAGGTCTACCGGTACTGTACGGCGTTCTCGCGACGTAAAACTCGTACGGTACTCTCGATCCACGTACACAGGGCTGGCATGTTCTTCAGGGCTCCCTCGAGCTCATTCTTTTCCCCCTGGTGTGAAGCCATGTTTCAGTTCGCGAGCCGGAGGCTGTCAACGCTACCCCGACCACACCCCATACACGACTGCCACAGTCGTGGCTGGGCTCCAGTGGGCGCTTCGAAGACCTGTGGGCCGACGTACCGTACATTATGCCTGCATCGGAGCCCAGCCCCACGCCGGTGTCTACTAGCGTCGTCCAACGGCCTGGAAAAGAAGCATCCTACCGGTACCCCACCAGCTGACCCACTGCTACATACGTACATACGTACGTATTACTGCTGTCCTCCATCTCGACCCGCATCGCATCGCAGAAGCAAGAGGACGAAGGACTGAAGAAGAACGGTGGCAAGGACTGTTCTACTACGGTGGTCTTGGACCGTCACGATGAAGACATTTCTCGGCAAAGTGGTCCGTGCGAAGAAGCCACTCCTCGTCTCCATACGAGGTACGAAGTAGCAAGCGCGTTTTGCGGATATAGCTTTAGCGCAGTAAAGATAGTGCGAGCAAGATTCTGATAGGTACGGAAGGTGCGCATGTAAATACGAGTACCGCATACCCGCAAACCCTGACCCTCCTCTGCGCGGGTGAGCGCCAGCGACGGGCCGACCTCGAAGCTATATATAATCAGGGACTAGGTACGGTCCGGTACGGTTCTAGTGGGTGACATGCTGGGTATCACATCGATCAGGGCCGTGATGATTGTGAGGGACTCGTCGTCCAGGGAAAAGCCATCACCTCGAAGGTGACAATCCACGGTATGTTGGTGTCGACCAGGGACTCTACGGAGAGAGAGTTGCCCGCGGATTTGCAGCGGTGTCGAGATCAGCCTCCCCCTGAGCGACGGCTGAATTGTCGTCTGCAGGCACGTGACAGTCTGCAGAGTCTTCCTCTTCTTCTTTGTCGTCGGTCCTAGATTTGAGTTGGTTAGGCCAGAGACAGATCTACACAGTTGACCGGTTGTCAGCTACGGCACCTCTCCACATAGTCGACCGGCTGTCGGCTTTCGGTTGGTTGGCACGGGTTGGTAGCTGCGTCGTAGTACAGATGTAGCTCATCCTTGGTGATCCGTTCGTGGCTCTCGAGAAGGATGCCGACTGTCTGCGTGCTGCTCTCTCCTGCTCACGTGTATCTTGTGGACTTACGGTAGGTCAGCGATTGGGTTCCTCCTTCCGGCTCCTTGATGTAAGACTGTTGCTCCTTGGTATACCCGGCGTCGTGGATGAAATCTAGGCGCCTTCCACCGCATCAAGTACTTGGCATATCCTTGGGGATGGATACCGACTCCATGCTTCATCGATAGAGATTCTTTCCGGCTCTGTAGATGGCTAGCTCCACGTACGTCCAGCAGACACTGTGGTTGACCCCAAATCCTTAGACGGTGATAGGTTCGGCGATTGTCTGGATGCTCAATCCTGGGGTGCGTTCGGAGAGGGTGCACCTCCTGGGGTCTACATCTGCATAGTCGGATTGGATCGAGGTCTCCTCTGGGTCTCTTCTGGCCATTTGCATGAGCTGCGAAGACTTTCATCTCGGTTGGCACCTTGCCGATTGGTCTGTTGCTGGTCGGTTCCACATTATTTTCGTGTCACCTCCAGCTCACTTCTTGCTGCCATATTTAGTTTGGAGACTGCGATATAGTCAGGTCTTGGACATGAACGTCTGCTTGGCTATGCAGCACCTGGCAAGTGCAGCAGCCATGAATTTGGGGTCCAGCTGCACGTCAGTCGGCTTCTCGGTCTTCTCCTGAGCAGGTCCTCCTCCGGCTTTGCTCGAACGATTGTGGCTTGCCGGTATCATAAGCCCACCATTCCTCGAACCGCGCTTGGAACTCGGTGTGTTTGGCGGAAGACTCGGTATCCGTGGCTTTCGCCATATCGTACCCATAGGGGATAGGGGGACCTTGTCGGCTAGCCTTGTCTTAGTTTGATGTCCGCGTGGGCCTGTTGTTTTTGTCGGTGATCCTCAGGGGTTGTCGAGCTGGAGGCAATGCAAGCACTCTGTGGAATTAATCTAAACAGATCACGGGACCATCGTGGCACAGTAGTTCTGTGGACAAGATTTATTCCAGCATCTTCAATCAATAGCTATGTTCTCGGCCTGCGACGACTCAAACCTCCACGCGGTGCAGGCTGGGAACCTCGGGGCAGCGATGGCAGGCAGTCTCTCAAGCTGCTTGTAGTCGCTGCACCGAGAGCTAATTGAGTCACCGGTCGAGCTGCTGGTGCCCGTGGAGCGACGGGCCGCTGGAGGTGTCGCGCAGGCACCCTGGACGCCCCCGTGAAGCGACATCAGCAGGACAGAGGACTTCGGCCAAAATGATGATGAGAACCACCCGACAGATGTCTACCGTGTACGCTACGGCCCGAAGCCAGCCTTGCAACTGGTGGATGTGAAGTCTAGATATCCGACAGGGCACCTCTGGAGTAGTCGAGAGAAGTTCTCATCGCACACCCCCCTCCTAGCAGAGTCTCCAGCAGCTAATGCATCGAGGATCTTCTAGGGGGGGGGGAGCGATATCTGTACCGCGGCGTTGTTAATCGAACGGGGACTGCGTGTGCAAGAAGGCGAGCAGGTGGCCCGAAGGTAGTCCGCCGCTCCAGTACCTAAGGGCCGTGTGATAGCCAAAGTGCTGGCTTGATGGTTTTGCCTAAGGTCTTGCCACGGATTCTCTCTCCGGACCACCTGCGGACTGGGGCCGGGGCACTGGAGACTCTCCAGTACTGGAGACTCCGGTGGGTCACCACGCACAGCCGGGGCCCCACAGGCGACAGCGGGCAGATTGAGACTTCTCCCCACTTGGTTAGTGGGCTGGAAAGGCGGTCCTGCAGGTGCTGGCATGGCCTGCAGGGTCCGTAGAGCCTGCGAGGCATGGTCGGCCTCTGTATGAGAGAACTAAAGGGGTAACGCGAAACAGCGAGAGCTGCGGGGCGTGGCATATAATGGCAGTGACGGCAGTGGGGTCTGGGCCTACTACGAGACTGTCTATATGGCCTGAGAGGACGGAAGCGCACGCCGGTCCGTACAGAGTGCAGGCTCAGGCTGCAAATGACGGGCTCAAGAAGCAAACGGCAGTTGGAGCGTGGGCTCCAGGCTGGCAACCCGGCGCTCCGAAGCAGGACCTAGGGGTGAGCGTACACGGCGGAGCGCAAAAGGCCTCAGGACTGCGGGGAAGCGTGGCGGAGACCCTGCACGGGATGTCAACTCTGCGCTATGCCTTGGCATAGCTCAACTGTGGTCTGGACTGCCCGCGCCTTCTCCGGGTGCGGCGAAGCCTGTGTTTAGCAGCTGCCACCACTGACTACCAGGCTTTGACATCCCGACCACGGCCCGCCGCCGCCCTTACAGCGTGGATCCTCCGACAAGGCATTCTCCCCCAGTTCTCCTGGGCTCAGGAGCAGCTGGAAGCTGGCTGCTAGCCAGCCACCCCCCATGTTCTACAGCATCTCGACAGGATAGTGCTGGCCAGGCACTGCAGAAGGAGGTTTTTCACCCTAGCAGGCCTAGAGTTTTCCTTGCTTAATTTTCATAGCTGACCCAGCATAGTCTAGATAACTAGCACTAGAATGGAGTAGGAATACCAACACCAATACCAGCTATATTCTCTGGGACGAGGGATTGTGGAGAAAGTACGTAAGTACTCCGTAGTCATAGGGGGGGCACACCGCGGTAATTGTCTGTACAGTACGCTCCGTACAAGCGAAATGCGGCTGAAGGTGAGACGACTGATTGATTCAGGAAAGCTAAGCTAATTGTCGAACGGTCAGGCTGCTTGTCCGCGTACGGCGTCGTTGTCGTACGAAAGAGTCCAAGGCAGCAAGAGTTGATTCTCTGTGTCGCCATCTAGAAGGAGTAAGGGTGTTGATACACGCACACCTATTCTTTTTAGACGTACGGAAGTACACCCCCCTTAGCCTTGTTGTACGTCGGTCACTATATTTGGTTGTATATTCTCAATAGGAAAGCTACTGCCTCTGTACCGAGGAAGCAACTACATATAGTTCTGAAATCTCTGCCCCTCTGATGCCTGGCTCCATGACGTCTGGCCTTCCCCTGATGGCTGGCTCAACAACATCTGGCCCCCTGATGCCTAGCTCTGCAATATTAGATCTCTGGTCTCCCTCCAGAATACCTGGTCTTATCATGTTGAATCTTAGAGCCCCAATACTTCCAACACTCACTGCCCTTCCCTGAGTGTACTTCCTGAGTGGGAGTCAGTGCTTGGTGCTTCACAAGGTCCACCACCGTGGACTCTAGCAATGACCTTCTTAAGAACATCCTAATGGATTGGCGTAGCCATGATACTTCCTCCTAGTCACAGCCAAGATAGACCTTGTCCAGGTCACCACTCTTCTTCCTGCTATGTTGCTTGATAATTGTGTACCTCCGACCTCCGGCATGTACTATGTAGATTGGCAGCTTCAACGAGGGCTGAGATATCCCTGTAGACACCAGGGCGTGGTGGCTCAGGCATGGTGAGTGGGTTTTAGTTTAGTGACGATTAGCGACCAACCCACATATCCGGGTGGGTGTGAGGGATGTGTGTCTAACGAAGTGTACTCCGTACGTCTAAAAAAAATGGGTGTGCGCGTAACAGCACCCCATCTAGTAGTTAGACATGTGCATCGACATGCACGAACATGACAGAGTAGTACGCTTGTACGTATGCACGGAGGATACGTATGTACGGAAGTAAAAGCTCGAGGACGCCTTTCTCGGATGACGCGGACAGCTGAGTTCTCGGCTAATGGCGGATCTAGCGTACAGTACCTCTCAGTACCTCTCAGTAGAAGAGTTTTATAATGTTAGCGTGGGACCTCTTTGGAGCCGTATCTTGAGCCACATTCACAAAAGTTATCAGCAGTGTGTAGTAATCTGATCAGTGATAGTAGTCCCAGCACTTTCATTGATGACTATCCTCATCGGAAGTCTCGCGCTAACATTATAAAAGTCGCCTACTGGTACTGTCAGTATGATACTGGCTTGCAGGTACGGGGTACATCCGGCGATGCATACATGTGGGCTTGCACATAGATACTTTGTTTGACGCAAAACTGATTGACGTACTCATGTTCTTCGATGAGCTTTTCTGTTCGAGGAGGAAGGCCGACAGACCACATCAGTACCGTAAAAGGTCTCGTCTCTTCTGACGTGGTCATGTCCGCCCAGCATTGTCGTACTGGTACTCCGTACGTATGTACTCCGTACAGTACGGGGACGTCTCCCCCTGCCCGCCGCTTATCGAGAGGACGGGTCGAAGCGCGGTCACGTCAGCCACACTCCTCTTCTAGGCCAAGCCACCAATGCCTATCAGTTATGTAATGTACGTAATCGTCAACACTCGTACGGAGTACAGTAGGGGGGGGTGTAAGCGTTACAAAAGATTTTCTGACCATCTACGACATGTCTTCTAGCATTCGGTACATCCATCCCCTACTCGAAAGACTGTTTGGTGTGGAGACCGAGCGGGACAACCAAGTACACCCCAAGTCACCGTTCCTTAGCACTTACGACCTGGACCATGCATCGACAGCGACATGGCACCAAGACCACCGTAAGATGCTGTTACTGATTAGATCGCGAGAATTTGGGCACACCCTCACTCCATCTCAAGCTGCCTGGATATGTACAGCAAGTGACTCGTCGATTCAAGCAGCTCTATGTCTATGGCGGCCAAAAATTCGGGACATACACAGCTGGCAAGCTTGATATAAGTACTGAAGTTGTTATAGTACGCGCCACGTTTCTAAAGGTAGAGCACGTTCCCATCACTTTTGTCGATTGACTTACAATCCACTGGTGAATTAAGCGTTGCGGCTAGTATCGGTCTGATTAACGTCATCGGTATGTTCGTACCCCCTCCATCGGTTTACCCCCGCCCCCCAAAACAAAACCCAATCGTAACCCCCCCCCGCGCCGGCCCTCAATCACCACCGTGTGGCGACGGGGGAGCCCGATTTTGCCCGTGAGGCGATTCGGCACTTCCAGGTACGGTCGAAGAACCACACAGTCTGGACGTACGATACTGTGAGGTACGTACGAGGTACGATCGTCCGTTGTGTCGTACCCTGGCCTTTATAAACCCCCTTCGGTCCACACGGCATCGACACCATCCTGGCCCGACCCTCCACCTCCTCGCAAATCTATATTATCGTTTGTCTTCCCTCTCTCGCCGTGGCCTTGACATTTCAACTACGGCCTTGTCCCCCATCCGTACCGTAAAACTTTCCATCGCGTCCATCTGCTTACACCACCTCTCCCGGAACAGACCCGAGCTTGTCCCCCCCCCCTTTTCTCTGCCGACGAGGACGACGTTGGTCATCACGCTCGAATAAACTCAAGCTTCCTCAAACATCACAGAGTCTTTCACGATGGTGAGTTCCTTGGCTCCGGCAGGACCGGGCCAGAACTCTGCTGGGAGAGCTGACGGGAGAGCTGACGAGGCCGAATGCGAAACAGGCAGAATCGGGCACCGTCTCCAACACGGCCAATGTGAGTCGGCCGTCGACGAAGGGCTTTCCGCTGGGTGGAATGGGTTTTGGATGTGTGGTGACGGCACGACGGCCTTTCGGTCGCTGACACGATCACGTCTCTCGATAGCTCCTCAAGTACCTGGAACTCGACCAGCGCGGGAGCGTCCTCGCCGAGTACATCTGGATCGATGGCCAGAATGGGGTGCGGTCAAAGACCAAGGTACGTCACGCGTCATCACGGCCTCCTGGCTCTCGCACGACGACGACGACGACGACGACGACGACGACGACGTCGATGATGGAGATGAAGCGCACGGCATCCCTCGATCTGATCGCGTCGTTGTTGGTCCCTTCGGATTCCGCCGATGGAGCTGACGGAGCTGCTCTGCAGACCCTGACCTCCGCGCCCGCGAGCATCGATGACCTCCCGGAGTGGAACTTTGACGGTTCCTCGACCGGCCAGGCGCCGGGAGGAAACTCGGACGTCTACCTCCGTCCCGTGGCCATGTACCCAGACCCCTTCCGCCAGCGCGAAAACGTCCTCGTGCTCTGCGAATGCTGGGACTCGGACGGTTCGCCCAACAAGTCCAACTTCCGCCACGAGTGCAACCGCCTGATGGAGGCCCACAAGGAACGCCAGACCTGGTTCGGCCTGGAGCAGGAGTACACGCTGTTCGACAGCCTCGACAAGGTCTACGGCTGGCCCAAGGGTGGCTTCCCTGGCCCCCAAGGCCCTTACTACTGCGGCGTCGGCTGCGGCAAGGTCTTCTGCCGCGACATCGTCGAGGCCCACTACAAGGCCTGCCTCTACGCCGGCATCAAGATCTCCGGCATCAACGCCGAGGTCATGCCGGCGCAGTGGGAGTTCCAGGTCGGCCCGTGCGAGGGCATCGAGATGGGCGACCAGCTCTGGCTCGCCCGCTTCCTGCTGCACCGCGTCTCCGAGGAGTTCGGCGCCAAGATCTCCTTCCATCCGAAGCCCATCCCCGGCGACTGGAACGGCGCTGGCCTGCACACCAACGTCTCGTCCGACGAGACGCGCGGGCCCGGCGGCATCAAGCACATCGAGGCCGCCATGAAGAAGCTCGAGAAGCGCCACCGCGAGCACATCGAGGTTTACGGCTCCGACAACGCCTTGCGCATGACGGGCCAGCACGAGACGGCCGCGCTCGACAGCTTCACCTACGGCGTCGCCAACCGTGGCGCCAGCGTCCGCATCCCTCGATCCGTGGCCAAGGAGGGTCGGGGCTACTTCGAGGACCGACGACCGGCCAGCAACGCCGATCCCTATCAGATCACAGGCATCATCGTCGAGACGGTGAGCCGGACGCTCCTGCCTCCCTTCCTCACACATCGTCGCGAAGCGCACTGCTTGCTGACGCCTCTCTCTCTCCTGTAGATCTACGGTGGCCTCGAAGCCGAGAGCTTCGATACCGACAAGGCCAACAAGGAGTTCGACGAGGCAAAGAAATCGATCGAGAAGGAGACGTAGGAGGAGGGGGACGTCAGTCTTCGAGCTGTACCGGTAGAGGGGAGAGAAAGAATGAGGAGAGGAGGTGAACCGGTGCTGGATACATCGATCCCTCGTGTCTGTGCGCTTTTCTCTCCGGGCGAAAGTGAGGGAACGACGGAATCTGTAGAGATGTCCTTTCGACCACGCCGTGACGGGGTAATTTCGTTGATGAAGCCTGCTGCTGGTCAAGCGCCTCCGTTTCTACTGTCCCTTGCATCTATCGATCCTGGTATGAACAGGATACTAGCTCCGACCGTCGCGTCAAATGGATCGATCGGTTGACCAGGATGATGTGGTGATCTACTACCTAGCTACGTATGATCACATGCCAAACATCCATTCGAGGCAACCAGTACGTACGTACGTAGCCGGTCGCATGCGCTCGGTCATTGTCGCAAGACCTTTCATGCCAATCGTCAGGATTATGCAAATCCAAAGTCCCCCCCCCCCCCCCCCCCCCATCCAATCGAACGATTAGTCTTTCGACGTGATCTGGGGTTTGCGCAGCGCACGGAAGAAACTTGAACATTCGGCCGGGAGAGTGTGCACCGACTTGATATACCGGATATACCGTATCATCTACGTGCGTATAGAACAGCTCTTATACACGACGATATCGGGAGGCTGACGGCTCAGAGTCCAGTACGTACAGTACGTTACGCCAACGTCTTTGGAGGCAGCTAGAGTGCTACGGTACATATCAACTCCGTGTCCGCGCTCGCAAACGCCCATCGAGCCTTTGTCCGGATCGCTTCGGAGTGTCCACGTCGACAGCTCCTTCATCGACAGCGCCAGCCCTAGACACGTCCGCGGTTCTACTTCTTACAGCGCAGCAGAGGACTTCCGAGGCCACGAGATTCGATCATGGCGACGCCAAGCGCACACAGACCAATGCATCACCAGGCGATGACTCCCGGCTCGTCGTCGAACTATCTGACGTCTCTGTCCCCGATGCCAGCGCCTCCGCGATCCGTCGGCCAGTCACCGGCCTACCTGGCCAAGAAATCGCCGGCGAACGCGGCCTCGACGTTGCAGGCGCACGGTCTAGGCCGAAGCCAGTCCAACGGTCCGCTGATGTACGACTCACCCACGGCCGCCGCGCTCGGCCTGAGCCTTCACGATACGTCGCTCGACGGTGGGGTAGGCGTGGGTGTGCGAGCGGACGACGATCACCGCAAAAGGCGGATCCATGCCATCCTAGCCACGCTGAGGGACCGCCCG
Organism: Lichina pygmaea; assembly: GCA_963422465.1. Taxonomy (NCBI): domain Eukaryota; kingdom Fungi; phylum Ascomycota; class Lichinomycetes; order Lichinales; family Lichinaceae; genus Lichina; species Lichina pygmaea. The sequence goes on along the minus strand of OY730175.1, from coordinate 2,019,965 downwards.
GGTCGAGTCGGCGAGGACGGGCTCGAGCGGCTGGCCAGACGCACCGAGCTCGAACGGCTCTGGGAGGACGGGTCCGAAGGGGCGCGTACGCTGAGCATGGCCGGGACCGGGCTCGTTCTCGAAGTGAGCCATCGGGGTACCCGAGAAGAGGTCTCCTTCCGACGCTGATTCTGGGGCATCTTGATCTCACGTGCAGGTGGAATTTCGCGATCACGTCGTCACGCGCGTGACCGTCACCTTCCCCGCGTCCTCGAAGACGGTCTTGGCCCTCGCGCCCCTCGCGGCAAAGGTCTTGGAAAGAGACCTCAGAGGCACCGGCGGCGGCAGACCGTTGTCGTTCAACGAAAGCCTCGCCCCGTTCGCAGCGCACCTGGAGCGGCTGGTGACGCTGGATCGGCTGAGCTCGGCCCCGCTGAACTGCTACGATGCCATTGCCGGTATCCACACGAGCCTCGAGCGAATATTCGAGTGGGAAAAGCACAAGCTGAAAGGCACGTTGGCTCCCCAAGAAGCATCGTCCGAGCAGCAAGAGGAGATGCTGGAGCGGGAGGTGCTGTGCAGGGGATCCGGGCGACCCAGGATGCATGCCGGGAGGCGATTGGGTCTAAGCCTAGAGTATTGGATGCAGCAGAAGGCGGTACGGCCGGTCACCGGAGGCCTGAAAGCTGGCGACGTCGAAATTACAGGTGAGGATGAGATCGTCGCCGACGACGGGGACGAGGACTACGACGACGACGACGACGACGACGACGACGACGAGCAGCCGAAGACTTGGGCCGCCATCATCGAGTGCGAGCCATCACCGGCCGAGCTCTTCACGTCAGTCAGGATGTCGCACGACTGGGTCTCGGAGAAGGTGGAACGGCCAGCTGGAGAAGGCGAGGTGTTGCTTGGATCGATAGAGTCATCGACGATCGACTGGCTCGAACCCCCACCGACGGTGCTGCCCGGAGTTACAGGCGATACCAGCCAAGACATCACCGCCGGCCAGGGAAGACTACCGGACGTCAGATTCGTCGCCACGCTGGATCCTCCGGTCGTTGTTCCGCTCCGAGTCGCCTACGAGATATACAACGTGGTCGGATTTCAAGTACCCCACGAAGCGACCACCTACGATGGCCTGCTCTTGGAACGACTAGGTATCGAGGGCACCGCCGTCGGAGCCCAGGCCGCGGACGGACGCATCCCGAAGGCGTCCGTTGATCGACAGGTCACGGGTTTTGACGAGGACGGCCATCGGCAGCGTGCCCGGCACTATCGATCCCACCTGTACGTGCCAAGGCAGGACTATGGTCGAGTGATTGAAACGATACCCTTTGCGCATCCACGGCAGCTGGTTGCCATCCTGCCGGTAGGGAGTCCATCTGGCTGGCCCTGATCTAGCGACGACGCCCTCTTCTGCTAACTGGCCGCTTAGATACTCCGTCAATATGCTCTACTGGCGGACATTGTCAGCAATGCCTTTGCCGGCCCTGGAAGGTCAAAGGCCCCGGCATTCACCAACGGCGCAATGGTAACCCAATCCGGTGTTGATGCTCAGGTGCATTTGCAAGCTACCAAAGCCCGTCTCGCGTCCTTGCTTTCCGACGCTCCGAGGCGGCCCCCGCCAGAAGATCGAGCCAGGGTCGCGCCTGACTCGAAGCCAGGTGCGAGACCAGGTGGAAGATCATCGTCCCCGTGTACGGTCGACATTACGCTCTCTACCCAGGCACCTGTGCCCCAGCTCGGCATCATATTTCCCCACCGGGGACATGGTCGCCTAAGGCAAGCGATCTTTGACATCGACCTCGACGGCCGCATGCGTATCTCGGAGCAAGACATCGTTCAGAGCAGCGTCAACGAGGACTTGGCTAGCGACAGATTTAACGGCAAGGTCGAGCGAGAGTCCAGCGATCAAGACGACGTGCCCATCGACAACAGCGAGGACAAAGGCCAAAGCGGGAAGGCAGGGCGAGACCACGAAAGCATCCAGTCCGACAAAGGGCCGTCAAAGAGAGGCTCCCGATCTGCTACAGTTGAACGGCTGCGCCGTGCGATGGAAGTTGCAGAAGACATTGGCATCTGGATCGAATTTGTGTCCGCTCAAAGTCCACGAGGACTTGCTGCCACGACGGTTCAGGGTGACCTCAGGATCCACGGTGGTAAGACCCATTAACCTGACGCCTAGGACAAGAATCATGGTATCAGCCAGGCAGATGCGCGAGCTTGGGCACACACTATCGAGTCGCTAGTCCCTGGGCAATGTTGACGGCGGTACTCGAGACTAGTGGATGGGGCTCAAGGCCCTCGTTCTCCATCCTTGTCCTGTTCTTCCAGCGATTGTGCGGATGAACAGGAATTCCTCAATGCGGCCGGTTTTGCTACATTCCTTTCATCAAGTGACAATACCCTCCTTTCCGGAAATAGGGTGGCTGGCCGTGAACGGAATGGACCGCAGATCCTTTTGCGCCTCTGTCAGGAATGCAGCCTTCTGCCGGGACTCGCATCAATTCTATTGTTCACCATGCGTGCATGCCTTTCCCCGCATTCACGTTTGTTGGAGGGCCACATTCCGGCTGGGGGAAAGGCTCTCGATGGGCTTCCAGCGCGGCGGACAATGCCTGCCAGCGCCTCCGTGCCGGGTCTGCAGGCACATTCTTTCTCCTGCAAGCCTTCCATATCCACCAGGAAACAATGAGCGTCTGCTTCTCTTCTGCGTCGCGTATTGCTTGCCGTTTCTCTTGTCGAAAGCCGCTACATTCCGGCGAGAGATGTGGCTTCAATCTGCAGGCAACAATGCGCGCCCGTCCATTCTTCCTTGCGGACGCCTACATTCCTGACAGGTGCACTGTGGCTTCAATCCACAAGGAACAATGGGTGGCTGGGAAGAGTGCACGTCCCGGCTTCAGGACGAGTATATGTATCAGGGTGATGTTGTTTGCTTGTTGACAGCAACCGGCAACGCCCAGTCAGCCAACTGCTACCGTCTATCGCGCCTAGGATTCCGTCCGCGTATCCGAACTCGATTTCCCAATCCTGCCTTCGGCGTTCCATCCCGACTCGCTACGTGCCTGTGTGCTACAGGCCCCTTCCCAGATACCCTTGTGTTCATCCACCACTTGCGACGCTTTCCTCCAAACGACGATCCAGAGTCCGCACAATGGCGTTGATGAAGCACGCAGACCACTCGAGCCAGCCACCAGATGGGACCGTCTCGCTCAATGGCAACGAAAATGGCCCGAGAGACTGCCTCAGCGAGCTCTTTGACCAATTCCTCGCCACCGAGCAGACTCTGCCGGATCAGGACGTCCTAGAGGAGTACCGTCTTGTCGGTGGCAGTACCCTCTTCTCCCTCGACAACCCATTCCTTGACCACGACTCCGCCGACGCACTGCTGTTTTCGTCGTCGACGTCACGCTCGGACTGCAACGGATTGTCTCCCCCTTCGGCGAACGCGGCACTTGCCGCCACTACAAGCGCTAGCATACAGCCGTCGTCACCTCTCCGCCGCGCCAACGATGAGCCATCACCGTCTCAGAGCTTGGTCGGCATCGCAGCGGCGGCGCTGAAGAGATCCAACTCTGGGACCAACGGCTCGCCCGTCATAGATCGATCGGTCTTCCCGGCAACGCCGCCGCTCACGCCATCAACATCAAAGATGAAAAAGCCGCAGTCGACGCCGACCGTCGACAAGAAGAAGCCTTCTCGGCGCAAGCCCTCACAGAAGAAGTACGGGAAGAAGAATCTGGTTGCAAGCAGTCTCAGCCCGTCCCACGCGATCGAAACCAACGCTGGCCCCTCAACGCCAGGCTCCAGACAGCAAGGCTTCGGTCCGGTAGCTACCGCGTCCGGTTTGGTCCCTCCTCGAAACGACCTCCCTCTCTCTCCTCCGGCCTCGGCCAAAGCATCCAGCGAGGGGTTTTCGACGACCTTGAAAGTGCCGGAACGGAATCGGGCCCGGAAGTCCAAGTTACCGTTTCGAACAATCAACTGGCGTGTCGACTCTCCCACGACGCGTACTGTCTGCGAGACGCCCGCAGTCGGTCACGGCAGCTTCCAGCCGGCGTTCGGCTCCTTTGGTGGCATGATCGCGACTCCATCGCCTCATTCCGGTTGGCCTCCTGACGTCCCGGATCTCTGGCGTTCCAAGGAGGCTGTGGGTTCGTATGAATGGAATCCCAATGTCTCGGTGGCGGCCATGTCGAGCGGCAGCTACCTGCAGCAAGCTCCCACGCCTCAGTCAACGTGGTGCAACAGCCACGGCCACGGCAGCCCACCAATAAGATCAGCAGCCGCCATGGACGATGTCCATCTGCGTGACGCCTCACAACGAGTCATCGACATGACTAGCGGCGATGGCGGAGTCGTTCAACGCCAAAGCCTCGGCTTGGAGGCCGGCGATATGGCGTCGACGCTCGCGATGGAGGGCCTCATGATCTCATGCGGTGATCCAATGGTGTCTTTGCAGGACGTCGACCACGACATGAGAAATGCGATGGGCAACGATGGCGATGTTCGTCTCGACGACAACGACAACAACAAGGGGTTTGCGTTCAACGAAGCCTCGCTCTGGTCTGGCTCTCCACCTATGCCAGCCCTTCCTGTCGATGGCCAGACCGAGAACAGAGGCGTGTGCTTCGGTGCCGACAATGCCGCTGCCAGGAACGAAACGTATCCGGCATGCTCAGTGGCAGAAGGCCTTTCGCCGACGCCGTCGCCCCTCGCTCTCCGCCGTCGGAAAAAACGGCAAGCGCAGCCGACCAAGCCCCACCGCGCGTTCGCGCCACGTACGCATCGTGCTCGTCGCCGTGCAACAGAGCCTGATCTCGAGTCCAATACCGATACTGATCCGGCCGCAACCGGGCCAGGCGTAAGTGGACCAACGCCCGGATTGACGGCAGCGACATCGCCGATGATGATCGCGGCGCCAAGTCCAAGGCCAGCTTCCGCAGCGGGCTCGACGGGCTCGACAACTTATCCTTCGTCGGGCCCGACGTCCTCATCGCCGTCGCTGACGGCGGCAGCAGCAGTCGCTACCGGCGTTCGAAAGACTAGCCGTGCCCGCGGTGGACCCAGGGTCTGTTCTACCGCGTCGGCAAAGACCATACGGCCGGCTCGGAGGACGCGCTCTACTCCGTCTGCCCTTCAGGGGACTGCCGGCGGTGCCGCCGGTCGTCGTCGTCGTGCGGGAGCGGCAGCAGCGGCAGCAGCGGCAGCAAGGGGTGCAGGCGGAGTTGGCCGAGGTCGAGGCCGACCGAGACGGACGGCGTCGACGACCACTGCAGCTGGTCGGGCCGCTTCTGGCCGTGGGGTGCGTCGTCGGGTCGGTGGGAGCACCGGCAAGACCGTTCCCTCCAACGCATCCTCGTCATCATCATCATCATCATCATCATCATCATCATCATCGACCATGTCGGCGCCAGCAGCGTTGTTGTCGCACGAACCGCAGCGGCTGCAATCGCCAACAACGGCAGCACCAACAGCCATCCCTCCGGCTCTCGGCATGGCCAGCAACGATCCCGCTTTCTCCATGCACGACTCCCCGAGCATAACCTCCTCCTTCTCGCCCCGCTACACGCGACACTGCGACCTCTCCGCCTTTATTCCTCCGGCGGGAACGGTGAACCCGTTGCTCACCACCAATTCCGCCCCCTCTCCCTTCGGCTCCTGGACCGGCCCGTTCTCGTCTCCGTACGCCCCGATCACGTCGGGAAGCATGCTTGCGCCAACGTGCCTTGACGACATGGGCAACGCGGCGGGGGCATACGGCATGGCCAGCACCCTTCCGACGGGCGCTACAATTCCCCACACCGCCGTCTCCTCCTGCAGCCAAGACGCCCTCGATCCATACGCCCACACCGCGCACCTGCTCTCCAGCCCGTCGTCCTCCCAACAACGACATCAGCCCGCACCGACTCTTTTCTCGTACGAAGCAGGCAGTAGCAGCAACAGCAGCGACGAAAAAGCCACGACGGCGATGACCGCGACGGCAGCGGTCGACTTTGTCAACTTCACGGCCTCGGACCGGACAAAGCTACTCGGCGGCGTGGCGCCGTCGGGCAGCTCCAAGACGAAAGCGCGGCGCGACCGCGAAGCCGTCGACCGCCGTCGCAAACTCAGCGTCGCCGCCTTTCGCGCCGTGCAAGCGGCCGGTGGAGACGTCGAGCTGTTGAAGACCGAGACGGGTTTGTTGATGTAGACCGGGACGGGCCTGTTGATGTAGGCCGAGACAAGGGCCTGTTGATCTGACCGAGACAAGGGCTTGTCGTCGATAGCAATGCGAGACTGGGTTGTTGAGTATCTGAACTGCGACGACCTTCTCGATATCCGACCTGACCTGGCGACGGGGCCTCGTCGATTCGTTGATCTGACCGTGACTCGAGCTGTTTGATGATCGAAGCTACTTTACTCCTTCCCCCTCCACCCCCACCCCCACCCCCACCCCCACCCCCCATGGGGGGCGGGGGGGGGGGGGGCAACCCATCAGTACTTTTCCTCCGTTCAATTGCTCTGTTCTTTAAAAAAATTTTTTTTTTTCTTCTCTCTTTGATTCAGGCTGTACGTATTACTGTTGATTTATTGATTGAAGTCTTCCCGCCGTTCTAAAACTAGCCAACTAGATTATTGCCGGGAGTAGCAAATAGTGATTTGAAAGGATAAAACCGTCTTCGGGGCAAAAAAAAAAAAAAAACCCTTCCTTCTCCTCCCATTCTGGGATCTCTTACCGTGGATGTCGTGCTTGCGCGTACGTGTGTGTTGTAGATGTCGTAGTCGCTGACGCGGCTACTCTGCTCCTGTCTCCACCCTAACCCCCCTGCATCCCTTCCACGGACTGTGGCATCCAAAGTAGTCTGCCCCTGGAGTCGCCTCCGGGGCCGGCCCTTTCTTTGCTGTAGGCTGTGGGAGGGCCACAGTGGGAGCCCTTGGTCGTTTCTCCCCCCGCCACCGGAGAATGCTGCGGCGGTGGAGTATCCAGCTCCATCGGCTCTGCCTCCGTATCAACGCTCGGTGCCGGCCGTGGCTGCGTGGGGCTTCCGTGGCTCCGTAGGGGTCTGCACCACAAAACGAAGAGGAAGGACATCCCGTAGCTGCCGGGTTCTCTGTAAGGCCCCTGCCCGTGCCCGGCACTCCGAGGACCACACCTTGTGGGCCTCCCTGCACACCGCACACTTCTGTCGCTGCTCTACCTTGCAGGCTTTAGTGTCATGGGCCCCTGCGCAGTGACCGCAGCACACTCGAGCTTTGCACTGTTTTGCCACGTGGCCGTACTGCTGGCAGTGAAAGCACTGAGTGAGACGGAGTGCTTGATGGAAGGTGTTGCAGGTATGAAACTGCAAGCCAACCAAAAAGCCCTTGTCTATCAGTGTGTTTGCTGCCCACACATCAGCAAGCTCCAAGATCAGGGAAGACCTGGTCTTAGAACGTGCTGACTTTGGCCAGTGGGCTCCAACCAGCTTCAGCTCGGGGTGGAGGACCCTATTTTCCTTCTGCAATGTTTTGACAATGTTGACCTGGTTGCTGGTGTCCACATCCTTTGTACGAACTCTGTGGACTAGCACCTGGTAACATCGCTGGACTATCTGTGCTGATAGTGCAAAGCAGGTCAACCAGCCACTGTCCTCTTCCAGCCTCCGGCGCCCAGCCTCCGTCTCCACCAGGACTGACACATCCCCACTGGGGTGCCGGTACAGCAAGAGCACACAGCTCCTGTCTCCCTCCATGAAGTGGCCAGTTTGCTCCAGCCACTGCTTGAGTTGCTGGGGGGGGGGGGGGGGGGGGGGGGGACAACCCGGAAGCCTGAAGCCTCCACCGGGTCTTCCACCCTGGTCACAACCTCCCGGAGGTGACGTGCCTCCAGTTGTGAGGCCTCTCGCTCGTGTCGCCTGGCAAGGACTTCGGCGGGCACGGTGTTGACGTTGTGAGTGCACGGGCGTGGGCCCGGGGCCTCCTGCACTGCCTGTGCATATGTCTTCTTTTGCTGAACTGTTGATTCAATGTTCTTTAGTCGTTGGTCAACATCACCGAGGGCCTTTATCGTCATTCGGTGGGTGCCCTCCGAGGCTTCAGTCGCCCGCACCACCAGGCCGCCGATCGCCCACAGTTGAGCTATGCCGAGGCATAGCGCAGAGTCGACATCCCTTGCAGGGTCTCTGCCACGCTTCCCCGCAGTCCTGAGGTCTTTTGCGGTCCACCGTGTACGCTCACCCCTAGGTCCTGCTTCGGAGCGCTGGGTTGCCAGCCCGGAGCCCACGCTCCAACTGCAGTTTGCTCCTTGAGCCCGTCATTTGCAGCCTGAGCCTGCACTCTGTACGGACCGGCATGCGCTTCCGTCCTCTCGGGCCATATAGACAGTCTCGTAGTAGGCCCAGACCCTACTGCCGTCACTGCCATTATATGCCACGCCCCGCAGCTCTCGCTGTTTCGCGTTACCTCTGTAGATCTCTCGTACAGAGGCCGACCATGCCTCGCAGGCTCTACGGACCCTGCAGGCCGTGCCAGCACCTGCAGGACCGCCTTTCCAGCCCACTAACCAAGTAGGGAGGAGTCTCCGTCTGCCCGCTATCGCCTGTGGGGCCCCGGTTGTACGTGGTGGCCCACTGGAGAACCTCCAGTGCCCTGGCCCCGGTCTGTAGGTGGCCCGAAGAGAATCCGTGGCAAGACCTTAGGCAAAACCATCAAGCCAGCACTTTGACTATCACACGGCCCTTAGGTACGGTACTGGAGCGGCGGAAATCCTTCGTGCCACCTGCTCGCCTTCTTTAACACGTACGTATTACTGTACGTAAGGTACCGAGGCGGTATAGTCCATCCTAAAACTTAGTCATTTGTAATCTCTTCGAATAATTACTACCTTTTGCAGATTTTCCAACAGAGGACGATGAACACGGACAACGGGTTTCCCGGGAGATGAAGTTACGGTAGGCCCAGAAGATCAGAACAGACGTGGGGGAATTGAATGCTGGCTCTTTATTGTTCCGTCTCGTCTGTCTGTCTGTCTGTCGGTCTGTCTGTCGGTCTTGACAGATGATGATGATGATGATGATGATGATGACAATGACAATGACGACGATGATGATGACGATGATGATGAATGTTCACTTCTAGATTTTCACCCACAGTCCAATTGATCAATCACTAGAGTTCAGACTACACCTGAGTGAGTCAGTGACTGAGCCAGTGAGCCAGTGACTGAGCCAGTGAGCCAGTGAGCCAGTGAGTGAGTGAGTAGAGAGTGAGAGAGTGATCATCTACATATCTGGGCTTCTTGCTGTTTTCTGGGTTTTGTGGGTAAGAAAAGAAGGATTATCGATGCAGATTGATCGGTTGATCTTGCTTGTCCTACTTCTGGTTTAAGTGATGCTTGAAGATGTCCTGGAGAAGGGAAAGAAGAGAGGAGAGAGACGAGAGAAGAGAGAAGAGAGAGAGAAGGATAGGAGTGTTGGCCACTAGAGTAGTGAAATGAAATATCTACACACTACTTTGTTCACCTGACTGCCTTGCCCTTGTACAAATAAAATGGGAAATAGTCTTGATTCAATAGAGACAGGACTACTTCTTCTGTACTGACGGAACAAGAAACCGCTTGTACCCTGTACACTATATCTTTGCACTGGACATGACTCTTGTCTGTAGAATGATACCAACTTGAAGCTAGGCGTGCGTATCTACTTCACTAGTAGCCCACTCACTCGGATAGCTGTGTCAATTGAGTATTCCTGAGACTTGTTGGGGGGGGGGGGGGGGGGTTGCAATGAAGAATTCTTCATGCAAGAATGGAGGGGTTTTTGTAGGAAAAAAAAGGAGGAAGAAAGAACGAATGAAAGAATGAAAGAAGTGGTGGTTGGAAGACTGCGGTCGGACTTTCGAAACTAGAGAGAAGAATGGAGGGAGGGGAGAGGAGGAAGAGAGAGCGAGAGAGAGAGGAAGAGAGATGGCGATGATGATCGAAGGACGATGTAACAGAACACAGATATTTCAGATGAGATGTTTTGATCTGGACGTTCAAAGGATCCATGTCAGTCGTGTTGCGATCGAGTGCAGGAAAAGGGGGGAAACCAAAAAGGACAATCGTCCCCCCGTACCTGAAGTATGCTCGCAGGTAGATGATCTGCCACGCGCCCAAGCAGACGAGAACGCCCATGGTGCCAAAGGCAAACCACTTGACCCGCTCGTTGGTGCTCTCGTTCGTGTCGCGCAGCTTCTGCTCGCGCGTGCGCAGGTACTCCATCTCGGCCACGATCTCGGCCACCATCTGCTCCATCCGGCGCAGTTCCGTCTCGACCGGCTTCAGCTTCTCGGCCGCCTGGATCTGAGCCCAGTCCTGCGCGTCCGCGCCGATGTCGATGTCGAGCTCGACGTGTCGCACCGGGTTCGCGCCCGAGTGGTCTGGCAGAACCCACGAGACGCGATGCGCAGTCAGCGTCGCGAACGCACGTCTCTACGGCCGGAGAGAGAGGCATCTCCGTCGCCGGTGCTGGAAGGGGCCGAGACACATACGCCCGCTGAGGATGTTCTCGAGGCACACGTCGAAGGCCGTGTCTGCCTGCGACGTGAACGCGTTCCTCGATTCGCCGACGACATCGCGAGGGTGGCCGTAGTCGTTGCCCACGGCATCTTTGATCTAGCATGCGTAGCACCGATCAGGCGTCAGCGAAGAGGATCGTGACCCGTCGACCACGATGCACAGCCGTCGCAATCGAGCTACTCCGAGAAGGCAGAGCCGCGAGACGGCGGGACCGGGGGGCCCATACGTGCATGTTGACCGTCTGCCCATCCCCCTTAGCGCCGCCGATCGTGGCCGTCACGACCACCAGCGTGTCGCGCGACACAAAGTTCCGGATGCATCGTTCCGACTTCTTGTGTTGGCCCTGGGGATGTGCCGTCAGGTCGAACTTGAGGCCGACCGCCGACGGCGGCCACGTCGCCAGAAGGCAGAGGAAGGCGACGACGACGGAGGATATGAGCCGAGCCGGTCTTGGCCGTTCCATCGTCTCCGCGCCGTTGAAGGAGTTGTCGGCGGTCCGGCAGCACCGAGGTCAGAAGGCTCTTGAAGGCCGTTCTAGCTGAAATGTTCGTGGGAGTTGCGCCTTACGTAACTTACGTATGTACGTAACGTACAGTACTGTATTACGTACTGGTACCTATGTACAGCGCGCATGTCGGAAAAACGCAATCAGGTCTCTATACCCCTTGCGGTTAGGCCGTTGGCGCTGGAGCTTCGGTGATGTCACGTGCCTCCAAGGAGGTGGGGCTGAGTCAGCCGGCATTGTTCTTTCGTGCGGGCCCTCAGCGCAGGTGCTCAGAAAGACATTGAGGCTCACATGCGAGTACACATTGAGTGCAAAGCTATGGGATCATTATCTTACCACTACAAGGCACTTGGAAGCACTCCGCCTACACGCCAGCCTCCCGAAGGCGCACACCAGCATCCTCACACAGATCGGCACAGGCAAGATAGGGTCTGGCAGCCTTCCTGCACAGGTGCCGGGTACCCGGCTTCTCCTCACCGGCTTGCCCCTGTGGGTGGCAAGTGGGAGACAGCCAAACATGTGATCTTAGACTGCCCACGCTTCTCCAGGGAGCGGCAGGCGTTACGCCAGTCCACCCACACGACTGACTTCAAGCAGCTAACGTCGGACCGCCGACCAGTCGCCGCCTTGGCAGTGGTTTCTCCGCCTTGATCTCCTATCCCAGTTCTCATGGGCCCGAGATCGGCTCTCTCTTCTTGCTTGACTGTCTAGCAGTCTCTTCCCTTGTTTACAGCATCTCGGCAGAAGGGCACCCACCCAGGGGCCACAGGGGAGGTTTTTGCCCTAGGGTCAGAGGACCTGGAGCTTTCCTTACCAGCTTACAGTTCCCCAGCATAATCTAGCCTAGCTAGCTTTAGAATGGAGTAGGATTTCAATACAATACAAGACACTTGAGCCTCCTGTCTCTGGCCGGATGTGCATAGAAGGCTACAAAGCAAGGCTTTGGCTAGGTACAGGTGGTCTAAATCTAGAGATTCTTAGCTTCAAGTCGTAACCTGATGTCCACCGCCACGCCCTCGAACTGTACTCCGTACAGCGGTAAGATTTTGTACGGTTACATGCGTACCAGTACGTACGTACACTCAATCCTTTCGTTCGAGTAAAGATGCATCTTCACGAATCATGCTCGAGATGGAAGAAAGCTGTATCTTCCGACCCTGGTTGAAACTCTGGAGTGACCAGATGTGTATGCCGGCTACACAAAGCGTGCGCACTCCGCAACCCATGTCATCCACCCGTCGACCCATCTGGACCATGATGGCTTGACTGATGCCGAGCGGGGGCGGATGTTCAAGGTCCGCGGCAGCCTGCCCAGGAGCTCCTCGGGCTCAGCCTCCCTCTGTCGCGCGTCCTTGTCGTGGACAAGGCGTCTCAAGGTCGACACATCGACGTCTGCCCAAGACGAGCCCCGTTCGGTTCTCGGCCGTGCTTGACCGTCTTCCTGCACCAGCCCGTCATCGAGACTTTCTTCGTCTCTGAGGAGAACGCCGTTGTGTGCAAGCACGTTACGTGTATACGTTTCCCCCCTTGTGGCGTCGCCTCCGGGTGCGTCGGGCGGAGTTGGGGCACCGTCCAGCTTGAAAGAGTCGAGTCCCTGATCGGTAGCAGCGGCGGCAAATGTGATGGCGCCGTGATGCATCTCCATCGTGAAGCTGCCCCCTTGCTTCGTCTTCAGCTCCGCTGTGGAGAACGGGCCGCCGTTCTCCCGGACAACCCGCTCGCGCTGCCGGTCCGGCCGAGCCAGCAGATCTACGGACGGCCCATGACCGGACACAGCCAATCTCCTCTGGAGGAGACCTTCCAGATAGATCCCGTCCTGCTCGAGCAGGATGCTGTCCAGCTCCACCGTGATCTCATAGTGATATCTGTTGGTAAATCCGCTGGAAGCAGCATCGAACCCAGAAGTCTGCTGGGTGAAGAATTGAACTTGGCCAGCACGGAAGATATTCCCGCTGATCAGAGTTTCGATGTTTTGGCTCCACGTAGAGAGTGTCTCAACTCCCCCATCCGATCTCGATGCGGTGATGGAGATCTGGCGCTGGACGGATATGGAATAGAACATGAAGCTGTCGTCCGTGGCCATATCGATTGTGATTCTCGGATCCGGAGCAGAGTAATCCTGCACGAATCCGCTATCCAAGCGAGCGGGATCGTCGGCCCACAGGTGCACGCTTCCGGATACCACCCAGTAGTCCCCGACCGACTTCGACAGAGTGCCGTTACCCTTGCCGTCGTCGTCGATGCCCACGACTTTGATCTCAAAGCCGACGTCCGCCGGCTCTGCGTTCCAAAGTAGAGGGAGCCACGGCGTGATGTCGATTTCGCCTGCACGGAGATCAAAGGCGTCGATGCCCACGACCGGCCGCCACAGCATAGGACAGAAACCTCCGGTGAAAACGACGGGATAAGGCGCCACGACGCCGGCCAGACTGCCGTTGATCCACAGCTGTACTTCTCTGAAGGGCGAGTGCCCCGGCCAAGGGCCCGGGTTAGACGGGAAGCCCTCTTTCTGAGAATCCAGAACATTTCCATACCAGAACTCCTCGTCTGCTTGTCCAGTCGCCAGCAGGCTTACAACGGCGCGGTACGTTCTTCTTGGAACGCTGATGTTGCTGTACGCACGGTCACTCGGCAAGGAGAACGCGCTGGGCTGATCCTGAGACGACCTCCGGGCTGAGATGGGTAGGACCAGGCTGGCTGCTCCTGTAGCGATGCTGTCGTCGAAGAACGATGCTGTCAAGGTGACAATGAACGGCGCAGTGTATATCTCGTTGATCAGATTACCAAGGTCGAAGATGACCTTCTGACTCTCCCTGAAGAGAGCTAGATAGCTGGAGACATCCTTGCTGTATGTCCACCGGATGCCGCGGGCGGTGGGCTCGGCGGTGGACGTGCGGAAGATCTCGATGTCGCCCAGGTAGAGCGACGCTAGGCGATCGAACTGCCGTCCTCTTGAGGCGACCGTAAGGTTGAGTACGACTCTGTTGAAGTCACACGACGGCGGCTCGTAAGAGCCTGTGACGGCTCGACATCAACCTTCTCCCGGGCGACGCGGTGTTCATGCCGACAAGACTCACCGACGTACGGATGACCGTAGCTGAAGCCGAAAGAATGCTCCATCAGAATCCTCGTGCATTCTTTCCCCACGCGGGCTCTGTCATCCCGGACGCATGGCCGGTGTGGGGGACCATCCGAAGTGTTTCCTTGGACATATGCTCCGGCCGGCGTCAGAACCGGAGGATGGACCTGGAAGACGTCTTCAAGACGATGGGGAACCGGCGCCAATGGCTCGACATTACGCAGTGGCGACTGCGTATTGCGCCTACAGTATGCCACTTCTAAGACGAGGAGTAAACAAGCAAGCCAAACGGCGAGCGCACGGCATCGCTTCGACATCTCCGGTGTAAGAGCTCAACGTGGATTGAGATGGAGGACCAAACAGGAGCATTGCAGAGCAGCACCTGGATGCTGCTTCAAGGACGCCTTATGCGGCTCCAAAGCATCCCGGTAGAGCCATCTCTGCCTGGTAGTAGCCCCCGATGGCGAGAAGCGTTTCAGGTAGCCCCATTCGGCAGCCACAGCACTTCCGTATAGCTCCACCGGAACAGGCAGCTGTTATCCGTGGCCCACTTAGGCAACCGCAACATCACCAACCGCTGGAACTTAGTAAGCAACCAGGTGATGGCCAGCTGTCATGAAGCCTACACACAGGCTCTCGTTAGGCCCCCAGCACTAAACTATAGTATGCCGTAGGGTGTCCATCGAACCACCACGACACGTCGTCAGGTAACCATCAGCCACTTCAGTCCTTAACGCCACAAGGCAACACGAAGAACAAGTACTGTACGTAGTCTGTCTCCACCATCTCTGCTCTCGTCAGAGCATCCCCCAGCACTGCTAGACCAGTGAAAGCTCATTGCTACCAACATCACCCTCCTGACAGTCTATCTATCGTGGAGAAGCTGGAATGAAAGCGGATGGATGGGCTCTGGGACGGATGTCTGTTCTTTTAGCCTTCTATCCTCTGTGAACATACTGTAACTGTATGTAGTCGTAAGTCCTCCTACTGTGCCAGGAAGAATATACCGATAAGTCCGCTCCTGGGGAGACAAGACACGCCCAGGCACGGTACAGTACGGAGTACAGCACTGTAGATAAACTGACCCTCCGCGTCGAAGAGGTGGTTTGGGCATCCATCGTAACCGACGATGAGATGGAAAAGGGCCCGATGAACCCAGAGCGCCAAGAGAAACGGGTGAATGGGCCATCACAGCATAACCTCTGTAGAACGCCGTCATGAAGATGTGACCGCCCGCGCTTATCGTCGTCGTGATCGTCGTCATAAAAGATACTGTACATGAAGCCGCTCCAGGAACGACTCAAGGCGGCGGTCGAGGACCGATGATCTGCCTACGGCTGCCGGTTGAGGACAGCGTCGTGCCAGCGCCCTTCGAAGGTGGCACGGCCTGGCGCGGAGCGCTCTGGGCCTCCTCCCATTCGGCCTGTCGCTGGCGCTCGAGCTCCATCTCGCGTTCCAAGAGAGACTTGGAGGCCCAGCCACCGGCTTTCGTCTTCGACTGCGACTGCTCTCGTCGAGCGTCCTCGCCGTGTCGTTCGGCGGCCGAGTCGAACCCGAGCTCGTTCGCGACGTGGCTGTCTGGCTTTGGCCGGGCCGGCGCCGGGTTCGACCCCAGGAACCGATCGACGCGGCTCCCGTTCGGCGCGTACGCCGCGGGGTCGGGTAGCGGTCGACGCGGCGCCGGAGGAGCGTCGGCCTTGTTCGCCGGCGAGCCCGGTATGGGGAGAGGCCGGGCGCTCACGGGAGCGGGCTCGGGGGACGGGGAGGGAAGCGACGCGGAACCGGTGCGGTGAGCGTTCCACTCCTCCCGAAGCTGCAACCGCTCGTCTTCGTCCGAGCCTTTCTCCAAGCGGCGTGGCACCGGCGGAGCGGTCTTTGCCTGGGTTGGCCCTTGTGCCACGGTGGCGGATCGTCTTGACAGAAGTTCCACGACCTCGGAAGTCCGCTGCCCATCCCCGCCGTCGTGACCGGACCGAAGACGCATATGCCGCCGACGCTCCATCTCGTAATGCTCCTCTCGAGCCTTGGCCATCTCGAGCTGTCGCTCGAGTTGACGTACCCGCTCGCGTTCTCGTTCGACGTCCGAGGCCTTGGAACCTCTGTCGGCGTCCGTGGCTGAAGTCTGCTCGAGCAGATACTGACTTAGGAATTGGCCGTTGAGGCGAGTCTCTTGCCCGGTCGGCGGCTGGGCGTTTTCGGTGTCGGTCCGAGCTTGCCTCTCGCGCTCGGCCTTCTCGCGACGATCTTCCTCCTCTCTCCATCGTCCCTCCTCTTCTTCCCACCTCGCCTTCTCCGCCTCGGCTTCTTGTCGCTCCCTCTCGAGTCTCCTTCGCGTCTCCTCTTTCCAGCGCCGCTCTTCGGCTGCCCGCGCACGTTCTTCCTCGGCCTCCCTCTCGGCCAGAGCCCTACGCTCTGCCTCTTCGCGTTCGAGACGCAGCTTCTCTTGGGCGGCTTGCTGTTCCTGTCGCCTCCGCTCGCGCTCGGCCAAGCTCTCCGCCACCGGAGCGGAGCCGGTTATCTGTCTCGTACCGCCAAAGCTGACACCCTGACTTGCCTGACTTGCCCCGCCCAGATAGCCGTATTGGTGAATATTCCAGGCGGGAGTCGTGCAAGCTTCGTCGGTCTTCTTGCTCCAGGTGCTTACACCACCGCGAGGCGACGTCCGCGACTGGTCGTTCGCATCGAGAACAGCAGAGTCTGACGATCGTGCGTTCCCGATGGCAGAGTTTGACGCGCTGCTCTGACTAGCGCTGGAGAAACCTCGGGTCCGAGAGCCTCGACCTGGGGACTTCCACCCTTCGCTGCCGCCGGTGCCCTGCGGGGTCAAGGCGCCTGTCCGGCTCTTGGGACCTAGCGTCCTCGGGAATCGAGACGGTTGGACATGGTTCGCCCGTCGACTGAAAGCGCTCAGGCACTGTAAGACCTGCGCTGGATCCTTGGACTCGTAGAGGTCCACCGTCGAAAAGACGTCGTGGTCCGGCAGAGACAGAGGCGGTGATTGCACGGCCCGAAGGAAATGTGAGATGTTCTCTCGCTGCACAAACGGCATCTTGGAGGCCTTATACTTGACGCCGGGTGAGGGCACCGCGGCGTTGGCTAGTCTGTCTTATCGTCTCAGCTCGGCTCTCGTTCAGACTGGTCGCCGGGTGTGGAGCTTACTTGCAGAGAACGATACCGTCCCGGAGCCGATCGAGAAGGTCCCCGTCTCCTAGAGTTTCGGCAAGGATGTCTTCGATCCATGTTCGGACTTCCTTTGCAGCTTGAGGAGTATACTTGGAGAGGCGCAGGCGCTTTAGATCTTTGTCGAGGCTCGTGGCGGAGGTCATTATCGATGTCGTCGTCGGTCCGCCTCCCTAGGGCGACACGAATCTGGTTTTCTGTGGGTTGAGTAGGGGCCGCAGGGACGAGGCGCGCTTGGATTGGTCTTGCTCAAAGTGTCTTCGACCTAAACGCTCCTGCCGTGCGCGGACACGGCAAAAATACATGACAGGTTATACGTCGCCGTTGAAAGGCGGTTGCGTTGGAATATGTCCGACGAGGCCGGATTGCGTACCACTGCGTCCAGGTACGTACCGGTAGGTACGTACTCGTAGTGCGAGTACGGTAGACGTCGAGTTCGGGAAATTGTTTTCCCGGTTCCGACGGGCGACTGTATTGATAGGCCGGGCCATAGGCGTTGGACTAGGCTTGGAAGCCTCAACTCGGGACTACGGTAGGGTTCTTGCTATGTACTGTACGGAGTACTCCGTAGTATGACGTCTGTTTGAAAAAGCCTGACGACGAGACCTCGAACGCAGCTCACAGCTCGCAAGAGATGAGATGAACGGTCCAAGGACAGCGTTCTCGACGAGCGCCTGGCAGAGGCTCTGGTGGAGATGGAAGAGCCTACGGCTACCGTGGCGAAAGCGGTACCTCATCGGCAAGTCTTGACTCCGCACGGCTCTCGAGATCTCCCATCCACCCACCTACCCTTCTCCACCGCACGAGACCCGACCCGTCTGACTTTCGACTCCAGGCATGGATCTGGCCGGCAACACCTTCTGGGAGCTACATCTCCACGACACTCTGTTGCGGCCGCGGCGGATCGCACAGCCCGGGCACAAGAGGACGCATCACTCGGACATCAAGATCAGCCCGCAGTGGCACCAGTGGCTGCGACACACCCGTGACGACGCGCCGTCGATCGAGGAACAGCTGCGCGACGTGCAGCGACTGGCCAACGTCAAACGGCTCGCGCGTCTCGCCGACGAGCGCTGGGCGAGTAAGCCGTCGTTGTTGGACGGCCCCGAGCGGAGGAAAGCCCCGCCCGAAACACCGCTCGAGCACACCGCGGCGGGTCCGGCGCCCGTCGACGGCGCTACGGCGCGGAGGGAGACGCCCGTCCCTGAGGCTTTCAGAAAGAGAGGAGCCCCGGGCGAGGACTGGCAGCCGGAGACTTGGAGTCCGGGTGGAGGCCCGTCGAAGCAGTAATCATAGCGACGTCTCGTCGACTTTCAATCCGACAGAACGTACGTACGTGCCGGAGTATAGGTTCTTGTACTGCTGTCGCACGCAGAGATGGCGACCATCACGATCTTGCAAGTCAACCGTCTCGACCCCTCTGGCATTTTTCTCTCGCGAGTCAGATCTCGCACGGCATACTATTCTTCATGCAAATGCTCACATTATCCCTCCTCCCCGTTCCGCTCAACGGCCACCAAGCCAAAGTCCCATCCCCCCTCAATGACCATCTCTCTCTCTCTCTCTTCCTCTCTCCACGTACAAAGACTGAGGTATCTAATGAACAATGCTTTTGGGCTCTATCAAATACACACGCTGTGATGCATCTCGATCGCTGACTCTTCCGTGCAGGGGGTATTGATGATGTGAAGCGGTTCCAACAGGGTGATGCAAGAAAGTAGGTACTGTCACTCGAGTCGAGGAAAAGATACGATCAGGTCCCGGGACCCGTTCCTATACCTGCCGTTGCGGGAGACACGGCGGCGCCGTTGTTGCTCCTCGACGTCGTACGATCTTCGCCGCGTTCGGGTCCGTCCGAGTCTGGTGCGTCGAGATTCGCGTCCGCGTCGGCCCGCTCTGCTTCTTTGCTGGCGTCGACGGCCTGCTTCGTGCGCGCCACGTTCTCAAAGGCGCCGTGCTCGCGCCATCGTTTCTCCTCGTGCCTCAGGTCCAGCCGCCCCTGGATTCCTTGGGACTTCTTCCGGGTGACGAACCGTCGCATCTCGAGGAAGACGCCCCAGCCGTGGTCGACGGTACCGAGCACGGCCGTTTCGTCGACGGGCGTCAGGTCACCGCGCTCTTGTTGTCCTTGCGTCATCCGGGCGTGGCGGATCAAGTGCGACGCGTCCTTGTGCTTACGCAACTCCTTGTGCACTCCCTTGAGGGTGTAGCCGACCGGGCCGACAATCGCGGCCAAGTCCTTCAAGACGAAGCCACCGACCCCTTTGCCAAAGCCCTTGGCGAGGCCGACGAGCCCGTCCTTCCGTGCTCCGTGATATGGATGGAGCACGAGCCCGGTCACGCCGTCGTAGATGCCGTAGACAAACTCCTTCCCGGCGGCGCGGAGGCCCGAATGAAGACCGGTGATGCGCGTGGGCGGACGGACGGTCTCGTCGCCGTAGAGCCGAGGTGCGTTGTGCAATCCCTGCCCGATGGCGAGGGTGACGGCCATGGGGGCTATTCGCAACGTGAGTAAGGGACCGAGGCCTGCATCAATCGACGAGGAGCAACTCGTCCGGTGGAACTCGGAGCCTGACCTTGTATGATCATCTTGCCTGACTTTTCCAGGCTTCTCTCCACGTCCTTCGCTATCTCCTCTGCCGCGTTATCGTCCTCGGGTTGGTCATCGTCGCTATGGTCCGAACTTGAGTCGGAGCTGTAATCACCGTCGTCGTCGTCGTCGTCGTCGTCGTCGTCGTCGTCGTCGTCGTCGTCGTCGTCCTCGTCCTCGTCGACGTGCGCTTTTGCACCGGGAGAGGTCGATCCAGCCCGACGCTGCCTAGACGGCGACGTCTTCGAGACCGAACTGGACCGGTCGCTTTTCGTCACGACACCGCTCGCGGGCTCCGTCTTCGGCGCAGCCGTGCCGGCGCGCCTCTTTCGATGGCGATGGATGCCCTTGACCACCTTCACCGGTACGCTGCTGAAGCCCTTGGTTATGCCAGTGACGGATCGAACGATGACACCGCCGGCGCCGGTCACCGGCTCGCCCGGACCGCTGAAGTCGTTCCATTCGTAATGCCGTATGAGCCTCAGCTGTCGCCAGTGTAGCTTCTTCCGAGCGACGAGCAGATGCGCCGCGAGGGCGGAGAGCCTCAGGCTCGTCTGCTTGAGTATCCAAACGGCGGCGCGATCTTCCAGGATCGAGCAACGCATGCTTCGGTCGCCCGTGAGAGGCAGCTGGCGATGGAAGCTCACGACCGCGTTGCGCGCCCCGTCGCCTTCCTCCGCAATGTCCTCGGCCAACAGCTGGGCGTTCGCCCGGATGTCCGGCGAGGACAGCACGCGAATACCGTCGACGAGCTTGTCGACGGTCAGTCGCTTGTACGGAACCGGCTCGTAGTAGCCGGCATTCGCCTTCGCGATGCGCTCTGCCCAGAACGGCTGGTCGCCAAAGAACGGGACGATCATCGTCGGCCTCCCGCATTTGAGCCCGATGGCGGTCGTACCGGCGCCGCCGTGGTGGATCACGGCGCTCACGCGCGGGAAGATCCAGTCGTGAGGGGTGTTGTCGAGAAGGTAGACGTTCTCGGGGACGTCGCCGACACCCAGGCCACCCCATCCCTTGCTCACCAGCGCACGCACGCCGGCCTTCCTGACCGCGCCGAAGATGATGGCGGTAAAGCGGTCGGGGTCGTCCACGACGATGCTACCGAATCCGATGTAGATCGGCGGCGGGCCTTCGTCGAGGAAGCTAGACAGGGACGCCGGGGGCTCGAAGGAGCTGGCGAGATTGAGGAAGACGAAGCCTGCAACGTCGATCTCCGGGCCCCAGTCGTGCGGCTTCGGAACCAGGCCCGGAGACCAGAGGTAGGTGAAGGGCACTCTCTGGCGGTAGAGCTGGCCGGGCGCCCACAAGGTCGAGACCGGCTCCAAGCCCAACGTCCCGACCCGGAAGAGATTGACCAGATCGCCCAGGCTGAGGGTCACGGTCAGCGTCGTCGGATGAACGGACAAAAACACCAAGGGGCAGTCGCGCCACCGACCCTTGCCACGTGATCATCTCCACCAGGGGGTAGCTCATGAAGTTCGAATACCGGACGTTGATGTTCGTCCGTTTGATCTTGGCCAACGGATTGGGGAACTCGGTCGTCGGCGTCTGCGGGAAGGTGAACATCAGGTGCAGGGGCACGCCCAGCCGTTCGGCGCAGTGCACGTGGGCGAAGGATGCCGGATTGGCGATGATCGCGTCCGCCTGAGACACGGATCAGACACAGACGCGAAGAACGGTGGCCACGGAGGGTGGGGGACCACAGGGCGGCAAGCAAGAAAACGCAGTGGACGTACAATGAACGGATTCGACCGGCTCATCATGCGCACGTTGTTCGCATTTGGCTCATCGTCCGAAGCGTTGATGCAGGCCCGCCAGAAGCCTTGGAACATGTGGAACATCTGTTCCCTCTGCCGGCCAATCTCACCCGATCTTACGGAGTCGATGGATGGAATCAGACCCGGGTTCTTGACCATGAACGCCATCAGCTCCGCGGGGTCGCCGCCGACGGAGAAGAATTCCAGACCCGTGTCTCTCTCGACAAAGTCCCTGAAAGCCGGATGCGACGCGATGCGGACGCGGTGCCCGTGCTCTCGAAGGATCTGGCCGACCTTGAGAAACGGCTGGATATCGCCACGACTGCCCAGCACCATCACCACGATGTTGAGCTTGGGTACAGGACGGTCCAAGTCGGGCTTGGGCGTCCTCGGGCGTCCCGGAAGGTCGGCCCCTGCCGCCCTGCCCTCGGTGGATCCCCCCCGTTCGCCTTGCTCGTCCAGAGCATCGGAGTCGGCGTCTGCGTTGTCGTCAGGGCGACCCATGACACGCCGCCCCAGGCCGGCCCCCAGGGCCTTGGCCAGATAGCCGGTGTTGCCATCGTGCATCGAAAGACCCAGCCTGCCATCTCGGCTCGAGAGCTTGGCACGTGCTCGAAAGTGATCGTTGTCGAGCAGGAAGCCGGGGGATGGCCCGACGTGAGATGACCTTCTCGCGTGGGAGAAAGATCCTCCTCGGCGTGCGTCGTCGCCCGACCTGGCCTTCCGCCCGACGGACGTATGGCGGCCAGAGAGAGCGGGCCGACTCGTCTTCGCCGCCGTACCCTCTGGCTTTGTTCCCGACTTCAATGCGTCTTGGTTGCGCAACTCTATCGACGTCTCCCATCTCACAGGAGCCTTCCGGCGCTTGGGCTTCGCCGGGGCCGCTGTCGCTCCCGACATGGAGCGCAATGGCTGGGCAGGACCATGCCGAGAAGGCAATCCAGAGTCGTCGGCGAGTGGCATCCCTCGAGCTTTGCCGTCGACGGCGCCATTGCTCCTTTCCGCAGGTGGGCCCGTTGGAGATGGAAATTCCAGAGGGGGGGCAACCGGCGCAATGCTGACCCCGTCCTCCCTTTCCCCTGAGGCCATCATCTCACCTGGAAACAATGCTGTTAGTCGGAAAGGTGGGCAAATTCAAGATGGAGGGACGGACCCAACACGCCTTGTCAGCTCCGGCCTAACCTATACACCGCTTTGGCGACGGGGAAAACGGCTGGCGTAGGTGACAGTGCTCACGACGCTGGCGATGGTGGCAGTCGCCGGGGTAGTTATCGGTCAGCTGCATGTGACAAGTTAGCTTGATTTTCTCTCGGGCTTTTTTTCGGCAATGTTTACCCCGGCGTGGTACGAAGTCCCGGCATCACGACTTTCGGCATTGTGATGTCATTGCGATGTAGACGCGCCACCGGTTTGGTTACCGCCGGTTGCAAACAGGTACGTGGCTGTACCGAAGCATACGTGTGGCGGTGCTCTCGATGTATTGGTCGGCTGTCTGCTTGGCATCTTATCACGTGATAGCGTGTAACCTTGGCCGTTGCCGCTCTCGTCGACTTACTGCAAATTGCTCGCACCTGGACCCAATCAAAAGCCGGTGACTGCGTTCGGCACCGCCGAAAGCTGAGCTGGCACGGCCGGTCGACTATCCTGACTCAGCACCAATCATCTGGAGATACCTTCGTATACCCGTATGCTTGGAAAGCTCGTAAGTACGGAGGTACTTCGTACTTCGTACCTTCCCATCGTACTACTCGTACAGCACCGATCGTACCCTCGTACCCGACATTATGTAATCGGGTTGCTGTAGAATCATGTCTTATGACCCTCACTGCGCGCCCACATAGCGCGCCTCCAGCTCCAAGCCCATGTCGCCGCATACGCAGCCAACTGACCGCGCAACGTGGACCTCGCTGGGCCACCGGCCGCACCCCGGGCAGAACAAGGCATGAACAGGCCAATGATATTGTTTGGAGGCAACAGCGCCAAATGGAGGACATCTCCTGGCTGGCCCCCCTGGTCCGACAACCCCCCCCCCCCCCAAGATAACAGTCGCCCGCCCCCACAGCCACTTTGGCAGGCCTACCAACTGGCTGAACAGTGGTGCTGACAGGATCCCATACAAGGTGGCAGCTGTCCGACTCCGCCCCGGCCTCCCAAAGGCACACAGCAGTGTCCAGGAAAGACCAGTCTTGCAGCTTTCTTGCACAGGTGCAGGGTCCCCAGCTTCAAGTCTCCAGCCTGTGCCTGTGGCTGGCGGTGGGAGACTGCTAAACACAGTTCTCAACTGCCAGCACTTCCAAGCTACGTTACGTACGTATGTACGGAGTACATACGTACAGTGGCACGACACAAGTCTGCGTACGGCCCCATACATACGGGTGTTGTTATCACGACACCCAATTCTTTTAGCACGACACCCAAGATTTTGTTAGCACAACACCCATCGTTAGCTTTGTTAACATGACACCCATCTAGTGTTGTTAACACAACACTACATCTTAGCGTTGTCGGCATGACACCTCTCCTAGATCCTTGGTATGGTCGCTGGCTAAGATACGTACTCTATAGATTCTATCCAGTCAATGAGAAGGCACAGCACAGAAGACTACAGCACTGGTAACACCTTACGATATCTCTGGCTCCGACAAATTCTCTGGCCTGACGATGCCTGAAGCTATGATGTTCCTGCCCCTGGCCATGATGACAGCTGGAGCTGCGATGCCCCTTCTTTCTCTGATGTCCCCCCCAATGATGGCTGGAGCTATGATGCTCCTCCTTCCCCTGATGTCCCCCCGACGATGGCTGGAGCTGTGATGCCCCTGCCTGGCCACGACCATGACCATGATGTCAGGGTGTAGCGGTACGGGTCGGCTACAGCTGCACTGAGCCCAAAAGACTACTACTGTACATCTCGGCAACTAGCCGAGATATCCCGTACTCGCGATACATAGGTGCGGCTGCGGCCACCTGCTTAATCAGCCCACACTGACTAAGCGCCCAGTCGCCGACTACTCTTTACAATGACCACAATTCCTGCCTGGTTCTCCCTGTCCTTGTCCTTGTTGATGTCCCTGTCACCCTCCTCTTCCTCTTCCCTGTCTCTCGACAACCTCAAAGAATGATGGATTACGGTTTGTTGACTGCAAATACTATACCGTACCCGATCACATGACGGTCGATATCAGATAACGAGCAGTTAAGGGGCCCCCTTGATGAAATTTTGTATAAGTCCACTATCCTTGGTTGGAATCATCTCAAATTTTTATATTGGGTGGAGAATCAAATAGAGAAGAGCTATCGAGTAATAGAGCTCTAGTATACAAAGCGTGATTGCTTTCTCAGGACTCAATCATGTTAATTAGTTCTGGGGCCTCCTTGTCTTCCCACCTGTCATCTACATCATCAACATCAGAAGAAGACTGTTTTGACTGGTGAATGAGTCTTTCTTGCAGTTGTTACAGTCTTCTGATCTTTTTCCTCCTTCTCTGCCTGCTTCTACAAGGTGCTGTGTTCTGCACTTGAAACAAGACTTCCCAACAATACCCTCTGCAAGATCCTAGACAGTCTGGGGAGTCATAGACTATTCCTGGATACTAAGGGCACCAACACACTCCACTAGCTTTACTTCCTGGGGTCTTCTGCTGATGTCAATGATGAAGATGACCGGGGGAAGACAAGGAGGTCGCAAGGACTAAGTAATAAAGTTGAGTTCCGAGAAAACAGTCACGCTTTGTATACTAGAGCTCTATTACTCGATATCTCTTCTCTATATGATTCTCTACCCAATATAAAAATTTGAGATGATTCCAACCAAGGATAGTGGACTTAAACAAAATTTCATCAAGGGGGCCCCTCAACTGCTCGCTATCTGATATCGACCGTCATGTGATCGGGTACGGTAGATCTAAGGTGTCATGCTAATAACGCTAAAATGTGGCGTTGTGTTGATAACACTAGATAGGTGTCATGTTAACGATGGGTGTTGTGCTAACAAAATCTTGGGTGTCGTGATAACAGCACCCCATACAAAATCTACGTCCATCTAGGGGTTAGTAATGCGGCTTCTCTACGTCGGAGAAATGCTGACATTGTCACATTACTTATGACCATTGCGACCGCCAGCTTGTACGGGCGTACGTATCGTACTCCGTACTCCGTACATACGTACGGGGTACTTCCGTACGTATGGGTACGCCCACACGGACTTGTGTCGCGACACAGTACTCCCGTATGGAGGTACGAGGTACAGAGTAAGCTACATCCCCGTCAAGGATTCAATGGGACGTGTCGCTACGTACAGGCACGTACTACGTACGGGTCCGTACAAACGCACAACTTCAACGATGATGCGCCCAGCGAGGACGGCGCCGTCAAGATGGAGCGGTCGACGTCTATCCACGCTCCAGGGATACTCTCATCTTGTTCGCACGTCCCTCTAAGACCAGACCCGTGGACCATCATGAAGCATAGGTCAAAGCTTATACCCACCGCGTAGTTCGTTCTTCGTGACCCTCGAGCCAGCAGCAACGCGCATCTGCTCTCCTTGTTGCCTACGGAAGCCCAAGATCCTGATCTTGCAATTGGTTCGACTAGCCACGTACCACCAACTCCAGATTCCTTCGCCGAGAACGCCGGCTTCCTGGCCATCCTGCATGAGGTCTTGGCGAAGCACGCCTACCAAGATCCTGGCGTTGTCGCCCAGGCTGCTGTCATGGCCTCGACGGCTGGCGCCTGGCTTGGATCTGGTGGGGCCTTCTTCCCAGGACAGCAGAGTCGAGAGGGAAGAGGAGCGCACGGTGGCGGAGGTGGAGCAGGTGGTGACGGAGCCGGAGCAGCGAGCAGTAGGTGATCGGGAATCGCAGTGCATCGTCGTCACTTCTGACCAGAGCCTGTTTGCGAACAGTCCAAGGCGGTGCCGGTGGTGGTGGAGTCGGTGGCTGGATATGTTCCCATCCCTCGATGCACTCCATGCTTTTTTCACCCTATGCTCAAGGCTGACCTCTGCTATTTTACATCCATGTCAGTGACGCACGTCGCGTGCCGGACTTTGGTCGGACTGCCGATCCGCAGGACATCTTCGGTAGCCTCGAGCTGAACGGAGAAGGCAAGTTCGTGGCGGGCAAAGGCAACTATCAGCCTAGCGGCACATACCGCGTCGTCAGTAGGGATGGGATGTATGCCTTCCCCATAGCACACCTCGATGACGTCCTGCTCGCGCTGACATCCCCATCCTCTCAACAAGCCTTGGTCTCAGTCCGTTCCTCATGGAGAGGCTTGTCCAACGTCTTTCAGCCTTGAACTCATCGAGAGCTTCTTGAACGTCGCCACACCGAACTCGCCAGATCCAAAAGCCGATTCACTGCCGGAGACTTGAAGCGGTGGCAGAAGTATGGGGGGACACATCTGACACAGTAACGATGCTGAGAACGTGGCTACTAGATCAACCGTTGGATACAGATGCAATAAGAGTCACTTTCCTGGCTCCAGGAAAGAAGTGTTCGTCTCTGCCCCACGCAGAGGAAGCTCCAGGCCTCTGGACTCGATGTTGGTCTTCAATTCCCTCAGTGAGTTTGTGAAGCTTTGACGAATTGCCCTGCAGTTCAGAGAGACTCAAGCTTGTTCACATGTGTTCAACGAGATGGATAATTCCAGGACTGTTTTTCTTCTGAGAACCTCTAACTTAGGTGATACCTGAAAGGAATGGCAGGACACCATCACATCTCACAATCTTTCCAAGTATAATCTTATCTGCTGGGTTTTTAGTCCTCACTCTGTCGATATGCCACAGGCATACCCTTCGTACATGGGCCGTATACGAAAGAACCGAACATGGGGTGTTCTCCCTGTACGCCAAGAATCTCTTCGCAAGCCTAACTTGTGACAGGTGCTGCATGTGACTACTGGACGCGGCCAGCTTTGGGCGGCCGTGCCAAGAACGTGGCTGGCGTTAGGGTCGGATGAGACCATCGCACATGCCCGGGGCTATCAGTCTCTCAAGCTTACCTGATTGACGGAATTATTGAGGGGGCGATCGTGACCAACGTAGCTTGCGATCAAAAGGGCTGAGACATGCCGGTATAGCTCGCGATCTGTGCTCAAGCTCAGAACTTTTCTAGATGATATGTCGTATGCTTGATTGAAGATATCATCAACTTCCTTGTTGTGGATTTGACGGAGTATTTCAAATCAGTGTTGTCCTCCGTTCAACAAAGAACTCTACTCGTAGCAAGTTCACCATCGTGGGTCAGTTTTGTTTGCCGCTGAGGCCGACTGACTAGAACAGGCTTAGTAAGAGGCATTTCACTAACATCACTTCGCCGGCAACCGCACACTCCATACCGACGGATTTGTGGACGGTGACTTCATAGTTGACATGTTTCGGCCAGCTCAGCATTTGTATACCGTACAATAGGTCCAACTCAACTGCGGTAGTGCAGTAAGTGGCCTAATTCCAGGCATCTCTTCCCCCAGGCCCAGGCCACCATCACCGGTATGTAACATCGGTGGTAGCTTATGAGCTATAGCTAACAGTCTCCTAGGAGATCGGCATATCACCACTTGATCTTCGTCAGAGAGTGCCAGCCTCCCGCTGAATGCACTGCGCTTCCGGATCACTGTGGTTGCGATTGATTGGGCCTTCTGCGTCTGCCCCACTTATCCCGAGCTCAATCTCACTTGCGGTTGAACTCGTGACGGCGCATACGTCCTGTTCCAGGCGCTTCTCATATCACTGCCTCTCCCACCGTTCTGATACAAGGCCTCCAACCTAACGCGGTCAGGAAGATGGCGCCAGCGTTCGACGAAGAGGAGCTCTCTATTCCAATTTCCGCGAGTAGCCAGCACCATGCGCCAGGGAGAGGCGCATCGAGCGAGCAAGGCCCACCGCATGGCGCTCCTCATGCCGATCACAGCTCCTATCCGGTACGGTCGACGCAACGGCTCGGCCAGTACCATGTCATCAAGACTCTCGGAGAGGGATCCTTTGGCAAGGTCAAGCTAGCTGTGCATCAGGTCAGCGGCCAACGGGTGGCCCTGAAGATCATCTCCCGACGCAAGCTCGTCAATCGAGATATGGCTGGACGTGTCGAGCGGGAGATACAGTACCTGCAGCTCCTGCGACATCCCCACATCATCAAGCTGTGAGCGCCCGTCCGCTGCGTCCCTGCTGCTGAGACCACCGCGTTAAACCACCATGCTCGACCAGATATACCGTCATCACGACCCCCAGCGAGATCATCATGGTGCTCGAGTATGCCGGCGGAGAGCTCTTCGACTACATTGTCGCACACGGTCGGATGTCGGAGGACTCGGCCCGCAGGTTCTTCCAGCAGATGATCTGCGCCGTCGAGTACTGTCACCGGCACAAGATCGTTCACCGTGACCTGAAGCCCGAGAATCTGCTCCTGGACGAACACCTGAACGTGAAGATCGCAGACTTTGGCCTGAGCAACATCATGACGGACGGGAACTTCTTGAAGACGAGCTGCGGCAGCCCGAACTACGCCGCGCCGGAGGTCATCTCGGGCAAGCTGTACGCCGGCCCGGAGGTGGACGTCTGGAGCTGTGGCGTGATCTTGTACGTCTTGCTCTGCGGCGGCCTTCCGTTCGACGACGAGTACATCCCAGCCCTGTTCAAGAAGATCTCGCACGGCACCTATACCATTCCGAACTACGTCTCGGCGGGGGCGGCGAGCCTGATCCGGCGCATGCTGGTGGTCAATGCGGTCCAGCGCATCACGGTCCAGGAGATCCGCCAGGATCCTTGGTTCACGAAGAGTCTTCCCGAGTACCTCAGATCGACGGTGCAGGACGTCGGCGCCGTCCCCGTCGATCCGAACAAGGCCATCAACCCCACCGCGCTGGCGCCGGGCAAGCCCTTGGCCTACCAGGAGAAAATCCATCAGGCCGTGGTGGGAAAGCTCGGCAAGACGATGGGTTATGCCAAGGACGACGTGCAAGATGCGCTGGCCAGAGACGAGCCTAGCGCCATCAAGGACGCCTACTTGATCGTCAGGGAGAACCAGGTGACGAGCAAGCAAGGTCCGTCGTCGATGCGCAAATCGTCTTCCTCCCGAGGCTCCCGTGAAAGGTCGCCTGGCCGACGAAGGTGCGAGCTGACGCATCTCCTTTTCGGATAGCACCGCAGCCATTCACACCCGCACCCCCACCTTCGTATCCCGGCCATCCGTCTCCTCCCTTGACACCTGCATCACCGTCACCCGGCCGTCCGATGGCCGGTATACACCGATACTCCGGCCGTCGTGGAGCAGCCAACACGCCGTCCGGCGCCATCGGACAGGACGACGCTGCCGAAGCCTCTCCCTACAAGAGCAGCATCGCCATCCTGCCTAGCAGCATGCCGACGTACCATCGAGCCTATATGGAGAAGCTGAAGGCGGAGAAGTCGGGCGCGAGCTACAAGGAGAGGCCGGCCGAGCAAGCCAACCCTAAGCAGACCGGCACGCCGAAGCTGAAGCTTCAGAGCAGGAGTCAGATCAACCTCGAGAAGGCGGACCAAAAACCGGAAGGGCTCACGCCGATGCCTGCGAAGAAGCCGAGGCAGACGCGCTGGCAGTTTGGCATCCGCAGCCGCAATCCTCCTCTCGACGCGATGTACTGCATCTACCGCGCTCTGCAGAGACTGGGAGCGGAGTGGGAGGACGCGGCCAAGCAGCAGCGATCGAGTGAAGGCGACGAAGGCGGAGAGCCCGGCCGGAACAACGGGCCTCGCGCAAGCTCGGTCGAGGGCAGAGGCAGAGATCCGGCCGCGACAGCCTCCAAGGCTCGGTCCAGCGCCGACAAGGCTTCGGATCCGGACCACGGACACTACATGCCGCCAGATCCTTGGCTCATCCGGTGCCGCTGGCTCACCGAGAGCAGCCCGAACCTGGCTGCGCAGTCGGGCAGCGGCCGCAGCAGCATGGTCAACCTGGGCTCTCCCGAGCCGGGCCGTGACAACAGCGCCAAGACTAGCCCATCGTTGGGCGGCGGCGGCGGCGGCGGCTTCACGCCGACGCCGGACGGATCGATCAGCGACCGGAGCGCCATCAACAGGGTGTACGTGTACATGGAGATCCAGCTGTACCAGATCGAGAAGGACTTTTACCTGGTCGACTTCAAGTGCGCCGGCTACGAGCGGCTACTCTACGAAG
Source organism: Lichina pygmaea (assembly GCA_963422465.1). NCBI lineage: Eukaryota > Fungi > Ascomycota > Lichinomycetes > Lichinales > Lichinaceae > Lichina > Lichina pygmaea. The sequence continues at coordinate 1,989,201 of OY730175.1, read as the reverse complement.
CCGTCGACGCGGACGAGTCGAGCCTCGAAGAGACCCAGGAGCAGCAGCAGCAGCAGCAGCAGCAGGAGCGCGATCTCGAGGATCGCGTGTCGTCGCTGGACCTGCGCACGGCCGAGGGCAACGCCGCCGGCGTGCGCCACCTCTGGAAGATCGAGCAGAAGGTGCGGCGCGCTCGTCGCGTCGGTCGTCGACCGGCCCGCGAGGACGAACGCGTCTCGAGCCCCTTTCCCTTTTTGGATCTCGCCAGCAAACTCATCATCGCTCTCGCCGAAGGCGACTGACTGACAGGGTCACAAATTAAAAGGAAAGGGGGAAGGGACATCTGGGGTCGGGCTGGATTGGAACAGGGCGAGTCAGGTCAAGTTGGGTCACGACCACATTTTCGATCAGAATAGCGAGCCAGGCGGGAATCCTGTGCCTTTTTTCCTTTCTTTCCTTCTTTCGGGGGGGGGGGGGGGGGGGCGGTTTTGGATTGTTTGGAAAGGGGGAAAAGCGAGGGAGTGGGGCGGCGGGTTTTTTCTTTCTGGGGAGTTGTTTCCTCTTTTCTTAATGTTTTCAAAGTTAAGTTGGCTGGACCATTAGATGGTCTCACCCAACAGATGCAAACTAGCGCCTTGATGATGATGATAATCTCGCGATGATTGTGAGATTGAGGAGGGGGGGACATGTGGTGTTGTCAAAGTGTTGGTGATTGGGTTCTGTGGTTTCCGAAGCTGGTTTTTCAAAGCTGGTTTTCTCAGTCTGTTTACCTGTTTACCTGTTTACCTGTTTACCTGTTCACCCGTGTGTTTTGGTGATGATGGACTCTGACCAGATTCCGATGGAAAGTCTGGTTATAGCTCTCTCTCTCTCTCTCTCTCTCTCTTTCCTTCCACTCCTCAAAGATACTTGGATCAGGGATCTGGATCAGGGACATTGGAACCTGTATCGGAAGATAAGATGTTGAGCTGCGTCGAGTGAGGGCCATGGTCAGGAGGAGAGGAGGGTCGGGAAGACGGATAGATGTGAGAGAACAGGGTTGGATAAACTAATGAAGGGAAAGGTGGGGAAAGATGATGAGTTCTTGATTGGTCATGTACAAGATCTGAAGAGAAGAGTTTGTTTCTGGCGGATGACCTCCCACGTACTGTAAGTGCGTACGTACGAGTAGTCTAGCTACCGAATGGAACAAGAGATCTCTTCGTACAGTCTCGACGTACGCAGACATATGGCTTGCTTCCTGATCGACGATAGTGCACTGCTATTCAACACACTTGGTCTTTTCTTTCTTCCATCTGATCGGACATTCCTCTGGATATCAACCAGCTTAAAAGGGGGCAAGAAATCTGCTTTCTGTGAACATTTCTGCAAACTTGACAGGACAGGAAGAACTTCAAGCGTCTTGTAAAATTGGTTCAATCCGAGGGTGCTGATTCAACGTGCCGAGCTCAGCCCTTGAGCCGCAGAGGGAGTATCCCTGCATCGAGTGCTGTGTCGCTGACGACGGAGACAACCCAATTGATCTTACACATTGTTTCTCTCGGACCAGGCAAAGTCGTCGATTAGAATAACGAGAGATCAATTACGTAGGACACTAGCTCCTTTACGGCGAAAATCATGCAGTTCAGTAGGTCTCCAGATCGCCGGCAGATGGTCTCGCTCATTCGAGATAGCCTGCTCTGATTGCTTGACTGAAGGAGAGAGCCGTGTTCGAGGTTCGCGTCTACGCTGACTTGACGCCTGCATCAGCGTCGTCATGGATTCGTCGCGATGCTATGGCTCTGGTGATCACCTGACATGCAGTACGATGACGTAGTTAGGCCCGTCGTCGCGGTGACCGACATATCAGATTGAACCGAGGAGTACTCGGGCTCGGAGTAGCGAATACCCTGCTTACAAATATCTCAGCGCGCCAGTCTTTGCCATTCTAGCGAGATGAGCGTCGTTGTCGAGATACGAGTACGTACTTCGGTACGTGCGTGAAAGTTCCCGGATCTTCTGACCGGCGTATCTCTGTCCTCCGACAGTTGCCGGTCGCTTCCATCGTCATCGGCCGACGCAACAAGCTTCGTCCGCTGTTCCTTAAGTGGCAGCTTGTCCGCCCACCACCTTCCCCCTCTTTACCCGCAGCTGCCGAACATCACTTGACTCACATCCTTATACATACGTACTTACCCACATTCGACTCGCTACTAGTACTTCCTTACCCGCATCACGATCCCGACTCCCCAAGTCGACGACTGTACCCGTCCATTGATCCTTCCCTGAAGCCTGTGTCAGCTTGGTCCCGTCTTCGAGGCTGTTGCTGTCTACAGACCTCAGCGGCTTCTCACGTTTGGTTCGCACCCATGACACGAAGGAAATACCTGTACCGTAGAACGTAGCGCTGACTGGTCGGGTTGTAGGAGAAGGCAGCCGCTTGTCGGTCGTGTAATCAGTCGGAATGGCCGCAATGGTGAAGATCGGCCTGAGGCTGCTCCAGGTAGGTCTTCTCTGCGCCAGGATTGCCGACCGGGAATGGAGCACCGCTGATCCTGCGCACTTTAGTTCTTGTGGACGCTGCTCGTCCTGGCCCTCACCGGTAACATGATCGCCGAGGCTTTCGCAGGCAACCCGTCCGCCATCAATTTCACCATCTTTGTGGCCGTCTTTGCGATGCTCTCGTTGCTCTACCTCATCCCGGCCAGCATCAAGGAGTCCTGGACCATCCACCCAATCATCATGCTCGCACTTGACGTCATCAACACTCTCCTGTTCTTGATCGCAGGCATCGTCATGGCCGCCAGACTTGGCGTGCATAGCTGCGGCAACGAGGTAAGCAGGAGCCCAGCCCGATCCTGGCGGGAACGACGTCGCTGACGTGCGTTTGCAGGACTACCTGAGGTCGAACAGCATCACCAACGGCTCGGGGAACATGGGCAAACGCTGTCGCCAGGCCCAGGCCGTGACGGCCTTCTTGTGGTTCGGCTTTGCTGCGTTCCTGGCCTCGACCGTTCTCTCCGCCCTCGGCTCGAGGGGTGGGGCAAGCACGAGGGGCTCTCCTCTTCGCCGCGGCGGTCCATCCATGTCGACCGTCTAATAATCGACGTTGGAAACGCTGTTCACCTCTCTACGGCATGATGTCATGGTATCTGTTTCGTTGCGGTGTCCAAAATAATACCCCAAAAGGAACGGGAACGTGGTCTCGACGCCCTGGCTTGCGCCGGGGAACAAGTGTCTGGACGCTTGTCCCGACGAGCGGACTGTCGTGTTAGCTGGCGTTCGTGGCTCACATACTCGACATGCTCGTCTTTGATGATTGGGGACCCATCGCAAGTGTTATTTTTTTCCAACACGGTCGATGTGACTGTCTCTCCGTCTGTTTCATACTCGATGATCTTCATCTACGTGACGATCAAGCATGTACCTACGATATCATATCATGTCATGTCTTCAGCCAGCAAGGACGATGGAAAGTCTCGCCTGATCACATGCAGATTTCGTCAATTCTCGACTTCAGCTTCCTCCAACCACCACCACCGCCACAGCGACCATCAAGACGACCAGCAAGACAAGTACGAAGCATCCCGTCATCCTCCATAGGCCCCCTTCCCTCGCCAACCGGTCCCTCTTAGATTCGCTATACTACGAGGGGATGAGTGATCGGCGGCGTGGACGTTACTCCGTCCATATCGTCGTACTTACCAATACGCTCCTTGTTGCTTTGCTTTTCGATTGGGACCCCCGTGTGTCGCTGCCCTCGCTGCCGAGACTGGAACCCCCCCTCCCCCCAAGATACAACCGCGTCGGCGGCAGACGGCGCGGACCACCATCGATCCAAGTATGTATGTACGACGACCTTCGATGCCCAGCTCACGTGGAGGGCAACGAAGGTCCACGGGGGTTCCCGCGGAGTGAACGGAGTAGGTCTGGAGGAGATGGGATGAGAAATGGGGGGCTCTGAGGATTGGGCATCGTAGGAGAGACGGAGTATCGGCCTGTGTGGAACCTTTCTACGGTGGCGCTCGTGACAAGGCGGATACCGCACAGAGAAGCATGGCTGCCACGAAGCTTTGGTTTCATAATGCTGCTGCCGCTGCGACGGCGCCGGCGCCTTCGAAAGCTAGCCTGCTCGTCACCACCACCTCGACGGGATATCTCCATTCCATCCACCGCTTCCAGCCTGCCTTACAAGACGCCCAAAAGGGAACGACGGTCAGCGGCGTGTCCCAAGGTCTTCGCGCGAGAGACGTACGGGCGACGGAGGGCCGTGGACTCCAGGTCGATGCCGCGGGCCTGTCGTAGGAAGGTGACTCACCCCAGTACGCGCACTTCCTCCCAAAGTACCTCCCCATGTACGGCACGATGACCATGCTCAACATGAGCTGCAGCTGCTGCAGGCTCTCCTTCCATTCCCGCTCGGCATCCGACGCGCCGTCGTCGTCGTCAAAGTCCGAGTCGGTGTCGGACGAGCTGGGGAGCGAATCTGGGACGTCCGACTCCTCCTCGTCGAGATGTTCATCCGCAAGAGAGGTGACCTCGGCAGGGCTGCCGGTGTCGGCGGCTGGACCGGACCCGGACGAGATGATGGACATGGATCCCGTCGTAGAGATGTCCGCGGACGAGGCCGACGGCGTCGAGAATGCCGCACTCTCGCTCGTGCTTTCGCCGTCGTCAAACTCCGACATGGCGACTCGTCGGGGCTGGATTCCTCCGGTAGGTACCGTAGCGCTTTTGAGCTTTACTCGTGCGATATTGCATCAGGCATCGAAGGGTAGGGCCGGCACAATCCCATTGTCTGGAGCGCAGCCGAGGACCGGTGCCACCTTGAAAGCGGCTCTGCGAGTCCGCGATGTCGGTTCGGGACGCTCCCTTGGATGCTGATTAGTCAGGACTGCTGCCTTGACGCGCCTGTCAAGACTATTGGTATCGGTTCGCAGGTCAGACGGCAAACATGCCGAGCAGGCAATGCATGTCAGAAGTCGTACGAAGCTGAACTGCCACCCTTCATGTGTCAGCAACAGAAAATATTTGTCGCGCTTTGTCTGATTCAAGCGCCACTCCGAGTCACCGAACAGCACGTTCACCCTGACATCCTTATACGCTGAAGACACTGGACTCTGCACCTATACTGACTGTCGAAGCACTCCATCATGGCGGAAGAGGCAAGTTCGCTGGGCCCGCTGTGCTGTGTTGCTCCTGGGATCAAGACCACTGACCCATCTCCCCCTGCAGAACGGAGCAGTGGTGGAAAGGAAGCCCCGCAAGTCGGTCTCGTTCGTCGATGATGCCGAAGTCGTGCGTGCGAACGGCACTGTCGATCAGAGCAATGGTGTCGGCAATAAAGCCGCACATTCAGGAGGTCGGCAGCAAGCTGGAACACAATCTCCTGGGCTTCGGGACCTTGCTGACCTCCTTGGAACCCTCGCAGAGCCAGCGGCTGACAAGGATGTCGACGACGTTACCGAGATGTTCAAAGGCCTGACCAAGAAGAAGAAATCCAAGAAAGCCAAGGACGAGGACAACGACGACGGCGCAGACGCACCTGCGGCGGACGGCGAGTTCGACCCGTCGGTGCTGAAGAAGAAAAAGAAGAAGAAGACGACGGTGAAGGTAGACGACGACGGCGACTTTGAGGCCAAGCTCGCCGAGGCCGGCGTCGCGGCGAAAGACGACCCAGATGCCGAGCCCACGGCCGAGGCGGATCCGGCGACGGGGCAGGACGGCGACATGGCAAAGGGGACGGGCGTGTGGGCGCACGAGTCGACGGCGCCGATCAAGTACAACCTGCTGCTGAGTCGCTTCTACGCGCTGCTGCACTCGCACCACCCGGATCTGGCGTCGAGCGGGTCGAAGAGCTACAAGATCCCGCCGCCGCAGTGTCTCCGGGAAGGCAACAAGAAGACCATCTTCGCCAACATCTCGGAGATCTGCAAACGCATGAAGCGGAGCGACGAGCATGTGACGCAGTTCCTCTTCGCCGAGCTGGGCACGAGCGGGAGCGTCGACGGCAACAAGCGCCTCGTCATCCGTGGCCGCTTCCAGCAGAAACAGATTGAGAATGTGCTCCGAAGATACATCAGTAAGCCTCTCGGTTCGACGGCCTTGCCTCGTCACTCCGCAGCTGCTCCGCCCTGCCATACCTTCCTTCTCGTCAGCTGACACACGCCACCGCAGTGGAATACGTCACCTGCAAAACCTGCCGCTCTCCGGACACGGAGTTGAACAAGGGCGAGAACCGGCTGTACTTTGTCACGTGCAACTCGTGCGGCAGCCGACGCAGCGTGGCCGCCATCAAGACCGGCTTCACGGCACAGGTCGGCAAGAGGAGACGGCAGCAGGGTTGAACGGGCATGTTATCAGCAAGGCCGGAGGTGACGATGGCATAAGCGAGGCGAAACACCAGGAACCGGGCTCTGTCCTCGGAGAAGGAAGAGCCAGGAAGGACGAGGGGGATAATGGAGTCACGTCGATGGTTTCACGAGAAGAAGAATAAAAAGACGAGCGGCATCTTCGTTTTGGTGTCTTGATCCTTGTCGCCCTTCCTCCTGCTTCTCTTTCCTGCTCACATCTGTGCGTTCGCATCCGTCTCTTTGCTCTCTTTGTTCTGTGTTCTCAGTCATTCGCTTCTCTACTCCAGTCTCCGTCTTTTGTCTTCCATCTCCCGTCTCCTTTGTACCGTCTCCTGTGTCCTGTGTCCGTCTCCCGTCTCCCGTGCAAAGAGCCAAACAGCATTCTACTTCAATGAACCTATTCACCTCCAGTAGCTCTTCTTCGGCAGCTCGACTTCAGTACCTGTGCACACACCCGGCCGAGCAACGTCGGCATCTAACCATATATCCTTCTATCATACATAATCATCAGCCCTCCTCCCTTCGCTCCTGCTCCCGCTCGTCCTCCCCCCCCCCTCTCTCTCTCTCTCTCTCTCTCTCTCTCTCTCTCTCTCTCTCTCTCTCTCTCTCGGAGCCAGAGTAACTACATTCTTGGAGCCAGTGACTACATCCTCTGTACCCTTTGTACCAGCACAGAAGTACATAGAACGTACCGTACGTACAGTAGTAGGGTGCCCCTCCGTGCCCTCGTACCAAGACTCCACCATCGTACTGTACTGTATGATGGAGCCTGGTGATGCTCCACGCATGGCGCACTGGGTGTAAGGCACCAGGTATCAGGCATCAGGTATCAGGCACCGGGTATAAGGCACCAGGTACCAGGCACCAGGTACGGTACGTATTACAGTATCAGGCACAAGGTATCAGGCACCTACAATACCAAGTTCCGTCCCAGGAAGGGAGCTGTGCAGTTGTGGGTTGTAGTGTGAGCTGTTGTGGTGCTGTGCAAGCTGACTCAAAGCACGTGAATGGATCGAGGAGTGGCGTGTGTGTGAGTGGAAGTGAGTGGTACGTACGGTACGGTACCGTACCGTATTACGGTATGTAACGATTGATCAAAGAGCTGTCGTTGAATAGGTCAAGGAGCTACTGTACGGAGTACAGTACGTTCCGTACAGTACGGTAGCTAGCACAGCCAAAGCATGCCAGTGGCATGCCAGGAGACCGAAGTCTTCTCTATGATTATAAGTAGGATTGGTCAAGCGCACTATGTGCCGTACCTACCGTACCGTACCTACCGTACCGTACGGAGTACAAGACATGGCGTACAAAGTTACCGTACTGGTACGTACTATCTAGGCTGCGACGGTACGAGGGTACGACCATCTAGGGCATGCCAGGAGACGTGCGTCCTGAGGTCCCCCAGCCGTGGGTCCTTACAGTACTTACGTACGTATGTACCGTACCGTACCGTACTCACCACTGCCACTTACATACGTACCGGTAACTGCGCCAGTGTTGAGACAGGGCTCTTGCCACACAGAAGTAAAGATGCATGAGAATGATGGTTTGGGTAAAGCAGTACCGGTACTGGTACGATGACAGATACCGGTACATACGTACTCCCAGTATCACAGGTACCGTATGGTACTGTACGGAGTACAAAGGAACAGGGATACAGCGCTGAATGCTGTGCGTACGAGTAGACTTCTCCATGCAACGTATAGTACTCGTACGTACAGTACAGTACAAGTAGACGGCTGTCAAGCACGAGATGAAGAACTTGTTCGTTCATTGCTTCCTTGATTGATTGCTAGTGCCAGTACCGGTATACTGTAATAGGTACAGGGTCGAGCTCTACGGTATCCGCAAAGGATGCTTGAAACGGTGTTTGGAGGGAGAGAAAGAATGCTACATACGTGCTACTGGGAGGTCTGGAATGAGTTCCTCGATTGATGATGCCTGTTGATTGTGCTCGCCTGACTACCCTATGCTATGCTATGCTGACCCGGACACGTAACCTCGTGTCTTGTCTTGCTCCCACAAGTGTGATTCCCGATGCAGAAAAAGGCCCAACTTCGTCGCTCTGCTGATCGTGCTAGTCTGTTGAAGTCACCGGCACAGGATGCACGCTCTACTCCAACCGCCTGATCTTCCGCTCTCTCTGGCCGTCCGTGCTGTCCTCGTCATCCAGGTCGAAAACGAGGTTGGCGGTGCGCTTAGTGCTCCAAGACTTTGCGACCGGCTGCAGCCTTCGCAGGGCGCCCCTGATCATCGGTTGCTGCACGTCCAACAGCCAGTCCATCGCGTTGTTTACGTGGTCCTGACAGCCCAGCATGTCCTTGCGGAAGTGGAACTGGTCGATGCAGGACATGTAGAAGAGACCGTCCTTGGGGTTGAAGTAGTGCACGTAAGCCACGAGTTCCCGTTGCGTGACCGCGTCCGAGAAAATAATGGCATCGGCAGCCGACCGCTTCCGCGTCGGTTCTAGCTGGTCGAGCACCCACAACCACGAGTTGACCCGGTGGGCACCGGCGCTGGCCAAATCGCCTTCGGCTGCGTGTATGCTGCCGCCTCGAGCCTCCGATTTGATCTCTCTCAGGTAGCTAGGGAACAGGGCTTCGCTGGTCGGCTGAGAGTATGGCCTCATGGCAGGATGGTCGGCGATCTCGAGCTCGTCGAGGGACCATGATGACCCAACCGATGTCGGGAAGCCGAAGAGGCGGCTTGCCTTGGGCGGTGCAACCGGGCCGGAGTCGTTGGGGTTTCGAGGCATCGCCTGCCTGGTCCAGGAATTACCCCCGCCGCACGCGACCTCGCGGCCGGGAGAGAACGATGCGATCAACATACCTGAGAGGGCTGGCTCGGCGATGTGCCCGAGCTCCATGTGTCGGACGGGTTTGTTGATGTTCTCCGGTCCGAACGTCAGCGAGCTGCGCGACTTCTTAAAGTGCATGTCGACCACCGCTTGGACATCCGGCGGAATATGGACCCCCAGCGAGTCTATGCAGAGCCAGTTGGGTTGCTGCCTTCGACGAAACATGGGAGTTGGCGCGCTAGGCCTCTCGGCGCCCTCATCGCCCTCGCTGTTCTCGCCGCTCAGGCTGATTCCATGAATGTCCCACTTCCGGACCACCTCGGGCAACTCGGGAGCCGTAACGGTTTTGTCCAGCGGGTCAGCCGACGGTGTCGGAGAGACACGGTCTATCCAGCTGCTGACCCAGCTCTCGAAATGCCCGTCACGAAGAATTTCTTTGGCCATGTCGACGTCCGGTGCTTGCTGTGGCGGCAAGCATTCGGTAGCTGCGAAGAGAGATGTCAAGAGGCCGAGTCTTGACATGACTGACGAGATTTTATAGGGGAATCCTAACATCCTCGGGCTTGGAACTATGAGTGCTACATGTTGAACAATCTCCAAGCAAGGTGCTCACAGGGTGACCGTCTGTTGAACAATGGGGCACAGTGCTGTAGCAGGCTGGAGCCTAGGAGGCTACAGCGGAAGCATGAAGTGTGTGGCAGCAGACGACGATCAAGGTGCGGTTTGGATAGCGAGGATATGAAAAGGGGTGTGTCACGTGATGTGATCACGTGGTTGAGTCACGTGTCATGCACATGCCCATCATCTTGACATCTACGCAGTGAAGTCTTCATTGAGTAAGTGATGATGAGATATTCAAGTGGGCAAGATCTACAATGTTGTTCAGTGTACAACAAGTCTGTTGAAAAGAGAGAAAGATCGGCCAACAGTGTTACTACCTAGCAACATCAAGTCTTGACTATCCCATCCCTCTAGATCTTGGCTCCCTCCTGATATCCCTGAAGATGAGTGGATCTCTTTCTAGAATCAAGAGTCTCCAGTGGACGAGGGGTGCGAGGAACATCTTCCTAGTCACGGTATGTAGACCGTACAGGCAAGAGAACACAAAATGTATTCATATGTTTGATGACTTCTGAAGTGTCAGTGCGTGCTCGCAAAGGTGAATCGCATGCCACTATCAGGGTCGACTAGGAGCGTGGTTTTTCCGCTCCATAGATCCCCTTCTCGACGGCTGAGCTTGCCATCTTTCACGTCTGTGGGATTGTCGGCGCTATTATTGGCTAGCTGAAGACTGCACACACCAGCGGCCCCTTGATTGGCATCCATGCCTCGGTTTGCATCCCTGAATGGTATGCTGGGTTGGTCCTGTTCTCTGTCGTCCATAGCGGATCCTGATAGGAAGCTGACTCGGGCGTGAACGTTGACTCCAGATTTTGAACGGGCACCTACCGCTGCCCTTGCTGGTTGCAATGTCTCACCTTGAAGGAATTGGTCTGCTATTATTGGCGAGCCTCCTGTTGTAGTCGAGTGGTCAGGAAGACGCAAGGAATTCTTGCCGTTGTCCGACCTCGACGCTCTTGAACCTGCAGAGTCGTGGTCACATGCCGTGCCATCCATGGCGGATTCATCGGATAGAGGGAACAGACATCTCCGCCGCTCTAATTCGATACGAAAGAGTGCGGGAGCCGGCAAATTCCTCGAGTTGAACAAGGACGATTGAAGAGCTGTCTTCGAGACCGTAGAGAGGGACGAGATATTCCAAGTGGTATAGATCAGAATGGTCGAGGGGGAGAGCTCTTGCAAGTTCCTCAGGGACGGCATAACGGTAGATAAGATACGGAGTCGCGTCGTGGGCCGTCGAGCGAATGATGGTAGCGGCGCTGCTTGCGCCACGGTTGCGGCTGTCGCAGGAGGGACTTCATGTCCTACCAGAGATCTGTCCTGTTCGAGTCGATCTTCCCAATAGAATGCACTGGCGCCGTCAAAGAGGACTGCGTGGAGGGTTCGGTCCGAGGAAAGCTGAGGTGCCTCTGCACAATCAGCGTCATCTGCGTCTGCAGACCTGTCCGCCGACACCGGCTCGGATGCATCAGCCCGAAGCAGATAATGGGAAAGAGAGTGAGCCGTGGCTATCAATGAGGCCAAGGATTGAGGTCGGAAAATATGAACATGGTGCAGCGCCTCATTGACCGTAGACTTGACGTCGATGTTGTCCTGAGCATCTGCGGCCAGAACTGGTGGCGCATGAGGCCGTCTTCGTGCTTTCTCGACTTGATAAACCATGATTTGATATAGTCGTGCCACGTCGAACCGACAATCCGTATCCAGGACGATGACGGTTCCTTCCCGACAGCCTAGATGGCGAGGCAGCACACCCCTGGCGGTCACCATATACAGTAGATGGGTCTTGCCCGAGCACGAAGACCCGGTGACCTCAATCACCGTACCGCAACCGGCGGGGGAAGTTTTCGAGGCGCACGGCGGGAGATCGAACGTCTCATTCCGAGACGGGCCATATTGTAGGGCATCAAGGACGTCATCGAGGCACTGAACGCGCAGGCGACTGCAGCGCTGCGGACTTTGGAGCCTGTATAGATCCCTTAATATCTGGGTCATAAACAGGTTAGCGCTGAGACTGAGGCGATTTGTTCGTAGACCGTTGCCTGGAGACACATCAGACCTTTTCTAGCCGCTCTTCCTTGATCTCGTCGAGGAGGCTCCGGCCTACGTCCTCGGCAATCATCTCGAACCTCAAAGCCGTCTATTCACCCTGACGCCGAGCATACGGCTACATCCGCGCTCAGGCAGAACCCCGCCCTGTCCCGTACGTAGGACGAGTACACACCGACGGTGCCCTTCCACGCCGGTATCATTTCCGACGTCAAGGCATCGCGCCTCGCGGATCTGAAAATGCCTCCGGCGGTCGAAAACTTTCCGGTGTCACAACTGGCCGAGCGTGTCCAGCTTACCGCTAAACATCGCCGGCGGAAGGTGCCGATCGACCTCGACGAGTGCGAGCTGCTGGCGATGGTACAATACGACTGTCGGGTGGAGGATGGCTCGCCTTTCCGAGAGAATGCTAGAAACAGAGGCGGCAGGGTGTTGTGCGAGCCTATCGAACGGCTATTTCGTCGGTAGGTCTCGGCGGCTCCGATCCGAGCGGATTAGACACAAGATCACTACGATGATGCCACTGCGGCCGCTGACGGATATCAGGTGCGCGGATAACCTGATGGTCGAGACGACGGAGTGGGAGTACCGGTCCAAGCAGGCCGCGACGTAGTACTTCGAGACTTGGTTTCCGAGACGGCTGTTCAGGACCTCTTTGGCGTCTATTCGATTCCGCTGCGGGTTTACTTCATCACGAGACTGCGTTCAACCGGAGCCGCATGAACAGGGGTATCACAGGGTATTGCTAGGCCACCACGAATCTGCATGTTCCTCCTCAGCCCAGCTCTCCCTCTACGCTGGCTGCTGCGGCCGCTCTCCCGAGGCGCCTCTCTGGTTTCCAGTCCGAGGGTCTTTCCGCCAGTATTGTCTTTCGTAGTTCACCGGACCAGGAAGCCTCAGCCGAGCCACGCCACGCCCATGGCCCTGATCCTGTTCGCCAGAAGCGTTTTGCCCACCACTGCGACCGTCTTTGTTTCCCCCCAGCGCCGTGGAACCCATGTCCCGCTCGGCCGCCTTTTCCATGGTCTCGAGCCACATCGCCTGTAGCTCATCTCGACGGCTTCTCTTCGTTCCTCCGGCAGCCTCGCCGGTGCGGGGTTGGGTGGTCCACGAGCTGCTGACCAGTCGACGCAAAGCATCCTCTCCAAGACGGCTGTCGGGGGTGGCCAGTTCCCGAACCTGGCGGGGGTCGGTGCGGCGCTCGGTGGACGTGAAAGTGAACCGGTAGGTATGCTTGCTGGGGAAAGGTGGGAAGTGAGCTGGTACGAAACGCCGCCGGTCCCTCTCGGACTCGCCACTCAACTCGGGCCCCAACAGCTGAGCTAACGGCACATCTTGTTCTTTGGTGGGCGGAGAGAGCTCCAGCCGCGGCTGACTGGACGAAGGTGCGATTGACGGCTTGAGATACGGGGCTAGCTCGTCCAGAGACAAGCTTTCCCTGGCTAGTACTGCTGCAAAGTCCTGAGGAATCGGGATCGTTCGGCGACAGGAAAGCATCGACCTGGACACGAGAGAGAGCATGCGAAGGGTGTCTGGCCAAAAGTCAGCGCACGAACCGTCGGATAGCATTGCCCCACTCACACTCTTCCACCTCTGCTCGAAAGCGCTCGAGTGCCAAGGGCTCGACTGCATCGAAGCCAGCAGCGGCGAAGGCGAGCGTGATGGATCTGACAAGGAGAGTGTGGATGTCATGCTCCGGCAAGATGTCACGGGGACCAAGTCCTTGAGTGTGGTGGAGACGGTGATGGTGAATTCTTCGGCGCTTTAGGGCAGGCTCCTCGTGATGTCTTGCGCCAGCCGTGGCATCCGTCGTCGCCATTTTGCAGTGGTTGCATAGGCTTGTCGACAAGAGAGACAGATACCGTGAAGAAGTTGAACGTGGGCACTGATCAGGGGATCTGTAGAAGACTTCGATCTCGAGGCGTGATGGTGATGCTTGCAAGCGTACGGAGTACAGTACGTGGACTCTGGAGCGAGTACCGTCAGTAAAGTAGATTAGAATACAGCCTAAGTTGTGAGATGATCTCCGTGTCCTTTTATCGAGATATTGACGCAAGAATTAAGTAGAGTGAGTAAGTTACGCAGCTTACCCGCCGTGAACCGGCACCGTATTGCATTAGTCAGCAATCCGCCTCGAGACGTGCCTCCGTCACTGAAGTTGAACAATAACCCATCAGCCACAGCTTGACAGTAGCTGCCACTACACCCACGTCAATTCCACCAGCCGGAGCAGATCTCAGAGAAGAGGACCTCAAGATGCCGGTCAAGCCAATTCATGGAGTACGTCGTTTTCACCCACGTTCTATTAGCCAAGAATCTTGGGTCTGCTGCGATTGGTGCTAACCGGCGCAGATGGTCAAGCGCTCGTTGGTCATCGACCTGAGCGTCGCAACAGGTAAGTGACATATCTTCCTATACCGTGTTAGAGCCCATCAAGGCAGCAAGCCACCCGCACAGAGTTACGAGCAGCCTTCGGCATTGCAGTCAGATCCTGTTCCAGACTCACCTCTTCCAGCACAAGCTGACTTGTACCTGATGTAGGCCTAGGACTATCGGTTGGATACTTCTTTTGGTATGGTAAGTTCAGCAGCCCCGGTCTCACTAAGACCAGGCAATCATGAGGACTACACACTCGATATTGGCTGAATCTTCATCCCAGGATATCACGTCCCAGCCGTACGTCATCGCGACGCCTTCTACACAAAACTGCACGCCAAGAAATCAGCAGCGGCCGAAGAATAGCGGATATGGCCGCCGATGATCGATGGGGCTGGCTAGGGCAGGTGGTCTGGCGGTCAAAGGCGTCAACACAGCATCTGATCTGTTGATCATGTGCATTCGATCCGGTTCTCTCACAGCCTGTACAGTCTCTCCGTCATCACAGTCTTCAGGTTCGAGTTGGAAGCCCTACGCAAGTTAGGCTGGCGTTATGGCATCCGAGTTGGCTCTAGCAGAGCCTTTTGGCAATTACGGAAGGGCGTTTACGGTAGCCTGTACCGGTATCGATCAAACTGCAAACTCTCCAGAAGCCCTCTATCTCCACCAAGTCGTCGCATTAAAGGACTCGATAGCTCTACGAAGCAACCATCTATTTGGGCGCTCAGAATTGCCAGATAGCAGCATAGCATCACATCACCACTCCTCTGAACAAGTCCATCGCTACTATTCAGAACATCAAGATGAGCACTCAATTTTTGACTCCAAGACTATCTACTGGCCATGGTACTGTCCAGTGGATAGAAGTAGTTGACACAGTAAGAAACCAATCCATCTGTTGTTCAGTACAGAAATAACTAATGAGATCCATATAGCATTCTCCAGCTGCGGGGATGAAACAACCAAGGACACCTACCATGCCTCTTCCTGAACAGGCTACACTGGAAAGAGTCGGTTTAGGGCGGCAAACTCCAAGGGTAGACTACGTTGAATGCCGCAGTTCGCGGGAGTAGGCGTGGAAGTGGGAGTGGCATAGCAGGGGGCACGCGCAAATACAACATTCACGATCGAGAAAGAGGCTTCGAGTCGGATGGTGACGGTGTATTCAAGGGCTGCGATTGGGGACCAGATGATGTAGAAGTGCTAAGGAGTCGACTTGATGGCGTCGCTCGACGATCTGCCTCGCCTTTGTGCTGGTGGCATGCACACGGAGGATACGATTCGATGTGCATCATCTTCAATGTCTGTACGTCCCACACAGATTTGGGTGGCAGAGAGCAATGGATCTCCGAGAGCACCTGTGGACCAGGAATCAGGCTCCTTGTCAGGTTGCGGCGGCGCCGGCGGCGTCGTCGCCATGCCGTACCCCTTGCCATGGAAGGTGCATCGCTTGCCTCACGAGGAACGGAAGAGGCTCCAACCGGGAAAGACTGTCGCTACGTATCTACAAACCTATGATGGATGTTGTACAGTACGTAACGTACATACGTATACGTACGTACCTATGGGTACCGAGGCCGATGAACCGTGCGTGATACTCGTACAGTAAGGAGGGGCTAGCCCTATGTACGACGATCGTCACGTGATCTGATAGCCGTTTCCTACCAACCTTCTACATTGAGACCCCCCCGCGGCACGGGTACGTACGTACTCTCACATGATCTTGGTTCCAGAGTCTGATCGCGCTTGTAGGATATCACGTGATATAGCCTGACTAGCCCTAACGCACCGCGTTTGGCGGCTAAAACTTCGAGCGACTGCAAGTGAGCTTAGGGTTTCGAAAGCCCCCACCACCGTAACCCATCATTTTCAGCAGTGCAACCTCATCCACCAAGCACCATGGTCGAGCAATTGATTCTGAAGGGCACTCTCGAGGGTCACAATGGCTGGGTCACCAGCCTTGCGACCTCCGTCGAGAAGTAAGTGCTGCTTCGATGCAGGGAATATCTGTTCCCGATTGTGCGCTAATATCGTACTGGCAGTCCCAACATGCTACTGTCCGCAAGTCGAGACAAGACGCTGATGATATGGGAGCTCACGCGGGAAGAATCAGCCTACGGATACCCGAAGCGACGACTGAAGGGACATTCGCACATCGTGTCTGACTGCGTCATCTCCTCGGACGGCGCCTACGCCCTGTCGGCCTCGTGGGACAAGACGCTGCGGTTGTGGGAGCTGGCGACAGGGAACACGACGCGCAGATTCGTCGGCCACACGAACGATGTTCTCTCCGTCTCCTTCTCGGCAGACAACCGGCAGATCGTGTCGGGCTCCCGAGACCGTAGCATCAAGCTTTGGAACACCCTGGGCGACTGCAAATTCAGCATCACCGACAAGGGCCACACCGAATGGGTGTCCTGTGTCCGCTTCAGCCCGAATCCGCAGAACCCCGTCATTGTCAGCGCGGGCTGGGATAAGATTGTCAAGGTATGCTGCTTTCGAGAGATTGGGTTCCCGAAGTTCCGACCCACCGAGCCGGAACGAATCAAAGGATGCTACTCCTTGATCTTCAAGTATTTGCTACTTCAGAGCTTGGGGATTTCCTTGGGCCATGAGACAAAAGTCACACTCGCCGATCTGATGATTCTCACTTCCGAGACGCTTTCTGTGGGGTACGTTTGTTTGATGGCACAACCGGGCTGATCTGCATGAATCAGGTGTGGGAGCTTGCCAACTGCCGCCTGCAGACAGACCATATCGGGCATACGGGATACATCAACACGGTGACGATCTCGCCCGACGGATCACTATGTGCCTCGGGTGGCAAAGACGGGACGACGATGCTGTGGGATCTGAACGAGTCGAAGCATCTGTACTCGCTCAACGCGGGCGACGTGATCCACTCTCTCGTCTTCTCTCCGAATCGCTACTGGCTCTGCGCGGCCACAGCATCCAACATCATCATCTTCGACCTCGAGAAGAAGAGCAAGGTGGACGAGCTCAAGCCAGATGATTTTGTGACCGAGGGCCGAAAGAGCCGAGACCCGGAGTGCATCAGTTTGGCTTGGAGCGCCGACGGCCAGACCCTCTTTGCGGGTGTGTCTCTCATCTCGCCAGAAATCTCACGTCCCTATCCCTCGGGTGTTTACTCATACTGATTGTGCTTTCTAACCTTTGCCAGGGTACACCGACGACAAGATTCGCGCGTGGGGCGTCATGTCCAGAGCGTGAGAAAGGGGCGAAGGAATCGGTTCCTTTCGTGGAGGAGGCGGATCACGTTGTCTCGTCGGTGAGGAGAGGCTCCCGGGGCCTGGTACCTATCGCAGCGACGTCGCTCCTGTACTCTACCAAATCAAGATGTCTGTGTGGAAATCGACTCCGATCCATCCAGCCACTGGCAGCTCCCCGACACGTGCGCTTCACAAGAATTGACGCTCTTCCTCGCTTGAAAGTTTGAGATGTAGCTTGCGTGGAAGCTGACGGCGCCCGGCTAGTCGTATTCGTTGTAGTTATTAGTCGTATCAGTCTATCAGAGGCTTCTTTTTGGATATCGAACTCTTCCGACGCCCCTCCAGAGGGGGGGGGGGGGGGGTGTTGTTGTTTGTGCTAAGGCCAATCGATCACTTCCAGATCTCTCTCTCTCTCTCTCTGGTTTCTCTCTATCACCCACTTCACGGCTCATCCTTGTCGCAATATCTCTTGGCAGCTCATTTCCGTCAAATGCTTCGGCGAACCTCAGCATCCCGCTCGCTCACTCGCTCACTCACTTACTCGCTCGCCCTCGGCGGCTTTCTGCTTGCGATATGTTCCTCGAGATCGCGGAGCTCCTTCATCGCGTGCCCACGGGCGTCGGGATAGAGCTCCCTGAACCGGGCCCGCGCGGTCACTGCGGCGGCTTCTCTCAGCAGCCGTCCGGCCTGCTCCAGCGCTCCCTCGTCCCGCGCCATCTTCGCCAGGTTGCATCGCACCGCGACACATGCCACCGCGCATTCTTCCGCCGGCGAGTCGTCGCTGACACGATCGTGAGGCTTGGCGGTGATGGGCATGGTATTGCTGTTGGTGTCGGACTGTGCGTGCTTGTTGCTGTTGTTGCTGTTGTCGTTGTTGAGAACATTCTCTGGACGCTGCTCCAGGATCCGGCACATCTCGTAGGCTTTGCTGGCCCAAGCCCGACTTGAGCGGATGAGATCGTCGCGGGATGCCGAGGATGGCTCGTTTCCACCGTGTTCGCGCCTGCGATTGTGTGGCGCATCGGCTTTCTGGCTCTGGTGCGAGAAACAGCTGGCGATGTTGTTCACTGCAGACAAGGTAGGGTAGGAGCTTTTGTTAGTTCTCTTTGAAGTCTCGCTCACCCACAGAGCTCTCGGCCTTCTGCGAAGAGAGGTATAAACCCACTGAGCGTGATGGAATGAGAGATCGGTTCCGGGATGGTAGACAACGCTCGGAGGAAGAGCGGCACCGCAAGATCATACTGCTGTCGTGCTTCGTAGTGATGCGCCAGCGCTAGGTGATCAGGGAAACAGCCGAGTTAGCCTCAAAGGGTTGAAGTGTTGTCACCTGTATTCCTGAGACGGGCGATAGGACGATCGAAAAGAAGAGCAGAATACGTAACGAACCTTCGAATGTCGCGCCTACCTGCTCGGGTGATAGCCACCCATCTTGTTGGCTCTCGTCTCCAAGATCCCCCTCGGCTGCTCTTCCTGTGAGCAGCCCGTGGCTGGGTTGCTGCTGCCCTCTCGTGCGCTCCTCCTTCAGTACCGTCTCGACGGCCCATGTCAGTCTGACTTCGACTGCCTTCTTGTCGTCGACGAGTTCATGGCTGTAGAGCTCGCCGAGTTTGATCGCGATGGACACGGCTTTTGCGAGCAGTCTCGGTCTCGTTCGCAATGCATCTCTGCGGTCCTCCGACATGTCGCTGGTCTTCTGCTGAGGCTCGTCGAGTTGATCGATCCAGTTCCTACACTCCCTCCACACATGTTCCAGCACGTCGATGGCTTTTTGATACTGCTCGATCTGCTCGAGGAAGGCGGCCAACTGGATCTTTATGCCGAGCATCTCATCGGACATCGGGTCCAGCCCGACCTGGCCCGCCGTCTCCAGCGCCTCCCAGTAGAATTTGACAGCATCTGGAGGTGACTGTCGGATATTCGAGTAGTATAACGCTTTCCGCAGCTTCTTTGCGACCGGCTCGGGGTACCGGCTGAAGCCTCCTTTGATGTAGTATCTGTAGTAGAGCCCTGTCCAGAATAGTCCACCTACTCCGAAAAGAATGCTACCACATAGATTCATCAGCAGAGTACCAACAGCGATGACCGTCGAGAGGAGTACTCACAAGAAGCTAGCTAGGGTCATGGACAAGGGGTTTGTTCTGAACAGCGCTCGCGCCTTCTGGCGGGTGGTGTGCGGCCTCGCGCCCGTCCATCGTGGCACCAGGAGTGCTGAAGGTGATGCCCATGACGCTTTTCGAAGGATTCGAGTCGGTCTCCGCAACACGAACGTGCCTCTGGTTGTTGCTTTGAAGACATTGTTGCAGAACATGGCTAGAAGCGCGCGGTGTTTCGGTCAAGCGTTTTAAGCTACGCTATCGCAAATGCGCTGCACTCGCGACGTACACACACATACCTCGACCAAAAGCAAAGCCCCAGGCACGACATCTCCAACATCCGCTGCACGAGCTTTGGGAAGGCGCTCTGTCCGGCCGCGGTGAAGTACAGACATGTGTGGACGTTACGCTCTTGCGTTTGTAGGTGCTTGCCATTCCCATGCTGAGACACCGGCTAACAGATTGAAGAGACCGTCCGATGTTCGACGGCAGCTGCAGACATCTGGAATGCCTGTGGACGAGGCACCAGATGACGACGCCACGCGACAGAGCTACAATGTCGCACCAGGATATTTTGAGCCGGTGTACCGGGCAGACGTGCCCGATCGGGGCGCCGAATCCGGAGGCCAGCACGAGGACGCTACGGGTGCCACAAAGTCGCAAGAGGATAGGCCAGAGGGCCAGCCCGAGACAGCCGCCAAGGGACCCAGGTACAAGTTGCAGGCCATGAAGTGGGGTTGGTCTCGTCGTGATGAAGGCTTGGCCGCACCGGGCTCTGATCCTGGCTGCGACAGGGCTGATACCGTTCTGGACAAAGCGCAATCCGGATTACGGCTCGATGATGAAGACCATCAACTGCCGCGATGACTCCTTGAAGGAGAACCGCGGCATGTGGACGAGCATGAAGCAGAAGAAGCGCTGCATCGTGGTCTGTCAAGGCTTCTACGAGTGGCTCAAGAAGAGCGGTGGCAAGGAGAAGGTTCCTCATTTCGTCAGACGCAAAGACGACCAGCTAATGTGTTTCGCCGGCCTATGGGATTGCGTCCAGTACGAAGGTCTGCCGGGCCTGAGCAAGGTCGGGAGGGCTGTGCGCGGGGCTGACAGGTGAGATTGATAGGGTCGGACGAGAAGCTTTACACGTACACCATCATCACGACCGACTCAAGCGAGCAGCTGAAATTCCTACACGACAGGATGCCGGTCATCCTCGAGAACGGATCCGAACAGATTCGGACTTGGCTGGATCCGAAGCGGTCTGCCTGGTCCGCAGAGCTGCAGTCTCTGCTGAAGCCCTACAAAGGAGACCTCGACGTGTACGCCGTAAGAAAGGACGTCGGTAAAGTAGGCAACAGCTCGCCAGCCTTCATCGTTCCTGTGTCAAGCTCGGACAACAAGCAGAACATTGTCAATTTCTTTGGAAATGCCAAGGGGCGTCCTAGAACAGGAGACAAGAAGCAGGCGGTAATCGAAAAAGCAGCCGAGCCAGGTGGAGAGGGCGTTACTGTCGACCATCAGGAAGGTAAGGATCGGAAGACGATCAAGGAAGAGTCCGGGACCGTGGACAGTCCGCCGGCGCCAGTTCCTCTGGAATCGGACCAGGAGCCAAAGTCGGGAGTCAAACGACGATTGGGAGACGACGATGACGACGAGAGAGGAAGTCCCGCAGAAACAAAACAAGGGCCACGCAGCAAGGTATCCAAGCGGGAGGGGTCCGAACCAGCAGAGGCCATATCGTCGGGTGGGCGCAAGGTCTCCAGCACGGGCAAGAGGACACGGAACGCGACCAGCAACGAGGGAGGTCGAGCGCCACGAAGTAGCCCACGCAAAACAGCCGCTACTGGCAGCAAGAAGATTACCGGCTTCTTCAGTCGATGATACCTCAAGAGCGGTCGATATCGGCAGGACTGCCATCGAGAGGGATGAGTCGAGGACGGGCATTTTCGTTACGATTCCTCGGTGTCCAGTAGCCGCACGAGATGGGCATCACCCCTGACGCCGTTCTAGTGCACGTCGGAGCTACAGCACGGGGGCACATGGAGCCAATGGCGTTGGGTAGGTCATGGCACAGGTCACCACGTCGCTCAGACCCATGTCATTGGCCGTTCACCAAGTTCGGAATCAGGGTGGGTTTCGATCTCAGTCTGCAGGCTCTGTTACGTTGAGCGTGCTCCGTAAGTTGAGCTGTCTTGTATGATCTCTCCGTCTTGCCTAATAAGGGCTTCTCAGACAGCAAGCTCTGTTTCTTCTTCCCCAGAGTTCCACCACTTCTCTCACCCCTCCAAAATCCCTTTCTCTGGCTCATATCCTTGAAAAGACTGGACCGGTTCAATCTGGCGCATCAAGTTCTTCCCTGATATCGGACGAGTCTCCGATCGACCAATCCGTCAAGACAGCGCATGTTCCTTAGGATTTCTCCCCAGTCTTGCCCAGGCTCTAAGTAGTCTTTTCTCCCTCAAGATCATTCTGGGGAAACAACTTTACACTTGGAAGTTCCACATGGCTCACCGGCCAAATCAGGGTGAGAAAAAAAGATGGAAATAAAATAAAATGAAAATCAAGTAGGTAGTACGTATGATGGTACCAGATGTGATGGTCCGGTGAAAACATTAGGTGTCTCATGAGTTTTGTAAATAAGAGCCACCAATCTGAAGTCCTGCCCTATCGTGAACCCGGAGTGCTCTTGGTAAGTGTACCATGATGCCTGGCCCCGGGTTACAAGTCTCTTGGTACTTGCCACCTCCCTCCAGCTCAATGACCTTCTGGATAGTGTTAGGGATAGACTTAATCCAGTGCTAGATCTGACTCTGCTCAAGCTTCTCCCAACACTTCCTTTATACTTGTTCTGCTGGCCCCTGATCCATAAATCCACTATATTCTGTAGTCACCCTTTTCATCCAGGGCTGGCACTGAAGACTCAATAGCATTAAGGTCGGGAGAATTCCCTGGCTACTCCAGACACTTGACACTAAATTCTTGAAAAGCTACATCACGATGTGTAGATACTTGACAATCTGCCTAGTTCTACTATGCTTAGTCAGAAAGTCATGAGACTGCTAGTACTCCCGGTGGAGCATTACATCTGGTACCGATATACGTACATACTTCCGTACATACAAGTGGGGCTTCTCAAGTGCTCCCTAATTATAGCCTTGGTCTGCTTACACAAGACTCGCCCCAAATGGTCTCGGGCCGCAATCGGGCCGATAGGTCATGTAGTACGTGCTGTAAGTACATACGTACGTACAGTACGTACTGGCAGTCAGTCGGCAGGGGCAGTCAGCGGTCGGCGGTCGGCGGCAGCAGCGATGTGCCTGAGAGTAGGAGGGGATACTTGTCTTACAGTGAGAAGACATGGCAAATCATAAGTACACGGCTCTGAAGGGGTATATTCTGGGAAGGGGGGTATTTTCAGGGAAGTTATTGCATAAGCGGGGTCTACCCGAGGGATCGTCCGCAGTATCTGATCGCTCAGCTCACTAGCAACATTACGAGTACCCCCGTACATACGTACAGTGGCACGACACAAGTCTGCGTACGTACGAGTATACTCCGTACGTACGGAGTACACCTTCATACATAGTCTACCTGGGGTTAGTCCGGAGGATCAATACATCGTCGCTTGCTACTGTCGCTTTAACTCTGATTCTGTCGCATTATTTAAGAAGATGGCAGCTGATGGGTTGTACCGGTGTACGCAGACTTGTGTCGTGACACTGTGTACTCGTAGTCAGCTCTCTTCAACATCGCACTACTATTGCTGTAGAGCCAAGCAACCAGGTACGTATCTGTGACCCAAGGTGATGCGTAGATATTCGTCAACCTATCGTACCAAGTACCTTCGTACGCGGCGGAAGTACCGACAAGCTGCCGGATCACGTGCTCGAAGCCCCATGCAGGTCTGAATGCCTCTACTCGGTACGTCCGTACTCGTACATACGTACTCCGTACAGTACGTAGTACTTCATCCCGGACACCGGCCCGACCGCCCGGCAGTCGCTGGAGCTTCGCTGCAGCTTCGATGTTACGTACTGTACGACTATGTTCTGACGAGAGATGAGCAACTCCATCCGTACATTCCCATGTGGCAGAGCGTGAGAAGAAAGTCAAGCTTATCCACGCCCGCAGCAGGACCGCTCAAGCTTCTACTGTACTCTTATGAGACCGTCTCCGAGGCGAAGGAAAAGCGCTCTCTCGAGCGTTGAGGCGTCGGCGGCGCTCGTTTCTGCTGGTCGCACCCTCCAGCCGTGCCAGCTTGACACCTGAGCCGTTGCAAGCCACGCAAGGCTAGCACGAGCCAGAAAAAAAAAAGCAAACGGCTCCAAGCGAGGGAGCTCCGTTCGTCTTTTTCTCCCCGTCGGATGGGCCTTCGTCGTCTGCAAGGTGCTGGAGGAGGGGCTGCAGCTTGTTGGAAGGAGGCGGAAGTTTATGACCGCATACGCTCGTGCCAGTAAGCGGACGATGGAGGGGTACGTATGGGTACCTTCGTACGACTCGTACTACGGAGTACAGATGCTGAAGGGCAAGGAAGCGGAGGGAAGAGGACGAGGGCCTGAGATTGCCTGTCGACCCTGCTTCTGCCGGCGGAAGGTCTCGCCGGACGTTGCACGACAGATTCCGTTGCCGTTTGTGATTCGCGACGCTGGGGCGCGAAGGACGAGCCCCAGCCGGAAACCGGCTCAATCCTGCGACCGCTTACGAGTACTCTACGAGCTTGTGCCTATCGAGCTCAGGCCGAGTTGGCTCTTGGCTGTCGTTCTTTGGCCGAACAGTTTGGTCCGAGTCTATCGTTGATTTGATTGATTGATTGATTGATTGATTGATGTCTCCCGAGTCAAGACTCTGACGTCGCTGTTTCGTTGCTGGGTCTGCGGGGACGGCGCACTCGTACTGTAACTCACGTACGGTAACCCCCCAGCCGGGAGAAACCCATTCTTGTTTCGTGCCTGGACCAATCCAAAGCATGTTCGGCTCGAGCGCATTGGCCTCACCGTCGCTCCACCGCATTCGCATTCCCTGTCGCTCGTTGCTCCCGTGACCCGTCCGTCCGTCGGTCGAAGGCGGCCTGTCCACCGAGAGGGGCGGGGCTCTTGCGCCGGTGGTGATTCTTTACCGGCCTCGGCCCATCGCACTCGCCCATCTTCGTCGTTCGGAAGGAACGGGAACGGGGACGGACGACGACCGCCCGAGACGGTCCGCATCCGACAGGAACCCAAGATGGCCACGACTCTCACGCTGGAGTCGATGCCAGGATTTCCGACGCGCCAGGCCCTGGTGGTGCTGAACTTGCAGACCGACTTCGTCTCGGCCGAGGGCAAGCTTCATGCGCCGCAGCCTCCGGGTTACGTCGACCGCATCAAGAAGCTGGTGCCGCCCTTTCGAGACGCTGGCGATGTGATCTGGGTGCGGACCGAGTTCGAGGCCGAGCGCGCCGTCAACGACGCCGAAGGACAGGCCGAGAGCGTCGTCACCGACGATGATCTGCCCGCGCACGAACGAGAGGAGGAGGCGCCCGTGGTCGAAGCCACCCGGAACGGCCCCGCCCACGCACCGGACCGGACGCCGACCCAGTCGACGTCGGCCCCGGCCCCGGCCCCGATTCGAGAGACCTTCCTGTCGTCGATGGGCCCGAAGCGCGGAGGCGGACCGGTCAGATGCTGCGAGCGCGACACCGCCGGCGCCGCCTTTGCGCCCGCCGTCGTCGACTGCGTGCGCGAGCCCGGCGACGGCACCTTCGTCACCTCCTACTACTCCGCCTTCAACAGCA
Organism: Lichina pygmaea; assembly: GCA_963422465.1. Taxonomy (NCBI): domain Eukaryota; kingdom Fungi; phylum Ascomycota; class Lichinomycetes; order Lichinales; family Lichinaceae; genus Lichina; species Lichina pygmaea. The sequence goes on along the minus strand of OY730175.1, from coordinate 1,963,960 downwards.
CCGACCTCCTGTCGTTCCTGCGCGGGAACTTCGTGACGGAGCTGTACATCTGCGGCACCATCTCGAACCTCTCCGTCTACGCCACCGCCCTTGACGCCGTCCGCCACGGCTACAGCGTCACCCTGGTGCACGACTGCATGGCCTATCGTAGCGCGGCCCGGCACGACGAGGCCGTCCGGCAGATGACCGATTACATGGGCGCCGACCTGGTCACGAGCGACGAGCTCGCCCGGTCGCTGGGCGAGGACCGCCCCTCGGCGTCCGGACGAGGCGCCGGGACCGCGGCCGACGAGGACGTCTTCGATGCCGCCGCCGCCGCCGCCGCCGCGAGATCGTCTAGGCTGAGGTCGATCGAGACGAGGAGCACGGACTCGGCCATCGTCCTGGCCGACGATCCGTCCGAGGCGCCGTCGGCGCCGTCCGCGACCGGGGAGAGCTCGAGAGCCGGCTCGGTCACGCGACGGCCGTCGTCGCGTGACGTCGAGCGGCCCCTCGAGGTCCGACCGCACGGACCCCCGAGAGCAGCAGATCCGCCGCGACCGCGACTCGGACGAGGGGCTTCTCAGCCCCGATCGAAGACTTGGCCCGACCCAGAGGTGCCGGGTCGCGGTCGGCCGAACGACGACGGCGACGACGACGACTACGACGACGACGACGACGACGACGACGACGACGCCACGTCGACCAAGCCGACGGTCTCCGAGGATCCCGAGGCCTCTCCCACCACGCCTACGGCGGCGACGGCGGCGGCGGCGACGGCGGCGGCGGCGACGGCGGCGGCGGCGGCGGCGGCGGAGCGGGGACGTGGAGGCTCGTCCCAGCCGACGCCGAAAGCTCGAGTGGCCCGCAGGATCGAGATGCGCTCGACGGCGGCGGCGCCCGCGGCGCCGCTGGGCCCCGGTAGCAAGATCGGCGAATGCGACTCCCGTATCGTTCAAGACTTCCTACCGGCCCCGCTCCGGCACGGCATCTTCGAAAGGCTGCAGGACGAGGTCCGGTTCCGACCGATGTACCATCGCGGCGGCGAGGTCCCGCGGCTGGTGGCCGCCCAGGGCGAGATGGCCGAGGACGGCAGCTTCCCGGTCTATCGCCATCCGGCCGACGAGTCGCCGCCGCCGTCGCGCTTCTCGCGCGTCGTCGCCGACATCCGGGACGCGGTGCAGAAGACGGTGGGACATCCGATCAACCACGTCCTGATCCAGCGCTATCGCGACGGCCAGGATCACATCACCGAGCACTCGGACAAGACCCTGGACATCGTTCGAGGCTCGAGCATCGCCAACGTGAGCATCGGCGCGCAGCGGACGATGGTGCTCAGGACGAAGAGGTCCGCCTTTGGCCACCGACCGCCTCCGCGGCCCGACCGTGTCGCCAGCGACGGCAACGTCGGAAACGTCGCAAACGCCGGAAACGCCGGAAACGCCGGAAACGCCGGAAACGCCGGAAACGCCGGAAACGCCGGAAACGCCGGTCGCAAGACGGAGGAGTCCGCCGCTCGCTCTCGCCGGAGCCAGCGCGTGCCGATGCCGCACAACTCGATGTTCGTGCTCGGGCCGAAGACGAACGCGAGCTGGCTCCACGGGATCCGACCGGACAGGCGGCCGCCGACGGAGAAGATGGAGGACGAGCTGGCGTACGCGGGCGAGCGCATCTCGCTCACCTTTCGCCGCGTCGACACCTTCCTGAACCCGCGCACGAACCGGATCTGGGGCCAGGGAGCCAAGTCGAAGCGGAAGGGGAAGGCCGGCGAGGTGGTCGAGGGCGGCGGCGTCGAGTCGGAGCGCATGGTCAACGCCTTCGGACGCGAGAACCAGGAGACGGAATTCGACTGGGACGGCGCGTACGGCGAGGGCTTTGACGTCGTCGACGTCGTCGCGACCCGTCCGAGGCTGTTCCTCAGCCGCCACCGGCTGTCGAACGTGCAGGTGCGCCTGCACCTGGCCGAGCTCGACATCGAATACGACGAGCGCCAGCCGGTCCCATTGGATGGCACGTCGTCGTCATCGTCGTCGTCGTCGTCGTCGTCGCCGCCGCCGCGTTTGTTGTCGCGGCCCCCGACGGACGAGGAGGAAGGCGCGATCCGGTTCGTCGACAGGGACGTCGAGCGCGCCGAGAGCGTCGGCGTGCTGCCTGTCATCTTCTACCTCGAGAGGTACTACCGCGACGGCGGCGACAGCGCGTCCGGGACGTCGTCGTCGTCGTACACCCGCAGCGAGATGGCCTCGATCCTGACGCGGTCCGGGCTCACGCACCAGCTGATCCAGTGCTGGGAGCGGTTCGGGCAGGTGACGACGCTGCCGCGACCGTCGTCGTCGTCGTCGTCGTCGTCGTCGTCGACGTCCACGACGGCGTCGTCGCCCTTCTCGTCGACGTCGTCGACCAACGCCGACCGGGTCGCGGCCGAAAAGGCGCTGCACCGCGAACTCGCCACCTGGGAGGACCGGGCCTCGCACTTTGCCCACATCAGCTGCCACTCGTACTCCGCCGCCGACTCGGCCTTCTGGCCCGTCCTCGACGACATTGTGCGCAAGTGGGCCGACTGGGACCACAAGATGTTCGTCAACCTCCATCGCTACCACGTCGCGCTCCTGGCCCGACCCGCCGTGCGCAAAGTGCTCCGTCTCGACGAGGCCAAGGTGGGCTCGCAAAAAACGTGCCCCGCAGGCGAGAAGGTGTGATCATGCCTGTTGTCCGTCTCTCTGGTATATTTTCCGTCTCTAGTGTTTCTTCCGTCTGGTGTTTCGTCTAGATCTACGTCTACATTTGTCCCTTGGCTCCATCCCTCCTTTCCTCCCCCCTCTTTCCTTCTCTCTCTTCTGATATCATCCCCAAGTTTCAGGACTCTTTTCCAAAGAACAAAGTACGCAGTATCCTTCTCCACTCCTCCTGCTCCTCCTCACTCACTCACTCACTCACCATACAAAGCATGTGGCCGGCGTATTCTCCATTCCTTCCTTCCTTCCTTCCTTTGCTTCTCTCTCTCTCCCTTGCCTCCCTTCCCTTTCCTCTACAACAAAGATGACCCATCAATCCTTCTCGTAGAAACTTTGAAGGCCGAGGCCACGAAGACCTGCTTTCTTCCCTCTTTCCCTTCTCCCGTTCTCCCCTTTCCCTTCCTTCCTTTCACAACGAAACTAATCAGTCATCCTTCTTGTCGTAAAAACTTAGACGGCGAATACACGAAGACCGTCAACATTTTGCATCAACAACTAGATTCCGCCACTCGTGCTTCTCCTTCTTCGTCGTCGTCGTCGTCGTCGTCGTCGTCGTCGTCGTCGTCGTCGTGAACTAAGGACTGTGCCGTTATTGTTTCTACGTACAGTATACATGTACAGGTCCATGGGTCCTGGCCATCGGTTCGTCGGGGCCATCGGGTCATCGTCAAGATATCGGTCCAGTGAGCTACTGAGAAATCAGGCAATTGGGCAATTGGACTATATGGGCCACCGACCCACCGACCCACCGACCCACCGACCCATCCGTCCATCAGGCCACCAAACTCCCGCCCATCAGTCCATCAGTCCATCAGTCCATCGATTCATTGGCAGTGTTGGCGCAGCATTGGCACCGGATCGAAACAGCCCATCGAAACAGCCCATCGAAAGAAGCCTATCAGGAGAAGAAGAAGAAGGCTTGATGACTTTGGGAATCTCGAGTGCTTTGAGAATCTTGAGTGGTCTCGAGGATCTTGAGTGTGGTTTCGAGCGTCAAAGATTGGTGGTTGTTAGGAGTATCTTGTCTTGCCTTGTCTTGTCTTGTCTTGGTTTGAGTGGCTTTGGCGTGGTATGGTTTTTTGTCTTGTATTCCACTTGCCTTGGTTTGAGTGGCTTGGTATGGCTTGGTATGACTTGGTATGACTTGGTATGACTTTGTATGGCTTGAATGGATTGGTCTGGCTTGGCTTGTCCTGTCATATCGTACAGATAGATATGTACGTACGTACATCCAGTGCGCGGAGAGAGAGAGAGGTGGTAAACAAAAAGTAAACCAGGAAGAAACTAAAAGTAGACTAATTACTCTATGTATATGTCCCATGTCCAGATGTATCTCCCTAAATCTAGATGTAAAACGTCCCCCCGTCCAAGAACAAGAGACCTCCTACTTCGCCCCTTTCGTCGTCGCTCTCGTCGTTGTACCTCGTGCCTCCTGTTGTACAGGACCCAGCTCTCATCAGAGCTTCTCGTAGCGGGGACGTGTCCCCGCCTTGTTCTGCTTGACGCCGACGGCTCCGTTCACGGCGTGTTGCAGGTCACGGGTCTGCAAGGCGGCGCTGTTCCACAGGGCGGTGTAGCGCAGGCCTAAAGACGTCGACACTCACGGCCCTGTATGAGCCGGCGTCGGGATATTCTCTGTGGTGGGAGAAAAACCCGTTTTGTGGGCCTGTGCCTTGGAACAGACGAAATCTTGGACGGTGGGGTTGAGGGGGGCCGAGCAAAGACAAGCATCGAAGAAAAACGACGGACGTACTGTCCTGCACCGAGTGGTCTCGCGAGTGGTTCAGAAGCTCCTTCGTTCCTTGCACCGCCACTGGGCTCTTGCTCGACATGACCCCGGCCAGCCGCAAGCCTTCTTCGAGAGCACCGTCTTTGGTCTCGAACACGCCGCTGACGAAACCCACGCGATGCGCCTCGTCTGCGTCAAACGTCCTGGCCGTCAGACAGACGTCCTTGACCCAGCTGCTCGACCCGACGCATCTGGGCAGTCGGCTGAGCGTGCCGACGTCGGCCGCGAGACCGAGGTCGATTTCTTTGACAGCGAACTTTGTGGTGGACGCGCAGAGACGTATGTCGGCACACACGCAGAGGTCGATTCCTAGACCGTACGCGTACCCATGTAGAACGCAGATGACCGCTATGCAGGGTGGATGAGCCGTTACAACAATCTTCAAATCAGACAACATTGTGTAGAAACATGATCTTCAATGGAAAGGCCGGCCCACGTTTGTCGCATCGTTCAATGCTGCTTAGACAGTCCTGAAACTGCAGGACCTGCCTTCTAAGCTGTGTAGCTCTACGAGCGACGTCTGCCGATGTACGGTCTGCCAACACGCCGTCCTGCGTCATCTCTTGGATGTCGATGCCGGCGGTGAAGGCTTTGGGCCCGGCTCCAGACAGAACGACGGCGCGGGTTGACGGATCGGTTGACAGATGGTCGAAGACGCCCCGCAGCTCCAGCCACATCCTGCATGCGCCATTCAAGTTGGTCGTGTGCCGGACCGTGGCGGATGGAGGCACTCACGCCTCGATAAATGCATTGAGCCTCCCGGGCCGATTGATCTCGACATGGGCGACACATTCTTGCGGAAATCCAACATTGAAATACTTGTAGGTGTGTTGCGCCATTGTTGGCGATGGCAGCTTGCCAGACAGAAACCGACGTCTAATACGTATACCTTTCACTTCAGAGCTATCCAGTCTCACTCCGATCCCGAGTCTTCTGGCATCATCTGTGTCTCCGATAGCTCCTGCATACCGGTCAACGAAGCTCTAGACACACAAAGGGTGAAGCTGAAGGCGACCCACAGCATCCAGCCGGCGCTTCAGTTCCTTGAGCTTGCTCTCCTTGATCACCAAAGTCTGGTCGTCCAAGTCTTCGACGACAAAGTCGTGGTTGGCCGAGTCGATCTTGAGGATGATGGCCTTGATTGAGGGGTCACATTCCACCAACACTCCTAGACGTCGTAAGCATACCAGATCGACAAGCCGCACCGGAGAGGATCACCTTTGACGGCCTTGGGCATCTTGTCTAGGTTGACAGGGACCGGTACAAATAGCGTGACGTTGACCTCGGTTGTCGGACGTGCAACGAGCACGTGCACTTGCGGCTAGCGCGCTTCGGCTATCGGGACTTTGTACCGTAGCTCTGACAGCCGAGGGATACGCCCATAGCGAAATAAGAACCGGATGTCTCCGGCGATCATGATGTCGTCTTCACCGGGCAGGTGGCATTCACAGCCAAGGAGGACACCGGGACGCATCGTCTGCCCAGGAGTCAGCTCTTCATCTTCGGTGCCTTTCTCTTACCACCAGTCAAGTCTCTGGCGCCTCTCCAACTAGTCATGAGGAAACTACGAGCTCAACGCCCGGAAGACATTGTCGCTGCATGATCCGGAGTCAGCGAACCAGGCTCCAGGCATCTGGAACAAGCCATAACATTCATTCTACAACTCTGATCAGCTGTATTTGTTCCGGAGGTCGGACTCCACCCTTGAACACACTTCGTCCACGATGAGCGAGACGGGCTCCCCCTCCGTCCGGACTACCACCTCGACTGGAGGGCCAAGCTCCAGCGCCACGACGTCGGCGACCGAAATCAGCTCGGGGCAGAACACGTCGTCGACCACCGACGCCACTTCAACGTCGACATCGAGATTTCTCCTCCCGCTTCCGCCGGGCCAGACTCCGCCGGCCCTTTCGACGGACCGCGAGCAGAGGGACGGTTCGCTCGTCAACGTGTACTTCTTGCTGATTGGCGTCGGCGTGATCCTGGTCGTCGTCGTCTATTACTTCTACCACAAGCGGAGGATGAGGAAGAGCGCGAGGGTGCAGGACCGTGGCAGGAACGCGCTCGCCAGAGACGTCGAGGGCTGGGTCAGCCAGCGACGGTGGTTACCGGGCGGCCATTCGGGCTCGACGTCGCGCACATCGCGCACCGAAGAGGGCCTCAACGAGCGAGGCGAAGCGCCGCCGCCCTACGAACGCCGTTCGTCTCCGCAGGCCGTCTCAGGCTCGCATGGCGATTCGCGGGCGGGCTCGTCTGCCGACGGCGCGCCAATCCCGCTGGCCGAACTCCCTTCAAGGCCGGCGCCCGCTTTACATGCGACGCATGACGCACCTCCAAAGTACGAGACTCTGGTGGCCGACAGCCGGTCATGACAGCTGTCTTGATGGGTTTGTCTCGATGATCCGGTTGAGGCTCTTGTGTTGGAATGTCATGTCCTAGTCTCTACAAAAGCATTCCGGCGTTTTTTGCATTCGGGGCAGCTCCTCCTCATCCTTCCACCTCTTTTTCTATCGTCTCCTTCCTCGACTTGCTCTTCTTCTCCTTCTTCCTCCTCGTCCCACCCACCTCACTCTGCTCCTCTTCTCTTTTTTGCCCTTCATCTTCCTCTCATCTCTCTCTACGGGGCCAGCATTTCCACCCAAGCTCCTCTTCCCTTCTTCCTTCTCCCCTCCTCTCCATCATCTGTCCCCTCGCCTCTTCATCATAAGTTCGGTCTTACTTCATCTTCCTCTTTTCTCTGTACCGGCGGGGGGGGGGGGGGGGGGGGGGGGGCAGCATTAGCGCATTTGTCACAGCGCATCTTTCACAGCGCAAGCGTTATCTGCGAATTTAGTGGGCCTTGCCGTAACTGTATCACACCTGTTCCAGACAGGCAGGCTCGCGAGGGAAGGATTCTTACTGAAAATCACTTGGAATTGGATGCTTGCTCGATTCAACCATGATACTGTTGGATGTTGGACGTTGTGGGTGTGGAGCCCTAAGCACCGTCATGTTTGCTCTAAGCACCGTCATGTTTGCCCTTCCCCCATGCACCTAGAGCAGTCGCCGAAGCCCTAGCTAGCTCTCTTCAACAACAACAACAAACATCACCGTCTTCTTCTGCTGTGCCTCCAGAATCGATCAGATACCGTATCATGCATCATCATCCACAATCTTCTTTTTCTTTCTTATCCTTCTTTCTTATCCTTCTTCTTCTTCTTCTTCTTCTTCTTTCTTCTTCTTCGCCTTCACCTTCTCCTCCTTCTCCCTGTCAGGCATTTCACTTAAAATCTTTCCACAGACAGCCACACACAGCAATTCGTAATCTCTGTTGATTGATCAAGAAGATCAATGGGGGATCAGGGAAGAAGCATTCACCCTCGTAGCTGATTGCAACCCCCTCCCCCCTCGTCCTAGATCTGAACTTGCGAACAGCACAACTGAGACTGTAGACTGTTGTCGTGGACTGGTGACTGATGAGACTGTTACCATGACATGATAAGACTATATCCTCGAAGCTCTGGACGCCCTTGAGAGCATCCCCCCCCCCCCCCCCCCCCCCCCCTCCCAGCCCAACCCAACCTCAAGCCCGTTCCCTTCCCCTCTTCAACATCACCCCTCACCCAAACTTCGTCTTGGGCCGCTCCTGAAGTTGATCGTCGACGTAGATGTCGACCTTCTCGTTGTAGGGCGCGACGGTGCCGGCGATGAAGATGGACTCCTGAGTCGGATATCTGTACCACCAGAGAAGATCTCGGTGGTCTCTGCCGTTGATCGTCACGTTGTAATACTTGGGATTGTCAATCTCATGTATGTTCCGGATCAGGAGGAGGGGTGGTAAGTAGGGTAGGGTAGGTGAAGAGAGTTTGGGGGGTGGGGGTGAGGAGATCTGCTTGGTCCTGCGTGATGCCTGCTTGATTGATATGCTCTGGGATTGAGCATTGGGGAACTGTAGGAGTTGCATGGGTGGTGACTATAGAACTGGAGGGTGATTTTTTCGAGGGAGAACAGAGAATGGAGGAGCGGCCCAGACGTACATTTGCCTCTCCTTTGTAAGGACAGCGAGAAGTCGTGGTGCTCGGGGTAATGTATTCCCAGTTCAACTACCGTACGCGGCATTGCGTCAGTCCAGCATCTACCAGCCACTCCCCACTCCTCCACCTTCCATTCTCTCGAAGTATACACCAATCCAGAAAAATCCAGTACACGGCATAGACTCACAGACGGCTTTGGCAGGTAAAATCTCATCGGCAACGATGTCTCGAGCAGGCACTTGGCCGATCTCGTCTCGGCAATGACATGGTCGTCGACCTTGACCGTGATCTTGCGCGACGTCGGCAGGATGTCGATGCGCTTGTATCTAGATGACCGTTGCCGGGTTTCATATTTAGCGCTCTGCCGTCATGTATGTGTCGCGGCGCCGGGGCTGGAGAATTGTGAAGAGGAGCGAGGAGGAGGAGGAAGAGAAAGAGGGGGGGCAGGAGGAGGGAGACGAAGTGGAAATGACATACGGATCCTTGGGATGCACATAAATCTCCTGATCTTCCTCGAACCAGGCGTCTGGTGGGGCATGAGCAACGCAGACCATCAGCAGTGTACGGCTGGCATAACCACCACCACCACCACCACCACCGCAAAAGACCACGATCTCTCCACTGGCAGCCAGCAAGACGCTCATCTAGACACCAACAAGTCCCCGCAAGCCATGCCCTCGCGGTTCATCCAAGGCTCCTTCTCGGCCGCCAGCCTCTCTAGGAAGCACCTACCCATAGCAGCAAACTCGAAGCGCACGAGTCCGGCAAGGGGTCCGTTATCAAAGACCAAGACTCGATCCGTAGACCTGTTGCGCACGTGCAACGTGGCGAAAAAGGCGACCGGATCGCCGGGATCGTCGCCGGGGCCGCCGGGGCCAGTCACGGCCTGATTCTTCTCGACGACGACAGTCGTCGGCTCGAGATCCTCGAAAGGCACGTAGAACTGTGGAAAGGACGGATGTTCCCAGACGTGTCGGGCCTTGGTCGTGTCGACGACGACGACATGGTTGAAGAGGGCGCGCACGCGGCGCGGCGTCACTTCTTGCTTGTGCGGGCCCGACGAGACCAGTCTGCGCGCGAGCTCGCGGAGGCTGAGTGTTTTTGCGGAGCAAAGTGTTAGTCCGGGGGTCGTCAGTCGGGGATCATCAGTCGGGGATCATCAGTCGGGGATCATCGGTCAGGGATCGGGGATGTCGTCAGCAGGGAATCGTCGGTCGGGGACCATTGGTCACGGGTCTTGGGCCAGGGATCATCAATCGGCCATCAGGGGTGCGGTCGACCGGGAACTGTCTAGGAAGAGGTGGGGTGAGATTTGGGTGAGGTGCAGAGCGGTTGTCGGAGATCGTTATGCGGGAATGGCCAGTCGGGGATTCTTTGAGGGAATGGGACTGAGGATTTTGATGCGAGTCGAGGCTGCAACAATCATTCTTTTGCTTACGTACTGAGAAGACATATCTATCGACGTTGGTCGAGGGACGGTGATGGACGCTCTCTTAATTCTGGATTGTACCAGTGGAGGGGGGAAAGTCTCTACTCGAAGTGGCGGGGTAAGGTGCGGGGCAACCGGACCAGCCAAGCGGATGCGGCGCAGGAGGATCGAGGCTTGCTTCAGCCCTGAGATTGACGGTAGGGCTGACATCCGTGGAGCTACGCACCACTGGCACCAGGCGGTCACGACGAGCAGACGATCAGAGAAGCAGCTGCAAGGACTTTTGCTATCATCTATGGCACGTCGGCAAGGTCGAGTAGGTAGCAACGAGACAACGAGACCGTGTTCGGCAGCCGCTCAGGGCGTCAACCGATCGAGACCGAAGATTGCGTCGCCTGGCATCACCAGACGCCTCCCAAGGGCTCATTCAAGCCGCCTCCCGAGGGCTCATTCAAGCCGCCTCCCGAGGGCTCATCCCAGCCGTTGCCGCCCGCCGTGTCCCATCCACCTCCAGCCTGCGTCTCGCCACCGGCTTCGGCCTCCGCCTTGGGTTTCGTGCAGCGCACGACCGTGTGGCCATCTGCAAGGGCACAGGTCAGCCAGGAGCCCCCAGTTCGAGACGGAAGAAGCCTATCCTACTTTCTCCGCAGTTGCGGCAAGTGACCCGGGAATAGTCGCGCGGCTTCGGGCATTCGCGCGACATATGGCCCACTGCGAAATCGTTAAAAGGGCCCAGACGCGCATCAAGCAGCAGGGCAGCACCGTCACGTACCCTCATCGCAGTTGCGGCAAGTCATGGTGGCCGGATTGCGGGGTTCATCGCAGTCCCTTGACATGTGGCCCTCCTTGCTGCTAGGTGCATCAGCGAGAGCTGCAGGAAAACGCTGCTGCTGGGCCACGACTCACCCGCAGTTGCGACAGGTGACCGATCTAGGCTCCTCGCAGTCCCGAGCCATGTGACCTTCCTTGCTGCTAGGTGCATCAGCGAGAGCTCAGCAGAGCGTTGCTGCCGGGCCACGACTCACCCGCAGTTGCGACAGGTGCGATCACCACCGCCGGAAGTCGGACAGTCCCTCGCAAAGTGACCGACTGTTCCGTCTCGCGTCAGCAACCGTCGGGTCCGCGATACAGGCTACGCCGCGCGCTTACTCTCGTTGCAGCGATTGCATTCGACACCCTCGGCCGAACGCGGCTCTTCGCAGTCTGCGGCCCGGTGCCCGGATTTCCTGCCGAGCGCGCGTTAGGACTGATGAACCCGGTCGTTCAACGACGTAGATCGCTACTGACTTGCAGTTCCGGCAGAGATTGGGATTGACGCGCTCCTTGGTACAGTCGCGAGCCCGATGTCCTTCCTCTCCGCAGTTGACGCACAGGACGCGGGTGCGCTCGACCTCGCGCTTGTCCTCCTTGCACATCTTCGCGACGTGGCCCATCTCTGCTCGCCGACCAGGGTCAGTGTCGGTCCTGGCACCTGTGAACTTGGGCGCGGTTCCGGTTCGGCCTCACCATTGCAGTTGGTGCACTTGGAGACGCCTCGGTCCTCGACAAAGCCGGCGTCCAGGAGCCGCTTCAGGTTCTCTTCGGGCGACGGAGGCCAACCCTCGGCCGTAGCCTTGCGCTTCGGGTAGGCGGTCATCGAGAAGCGAACCTGGTACTTGCAGTTCCTCTTTCCCTGGAGGCTGATGATGGTATGCGGCTTGGACTCGTCGGCCTCCTGATGACGTGTCAGCGCTCGGAAGAGGGTCGGACTCGCAACAGTAGGCTGGCGGCTCACAACACCGATGATATAGACGTTGAAGTGCTTATTGCGGAACGCCTTCTCCAGCTGCCTGAAGGTCGTGTCAGGCACGGCCTTGGCGTAGATCTTGACGGCCTTTTGTCGTGATGTCCATCAGCGCCCAGCTGGCCGCCATCGCGATCAACACGACCGGATGTGGGCTTACCTCACGGAGCAGGAAGAGGTCTTTGGCCTCGTCGGCATCCTTGATCAACTCCCACGCGTTCTCAGGGGACTCGGCACGGACTCCAGCCAGATAGTCGGCCCGGTCGCTAGTGCACTCCGAGGCATGATGACCTAGAAGGGTATGCACCGAGTAAGTCTTTGATATCTCGGGGCTCGCTATGGACGAACGGTCGAGAGAACGAGAGTGGTTTGGCGAGGGAGGAGCCCTTTCAGGCAGAGAGGGGAAGAGGGGAAGAGGGGGGGGGGGGGGGGGGGGGGGAAAGCTGGAACGAGGATTTGTAGTCACCCTTCTCTTTGCAGTTCGAGCAAGTCTGCTTCGGCCGGTCCGCGCACTCGGCAGCCGTATGGTTTGGCTGGTCGCAGATGCGACAGGTACCGGTGAAGACTCGCGGCTTGGTGCAGTCGGCCTTGTTATGCCTGCGACGATACTTTAGCGATCAAGGCCCACGGACGCCGACGGTCGTCGGAGGAGCGAACCCGATCTCGCCGCAGTTGAAGCAGGCTCCGGTCAGTTGCTTCGGCTTCTCGCAGTCACGGGCGAAATGGCCCGACTCGCCGCAGCTAAACACGTTCAGCCTCAGAGCATCCTTCAGCATCGTCGAGGGATTATACGGGACACCCACTTGCGGCAGGCATCCCCGGCGGCACCGCCCGAACCAAAGCCAAAGTCGTCGGCGGTGCCGGAAAACCCGGTCGGCTCTTGAACGGGCCCACCTTCGGGAGCGGCGTTCCAGCCAAAGTCATCCGCATGCGTAGCTGGATCGGGTCCGTTGCCCTCGCCTGAACGTGCCACTTGTCAGCCCGGAATCTCGAGGCTTTCGAGGCAACTCATCCTGCCTTGCAGAGCATGGCAAGCTGGGGAGGGGAGAAGTGTTGGGAGATGCGGCGCCATATCTTCGCTTCAACGCACCGGGCTGGGAACGATCGTTGTCCATCGCAAACTCTCTGACCGATGAGACGACAAGTCCTGAGCGGTCGGCTAGTGACATTATTGGATCCCAGGTCAGCATTCAGGTCTCCACCCGTCCAACGACACCATCAAGAAAGGGGAGGCAGCGTCCCCAAGAACCGAACTGACACAGAGAGAGCTTGTAGGGTCACGACGCTGCAGCTGCCTGGCAGATGGATGAGTTTAGTTGTCGCAAAAGTGCAAACAAGCTTTGTGCAAACAAGAGGGCAGCAGGCTTCACCAAATCTGGTATGGTTCCGCGCCGAGCAAACAGGGCTAGATACTTCCGGAATCCGGAATCGAGAAGAACGGAACAAGGATCGTGACGTGCAACGGAAACCCCCACAAGCCAGGGGTTGGCGGAACATGATGGAGACGGCCGGAAGCAGGAACGTTGAGGGCTTGGTGCATCGGTCGAGAGACCGTGAGCCCCCAATGATGAGTGGAACGAAGGGGGACAACGAGCAGGAAGAACGAGAGGGGAGCACGCAGGACACCGGTCTGCTTCTGAACGTACCTCGATCTGTCAAGCCTTGATGATTTTGTGCCGAAGCGGTGCCTATCCGACGGACCCACGACGATCAGCGGCCGTACAGACACCAAGACGTTCCCAATGCCAGAGCACGCAGACGGGGTCGACGGTCGTGTCGACTCCGCAGCGGAGGAGGAAGAGAAGGACGGTCGTCTTCCGGGGGGGGGGGGGGGGGGGGGGGGGCAGCACTCACCGTACCGACGATACCGTGATCTAACAGTCGTTGGTCCTTGGCTTTTGTTGAAGGAGTCTCTTCGATGGTGTGGGCAGGAAGCAAGACGAGAAGAGGAAGGAAGAGAAGGGGAAAAACAGACGGGAGGGAAGTGGTGATGGCTTTAAATCGGATGAAACACGGTTCCCCGGGAAATGATTTTGTGGGCTGCCTGACGGTTTTCGGTCACGGCGATCTCCTTGAGGCTCAACAGGCTCTTCTTTTCTTCTCTGGAGGGAGGGAGAGAAGGAGGAGGAGGAGGAGGAGGAGGAGGAGGAGGAGGAGGAGCGGTAGGAAGAGGGCCGTCGCTCCAGTAGAGCCCAGAAGGTGGTACATCCGTACCGGTGCTATACAGTAGTGGTAGGCACTTGTAGAGGTGCGGCAGACACCACCGTAGCCTAACATCGCCTGGAAGAGCTGGATCGCTCTCATCGCCGGGCCGGAGAGGCGGGAAGAAAAGGATGTCTTGAACACTGACTTCATCCCATCGCCGGCTCACGGGCGGTGCAGCCACTCTCGACGTTCCCTTCAAATGGCCGGTCATCGGTGTCCAGAGCCACTGGTATCCACGGGGAGCACGCAGGCCGAGCCCCTACGTCATCGGCGGGGGGATGGAGTCGCCCTTTCACACTTCGTTCCAGGGTCGAGGGCGATCGGGATGGCCGGGATGGCCGGGACAGCTGAATTTGTATGAGGTCCGCAGGTCTGGAAGACGACGAGGAGATGGCTTACCCAGAGGACAACGATAAGAACGTCATTCGACAGGCTGTCTTCCGGATGCTTGGTAAGTCCGTCGATCTATAACTGGCCATCCGGCGTACAGAGGAGAGCGTTGGGTTGACTAAAAAACGAGAGGCAATGGAAGACTTTGTGTGCAGAGAGCGGTGGGGACTGGGGCTAGCTGGTCTGCCACTTCTGTTGGTGTCACGTGGCGTGGGTGTGCGGCATGCGCCGTCAGGTTGGCCTTGTTCCGGATGGAAGAAGGCCTTGGCCGTCTGGAGATGTCACGAGATCTCAGATGCTCGGACGCGGAAAGAGCCGTGCGTGGGGCTGATCTGCTACCAGCAGCGCATAGGTATCCTGTTGACGGTGTCTAGGAAGCAAGGATGGACGGTCCATGGTGCAGAACGCTGTGCCCAGCCAATTGGTATTGCGAGCTCGATCCAATGCCGACGTTGCTCGGTGGGATAGCAGTGGCCGTAGCCGTAGGAGATGGACGCAGAGCAGCCCGTGGCTGGCATGTCACCCCGCAGACATCCGGCCGAAAGAGAACAACGGAGGCAAGAAACGAGAGAGACGTTGGACAAGCGCCGATGTTCAGACCGCCTGCTTGGAGACGACATCCTTGAAGAAAGCGATGAACTTCTGGAACTCCTGGCGCCTGGGGACTTCGATCGTGTCGTACCAGCTCTTGGCCATGCCGACGGGGACCTCGGTCTCGCCCCTGGCCAGGCCCTCGTAGGCTTCGTCGAGGAAGGCCTCGAGCGGCATGCCAACGGGTCCGATGCCGGCGAGGTCGGGCTGGTGTTTGGCGTCGTGCAGCTCAGCTTGTTCCACTGGTGTCAGCCCTCGAGTCCG
This sequence comes from Lichina pygmaea, assembly GCA_963422465.1. NCBI lineage: Eukaryota > Fungi > Ascomycota > Lichinomycetes > Lichinales > Lichinaceae > Lichina > Lichina pygmaea. The sequence continues at coordinate 1,948,782 of OY730175.1, read as the reverse complement.
CTGAGATGAGCGTCGAGGGAAAGAGGCGGCAACGCGAGGAAGGAGGACTCCGAACGTACTTTGCACCGCCGGCGGGAAGATCTCGACAATCTTCACCGGCCCGTCCTTGAGCTGTTCCCGGAGCGAGAGCGCAAACTGATGGAGGGCGGCCTTGGTGGCGCAGTAGTTCGGACAGCGCGGAAGCGGCACCAACGAGAGGCCGCTCGAGATCAGCACCAGCGCGGACTCGGACGGCTTGGCCTGCAGGAAGGGAAGCATGGCGGTGATGAAGCAGACGTACGACGTGTAGTTCGTCGTCAGCTCCGTCTGCAGCAGGTGGAGGTCGATGGAGTGCGGGTCCGCAAAGGTGAAGCCGCGCTGGATGCCCGAATTGAGCACGACGCAATCCAAGTCCGGATGGGACTTGGTGACGCTGTTCGACGGGTAAGCACGTGGGGTGGGCGACTTTGGAGCAGAGGAAGACGGACTCGGCAACAAAGCTGGGGATCTTGTCGAGCTGCGTCATGTCGAAGGGAATCGCGGTGGCCCTGTCGCCGTGCTGGCCAACGAAGTCGTCGAGGTTCTCCTTCCTGCGGCCCGTCACGATGACCTCGGAGCCCTCCTCGATGAAGCGAGCGGCCAAGGCTCTCCCGATGCCGGACGTGGCCCCGAGGACGAGGATCTTTGAGTACTGGAAAGGCATTGCTCGTCGATGGCTTCTCTGTCGTCCCAATCTGCTCCGATATCAGCTTGGTTGGCTATCTGAATTGACGCTCTGTCCTGCAGCCATCCAAAGTTCCTCCAGAGGAAAAGGGAAGGGGGGGGGGGGGGGGGGGGGGGGTTTATAAGCGTTGGGTCGGTCGACAGTTCGATCGTGCCGGTGCAAGGCAGGGTGTTGTCCCGTCCGTGATAGCTGCAGCTCGTCCGAGATGTTCGCGGACGTTCTCGGCTTTAGGCCGGATTTACGCCGCCGGACTTTAAGCGGGGATGTCGGGGCCATCCGCTGCATCATTCTGCCAGAAAACCAAAGGCTTGGCGTTCTTGGCGGTGAGGGTAAGCGATCCATCATCAACGTGGAACCATCGCGGCGCGCACGGCCACATGCTGGGTGGTTCGTGAGAGCCAGGGCAAGGCTGCGGCGGTCGAGCTTCAAAACTAGACACCTCAAAGACGGGCACGAGCAACGGCACAGAAGACGCTTCACAAGGGCCAGTGGACAACAATCGGGTCATGATCCTCTGCATTCATCGCCTCCGATGGACATGATTCCCCAGTAGGGAGAGATGGTACAGCTTGTGATCGTGGAAAGAACCTTCCATTGACAGTGACCTTGGGAGTGCCTTCTCTGAGGTAAAGCTCAGGGAACCGGCTGCCAGAAACACAACAGACAACGGCTAGAACACCGTGTTCACGATCTTCGAACCGATCGATGCACCCTGCACACAAGAGTCAGCCATCCGGAACTTCGACCTATGGGTAACGTGAGAGACGTACCGCTCCAAATATGGCCGCGTCACCCAGCTTCTTGCCAAACCGTTTGCCGTGCGTCTCGATCTTGCCTGGTGGGGCAGGTGCTGCCGGGGTTGGCCCACCCTGGCTCACCTCGAGTGGCACGTTGCCGTACTCGTAAGTCGGCTGCGGTGGCGCTGGCGAAGGCAGCCGTGAGGGGGCACTCCCTTGGTCCAGCGTCACGTATTTCGCCGGGAAGATGCCCTCGAGGCCTGTCCGCATGCTTCGACCCTTCCACCAATCGCCATTGGTGTACTCGACCACGCAGACTCGGTCGTTGAGTAGGAGACCGAGATCGCCGGCGTCTGTGGGGTTGTAGGCATACATGGCTGTGGCAAAAGCCAGCGGTGGCGCGTAGCGGTGGGAGTAGGCCGGAGGCGGCGGCGGCTGCTGCTGCTGTTGCTGTTGCTGCTGCTGCTGCTGCTGCTGCTGCTGTGGGGCTAGGAATGGACCCTGCCGTTTCTCGTCCGGGTAGCTCTCCGACGGCTGAGGTGGAAGGGGAGAAGCCATGGATGGAACGGATTCGGCTGGTGTAGAGGACGGCTGAGAAGATTCGACGTCGCGTGCAGCTGTCGACGCTTGATCCGGCAGGAGAGATATGATGCCGGCCAGTCGCTCGGGCGTTATGACCGAGCTCTCCATCAAGTAATCGAGCTCCTGGACCAACATCAGCAGGCGCCTCGACGTCGCGTAACGATGCACGTCGCTTGCCGTTCGAATGTTCCGTAGGGACCGGGTGGTCATCGCGACCTTTAGCTCTTCTGTAGTAGGCATTGTCGCCGGCGAAAGAGATTCAAACTCGGGGGGATGCTAGCGAGGAAGGTGTCGAAGGACTGTACGTTGGAGGTGAGACTGTTCGCACCCTCGAACATGAAGGAATGGCCCTTTCTCGGCCGGGCGAGATCCTGCGGCCATGGGGCTGTGCTGTGCGATTGCCGTCTGTATCAAGGCACCGGAGTCAAAAAAAACAATCTCGGCCCGACTTTGTTCCGCTCGGCAGTACGGTACGTATGTACTCCGTACCTCGTACGGTACGGTATCATAATTGTGAGGGATGCATCGGCGCTGTGAACGAGCACGAAAAGGGGCTACCGTACAGTATGGCCAGCACCATCAAAACCTCGATCGACGACCTCGACTCGGCGATCAGGTCGCTGGAAATCTCGACGAACCCGAAGCTGCGTCGACCCTGCAACTGCCAGGCGACTCGGCATCCGCTTCTGGCCGCGGCGCCAAACTGTCTGAGCTGCGGAAAGAGTCGGTCACAACCTCGACGAGAGCGCGACCCAGCAGCTGCTGTAGGGCGGCGACGGCGGCTGACTGGAGCTCAGTAATATGCGTCAAAGAAGGGCTCGGCCCATGCACGTTCTGCGGAAAGCCTCTGCTGTCGAGCGAAGACACCCAGACCATGATCCGCATGCTCCGCGAAGAGCGCGGCAGGGAGAAGATGGAAGCGAACAACGCGGCGCACCGGCGAGCCGACGTATCCAAGTCGGCGCGGGCGTTCACTCCGTCCTCGACGTCAACAGCGACAGCGACATCGGCAGCATCGCCAGGTGTGCCGTCGTCATCGACGTCGACACCGGCAACGGCAACGTCCTCCGCTCTGGCCGCGGCCGAACATCACCGAGACAAGCTGCTCTCCTTCCAAGAGACGTCGGCGCGCCGCACGAAGATCATCGACGAAGCGGCCGACTTCGAGACGCCGAGCGCGGGGCTGTCGATGTGGGCGACGCCGCAGGAGCGCGCGATGCAGCTGAAACGGCAGCAGAAGATGCTACGGCGACAGGAGTGGCAAGCGAAGCCGGAGTACGAGAAGCGAAGCGTCGTGCTCGCGATCGACCTCGCGGGGCGCAAAGTGACCAAGTCGGTGGGGAGCGTGGCGGCGCCGCCGGAGTCTGACGACGACGACGACGACGACGACGACGACGACGACGACGACGACGATGACAACAACGGCAACCATGACCACGACGCACAGACCCAGAAATGTCCTTCCGGACAAGACTCCCGCCAAGACGACGATCGTCGTACGCACCGTGACGGCCGCTTCAGCAGAAACCCGCTGCTCGGGAACCTCGTCCGCCCTACTTATCCCGCCGCGAACAAGGCCGGCAGGGACGACACCGTGGAACGTGGCGCTGGAGCAGATGCCACCGGCACGCGGCAGGCGCAGGCGCAGGCGCAGGCGCAGGCGCAGGCGCAGGCGCAGGCGCAGGGATCCGCAGCCGGGAGCAGACGGCAGCAGTCGTCGTGGCGAAGAGTGCAGGACGACCTCGACGACAACGAGCACGTCATCCTCGACGGAGGCGTATACGGGCAGCGCCGAACAGATCTCGACGGATAAGTCCATGTCACGGACACTTTTCGCGCGCAAGTGTACGTTCAATCAATCAATCGATCGATCGTGATGGCAGATGTACAGCACAGAACGCGTTTGCAAGTTGAGGACGGACAGCAAGAATGACTTGTCATCGCTGTCGTACGCGTGTACTGGTGCGGTAATGAGAGAGCTACATGTCCGGAGTACGGTCCGGAGTACGGGGTACAGTACAGCGCAGTCCACGAGAAGAGGTTGATCAAGAAGCAGCCATCGTCCTTTCCCCCCCCCCCCCCCCCCCCCCCCCCCCCCCGAAAGGCACGAGATCACGACGACGACAACCCGGCGACAACGACCCGGCGCGTCTGTGCCCCCCCCGGTCGTGTTGCAGTTGACTACGTATCATGGTGCGCCTTGCGTCGTGCGCTGCTCAACTTCGCCACCCGCTTTGCCCTGGCTTACCCCTACCATACCGTCCAGGAAATTCACCGTCGGGGAGGTGATGGTCGAGCAATCAACAAGAAACTTCCTTCTGACGTCGACAGCAAGCATCTGTTCGTAGAGGTGCCTGACTGCGGCGTCGTCTGTGCCGCTGGTGAAGACGATATCGCCTCGCCGAACCCCAGCTCCTCCGTCGAGTCGGGGGCCGTGCAGGCATCGAGCTTCCTGCTCGGCTCCTCGACCCGACTCCTGGTGCGGTCGAAGACCAGAAGCGGCTTCTCGAGTCGGTCCTTTCGACAAAGATTCTTGGGCGTGGCCGACCTCTCGCTCTGCGCTCAGCGGCCTGCTCTGCGGCCGGAAAGAGCGTCGCAACCTTGAACGTACGGCGCCTATATCGCCTCGGCCGATGTAGCTGAGCCGAGGGGCCATCTCCGCGGGTGGTACGGTAGGTGTCCGACGCCCTTGTTCTGTAGGATATGTTCAGGTGGCCGGTAACCTGATGGGGAGTAAAGCGAGACGGGTAGAGTGTGTAAAGCTTGATTCCAATCGGAGCAGGGCGTGAGCATTCCACTGAAGATGATGCCATGTTGAGCGAGTGGGCACTTCCATGTAGTCCATTTCGAGCCTTAGTCCGGAAGCAACACAGGTGACGACGAGATGCGCTCTTCGAGTGCGAGGAGGTATATTGGAAGCAGTCACTACCCCTACCACCACTGGGCCAACAAGCACCGAGCCAACAAGCGTAGTGATCACACCAACGGCTCAAAGAGGAGTGCCTCTCAGATCATCAACCCTCTACTCCGTGCATATCCAGTACCGTACCAGTACTGTAGATGCCATCATCAAGACGCCATCATCAAGACGCCATCAACAAGAAGCAATCCAACAAGCAATCAAAAGAGAAAAAAGAGCTATTGTGTCCGCCACAACAGCTTCATGCTCACATCACCGTACTCAGCATCCTGATTCAGTCAGATCCTCCACCAAGAGCCAAGACGACAAGACAGTCAAAAGCCGAGCACGCACTTTGATCTGTTGACGGCAAGATGAGCGCAAAGAGAAAACCGATTATGATTCCTGCGCATGTGGAGAATGGTGTCAGTGATAGATGCGAGAAAGCACTGTGCTAGGAGGGAACTGGTGGCACTACCTTTGCTGTACTTGGGTTGTGTGACTGGACTGTCAGTCGGGGTGGGGTATATGCGCACTGATATGCCAGAGTCGTGAGTGCTGCGGTACATTATCAATCATCAGTCACGATACAACAGCAGCAGCTCATACTCTATCACAAATTTCATTCCCCCCCCCCCCTCTTACCGCTTCTACTTAATCTCTCCACCACATCTCCAAGTATAGCTGTCTGAGAAATCTGTCTCTTTGACTGTCAAGGTTGTGGGTGTCCTGGCTCAGCGGAGAAGAGTGGTTTCATACCATTTGTGTTTAGCCTCTATTCTTTGACTCTTTGTTGCTTGGCTACATAATCTGTTCTGTGTTCTGTATTCCATGTTCAATGTTCTACGTTCCAATTACTGTACCTCCTACTTTCTTCCCTCTATTCTCTACTGTCTATCGCCCACCTGTGCCTCCTACCATACCTCCCACCTTCCTCTCTCACCACTCCTTCAGGCCTGGCGTAACACACACGTACCGCTAGAGAAGAAGAGGCAAAGCAAAGCTGATCTGATCTACGGTCTCCAGTCTCCAGTTTCTCATCTCTGGTCTCCGAGCTCTGGTCTCCAGCCTCCTGTTGGAACAACACCGTGATCCATCTCCGCTGCACGGGAAGGAATGAAGGACGTGGATGATCGAGAATTGAAAGTTGGAGACGGACACACCAAGAGCAGGAGAAGGGTGTGCCAAGAGTAAAAGGACGTGGCAAGAGTGGGAAGGCGTGGCAAGAAAGAAGCCGAAAGGTCAGATAAAGTACAAAAGGGTCGGATAATGTAGCTTAGCGGTGTCAAGGAATTAGGCCAGGTCTTTCTTGAAGGTACATAGCTACAGCGACGCCGGGCTTTTTGCACAGAAGAAAAGGGGGAAAAGCACCCAATCCTTCCTCTCCCCTCACAGCCCTCGACGGCCCTAGAGCCCATACCAGTTCCCCCCCCAACCAATCCTCCCTACGCCATGAGCCCGTCATCAGAACAATCACAGATCCAGTCTCGGTCTCTTCTCCAGCGGCAGAGCATCGCCATTTCGATTGTCTTTGGTCGACGCGCGATGATGCATCATGTTCGAGGGGTGTTGGTGGCTGTTGTGGTAGTGGTGATGAGACGACGATGACGACGAGGACGAGGACAGAGACGGCGACGCCGTTGTCGCCCGTAGATCTAGATCGCCGTCGAGAGCGTCCCGGATCTCCTTGACTATCGTCGGAGACGAGTGCGTCTTGGGTGATGACGTGCCGGCCCCGCTTGGTGTCGTCGTTGGGCTGGCGGTGTTGGTGGTCCGCGAGCGCGGCGAGTACGCTTTGTGCCTGATGGTGATGCACAGAAAGGGGTCTTCTTTGGAACGCGGGGCGCTCGTCGCGGGGACTGATGCCGTGGCGTCGGGCTTGCCGGTCGTAGGGCTCGAAGGGCCTGCGGACCGGAGCCTCGGTCTTCCTTCTCCCGCGGGTTCCTTGTTCATGGACGGGCTGTCTGACCTCCGCGCGGTCGTCGACCCGCTCGGCCTCTCGGTGCCGTTGCCGTCTTTCTTGCCCTTGCCTTCGGCGGCGTCGTCTTCTTCGACGACATCAACGTACTCCCACATCTCGCGAAGCTCGTCTCGTACGACGGCCAATCCCCACACGGGAACGAGCACGCCCGGCACAAGGTACAGCAGCGCTGGCTGGGCATGACCCGAGAAGGCCAAGACACCGAACGTGACGATCATACCGCCGATGTACCCGACGACGCTGGCCCTGAAGTACGGCTTGGGGAAGGATCCTCCCTCGACGCGGCTTTTCGCTCCGGCAGACCCGGTCCAGAAGCGCTCGCCCCACCTTCCTGTTGCCGGACGGTATGGAGCCTTGACGGTCTCCATCGGACGGTCAATGGTCTGCTCGTCACTCCCGTCCTCGGACGGTGCTGGGTCGGCACTCGGGCGACGCGTCTGCTTGCGTAGGTACCAGAGATACAGGTCGAATCTCAGCGCCAGGGCCATTAGCATGCCGGGAAGCACCACGTCTCCGAGGCCTAGCATCGCCAGCGGCACGAGGGACGGGTCGTCCCGAGCGCTTCTCGGTCGTGGGATGAGTAGCTTGATAGGTACCTCGAGCGCCTGGGCCACAGTGACCATCAGAGGACTTGGGAAAACAGGGTCAGCTACGAGCGGAACCAGAGCATTGCACCAGTATACACTTACGTGAAGAAGACCATATAGATGTCGTAGCAGAACAGGCTGCTGAGCACCATGGTTCCCGTCCAAAAGGTGCTGGGGCTGATGAGCTGCAGTGAACTGTACGACAAGCCGAGCGCGAACAGGTCGACCAGAGACCAATGCTGGTTGATGAAGTTGTAAGCAGCGACGGCCACCAAGGCCGCGACGAAACCGAGAATGTCCACGAGCCCGAAGGTTGACTTGACCAGGGTCTGTCCGCGCACAAACACGCGGAACAGGTATCTGTCGGTGAGAGTCTCGCGCACGGTCCAGAGCTTACTCTGAGCCCAGCCGCCGAGATGTATCTTGGACAGCCAGCCGGGAAGAGGAGAGGTTGTTTTCGATGGACGTCCCTCGTGGCGTCCAGCACCGCCGGACTCGACGGCCACGAAAGCGCGGGACCCTCGCCGCAGGTGCCAAGACCTGGCGCCGCCGCGCCAGCGTCGTGGAAAGACGTACGACGTCGCGGTGGCCATCGAGTCTGCCAACAGCCGCCCCGACGTGGGCACACACATGCAAGAGAAGTACGCGTTGAGGATCCGGTTCAGCAGCTTCGCGTCGAGGTACTTGATGACGAGATACAGCCCCCCGAGCAGGCATCCGCCGAGCAGGGGGAACCAGAGCGCATCTTCGGGACGAAGCTCCGACACGACCCAGCTGGCTTCGTCTTCATCGTCGTCTTCGGATTCTGAGTCGCCCTCTGCTTCATCTCCGTCTCCGTCGTCCTCGGACTCGTCCCCGTAACGTCCAGCCTTCTTCTTCTGCTTCTGCTTCTGCTTCTTCTTTGTTTTCCGCTTTGCTGCCGAGGACGGAATCTTCAATGACGCATGCGCACCGCAGTAGATGGGAAACACTGCGGCCAGCATGAGACCGAGGAAGGTCGGTATACCTGGCCGCACGAGAGAGAAGTGGTAGGCCAGCCGGCCCATCCATCGGGCTACCTCGCCGGTATCCGTCTTGTCCATGGTCAACCTACCAGTCAACTAGCAGCCCAGAGATTGGGCCGTCGTAGTCTGGTGGTATCGGTAATGGGAACTGACAATCACAAACGGAGCTAGAAAAAAGATTTGATGAAAATTACGGACAATTGATGCCGTACCCCCCTCCGTGCAGATTTCTTGGTCCGGTTTCCCCCTCTTACTTCGGTGTCCCCTCGCTTACTTCGGTGCATCGGGTACTTTTAGAATAGTGGCAGCCCTGCGAAAAGATAAGTACCCCCGGACTTTTGAGCTATCAGCACTCTGAACAACACGGGTCAGATAGCCACAGCGTCTCTACACCTCAAGAAATGTTATTTAAAGGATCAAAATCACAATTTTGTTTTACCACTGTATAGTGAACTATTAGAGGCAGCTTCAAGAACATTTTGGCTGAAGAATACTTGCTGTGTGGCGCTGTCAAGAGTTATGATAAACGTGACCCCACATCCCTTGAAGAAATACCTCATTGTTGCGGTATGGTCCAGCAAAGTGTATGTACCTTCGTACTGAACTAAGCAAGCGGGGCATGGAACGCCGCTTGAAGATCGAGTTCTGATAAGATAAGATAAGATAAGATAAGATGCATCACAACAAACCACGGTTCTCGGATCACGTGATTTCGGGTTCTTAGCCACCGCCATGCCGTACTTTGTACGGTAAGGGGTAGGTACGGTAACCCGTACGAAGAGTACTGTACTCGCACGTGCTGGATGTGGTCAGAGTCCGGAAATACCATACGTGCTCTCATTATCGATCTATTTGTCTACGATGGATGATTTCTTGGATGGTACGCGTGTAGAGCGCCAGACACTACATACGTAGAACAACCGACAGCCTCGGCTAGTCCAAAAACTCCTTGATGTTCCCTCCGACATGCTTCAGATCCAGCAAGAACGTGTCGTGGCCGAACAAGCTAATGTCTTCGCCCAGCTCGACGTGCGTGACACGTCTGTTCCCAGTCTTCCGCAGGGCCTCCGCGACCTCGCGCTGCTGCCAGGCTGGGAAAAGAATGTCGCTGGCCACTCCGAGCACCAGCATCGGATGGTTGCGTAACGGTCTGAGACCAGCGACTAGGTCCTCGGGCGGCCCTCCCGCGTCTGCCGACTCCGATGAGCGCTGTCCACCGTCTTGGCTGGATGGTTGCTCCTCGTACGGCACCTCGGGAAGGGTCAGGCCGGTCGAGTCCACACGAGATCGATATTGCGGATTCGATGCCGAGCGCTGCTCGTTGATGGCCCTTCGCTCGGCAGTGCTCTTCTGTTGGTCGTGGCCGAGGTCGAACAGATCCATGGCTTTGCTGATGTAGAGCAAGCTGTTGGCATCAAACGCCAGCGAGAACTTCTCGCCGGCGTGGTCCAGATATGTTTCTATGAGGAAATCCGGACACAATGCCGGCTGGCGGCTGGGATCTGCCCGTTGCCGGCCAAAACGCTTCTCCCACTCCGGCCCGCTTCGATACGTGATCGTCGCAATCTCCCGGGCCAGTTTCAATCCCGCATGCGGTGGTATCTGTCCGTAGTAGAAGCCGCGAGACCAGTTTGGGTCCATCATGAGAACTGCCATTCGCGTGTCAGCCCAGGCTCGATCGAGCGAACGTCCGACGAGCAGCATGTGCTCGAACCTTGTCGTTGGGTGTGGCGCATCGCGATGCTGTACGGATGGCTCCTGGCGCAGCCGCTGATGCTGACAACCTTTCCCACCCGATCCGGAGACAAAACGGCGGCAGCCAAGCTCTGCATTCCTCCCATGCTCGCACCGACACTGGCGTAGAGCCTGTCGATGCCCAGATCGTCCAGCAACCCGAACTGGGCACGGACCATGTCGTGGAGGGTGAGGACCGGAAACCTGGTCGCGTACGGCGTCCCGTTCGCGGGGTCGGTGCTACCAGGTCCGGTGGAGCCATAGCAGCCGCCGATGACGTTGGTGCAGATGATGTAGTACTTGTCCGTGTCCAGCGGGCAACCGGAGCCGATGAACCTCTCCCACCAGCCAGGCTTCGGGTTGATCTCTGTCGAGTGCGCGTGAGAGGATGCCGAGAGACCTGTATGTAGGACGATCGCGTTGCTGCGGTCATCATTCAGCGTTCCCCACGTCTCGTACGCTACATCATACTCCGGCAGCACACCGCCCCAGTCCAGCAGGAGTGGAGAGCGCGAACGAAAGCTCAGGTGCGGGCCAGTGGTGTAGACGGGTTCTGGTCCGCTGGACACTGAGCGCCCCTTGAGCAGCTCGGTCTTGGTCTCGAGCGCATCCAAGCACGGAAAGCTCATGGGACGATTGGCGAAAGGTTCTGTCTCCTCGCCGAGCACTTGCTGCTTGTCCGGACCGCGGCCGATGCCGGGCGCATGCAGGCAGCGTCGCTTTCCCCAAGCCTGAGGTACGGCCGGAGTGAAGCGCCCGGGCCACCCTCGCCCCACGGCCGAAGTAGCATCGACATTGTCGAGTGCTAGCCGTCGGAGGACCCTGAGAGCGGCGGTCGTAGCGTTGGCCATTGGAAGGAGAGTCAGACGTGGTGGGGGCAAGGAAGTCGCGGGGTACGGAAGTACAGGAGCGGCAGAGATGGTTTCCATCATCACTTCTGTAACAACCTTGTTATCAACAGAAATCATAGACTCAAGTCCCTAGGACAAAAGTTGCGGGTCTAGTTGCTGGTGTACGAGTAGGCTGTTGTTGTTGTCGGACCCGCCCCCTGCATTTGCCTTCGATTTAGGGGGCCTCTAGGTGTTTTCTGTGCTAGCTTGGTGCCACTAACGCCTACAGTAGTGACTGCACGAATTGTATTACAGCCTGCAGTCACTAATGGATTAGGCGCATGCATACATACCTCCTTCAACGGGCATTTGCAAGCTGATAGAAGCACTCGCACATCAGCGTCATAGTGGCATAGTGGCTTGCTGACGGTTGGGCAGAGGCATCATGGCGACGAACATGACCTTGGAGACAACAATGGCACGTCAACATCTTGGTTCAATCAGACTGTTGCTGACCCGCTGCTATCCATAGGGCTCGATCGTCATCGAGCTGTATAATGATCATGCTCCAAAGGCAAGGCTCCCGATGCTCCAACGCTGCAGTATGAGAATTGTCTGATCAACGCAACGCAAGCTAGACGTGCCAGAACTTCGTCAAACTGGCCGAGAGAGGCTACTACAACAACTGTCTCTTCCACCGCATCATTCCAAATTTCATGGTGCAGGGCGGAGATCCCACGGGCACTGGCCGCGGCGGCAGCTCGATCTACGGGGAGAAGTTCGAAGACGAGATCCATGCCGGATTGAAGCACACCGGAGCTGGTGTGCTCAGTATGGCCAACAGTGGGCCGAACACCAACGGGAGCCAGTTCTCCATCACGCTCGCACCAACGCCGTGGCTCGACGGTAAGCATACCATCTTTGGTAGGGTCAAGGGCGGGCTGCGGATGGTCCAGCGAATGGGTCTGCTCAAGACGGACGCCGACGACAGGCCGGTTGAGGAGGTCAAGATCCTTCAAGCACGGGTTCTCGAGGAGGGAGAGCAGCGGTAGATCACATGGTCACATCGAGACAACGTAAACAGTTCTTGCGGACGTACAATCGTTCTAGGATGATAGCTTGTTCGCAGTGCTTCCGGTCTATCAATCGTTCCCAATCCCCGTTCCCCTTCTTCGATCGCCTTGGCCTGGTGACAGTACCGCAGCTGGGTCTGTACCGCCTGAAACGAACCGCATCAGTCATGTTGGAATCCTGGGCGGCAGATACAAGAGCGGCTCTATGGGGCATGATCTGCCAGCAGAGGTTGAGGCGTCTCCGGAGAGAATCTCAAAAGGACAATCAGAGCAACGCAAGCTGCAGGCACTGATGCCCTGGAACTGTGGGGTGGAGAGAAAAGCATTCGGCCGCCTCAGCAACTGATTATAAGTAGGCGGATGAGCGATTAGTCAGCCGGTGTCAGTACAACCATACCCACACCCATTATTTTTTTACCTCGAGTGTTGATCAAAGCCGAATTATCCGCCATGGACACGCTCGATGGCAGTGCTTGGGACCTCGTCATCCGGGGCACGGGCTTGGAGCAGTCGCTACTCGCCCTGTAAGGATGCTCAACTTACCGCGCCGTCACAACGTATGGGGCACGTCTGACTGACGCAGTCTGTTGAAGAGCGCTGTCTCGATCCGACAAGAAAATCCTTCATGTGGATGGAAACAGCCAGTATGGAGGCCCAGACGCTGCTCTCAGTCTGCAAGAAGCCGAGACGTGGGCGAAACGATTCGGTGGAGGTACGTCCATCGGTCGAAAAGTGCTCGTCCGTCGCACGTCTCATTGATCCGCTTTCGCAGATGTCCAGCCTAGCATATTCCACGAAGCATCGGTCTCTACTCCCGACAAGGGGTCGGATGCGGGAGAAGCCCGTCTCTCGTTTTCCAGAGCCTACAGCCTGTCCTTGTCGCCGCAGATCATCTACAGCCGGTCTGACCTGCTGGCATGTCTCGTCTCCTCAGAGGTCTATCGGCAGCTCGAGTTCTTGGCCATCGGCAGCTGGTGGGTCTACGAGGCGCCGGAGAGACAAGACGACACGGCGCGGCAAGAGCCCCCAGCCGATGCAGCTCCGAGAGGAGCGCTCACGCGCGTCCCGAGCGGCCGAGAAGACATCTTCGCCGACGACTCTATAGACCCCAGGTCGAAGCGGTCGCTGATGAAGTTTCTCAAGTTCGCGGTGGACTACGACGATCAGACCGAACAATGGGAGCCCTACGCGTCGATGCCCTTTGACGAATTTGTCGGCTCGCGGTTCAACCTCGCTCCGGAGCTGCAGAGACCGCTGCTGGCCATCTGCATGTCATCAGCCACCGCCGACAACACAAGCACCGGGTTTGCCGTCCCGAGGATAGCGAGGCATCTCAGGTCCATCGGCATGTTCGGTCCTGGCTTCGGCGCCGTCGTGGCGAAGTGGGGGGGTGGCGCCGAGATTGCGCAGGTGGCTTGTCGAGCAGGCGCCGTCGGGGGTGCCGTCTACATGCTCGGCAACGATGTGGCATCCGTCAGCGCGGTCGAGGCCGAAGACGGCGGCAGGTCGCGGCTGCAGGCGCGGCTGGTGAACGGGGACTGTGTCAAGACGAGATTCGTGGTCGAGTCTGCCGTCGACACCTTGGCCTCGGCCGAAGATGCAGCCTCATCCGGTCGGAGGCCCGCACACGGGCTTCTCAGGTCGGTGTCCGTCATCGACTCGCGACTCTCCTCTCTGTTCCCCGTCGTGGCCGAGGGGAGCCCGCAACCAGCGGGGGCGGTTGTCGTGTTCCCCCCCGGGTCGCTCCCGCCTCGAGACGGAGACGCCAAGTCGTCAGAGATGCCCCCTGTGCATTTCATCGTACACTCTGGCGAGACGGGGGAATGCCCGTCGGGCCAATGTGAGTGATCCTCTCTCGCTGAGATCTTGCCTGTTCCGCGTGAGCCGTTCGCCCGAACATGATGACTCCGTATGCAATACTTATCTACATTGTCTGCAACATTCCATTGAAGATAACCTACATAACCTCTGACAGTCTGATTCTGCCCGCCGCATCGCACATTTGTTACTCTTACCACCGGATCGCGCCGTCTCGCTGACCGCATGCCGCTCCTCGTCCAGGTGTTCTCTACGCAAGCGTCCTCGCGCACGCTTCGACCGACCAAGCCACGCTCTCCGGCGCGATCGAGCGGCTTCTCGAAGCCGTCGTGCACGAAGGATCCAGGCCAGCCGTCCTCTACACGCTCCGATACAGCCAGACGGGCCCGCTGCCCACCGCGCACGACCGCGAAGCATCCGCAGACCAACCCGAGACGTCTCCTGCAGAAGACGATCGCCGAGACCACATCATCCAACTACCGCGCCCCTCGTTGGACCTCGTCTCCGACGACCAACTGCTGGAGAATGTCAAGAGCGTGTGGCAGCAGTTACATCGCGATCCCTCTTTCTGCTCCTCGTCCTCTGCTCCCGCCGAGGCGCGATACGAGACACGGGCAGCGGCAGAGGCGGGGGCGGACGTCAGGACATTCATGATGTTTGACGAGAGGCAAGACGAGGCGGTCGACGAGAATGATGTGCATGCTGAGGACATGTAGCAACACCGCTCACGAGGTCTATCCCGAATCGTACTATTTCTGAGTCCCTCAGCTGGACTTTGATGGATTGATTGACCGATCGAACGATTGACGAAACCATTGATTTAATCTGATCGGTCAGCCGCCTCGGTTGATGATTTACTGTACTCAGGCTGGTCCAAGTCTTCAAACAAGTCCTTTTCAAACGAATGCCATACCATAACCAAGAGCCAATCTAATCACGTACTTGACTCGACTTCTTTGTCTTGGCCTGCGACGACTCAAACCTCTACGCGGTGCAGGCTGGGAACCTCGGGGCAGCGATGGCAGGCAGTCTCCCAAGCTGCTTGTAGTCGCTGCACCGAGAGCTAATTGAGTCACCGGTCGAGCTGCTGGTGCCCGTGGAGCGACGGGCCACCGGAGGTGTCGCCCAGGCACCCTGGACGCTCCCGTGAAGCGACATCAGCAGAACAGAGGACTTCGATCAAACTGGTTATGAAAACCACCCGACGGATGTCTACCGTGTACGCTACGGCCCGAAGCCAGCCTTGCAACTGGTGGATGTGAAGTCTAGACACCCGACAGGGCACCTCTGGGGTAGTCGAGAGGAATTCCATCGCACACCCCCTCCTAGCAGAGTCTCCAGCAGCTAATGCGTCGAGGATCTTCTAGGGGGGGGGGGGGGAGCGATATCTGTACCGCGGCGTTGTTAATCAAACAGGGACTGCGTGTTCAAGAAGGCGAGCAGGTAGCCCGGAGGAAGCCCACCGCTCCAGTGTCTAAGGGCCGTGTGATAGCCAAAATGCTGGCTTGATGGTTTTGCCTAAGACCTTGCCACAGGTTCCCTCTGGACTGCCTGTGGACCGGGGCCGGGGCACTGGAGATTCTTGGTCAGAGATTCTCTGGTGGGCCACCACGTACAACTGGGGCCCCACAGGTGACAGCGGGCAGACGGAGACTCCTCCCTACTTGGTTAGTGGGCTGGAAAGGCGGTCCTGCAGGTGCTGGCATGGCCTGCAGGGTCCGTAGAGCCTGCGAGGCATGGTCGGCCTCTGTACGAGAGATCTACAGAGGTAACACGAAACAGCGAGAGCTGCGGGGTGTGGCATATAATGGCAGTGACAGCAGTAGGGTCTGGGCCTACTACGAGACTGTCTATATGGCCCGAGAGGACGGAAGCGCATGCCGGTCCGTACAGAGTGCAGGCTCAGGCTGCAAATGACAGGCTCAAGGAGCAAACTGCAGTTGGAGCGTGGGCTCCGGGCTGGCAGCCTGGCGCTCCGAAGCAGGACCTAGGGGTGAGTGTACACGGTGGAGTGCAAAAGACCTCAGGACTGCGGGGAAGCGTGGCAGAGACCCTGCACGGGATGTCGACTCTGCGCTATGCCTTGGCATAGCTCAAGTGTGGTCCCCGGCCTGCCCCTGCGGATGGTATCAAGAAACAGCCTGGCACATAGTGCTGGACTGCCCCAGATTCCATAGTGAACAGAGGTGGTTACTACTGGCAGCTGCCACTACTGACTTCCAGCAGCTAACCTCCAACCCCCGGGCTGCCGCCACCCTGACAGCGTGGTTCCTTCAGCTAGACGTCCTCCCCCGGTTTTCCTTTGCCCGGGATCAGCTTCCCCCTGCGTGACTGCAACGCAGTCATCCACCAGTTTGTAGCAACTCGACCGGATGGCCACCGCCTAGGGGCCGCAGAGAAGGTTCTTCACCTTTGGTCATGTGGGTATCATGTGACCCGAGGTTTTCCTTACCAACTACATAGATTTCCCAGCATAATCTAGCCTAGCTAGTTTTAGAATGGAGTACATACACCTGAGTGAGCCAGTGAGCGAGCCAGTGAGTGAGTGAGTGAGTGAGAGAGTGATCAATCAGCCATCCATCCACCTGGCACAACTACCCATGCCGAGGAGGTACTCCCGTACCACCCACTCTCTCGCAAGCAGCTCGGTCGGGACACCGTTTACTACGTAAAGGTGTCTATCACAGGCACGTGATGTTTTCGTCACGATCAAGTCTGTTAGGATTGCAACACTGCCAAGGTCCAATCTCGGGAAGGACACGGCGGGCTGCAGAATAGAGGCTGAATAGGGAACTGAGCAGGGGTTGAATTCGTGTACATATAGCGAGTGCTTTTTCCCTAAAGAAATTGATAACGGCTCTTCCCTGCCTCCCAGCTCCAACAAAGTCCACAGTCCTATAACTCCGCAACGCCACGACTGAATCAAAAGACAAGTGGCTTATTGGATTCCCCTACTTCTCTGGTATAATCCCTGAAATCTTAGAAGCCTAATGATTGTTATAGTGTCGCTGAGAAACTACCGTGGCGGCTAGACCAATGACAGACCCTCGACAAAGAATAGTTCAGACACCTATAACTTCATAGCACGATGACCAAACAGCAATTGTTATTTGCCCATCTGATTCTAGACTAGATCTTCTATCGGGTTGTGGCCTGTCAAATTGTTCAGAGCGTTGTGGTGTTGGTGCTTTGTGGTTGCAATTGTAGCACCTGCTTTGCCTTGGGTCACTTTGGCTTCCTTTGCCTGAGCACGCTCCTCCACCAACATAGCCTTTGCTGCCTACTTTGCTCTTTTTGCCTGAGCACACTCTTCCTTTGCCACAGCTGTGGCAGCTTGCTTTGCTGCCTGCTCTGCTTTCTTGGCCTGTTGCTTTTCCCTCTTTGCGAGGATAGCTGCAGTCTTAGCCGCTTGCCTTGCTCCCTTCTCTTGAGCACGCTTCAGTCGCTGTTCTTCCTCCTTTCGTCGTTTCTCTGTTATAGCCCGAGCTTCACTGGCATACATAACCCCTCCATTCTGACCCTGCCGACGATTTGGTTGCTGACGGGTAGTTCGAGCCATTTTCCCCGTACGCGTATGCGCGAGTTCGTCCTTGGTGACTGTGTTCTCTGCTGCCTGTATCAGGCTTCCCTTGATGAACTTCTGGAGCTGCTCGTACGACGGTGGTGCATCGGCATCCTCCATATCTTCTGCCTGCCTCTTCAACGTTCTATACGTTAAATGTGTTGATAGGTCTGGACCGGTAGTGGTGATCTGCGTAGGGGGGGTGACTGGTCGTTGTCCTATCTCCATCTCTTTCTCTCACAACTTGTCAACCACCACTGATGGCTTGTACGGAATAAGACCAGTCTTTTTGAGTGCAGAGAAGATTGTTGCTGGCTTCAGTACCTGTTGAGCGGCCAGGCGACTGGTCAGCGTGCGGCGTCGGCGTCGTCGTACGGAAGAGGCTCCCAGCGCGTAAGACTCTCTTGATTCTCTCGGTGTCGTTAGCTAGCTACCGTACCTGTGCCACAGAGGTACTTCGTACATACGTACAGTGTCACCACACAAGTCTACATACTATACGGAAGTACACCAGTACAAGCTGTCAGCTGCTACTTTCATAAGTAATACGACTATATTGAGAGGTTACGCCAGTAGCAAAAAGCAGTTACAGTACGACAAGGGCGACTCCGGAGATAGTTGTGACAATCTGCCTCCGAAACATGGTGTTGCAAAGGCCAACGGCGCGAGGCCTCCAGGAAAGCGTGCCGAGGCTGCGTACAAAGTAATCGGTTACGTACTGTACGTAGCAACAGATTGCGTAAGGGAAGGTGGACAGACCAAAGGGCTACGTTTTTTTAGGGCTCAGCTGAGCAGCATCGATGGTATTACTTACGTATGCCTCTGGGACCTTTTCGTGCGAGAAGAAGCCGACAGGCGTATCCAGGGCCTGCTCGCAAAAGCTGGTGTCATTGGCACCTCCAGGGCCCATTCACAGAGCCTGCGCCTTGGGAGCCAGTCGCAATGCCAAAGATCTAGCAACGCGGTAACGTACAGTGCCTCCGGAGCTCTGTCGTGGCCAAGCTGGAGATCATCGGAAAAGACGATCGGTTACGTAACGACTGATCTTTCGGACGATTGCTCCGGTACCCCTCACTAGTGAGACACGGGGGGCATCGAAGAAAGATGGAAGACAGGGGGTACCGGAGCAACTGTCCGCAAAAAGTTTGGCGCTAAAAGTGCGCGCAGTTTATTTTACCCATGACCGGTGTCACATTAATCAGGGTAGGGGGAACCAAAGGACGACAATGAGAACAACGCTCTAGAAGCCCCTTTCCAGCAAGAAGCTACCGTAGGTCCCGACGGATACCGGAGCAAGCAGCGTTGCGGTACAGCCCTGTAGGGCTGCATCATGTGCTCTTAGGGCCGAGTCCCGCAGAGCCGCAACAGTGCGTCGCCCTTTTAGCTAGCTCCGCGCCTTCTAGCTAGACCCTCATACCAATGCAACCGCGTCACCGGCATAGTAGAGCCCCTCGGTCTTCTCTGCTCGACGCTTCGAGGATCTCTCCTTTGATCCTATCAAGCAGGTTCTAGAAATCCCTTTCCCTTTGTCGCTCCCTGATCGTTATTCTGCACAATTCTTGTCTTCGTTCATTGTTGTAGTCAGGCTACGCCTGAGAGTGACTATCTATATACTTCCGTAGTAGTTGCTGCTCTCTCGCTAGGTAGAGACCCGGCTGAGGCGCATGCCGCACTGGCAAGCCAGACAACAGTCAGTGCCAGTCCAACTGTCTCACTTCGACCTGGCCAAGGGGAAACATGCCTTGAGACATTGGCGCACCCACGGCATCAATCAGATATCTTGAAACATGAATGAATCACAGCAGCATGGCTGATAGCTGTCGCGGAATCCGATGGAGGCGACGTAATTCCTCTATCGTAGCAAAGCAGTACAGAAAGGTGGTACAAACCCATTCTTAACGTCGCTCCCTCCAGTCCGGATACTGGCGATGAGGTTCGGTAGCCTGACTTCCGAAAACGACTTCGATCTCTTTGCACAGCACCGATACACGTCTAGAAACCTCCATCTGGTCTAGACCCTTATCGGCGAAGGCGGCGGCCAGGTAGTGCTGCGGCTTGAGGAAGATCTCAAATCGAGCCATCGGTCCGTTCGGGAAAATCCACCTTCTTGGAATCTGCTGCATTGCCACCTCGTACGCTTGCTTCCTCTGCGGGGATGCGTCTTCCTTCCACTCGTGGAGAATAAACATGTTGAATGTTCGGAACGGTCTGAGGCCAAGATGGTCAACGTACATTTCTGCTATAAGTGACAAGGCCATGCGATGTCGCATTCGCGACGTTAGGAAAACCATCTTGTCGTCCGGCAGCGGTATTGATGAGCGGCCCGTCCTCCAGTCGATGAACTGGTGGATGAGGCTGTGGAGATTGACATTGTTACTCGCCTCATCCAGTCCAGGCCTGATGGCCATGTACTGGCGACAGAGGTTGATGAGACGACCGCTCACAATAGAATAGCTGGCCGCAACCCGCTCCTCTGTCGATCCCATTTCTGGATTAGGTGGCACTTCTGGCAGAGACATGTATCGTTCGTGGTACGTCGTCTGCGGGATGCCAGTCACCTCTGTGAATGGGTTATCCCATGACCCTTCCTTGGCTGCGAACTGGGGTCGTGCACCGACTGAGAACAACCGGTCCATCTCAGCATCAAGATCGCTAGTCCACTCTCGAAATGAACGGGGCAGCCTATGTGCATCAGGTGACGGACTGCTCCTTGCGAGCTCGTTTGCAAGAGCCTCGACAAATATACCTCCCCTGAAACTCCCTGAGGCCGACCGTGACGTGCTGTTAGAAAACTCGTCATGGTGTGCAGCGGCGATGAGTGTTCGATTCATCCCCTCCATAGTGTCCATTGCCCACCCGCCTGAGAAGCAAGATGTCATCAAGAACGTGACCTTCGGCTCATCTGCTCCACCCGAACTTGCCCTCGATGCTTTTATGACTTGAACAACCTCCTGGCGGTGTACACCAGCATCCCCGATCTGGAACCGGAACTCATCGTCCTTGTCTGACCCATGGCCAAGGAAGATGAGAAGCAGATGTTCATCGGCATCTATGCTCTGGCAGACTGATGTGATGGCTGACAACCAGCCATGCTCGAGAGAATCTTCCGGTAGCTGACACAGTCCGTGGAGCTGAGTAGCATCGCTGCATACTACTCGCCGAGAGCGTCGCGGGTTGCCGTGAAGGATTGGCCCATGCTCCTCAATCGCCGAGGCAAGGTTTACTGATGTGTACCACCTCTGGCTTTTGCCTGATGGGTGAGGTAGAAGTTAGCACTATAACAGTATTGCCTGGTATATGTGTACCAATACTATAACCTACCTAAGCCGGCGAAAAGTTGGTTCAGCAAGCAAAAATCAGCGGAAAAGCAGCCGTCCTTGATAGGGTCAGCGTTGTCTGGGCCTAGGAGGGCGATGATGTGTGTGTTCGGAGTTATTGACGGAACGGGTGAGTCTGGCATGACTGCAGTTGAGTCTGTGCTGGAGGTTATGGAGGGAACATGGAGGTGTGGCACGACTGCACTCAAGTCTGCTGGGATTTGTTGAGGGAACCGGTGGGTCTGGCATGACTGCACCTGAGTCTGTGCTGGCCATGTCGTAGAAGTTGGCTGCTGTATGGTACCGTATTGACAACAGGTAAGATTTTTGATTTGATTTGATTCTTACACTGATTCGGCTGTTAAGCCATGCAGAACTTCTTGAAGGAATTTTTGTCTCTGGTAGACTTGACTCAGGAACCTCACGTATTTACCGTACACCCCGTGGTTTGTAGTGTACGTACTGTGGGAAAACCCCAAACCCCGTAGGGGAAATAGGAAAACCACAGTAATGAGGGTTTGTGGATCTTGACGGATATTGGGTGAGCTATTTCTTGAGGGCTTTCATACGTCTTGCGAGGAGTACATCTTAGACAAGTTCTATGAATCTCGGGGTTTTTTGTGGCAGAATGTGGGGTGGGTCAGATTCGAACTGACGACTAGTTTAGTCAGGTTCTCCAGGCCTGACACCACTAGTTCCGGGTCATGGGTGCCACGTAGTGGGAAACTCTCACCAGCTTCCCACTACACCATGCCGCCCCAACTAGGTAGGACAAAAAAAAGTAGTATGATGCTGTTGCCTACCACAAGTGAGGTCCCACCAAAGGTCCAGCTACTAGACCCGGACCCAGGAGGAGGAGACAATTGGCCCTCCGGCTTCGCGACGGCTTGTCCAAGGCTCAAAGCAGCATCCTGACACAGGTCCGCACAGGTAAGATCGGGCTGGCAGCCTTCCTCTGCAAGCGCCGGGTCCCCGGCTTCCCAACGCCGGCCTGCAGCTGCGGGGCGCAGTGGGAGACTGCCAAGCACGTCGTAGTGGACTGCCCACCTCCAGCGGGTGCGCCGCAGTCAGTACGCTGCGGCTGCTACTACTGACTACCAGGTGATGACTGCCCGACCACGTCCCGCCGCCGCCCTCACAGCGTGGATTCTACGCCACGGTGTCCTTCCCCAGTTCTCCTGGACTCAGGAGCAGCTGGAAGCTGGCTACTAGCCAGCCACCCTCCATGTTCTACGTAACGTACAGTGACTCGACAGGATAGCGCTGAGAAGGCGCTGCAGGGAGAGGTTTTTTACTCTTTTTGAGTTTTCCTAGCCTAGCTTAGTAGTCGCCCAGCATAGCCTAGGTACACTAGTGCTAGAGTGGTGTAGGAATCCAATCAATCAATCAATCAACCACAAGTGAGGATATTTTTATTTTTTTTATTTTATTCTTACTCTGATTTGGCTGGTGAGCCATGCAGAACTTCTAGATATATGCTTGTTTTCTCAGAAAACCTTTAAAGGAATAAAAACTGAGACTTGGGTAAGACTAGGGAAATATCTGAAAGAATATGTAGTGTCTGAAGAGAATAGAAATCACAGAGATAGAAGACTTTCTGGCAAGAGTTTGTGTGCTAAGTTGAACTGGTCTAGTCTTTTCAAAGACATAAACCAGAGAAGAAATTCTTTAAGCACTTTAGGCTTTTGAAGTAAAGAAGAGAAATTGTAGGAAAGAAAAGTGGCTTGCTGTCTTTGAGTAAGAAACTTATTACAAAAGAAAGTGATATGTTGGGCAGTCTCTTCTCCAAAACCACAGGAACATAAAGGAGATTGGAAGTCTGGAACATTTGCTCTGAAAAGAAAGCTGGCTAGTCCTATTCTTGCTGATAGAATCTGCACAAGTGAGGATAACAAGGTTGATGAGACGTGGGTGAATGGATGTGAGGTGTTGTGGGAAATTGACTAGGACTGAGCCATCTCCCGACTGAGAGAAGTGTACGTATTAATTATAAAGCTGACGTGGTTCTAGACTGTCCACGCCTTCTCCGAGCGCGGCGAAGCCTGTATCTAGCAGCTGCCACCACTGACTACCAGGCTTTGACATCCCGACCACGGCCCGCCGCCGCCCTCACAGCGTGGATCCTCCGACAAGGCATTCTCCCCCAGTTCTCCTGGGCTCAGGAGCAGCTGGAAGCTGGCTGCTAGCCAGCCACCCCCCCCCCCCCCCCCCCCCCCCCCCCCACGTTCTACAGCATCTCGACAGGATAGTGCTGGCCAGGCACTGCAGAAGGAGGTTTTTCACCCTAGCAGGCCTAGGGTTTTCCTTGCTTAATTTTCATAGCTGACCCAGCATAGTCTAGATAACTAGCACTAGAATGGAGTAGGAATACCAATTACCAATTACCAATTATAAAGCTGGTGGTGGGTGCTATTTTTAAAAGAAGGGTTGTTATGAATGTACAGTACCCGTGCCTTGGAGGTACTTCATACCTCCCCTCCCCTCGCTAGCTTGGTCGGGACACCCTTACTCCGTAAGGGTGTCCGACAGTGCAACGGTGTGGACAGTGCAACAGTCCCCACACAAAATTGAAGTAAATTGGTATCAGCCACCTTCAAATCACCATAACTTCTCAACAACATGCCCAAATCATATGCTGAAGTTAAAAATCAGATCCAGGAAGCTCTTAGATCAATTCTTCCTGACACAGAAGTTTCAATTCCAGAATTAGCTGCTAGATTCAACATTCCTGTGCGACACCTCAAAAATCACCTAAAGGGAACTCTGTCTTGAAATACCCAGGTTCCAGCCAGCAGGAAGCTCTCTCCAGCTGAGGAATTTACTATCTGTTTGTTGCGGTCCGTACCGTACCGTCCTATCCGAGTATAGGATTAGGGCGAGAGGCGGAAGGCGGGTTGGTTCTCGCAGGAGAGGAGTGTCAAGGAGCGCGAAGGGGTTTGGTGGAACGTGGTGGTGGTGACACCTGATCAACGGCTTTGTACAAAAAGGATTGTATTGAAGTAGATCTAGTTGTCTGGATCACAACATGAGTTGAAGACGATCGTTCCATAGGGGAACTATCGCCGGACTATATAGTGCTCAGTTCGTGAGCACAGTGAGCTCTGCTCACTTTGCTCACTCGGTGAGATCGGTGAGCTCTGCTCACTTTGCTCACGGTTTATGCACGCTGCGGCGAGCTGGGTGAGCTCTGCTCACTTTGCTCACTTTTCATGCACGCTGCGGTGAGCTGGGTGAGCTCTGCTCACTTTGCTCACTTTTCATGCACGCTGCGGCGAGCTGGGTGAGCTCTGCTCACTTTGCTCACTTGCTCGTGCATATGCATGCTGCGGCGAGCACCCCCTGGTTTGTCTCGCCGGTCACGTGACTGGTTCCCGTGCCACGCTGTCTGGTACTTCCGTCCAGTATCCTGTCTGCTGCTTTCTGTGAGTATATAAAGACTGTGTTCCTCCTGGGTCGTAACACTATCCTCCTCTCCATCTTTCATCATCTTGATGAAATCTGGTCATGCCTCCAAAGTCACGTGCGACTGTTAGCCGAACTCAGCTTGCTGCTCAAATCCGTGATCAGGGTTTTGTTTTGCGTACGCCCTGCGACTTTTGTGTTCTCTGTGGTTGTCCGTGCTTCCAGATGCCGGGAGAAGACGATAAGTTGAAATGTGCTGCGTGCACTCGGCGCGGAAGGTCTTGTGTCTCTGTGTCCTGGGAATCTCTGAACATGTCCCGGGACAACCTCTGTGAGGATGTGGCCGCTGACAAGGCAACACGCGACGCACTCTTCAAACAACTTACCACAGTGCAGGCTCGTCTGTCTCGGAAGTGAAAGGTGTTGGAGGGCGCTGAGGTCTGTGCAAGGCAGAAGCTTCAGTGCTTGGTGAAAGAGATGGAGTCGGATGGTGAGGACTTGACTTGATCAGTCATTGACGTGTCCCTCCTGCAGGCCGAGCTGTTCAGTCCTGCTCCTGCCGAAACTGTCGCAGAAGAAGCTGGCAGTTCACGAGGTTCTTGAGTGGTTCCCAGGTATTTTCCGAGTCTGGGTATCCTTTCCACTTGACGAGGTATTGCTGACCTTTTCTAGCCAGGATCTGTTCAACTTCAAACTCTTGTTCTTCTTCGGGTTGATAATAGAATGTTTCCTGCAAGGGTGTGCTCTGGTCGGCTGGTTCAATCATTGATATATGAAAGTTTGGATGGACTCTGGCATCCCTTGGTAGTTGTATCTTGATGTTGACTGGTCCTGTTTTTTCTTTGACTGAAAATAGTCTGACCTTGATGTTGTCAAGTTTCTTTGTCTTTAGTTTCTTTGTTTTCCAATTTCTTGTGAGGGGGTAGACTTTATCCCCCTTCTTTAGCTGAGGTGCTATTTTTGATTTCTTGTCCATTTGACATTGCATTCTTTCTGAGGTCTCTTGAAGGTAGTGCCTCATCATCGTGTGCGTTTGTCGTAGGAGCTTGTCATGTTGGAGTGCTTTCTCCGTGTTTGGTGAAGCTCTGCTTGGCATCCCGATGTTCGCATGTTGTCCAAAATTGGCAAAAATGGCGATTCCTTTGTTGAGTCTGATCTGTGCTGGTTGATTGCCAGCTGTGCCACCGGTAATAACTGTACCCAATTGCTGTGGGTCTGGTTGATGTAATGCCGTAAGTAAGTCTCCAGGACTTGGTTTGCTTGCTCTGTCTGGCCATCAGTTCGTGGGTGATAGGCTGTAGACATTTTGGGTTTTGTTCCCATGGCTGCACTGATTGTCTTCCAGTAGTTGGATGTGAAGAGTTTGTCTCTGTCTGTAATGATCATGATCAGAACTCTGTGGTCTCTGACCAATCTGTCCAGTAAGAGGTGTCCCAACTGTTCTGCTGTGTGGGTCTTCTTGAATGGTACCGCTATTAGATATTTTGTGAATCTGTCCACTATCACCATGATCAAGTCGTAGGTGATTCCTGTGACTGGGTCTTTGGACTTGGGTAGCTTTGTGATGAAGTCCATTGACACGCCTTCCCACAGGCCTCTTGGTATCATGTTCGGGTGTCCTTCTCTGTATGGCTTATGTCTTCCATGTTTGTTTTTTTGGCATAGTAGACACTTGCTGATGTAGTTTATGACATGTTGTCAGAGGTTAATGACATTGTTCCCTGCCCATTGGATAAGGTCTGTAGTCTTGGAGATTCCTGGGTGACCATGTGCTAGATTATCGTGGTAGTTCCTTATTAGTTCTTCAGTGTCTTCTGCTGTGAGCTTGTTGATCTGTGGTTGAGGCACCAGGTTTCCTTGCTGGTCCTGCTGTAAGATCATTCCTTGGTGTTCATCATCTTCCATGTGGTCTTTTTGTCAGCTTAGTGTGTCTGCTCTCCTATTGTCTTGTCCAGGGGTGTACAAGATCTTGAACTTGTGTTACCCTAGGAGTTCAGCCCATCTGACTTGCTGTCTGTTCAGCTTCTTGGTTGTTGTGAATGTTGTCAGATTCTTGTGGTCTGTGAGAACAGTGAGTTCAGAACTGCTTTCCACGTACACTCTCCAGTGTTCGAGTGTGTTGACGACTGCCAGTAGTTTTTTATCGTGGATATCATAGTTTTGTTCTGCTTGTGTCATTTTTCGTGAGTAGTAGGCAACTGGGTGCCACTTGCTGTCTACCTGTTGGCATAGACATGCTCCCACTGCCTGATCTGAAGTGTCCGTCTTGATTTGTGTCAGTTGGCCTGTCTTGAAGTTGAGGAGAACTGGTTCCTTGGCGCAAGTGTCCTTGAGCTGTTAGAATACTTTTTGTTGTCTCTCTGTCCACTGGTACTCCACGTCCTTCTTTGTGAGTTCTGTTAGTGGTGTTGCTATCTGTGAGTAGTTCTTAATAAACTATCAGTTGAAGTTGGCAAATTCTAGGAAAGCTTGTACTTCCTTAACTGATGTCAGTGTTGGCCATTGCTGAATCACTTTGATTTTCTCAGAGTTAATCTTGATCCCTTTGATCCCTATGATGTATCCAAGGAATTCAACTTCCAGTTTGTTGAACTTGCATTTCTTCAGGTTGAGCTTGAGCCCTACCTCTTGTAGACATCGTAGAACATCCTTCACATGTTTGGTATGTTCCTGTTGTGTGTTCGAGTAGACAAGAATGTCATCCAGGTAGGCGATAGCTGTTTGGTCCAGGTGTGCTCTGATGATGTTGTTGATCAATGCTTGACATGTTGCTGGTGCATTCGTGAGTCCGAATAGCATAACCAGATACTCGTAGTGTCTGTATCAGGTTCTGAAGGCTGTCTTCCATTCTTCTCCTTCTTTCATACGTATCAGGTTGTATGCTCCTTTCAAGTCCAGCTTGGTAAAGATTGTAGCTTGGCTGATCCTGTCTTGCAATTTGTTCGCATTTGGCAACAGATATCAGTTCTTGATGGTAATGTTGTTGAGTTTCCTGTAATCCACACAAAGTCGAAGACTTCCATCTTTCTTTGGTGCAAATAGTATCAGGTATCCTGCTGGCAATTGAGATTCTTGAATGAAACCTTTTTTCAGGTTTTCCTCCAGGTACTCGTGAAGTACTTGGAGCTCTTTCTCTGATAACTGGTAAATTGGTCCAAATCCTGGCTCTGTCCCTGGTTGCAACTTGATCTCATGATCCCAAGGTTGGTGCTTAGGCAACACTGCTGTTGTTGTCTCTTCCTGAAAGAGGTTATCATACCCAGGTCGGTACTCTTCAGGGATCTCCAGAGGGTTAACAACTTTCTCTCTCTTCATCTCTGACTGTTTGGCCACCTGGTTCCAGGGTGTGCCTGTTGAGGCAGACCTCTTCTTTTGAGAGTTGTCCTTTCTGTCAGTGAGGTTCCACTGAGGACTCCTTCCCTTATCTGTCCACACCTTCTGCGGCTGGTAACAGGTCCGAGCTGTGTTGTTAGTGCAGTTCCTAAACATGAGTACTCCTGTCCTCCAGTTAATAACTGGGTTGTGCTTCTATAGCCAAGGCATCCCCAAATAGATATCCTGAGTGGCCAACTTGACAATATCAAGGTGGATCCTTTCAGCATAGTGTCCAGTAACTATTTCCATTGGCTGCGTCTTATGGCAGACTAGCTCTGTCTGTCCATTTGCCATCGCAAGCTGATAGGGCTGCTGCTTGCGTCTCCTTCCAGTGCTGAGAGTGTTGTAAAGTTGCCTTGAGATGTAGTTTCCGCTGGCTCCAGAGTCAACAAGTGCGTATGTCTGTACTGGCGTGTTGGCGTGTAGTGACACAGGCAATCACAGGTGCTTTGCGTTGCTAGGGGTCATGTTGTTGAGCTCCTGATGTTGCCTCTTGACAAGGGAGTTCAGTCTTTTCCTGATTGAAGTGTCTTTCCACTGACTGGGCAATAGGTCCAGCTATTCCCATCAGTCCTGAGGAATCTGTTCATGAATTTGTCTTGCTGATGCTTGTCACATCCAGGCTTGAGGCAGTACTGCCAATTGTTGACGTAGCAGTTGTGGTTGTTGCCTTGCTGTAGGAACATGAGGTGTTTGTGCCAGTCATGTGTGTGCCCAGGGAATGTGGTGTGTTGGTGTTTATCCCAAAGGTGGATCTCACACGCATCCTTCTCGCAATTGACCCAATGCTTGTGGCAGGTGGCGTGGTAGGGTGAATGTCCTCCGTACCTTTGTAGCTGTTCGTGGTAGGTGTAGTAGTGCTTTGTGCAAAACCTCCACTGTAGTTCGCTGTGCTGTAGATTTCGTGGGTCCATGCTGTAAGCATAGCTTCCTTGTGGTATTTCTTCTTTGATAGACGTGGGTTTGTCTTGGTCCCCATCAGAGGTGGTTAAGAGCTCCTGTCCCTTGTCCTGACCTGTCTGTTCTGGTAGATCCTTACCTCCTGATGTTGCCAGTTGGTGGGCTGCTTCCAATGTCTGATTGTAGTTGTCCTATTGTTTGAGGGATAGCTAAGCCTCTCCTGGTGGGTCCTCTGGCTTGATGACATTCCAGTCTCTGTCAAGTGTATTAAGTTGCTGTTGGTGCACCTTGTTCTTTGAACAACAGTCTTTCACCATGTGGCCTAGCTTGCCACAGGCATAGCACTTCAGTGCTTTCCCCTTTTTGTTGTTCCTTCCCTTCGTGAACCTTCCCTTGTGGTGGACTGCATCCAGTTCCATGGGTGTATAGCCATATAGGTCATGTGGTGGTGCCTTGTTAGGCAGCTTGTAGTGGTTGCTCACATACCATGCAGGGTGGCTGTATCCTCTGTCATGGTGTTTCTCCATCGCTCGCTTGAATAGTTTGTTATCAATATTGATTGCTTGTGTGATGAGTTCATCCAGTGTGTCGACCGCTTGTCTGTCGAAGGTGATTTCATCCTTCACATTTTCCTTGAGTCCACGTCAGTACATGACCATCAGGGTGTTGTTGTCCCAGTCAGTCAGTACTGAGTATTGTTTGAACTGCGTGGTGTACTCTGCAGCTGAGTGTTGTTGCTTGATGTGCTGGATCATTCGTATAGCCACTTTGTCTTTGTTAGATAGTCTGAGGATTTTTTTGATCTTGTCCTTGAATCATGTCTATTTTGTCATCCATTCTGTTGTGCTGTCGTGGTCTCTGTTTCCTGAGAGATGTTTGTTGACGTAGGGCTTGATCCATCAATAAGCATTACCTCTCATGTAAGTGGTTGCGAAGAGGGGTCACTTGTCCTTAGGCAGCTTTGTCTCTGGTTGGAATTGAAAGTAGACTTGGAGTTGCATGAGCCAGTCGTTGACCTTGTTTCTTTCACTGTAGAACAGGTCTGGCTTGGCGACGCTAATCTTTCCATCTGGGAAGTTGGGGTTGGTTGCTCCTGAGGTACTCATCCTTGAGGGTCTTCAAAGTGTTGCAGTCTGTACTGTACTATCCTATCTGAGTATAGAATTAGGGCGAGAGGTGGAAGGTGGGTTGGTTCTCGCAGGAGAGGAGTGTCAAGGAGTGCGAAGGGGTTTGGTGGAACATGGTGGTGGTGACACCTGATCAACAGCTTTGTACAAAAAGGATTGTATTGAAGTAGATCTAGTTGTCTGGATCACAACATGAGTTGAAGATGATTGTTCTATAGGGGAACTATCACCAGACTATATAGTGCTCAGTTTGTGAGCACAGTGAGCTCTGCTCACTTTGCTCACAGTTTATGCACGCTGCGGCGAGCTGGGTGAGCTCTGCTCACTTTGCTCACTTTTCATGCACGCTGCGGTGAGCTGGGTGAGCTCTGCTCACTTTGCTCACTTTTCATGCACACTGCGGCGAGCTGGGTGAGCTCTGCTCACTTTGCTCACTTGCTTGTGTATATGCATGCTGCGGTGAGCCCCTGGTTTGTCTCGCCAGTCACGTGACTGGTTCCCGTGCCACACTGTCTGGTACTTCTGTCCAGTATCCTGTCTGCTGCTTTCTGTGAGTATATAAAGACTGTGTTCCTCCTGGGTTGTAACACTGTTGTTATATTGACAGACTTGATCAGCTAGGATTATGTGTTAGACCACCAATGCTACGTAACTATGCCAATGTCATTCTAGCCCAGTGTTGCGGTCTGTACCGTGCCGTCCTAACTGAGTATAGAATTAAGGGCAAGATGCGGAAGGCAGGTTGGTTCTCGCAGGAGAGGAGTGTCAAGGAGTGCGAAGGGTTTTGGTAGAACATGGTGGTGGTGACACCTGATCAATGGCTTCGTACAAAAGGATTGTATTGAAGTAGATCTAGTTGTCTGGATCACAACATGAGTTGAAGACAATCATTCCATAAGAGAACTATCACCAGACTATATAGTGCTGGCCTGTCAAGACAATCAAGATTGTTGTTAAAGGCCAGTCCACATTCACACAGAATGTGGGTGGTCCTGTCTTCGACCGAGGAGGGCAGGGACTCAATAGATGAATAGCAAGTGGGGTAACTCTCTTGCTATTGTCGCTCGTAATGTGCGTTCAGCCTGGAGAGCTATTCTCTCCGGCTATCTGGGTTCTTATATACAGGAGCCTGAGGGGGGGGGGTCCTCCCGAGGGGTATCAGCTTTCTGCGTGGACAAGCTGGACGAGCTGGTTACACATCGTCCACCTTGTCCACCGGGTCGGGTGAACATTGTTCTGTGTACCTCTGTACACTCGCTTCGGTCAGCTCAGCCATTCCAGCCTGGGCCTTAACACCATCCCCTCCCTCCAAAGGTTCTGTTCCCAGATCCTCTCACTTCTCTTACCATGACCTGGACATCTTGTGTTAATCATCGTGGAGTCCTCGGTTCTCGTGTTGGCAAGATGGGCAAGGTATCCAAAGTTTCATGCAGCGCATGTTGTTGTGACCATGCCAAGTGTGTTGTCAGTTCAGAGTCCACATTTTGCGGTCAGTGCCTTGAGAAGGGTTGCTGTTGCAATCTCCATCTCGCGGAGTCGGAGTGGGAGAAGATGGAGCTTGAGCGCACTCAGCTCAAGGCTCAACTGAAGAAGATCGAGGAGCAGGAGTCTGTTCTCCTTCCTCGCAAACTTCATCTCCGTTGTCAGTTGGGTGTGTTGTCCAAGAAGGAGGGTGAGGCCATCAAGCATGAGCTTGCTGCGATCAAGGATCAGGAGGATCTCGAGCAGGAGGCTACGTGTGTGGAGTCCCCGCCGCCTTTGGAGGACTTCTTCTCTTCGGAGGCTTTGGCTTCTCTCGAGCCTTTGTCTCCATCAATCCTGGCTTCTGCGGGTTTTGTCGGTGGAAACTCCGCAGTTTCTTGTTTGTCGCAGGGCTGAAGTTCTCAGTGGGTTCCCACGAGTTCTCCTCATTGTCATACCCTAACCACTTGACCAGGTATTCGATTTTCTGTCCGCTTCTCTGGCTGTCTAGGATCCTTTCGACATCGTACTCTTCTTCGTCGTCCTCAAAGTGCCATTCTGTTTTGATTGCTGTGTCACTGGGTGCTGGCTCAAGCAGCGAGACATGGAATACTCAGTGTATCCGTGCCTTTTTTGGCAGTCTCAGTCAGTAGTTGACTTCTCCAGTGCGCTTCTCAATCTCAAACAGTCCGATTTGTACATGATCCAGCTTTTTGCTCGGTCGCTTCAAGCGCAGGTTTTTTGTTGACAAATAGACCTTATCCCCCCTCTCCAGGGTTGGTCCCTTCAACCTTTTGCTGTTTAGGCGGTGGCTTGTTGTCTTTTGTGCGGATTCAATTGCAGTCTTCATTTCCTCATGCATAGCAGTGAGTTTTTCAACGTTTGTTGAAGTGCCACTTCCAGCCACCATCACTTCCCAGCAGGGGTTTCTGCCGTAGTTCGCAAAGAACGGTGTCATGCCCGTCACGCTGTGTTGCTGATTGTTGTACGCAAACTGAGCCATTGGTAGCAGTTCTACCCAATCGTCCTGTCGGTGGTTGACGTAGTGGTGTAGGTACTGTTCCATCGTCTGGTTTGTTCTCTCAGTTTGTCTGTCTGTTTGTGGATGGTAGGCAGTAGACATCCTTGTGTCTATCCCTAGCTGTCTTGTCCACATGTTCCAGAATTTCAAGGTGAAGAGTTTGTCTTGATCTGAGATAATCTTCGTGGGTAGCCCTCGCTGGCTAACCAATTCTTTGAGCAGGACATTGGTGAGTTCGCTCGCTGTTCCTGTCTCTCGCCACAGGATCAGGTGAGCGTATTTGGTGAGTTTGTCAACAACCACCAAGATACTGTCATATTTCACCTTTGTTACCGGGTCCTCTGACCTCAGCAGCTTCACCACAAAATCCATTGTGATGGTATCCCAAGCCACTTCTGGGAGGTCTATTTGTTGACTCTCTCCATAGGGTTTGTGGCGTGACAGTTTGTTTTTCGCACATTCTTCGCAGTTGCGAATAAATTCCGTCACTTTCCACTTCATTCCGTTGAAGTGGTAACATCTCCAGATCTTTTCCAGGGTCTTGTCTTGCCCAGGATGTCTGTGTAGAGGTCCATCATGATGTTGTCGAATCACGTCCTCTTGTGCGCTCTCTGGCACTTCTTCCTTGTTCGTGGCCGCAACGTTGTGGCCTAGGGTCAGGAGTGCACCCATCTCTTCAGTTTTCGCTAACTGAGGTTGAGCATAGACCAGAGTTTGTCCTTTTGTCACAAGGATTGGGCGCTCTTCTGTCATGTCGTCTGTCGTCATATCAGGCTGCCTGCTAAGCGCGTCCGCTCGTGTGTTTTCTGATCCTTTTCGATAGAAGATCTGGAAGTTGTATGAAGCTAAAAGCTCTGCCCATCAGACTTGTTGTCTGTTTAGCTTCTTCGTTGTCGTGAAGTAAGCCAAATTCTTGTGGTCTGAGTACACGTCCACTGTGTACTTTGCTCCTTCCAGGTAAGGTCTCCACTCCTGGAATACGTCGACAATCGCTAACAACTTCTTGTCGTGGACATCGTACCTGAGTTCTGGGCCAGAGAACTTTCTTGATCAGTATGCGACAGGGTGTAGGCGGTTTTCGGTGTCTGGTTGACACAAGCAAGATCCAAGTGCTTGGTCCGAGGCATCTGTCTCCATGATGATCCGCTGTCCGGGATCAAATGATGCCAGTATGGGTGTGGAGGTGAACTTCTCTTTCAGCTCCTGGAATGCTCTTTCTTGGCTGTTCCCCCATGTGAAGGTTTCTTCCTTCTTTGTTAGTTCAGTCAAGGGTGCTGCTGTCCTCAAGTACTCCTTGATGAATCGTCAGTAGAAGTTCGCAAATCCCAGGAAGGATTGGACTTCTTTGAGGTTTTTGGGTGTTGGCCAGTCTTGTACTGCCGTGATCTTTGTATTGTCCATACGGATTCCTTCCGTCGTCAGGATCAATCCCAAATATTCCACTTCTTTCACGTGGAAGACGCTCTTATCAAAGTGTAACCTTATTCCTGCTTCTTGGAGTGCATGTAGGATCTTCTTGACATGCTGTCTGTACTCCTCCAGGGTTCCATTGGTGTAAACCAAGACATCGTCAATATAAGTGGTAACAAATATATCCAGGTATTGTCGGAGGATGGTGTTAATGAGTGATTGGAACGTCACCGGTGCATTCGTAAGGCCGAATGGCATAATAGTATACTCATAATGCCTGTACCTTGTATGAAAGGCTGTCTTCCATTCTTCGCCATCTTTCATCCTAACCAGGTTGAAAGCGCCTCGGATGTCAAACTTGGTAAACCACTTGGCTCCTTGGATTCAGTCCTGGATTTCTGATATTAATGGTAGTGGGTAGTGATTCTTAATCGTGATCGCATTAAGCTGCCGGTAGTCGACACACAGTCGTAATTTGCCGTCCTTCTTTGGCACAAACAATATCGGGTATCCGGCCGGTGATGTTGAAGGTCTTATGAACCCTTTCGCTAGGTTCTTGTCCAGGTAATCTCTTAAGGCCTCAAGCTCCTTTGCTGATAGAGCGTAAATAGAGCTATGTGTGGGTTTCTTTCTGTCTTCCAGCAGAATTTCGTGATCCCACTCTTGGTGTTCTGGTAGCGTCGCGACTGCTTCCTCACCAAACATCTCCTGGTAGTCTTTATACTCACTTGGCAGCTGCGGTGCCTGAGTCTTGCCCACGGCGTCATGCGTAGTGCAAAGTTGATGGTTTTGGGGCTTCATCCAAGCCACATAGGCTTGCCCTCGCCAGTGGTGCTTCTTCCACCCTGCATATAAGATCTCTTTGATTCTCACTTTCTCTGGCTCTGCTCGAGTTGCCAGACTCCTCTTCGGAAAGACTAGGTGCCTTCTTTTCCAGTCGATCCTTGGGTTTTGACTTTCCAACCACGGAAGACCCAATATAACTTCATGTGGTATCTGGACCAAGTCGAATTCTTCTGATCCAATTGTTGTACTGTCAACACACAGTCGTAGGTTCTTGGTCTCCTTCGTCACTTGTCCTTGGTTGTTGGAGAGTGGTGTCCCGTCCACTACTGTTAGTTGGTATGGATTCCTCTTTTCCCAAGTCGGGATCTTGTGCTTCCTGGCGAAACTTTCTGACATGAAGTTGCCAGTAGCTCCAGAGTCGATCATGGTGTTTGTCAGATGCCTGTTGACTCTCATCCTGATGTGAAAATACAGACTGCAGGCTGTCGTGTCAAGGCTCTGCTCGACCCCTTCTCTCCGGAGTGTTGTCTTGCCTGCTCTTCCGACTCCAGATTTGAAGAGCACTGCTAGTTTTTTGAACAACCAAGGCCCTGAGCCTGGCGTTCTGCCACGTGTCTTTCGCATTTTTCGGTGAAGCATAGCCCCCATGTGTCTTCTCCGCAGTCATCGTGTTCTTTCCCTTGCTGGCTTAGCTGGTGCTTGATGCTCCAGGCTTTCTTGTGGTATTCTGGGCCAGGGAAGTAGTGCCTTCTCCTTTTCTCTAGGAGATGTTCCTTGCAGTGGTGGTCCTCGCATCCTTTCCAATAAGGACGTCCGCAGGCTGGTGTCATAGCCTGGTGAAGGTCCACTTGCGCTGCGATGTCTCGGGGCTGTGAGATACTGATGGTGTCGTCCACCCATCATGTCACTCTTGCTTCGCCGTCCTCCGACAAGGTCGCATCCTGTCATCAGAGTAGTGGTGTCTTGGGAACTGGTGGCATGCCGGTTATGTCAATCTCGTAGTCTGTTGTGTTGAATTCAGAGATCAGGTCATCCTCCCAATGAACCTTATCGATCTGGTCTTGGGTTGCGTGCAGGTCCTCCAGTGACCTCTGCAAATTGTTCTCCAGTCTTTCGATGTGCTGTCTGAGATTGTCCTCCTGTCTGAGGAGTGTTGCTTCTGACCAGTTCATGGGTAGCGTGCCTCTGGGAGCCCTCGGTGGCTCCTGAATGCCCTTGCCTTTCCAGGCACTGGTGGCATTCAACTACTTACCCTTGCCTTTTTTCTTCTTCTTGCTTTGGCAGTTGGCTGCGAGGTGTTCTACCTTCTGGCAATTGTAACACTTCTGTGTTTCTTTCTTCTTTGTTGCCTGTGGTGTTGTTGCATCAATCTCCATGGGTGTCAAGCTGTACTTGTCTTGTGCTGGCACTGTCTTTTTGCCCTATGGTCTTGCATGCTTGCCTCACTTCTCGAGTTCTTGTTCGAACTGTCGGTCATTGATGCGTACTGCTGTGTCGATCATATCCTCGAGGTCAGTGGGTCAGTCTCCTTGTGTGATGTCATCCTTGACTTGTTCCTTGAGAGCTTGGTAGAATAGTGCTGTCAAGGCACTGTCTCCCTATTGTGTCCTCACTGACAACTGTTGGAACTTTGCCGCGAAGTCTGATGCTGACCCTGTCTGCTGTAGTGCTTGGAGCTTTTGTTCCGCATCTTGTTCTTCATCAATGACCCTGAAGGTCTTCTTCATCTGGGTCTTGAAGGTAGAGAATCTCCCAATGATCTGCTGTGTCGTGGTCTCCATGCTAGAGGGGTCTTCCTTGTTGTCGAGGAAGTCTTGTAGGTAGACATTGAACCAGGCAAATGTTGGTCTGTCCAGGTAGAAAGCTGTGAACAGCACCTTCTCCTGTTCCGTAGGGAATTGTGCGGTGTTGAATCTGTAGTAAAGCTCAAGCTGAGAGAAGAATAATTCCAATCCCCCTCGTGATCTATCGTACCTCTTCGGTGTACCCACCTTCAACAGCTTTGGAGGTAAGGTGAGGGTGGTAGGGACAGGTGGTTCCTGGGCTTGCGCCTGAGGCGCAGCCCGAGCTTGGCCTGCCTGCGAAGGGGTAGGGCTGCGTGGATCCGCCATCGTATTGAGCCGGTGTCCTATGTGTTAGAGGCTGAAACTGTTAAAGGCCAGTCCACGTTCACACAGAATGTGGGTGGTCCTGTCTTTGACCGAGGAGGGCAGGGACTCAATAGATGAATAGCAAGTGGGGTAACTCTCTTGCTATTGTCACTCGTAATGTGCGTTCAGCCTGGAGAGCTATTCTCTCCAGCTATCTGGGTTCTTATATACAGGAGCCTGAGGGGGGGGGGTCCTCCCGAGGGGTATCAGCTTTCTGCGTGGACGAGCTGGACGAGCTGGTTACACATCGTCCACCTCGTCCACCGGGTCGGGTGAACATTGTTCCGTGTACCTCTGTACACTCGCTTCGGTCAGCTCAGCCGTTCCGGCCTGGGCCTTAACAATTGTCTCAACAGTCTTGACATCAAGACAGGTGAGATTGTCTTGACAGTCCCACCATGTTCTGCACCCTGTGTCAAGACTGGTGAGATTGTCTTGATGCTTCATGCACACTGTGTCAAGACTGGTGAGGCTGTCTTGATGCTTCCTGCATCCTGCATCAAGACTGGTGAGATTGTCTCAATACTTCATGCATGCTGTGTTGAGCCGCCTGTGTGTCTCGACAGTCACGTGACCCCTTGTTGGTTGGTCACTTGACTTCCATGGTGTCCTCTTGCCTGGCCCGCGGCCTGATTGCCTATAAATAAGTGGCTCCTATCCCAGGGGTTGTAACACTACCCTTCTCTCCTTCATTCATTGTCCTGATGAATTCTTGAGTATGTCTGCGAAATCACATGCCTCTGCTTACTGAAAACAACTGGCAGCCCAGATCTGCGATTATAACTTTGTGTCACTTACTCTGTGTGACTTCTGTGTTTTGAACCACAAGCCCTGCTTCTGAATGTCTGACAACAACAACAAGTTGAAGTGTGCTGAATGCACTTGTTGTGGGAAGTCCTGTGTGTTGCTTTCTTGGGAGTCGCTAAACATGACCTGAGATAACCTTCGCAAGAATTTGGCTGTTGATAAGGCCAAGTGGGATACTCTTGTTGAGCAGCTTGCTGAGCTGCAGGCTTGTGTGTCCTGAAAGCGAAAGGTTCTTGAAGGTGCTGAGGGTTGAGCAAAGAAGAAGCTCCAGTGCCTTGTTGCTGAAATAGAGGTGGATGGTGAAGACTTGTCAGCAACAGTCATTGACATGTCTGTACTGCAGGCCAAGCTGTTCAGTCCTGCTTCTGCCAGAACTGCTGCAGGAGGAGCTGGCAGTTCACGAGGTTCCTGAGTGGTTCCCAGGTATTTTCTGAGTCTGGGTAGTTTTTCCACTTGACAAGGTATCACTGACCTTTTCTCTTCAAGATCTGTTTGACCTCAAATTCCTGTTCTTCCTCTGGTTGGTAATAGAATGTTTCCTGCAAGGGTGTGCTCTGGTCAGCTAATTCAATCATTGAGATGTGAAAGTTTGGGTGTACCTGAGTGTCTCTCGGTAGTCGCAGTCTGATGTTGACTGGTCTGGTTCTTTCTTCGACTGAAAATAGTCCGACCTTGACATAGTCCAGTTTCTTTGTTCTTGGTTTCTTGACTTTCCAATTTTTTGTGAGGAGGTAGACTTTATCCTCCTTCTTCAGCTGAGGTGCCATTTTCAATTTTTTGTCTATTTGGTGTTACATTTTTTCTGAGGTCTCTTGAAGGTAATGCCTCATCATCGTGTGCATTTGTTGTAGGAGCTTGTCATGTTGGAGTGCTTTCTCCATGTTTAGTGAAGCTCTGCTTCGCATTCCGATGTTTGCGTGTTGTCCAAAATTGGCAAAGAATGGTGATTCCTTTGTTGAGTCTAATCTGTGCTGGTTGATTGCCAGCTGTGCCACTGGTAATAATTATACCTAATTGCTGTGGGTCTGGTTGATGTAATGCTGCAAATAAGTCTCCAGGACTTGGTTTGCTCACTCTGTCTGGCTGTCAGTTTGTGGGTGATA
The DNA here is from genome assembly GCA_963422465.1 of Lichina pygmaea. Lineage (NCBI taxonomy): Eukaryota > Fungi > Ascomycota > Lichinomycetes > Lichinales > Lichinaceae > Lichina > Lichina pygmaea. The sequence continues at coordinate 1,910,413 of OY730175.1, read as the reverse complement.
GGCTATAGACATCTTGGGTTTTGTTCCCATGGCTGCACTGATTGTTTTCCAGTAGTTGGATGTGAAGAGTTTGTCTCTGTCAGTAATGACTGTGATTGGAACTCTGTGGTCTCTAACCAATCTGTCCAGTAGAAGGTGTCCCAACTACTCTGCTGTGTGGGTTTCCTTGAATAGTACTACTATTAGGTATTTTGTGAATCTATCCACAATCACCATAATTGAGTTATAGGTGATTCCTGTGACTGGGTCTTTGGACTTGGGTAGCTTTGTGATGAAGTCTATTGACACATCTTCCCAAGAGCCTCTTGGTATTGTGTTCAGGTGTCTCTCTCTGTATGGCTTATGTCTTCCATGTTTGTTTTTTTGGCATAGTAGACACTTGCTGATGTAGTTTATGACATGTTGTCAGAGGTTAATGACATTGTTCCCTGCCCATTGGATAAGGTCTGTGGTCTTGGAGATTCCTGGGTGACCATGTGCTAGATTATCGTGGTAGTTCCTTATTAGTTCTTCAGTGTCTTCTGCCGTGAGCTTGTTGATCTGTGGTTGAGGTACCAGGTTTCCTTGCTGGTCCTGCTGTAAGATCATTCCTTGGTGTTCATCATCTTCCATGTGGTCTTTTTGTCAGCTTAGTGCGTCTGCTCTCCTATTGTCTTGTCTGGGGGTGTACAAGATCTTGAACTTGTGTTGCCCTAGAAGTTCAGCCTATCTGACTTGTCATCTGTTCAGCTTCTTGGTTGTTGTGAATGTTGTCAGATTCTTGTGGTCTGTGAGAATGGTGAGTTCAGAACTGCTTTCCACATACACTCTCCAATGTTCAAGTGTGTTGACGACTGCCAGTAGCTCTTTGTCATGGCTATCATAGTTTTGTTCCACTTGTGACATTTTGTGTGAGTAGTAGGCAACTGGGTGCCACTTGCTGTCTGCCTGTTGGCATAGACATACTCCCACCACTTGGTCTGAAGTGTCTGTTTTGATTTGTGTTGGCTGGCCTGTCTTGAAGTTGAGGAGAACTGGTTCCTTGGCACAAGTGTCTTTAAGCTGTTAGAATGCTTTTTGTTATCTCTCCATCCACCAGTACTCCACATCCTTCTTTGTGAGTTCTGTCAGTGGTGTTGCCATCTGTGAGTAGTTCTTAATGAACTATCAGTTGAAGTTGGCAAATCCTAGAAAGGCTTGTACTTCCTTGACTGATGTCAGTGTTGGCTATTGCTGAATCACTTTGATTTTCTCAGAGTCAATCTTGATCCCTTCAATCTCTATAATGTATCTGAGGAATTCAACTTCCAGTTTGTTGAACTTGTATTTCTTTGGGTTGAGCTTGAGCCCTGCCTCTTGTAGATATCGTAGAACATCCTTCACATGTTTGGTATGTTCCTGTTGTGTGTTCAAGTAGACAAGAATATTGTCCAGGTAGACAATAACTGTTTGGTCCAGGTGTGCTCTGATAACATTGTTGATCAAGGCTTGACATGTTGCTGGTGTGTTTGTGAGTCTGAATAGCATGACCAGATACTTGTAGTGTCTGTATCAGGTTCTGAAAGCTGTCTTCCATTCTTCTTCTTTTTTCATGTGTATCAGGTTGTATACTTCTTTCAAGTCCAGCTTAGTGAAGATTGTAGCTTGGCTGATCCTGTCTTGCAATTCGTTCGCATTTGGCAACAGGTATCAGTTTTTGATGGTAATATTGTTGAGTTTCCTGTAATCCACACAAAGTCGAAGACTTCCATCTTTCTTTGGTGCAAATAGTATCAGGTATCCTGCTGGCAATTGAGATTCTTGAATGAAACCTTTTTTCAGGTTTTCCTCCAGGTACTCGTGAAGTACTTGGAGCTCTTTCTCTGATAACTGGTAAATTGGTCCAAATCCTGGCTCTGTCCCTGGTTGCAACTTGATCTCATGATCCCAAGGTTGGTGCTTAGGCAACACTGCTGTTGTTGTCTCTTCCTGAAAGAGGTTATCATACCCAGGTCAGTACTCTTCAGGGATCTCCAGAGGGTTAACAACTTTCTCTCTCTTCATCTCTGACTGTTTGGCCACCTGGTTCCAGGGTGTGCCTGTTGAGGCAGACCTCTTCTTTTGAGAGTTGTCCTTTCTGTCAGTGAGGTTCCACTGAGGACTCCTTCCCTTATCTGTCCACACCTTCTGCGGCTGGTAACAGGTCTGAGCTGTGTTGTTAGTGCAGTTCCTAAACGTGAGCACTTCTGTCCTCCAGTTAACAACTGGGTTGTGCTTCTTTAGCCAAGGCATCCCCAAATAGATATTCTGAGTGGCCAACTTGACAATATCAAGGTGGATCCTTTCAGTATAGTGTCTGGTAACTATTTCCATTGGCTACGTCTTATGGCAGACTAGCTCTGTCTGTCTATTTGCCATCGTGAGCTGATAGGGCTGCTGCTTGCGTCTTCTTCCAGTACCAAGAGTGTTGTAAAGTTGTCTTGAAATGTAGTTTCCACTGGCTCCAGAGTCAACAAGTGCGTATGTCTGTACTGGCGTGTTGGTGTGTAGTGACACAGGCAATCGCAGGTGCTTTGTGTTGCTAGGGGTCATGTTGTTGAGCTCCTGATGTCACCCCTTGACAAGGGAGTTCAGTCTTTTCCTGATCGAAGTGTTTTTCCACTGACTGGGCAATAGGTCTAGCTATTCCCATCAGTTCTGAGGAATCTGTTCATGAATTTGTCTTGCTGATACTTGTCACATCCAGGCTTAAGGCAGTACTGCCAGTTGTTGATGTAGCAGTTGTTGTTTGTCACAGTTCTGGCCCAGTTGCATATCTGGCACAAGTCACGCACCTTGCCGGGAAGTTCTATCTGCACACACCTTGCCAGAAAGTTCCATCTGCACTGTTGCCTGTTTGCTCCACTGTTGCCTGATCCCCTGCCTATAAGAACTTCTCCTGCTCCCCCAGCTTCTTCTCTTCTTTTCTCTTTTTCTTCCTTCCTTGTCTTTCGTCTTGTACATCAATCCAAGTCTCAAGTCTCAAGCCAAGTCAGGTCAAGGTTACTGAATCAGTTAGGCTTGAGTTCTGCTCTGCTATTGCCTTGTCACACTACGAAAGACCTACCCAACCATAACACACTTCACCAAGCCATGTTCATGTTCTTGTCATGTCTCAACAACCAGACCAAGCTATGCCAGTTGCTGGAAATGACAAGTTCCTTCAGAACATGTTTGCAGAGTTCATGTGAATTCAAGCTACTAACACTACTCCCAAGTCCAAGTCTGAACATACTGCTGACCCAGAGATCTTCAGTGGCGATGGAGGAAACACAGAAATCACGCATGAGAAGCTTGAGAGCTTCATCATGTCACTGTCACTCAAGATGACACTCAACACTGACCAGTACCCCACAGAAACATTGTGGATTGTGTATGTCTTTTCACGCATGACTGGCACTGCGCAGTCCTACATCTCAGCTAAGATCATGGCTGGCCAGTACATTGACTGGCACAACATTGTCCAAGATCTCCGGAACACTTTCTCTGACCCAGACCCAGAGCTCCTAGCTCAGAGGAAGCTTATCACCTTGCATCAGGCCAACCATTCCTTTGCTGAGTTCTTCACAGAGTTCAATCAGTATGCTCTACACACAGGCTTCAACAACAAGACCTTGAAGGGCTATCTTTGATGCACTGTTTCTGAAGAGCTTGCCAAGCAGCTTGTCAGCATCAACCTCAAGGACATCAGCTATCAGAAGCTTGTTGAGGAATGCCAGCTGCAGGACAACCAGTTGTGTGCCACTTCTGCCAACTCTCACTGTCTATGTCAAACACCTCCCACCCAAGCCTCAGTTCCACAGTCAGAAGCTTCAGTTCTGTGTTCAGAGTTTATCAAGCCAGCCTTCACACCACAGCCACCAAGTTCTACCATAGATCTCAGCCACTCTAAGCTGACACCAGAAGAGTGAGAACATCACCGAAGCAAAGGCCTCTGCTTCTACTGTGGGAACCAGGGTCACGTCTTAACCTTCTGTCCAGTGAAAAGCATGCCTGTTGTTACCACCACCATGACCACCACCAAGTCTGCCACTGTTGAGACTACCTCAGAGTCGGAAAACAAGTAGTCCTTGGTCATCATCATGCTCAAAGACATGAAAAGAATCTCTATATTGGCTATCTGTCTCCAGACCAGCAACTGGACAGCAAGTGCTTGTTTCTTCCTTGTATTCTAGATAGGAAATTCAAGTGCAATACTCTTATTGACTCTGGCTGTTCAGCATTTGGCTGCATTGGTGCTTCCTTTGCGCAATCTCTTCACCAAGAACCTCTCCCCTACCCACACACATTGCGATTGTTTGATAGCAAGATGTCACAAACCACGCATCTCGCCAAGACAATCATGACCACAGCACATGGCGTGCACCAGGAAGAAGTCTCTCTCTTTGTGTCTCCTGGTCTTCACTATGATGTGATTCTGGGGATGCCATAGCTCCAGAAGCACAGGCCACACATTGATTGGACAAACACCTCAATTATGTTCAAGTCAGATCACTGCTGATCCACATGCCTCAAGTCAAACAATGGTTATCCAATCTCTTTGGATCTTGAAGCCAAGATGTCTGCTGGAAAGCCTCAGGATCCCAAGCCTCTTTCTGCCACACCAATCCCCATCAATGCTGCTGTATTTTCTCTCCTTGCTGCCAAGCCAGATCACCAGATGTTCAGTGTTTCTCTGAGAGACATTGAGCAGGTGTTGAAGTCAAAGAAGTGTGTGGATCCTGCCACACTTCTCCCTGCTCAGTACCACAAGTTCCTGGACATCTTCAGCAAGGATGACGCTGACAAGCTTCCTTCTCTACACCCAGGAGTTGACCACAAGATCAAGATGGAACCAGGAACCCAGGCACCCTCTGGACCTCTGTACAGCATGAGCAGAGAAGAACTTGAAGTTCTCAAGAAGTACCTGACAGAGAACCTGAACAAGAGCTTCATTCAAGCATCTTCATCACCTGCTACTGCACCAGTCCTCTTTGTCAAGAAGCCAGAAGGTGGATTGTGTTTCTGTGTAGACTACAGAGCACTCAACACCATCACTATCAAGAACTGTTACCCCCTGCCACTGATCTGGGAGATGTTGGACCAGCTTTGCAAAGCTGTGTAGTACACCAAGCTTGACATTGTTGGTGCCTTCAACTGTATCTGGATGAAGGAAGGTGAAGAATAGAAGACTGCGTTCCGCACACACTCAGACTTCTACGAATACCTTGTCATGCCCTTTAGTCTTGCCAATGCTCCAAGCATGTTCCAGAACTACATCAATGATGTTTTGGGACCTGACATCCTTGACATCTTTGGCACTGCCTATGTGGATGACATCCTTGTCTACAGTCAGACACTCAAGGAACACCAGAAGTATGTCAAGCTTGTTCTTAGTTGACTACAAGATGTAAGCCTGCAAGTTGACATCTCCAAGTGTGACTTTGAAGTCTATCAAGTCAAGTACCTTGGCCTCATCATTCAGTCTGCCACTGAAGACAGCCAATCCAGATCTGTGAGTATAGACCTAGCCAAGACTGACACCATCAAGGAGTGGAAACCTTCTGCCAGTCTCAAGGAAGTGCAGAGCTTCATTAGCTTTGCAAACTTCTACTGCCAGTTCATCAAAAACTTTGCCAAGCTTGCATCCCTACTCACAGCTCTGACCAAGAAGAATGTTGCCTTCAAGTGGGAAACCCCAGAGCAGCACTTGTTTGAAAGCATCAAGAAGGTGTTCAGCACTGCACCTATCCTGCAGCACTTTGATCTGGAGAAGGAGTATGTTGTTGAGACTGACACTTCTGACTATGTCTCTGGTGCTGTCCTGTCACAGCCAGATCATGAAGGAGTTCTACACCCTGTTGCTTTCTTGTCACGCTGCCACCTGCCAGCAGAATACAACTACAAGATCTACAACAAAGAGTTGCTGGCAATTGTCTGTGTCTTTGAAGAATAGTGAGCAGAGCTTGAAGGATCTCCAGAACCTGTCAAAGTGATCTCTGATCACAAGAACTTGGAGTACTTCATGTTGTCAAAGTGCCTTTCCCGCTGTCAAGTCTGTTGGAGCAAGTTCTTGTCACACTTCAATTTCAAGATCAGCTACTGTCCAGGCAGTCAGTGCAAAGCCGACACTCTCACTCAACATTCCCAAGACCTCCTGTCAGACAGTGATCTCTGTCAAGACTTCATGGAGCAAGTCATCCTCAAGCCCAAGAATCTTGCACATTCAGAGGTTTAAGTCAAGCCCATCCAGATCCTGAGATGTTCAGAAGCTGCACCAGTTGACACTGAACCTGGTGCTACACCTCTTTCAGACATCATCCAAGCTGTCTATAATAACCTTGCTGAAGGTGATCCAGTGGCAACAGTGTCACAGATGCTAAGGGATAGTGTCAGGTACAGTCAAGAAGTGTCTCTCTCAGACTGCAGCTTGGAAAATGACTGTCTCTTCTACAAGAACCAACTCTGGATCCCTGAGAACAATAAGCTATGCCTACACCTGTTCCAAGAAGCCTATGACCAAGCAATGGCTGGCCACACTGGGATTGCCAAGACCCACAATCTTCTGTCTTGTTGGTACTATTGGCCAAAGATGGTGAACATCATACAGCAGTACATCAGGAATTGTCATGTCTGCTCTTGAGCAAAGCCTGCCCGTGATCACCAAGGAGAGCTGCTGTCTCTTCCCATGCCTCAGCAATGTTGGCAGGATCTGGCTATGGATTTCATTACTGACTTGCCCAAGTCAAGAGATGCCTGCTTCCCTGGTGCCAAGCACATCTGGGTTATCACTGACTGTCTCACCAAAGAATGCCACTTTGTGCTATGTGCTGAGATGACAACCTCACATCTTGTCTGGATGTTCATCCAGTTTGTTGTCTGTACCCATGGCTTGCCCAGGAGTATTGTCTCAGACAGAGAAGGTCAGTTTGTCAGCTTATTCTGGAAAGCACTCTGTGCCCATCTTGACATCATGCTATGACTATCCTCAGGACACCACCCAGAGACAGATGGTCAGACAGAACAAGAGAATCAGGAGCTTGAACACTACCTGAGATTCTATGTCAACTATCTCCAAGATGACTGGGTCCAATAGCTTTCTCTGGCAGAGTTCACGCAGAACAACTCCCAGTCTGATTCCTCTGGCATGTCACTGTTCTTTGCCAACAAAAGGTTCCATCCACAGCTCAGCATCACACCCACAAGTGAAGCCTGCAACCAAGATGCTATGGAAATCTCTGGAGAAATAACGCAGATTCTGGAACAGTTGCAAGCTGAACTCCAACTATCCCAGGAAGCTCAAGCTCACACCACCAATTTGCATCAAGTCCCGTCACTGTCCTATCAAACTGGAGATCTTGTTTGGCTGAATACCAAGAACATCAGGACACGCCACCCATGCAAAAAGCTTGACAACAAGTGGATTGGACTATTCAAGGTGTTGAAGACAGTTGGAAGCTGTGCCTGCCATCTGGAGCTTCCACACACTCTCAAGATCCACCCTGTCTTTCACGTTTCCCTTCTACATCTGACACCTGCTAATCCTATCCCTGGCCAATCAAATGAACACCCTGGCCCTGTCATTAGTCAAGACACAGATGAAGAGTTCCAGGTTGAAGAAATCCTTGACTCCAAGCCAGCAACATCTTGACAGAAGTTCAAGTACCTGGTCAAATAGTCTGGATGGCCAATTGAAGATGCCACTGAAGAGCCTATTGAGCATCTTGACAACACCAAAGACACCATCTACAACTTCCATGAGAAATACCCAAGGAAACCACAGCCACAGAACTACGCCCACAAGTGGCCTGAGGCTTACAGGAGTTTGCCATTTGAAGAAGGGGAGTAATGTCACAGTTCTGGCCCAGTTGCATATCTGGCACAAGTCACACACCTTGCCGGGAAGTTCCATCTGCACACACCTTGCTGGGAAGTTCCATCTGCACTGTTGCCTGTTTGCTCTGCTGTTGCCTGATCCCCTGCCTATAAGAACTTCTCCTGCTCCCCCAGCTTCTTCTCTTTTTTTCTTTTTTTCTTCCTTCCTTGTCTTTCATCTTGTACATCAATCCAAGTCTCAAGTCTCAAGCCAAGTCAGGTCAAGGTTACCGAATCAGTTAGGCTTGAGTTCTGCTCTGCCATTGCCTTGTCACATTGTTGTTGCCTTGCTGTAGGAACATGAGGTGTTCATGCCAATCATGTGTGTGCCTGGGGAATGTGGTGTGTTGGCGTTTGTCCCAAAGGTGGATCTCACACACATCCTTCTCGCAATTGACCCAATACTTGTGGCAGGTGGTGCGGTAGGGTGAATGTTCTCTGTACCTTTGTAGTTGTTCGTGGTAGGTGCAGTAGTGCTTTGTGCAAAACCTCCACTGTAGTTCGCTGTGCTGTAGGTTTCGTGGGTCCATGCTGTAAGCATAGCTTCCTTGTGGTATTTCTTCTTTGATAGACATGGGTTTGTCTCAGTCCCCATCAGAGGTGGTTAAGGGCTCCTGTCTCTTGTCCTGACCTGTCTGTTCTGGTAGGTTCTTGCCTCCTGATGTTGCCAGTTGGTGGGCTGCTTCCAATGTCTGATTGTAGTTATCCTATTGTTTGAGGGATAGCTGAGCCTCTCCTGGTGGGTCCTCTGGCTTGATGACATTCCAGTCTCCGTTGAGTGTATTAAGTTGCTGTCAGTGCACCTTGTTCTTTGAACAATAGTCTTTCGCCATGTGGCCTAGCTTACCACAGGCATAGCACTTCAGTGCTTTCCTTTTTTTGTTGTTCCTTCCCTTTGTGAACCTTCCCTTGTAGTGGACTGCATCCAGTTCCATGGGTGCATAGCCATATAGGTCATGTGGCAGTGCCTTGTTAGGCAGCTTGTAGTGGTTGCTCACATGCTATGCAGGGTGGCTGTATCCTCTGTTGTGGTGTTTCTCCATCACTCACTTGAATAGCTTGTCATCGATGTTGATTGCTTGTGCGATGAGCTTGTCCAGTGTGTTGACCACTTGTCTGTTGAAGGTGATTTCATCCTTCATGTTTTCCTTGAGTCCACGTCAGTACATGACCATCAGGGTGTTGTTATCCCAGTCAGTCAGTACTGAGTATTGTTTGAACTGTGTGGTGTACTCTGCGGCTGAGTGTTGTTGCTTGATGTGCTGGATCATTCGTATAGCCACTTTGTCTTTGTTAGATAGTCCAAGGATTCTTTTGATCTTGTCCTTGATTTGTGTCTATTTTGTCATCCATTCTGATATGCCATCATGATCTCTGTTTCCTGAGAGATGTTTGTTGACGTAGGGCTTGATCCATCAATAAGTATTGCCTCTCATGTAAGTGGTTGCAAAGAGTGGCCACTTTTCTTTAGGCAGTCTTGTCTCCGGTTGGAATTGAAAGTAGACTTGGAGTTGTATGAGCCAGTCGTCAACCTTGTTCCTTTCACTGTAGAACAGGTCTGGCTTGGCAACACTAATCTTTCTATCTGGGAATCCGGGGTTGGTTGCTCCTGAGGTACTTATCCTTGAGGGTCTTCAAAGTGTTGTGGTCTGTACTGTACTATCCTAACTGAGTATAGGATTAAAGGCAAGATGTGGAAGGCGGGTTGGTTCTCGCAGAAGAGGAGTGTCAAGAAGTGCGAAGAGTTTTGGTGGAATGTGGTGGTGGTGACACCTGATCAATGGCTTTGTACAAAAGGATTGTATTGAGGTAGATCTAGTTGTCTGGATCACAACATGAGTTGAAGATGATTATTCCATAAGGGAACTATCACCAGACTATATAGTGCTGGCCTGTCAAGACAATCAAGATTGTCTTGACAGTCTTGACGTCAAGACAGGTGAGATTGTCTTGATGCTTCATACATGCTGCGTCAAGCCACCCGTGTGTGTCTCGACAGTCACGTGACCCCTTGTTGGTTGGTCACTTGACTTCCATGGTGTCCTCTTGCCTGGCCTGCGGCCTGATTGCCTATAAATAAGTGGCTCCTATCCCAGGGGTTGTAACACCCAGAACTATGACAGCAATAGTCCCCCACCTACTGTCAGCTCTTGATAGTCTCAGAGATTCCTGGATCACCATCCTGAGTACTCTGTCCACAAACAGAAAGCAACAGACCCAAGATGAAAAGTTGTGAACAATGCTGAGTCAATAGAAGCATGGTTCAAGGATTTCCATGCTATGTACCTGGAAAAGAGGATCTAGTCTGGTGATTGCTGGAACATGGACAAGTCTGGATTCCAGATAGGTCTGGGAAGGAACCAGAAGATCATCACCAAGAACATTTGTCACCAGTCCTATATTGGATTGATTGATTGATTGATTGAATTCCTACACTGTTCTAGCTCTAGTGTATCTAGGCTATGCTGGGTCAACTATAAAATCAGGCTAGGAAAACTCCAACAAGTAAAAAAACCTCTCCCTGCAGCACCTAAGGCAGTGCTATCCTATTGAGTAATCTGTGAAACATGGGGGGTGACTGGCTAGTAGCCAGTCTCCAGCTGCTCCTGAGCCCAGGAGAACTGCGGAAGGACACCATGGTGTAGGATCCACAAGGTGAGGGCAGTGGTGGGCTGTGGGTGTGATATCATCACCTGGTAGTCAGTAGTAGCCACCACAGTGTATAAACTGCGGCGTACTTGCTGCAGCTGTGGGCAGTCTAGGATGACATGCTTGGCAGTCTCCCACTGTGCCCCACAGCTGCAGGCAGGTGTCGGGAAGCCAGGGACTCGACACTTGCAAAGAAAGGCAGCCAGCCCAACCTTACCTGTACGTATCTGCGTTAAGATACTGCTCTGCACTTTGGAGAGGCCTGCTCAGAGCTGGAGAGTTGCCTGGTATGGCATCTTGTCTGGCTTCCAATTAGTCCTATATTGGAAGTGCCAGTAATCATGAGCTAGTTACAGTTGTTGAGGCTATCAGTGGTGGAGGAAAAGTAATTCCCCCACAGGTGAGTAGATGATAAGCAATCCAAAAATACTCAATAGATAGTAATGAAATTATCTATATCTAGGTCATCTTATCAGGAAAAATCTATCAGGAGTGGTGGTACACTTGTACAAGCCTTGAAGACAATGTCCTTGTCTCTGTGTTGGAAAGTGGCTTCTCAAATGATCAGCTCAGCTATGAGTAGATCAAGCACTTTGAGGAACACAGTGCCAAGTCTCAGACTGGTGCTCATCAGCTTCTGTTACTTGATGGCTGCAGGTCCCACTGCATGTATGAGTTCCTGGACTACTGTGAGAAGAACAAGATTGTACTGTTCTGTCTCCCACCTCATGCCACCCATCTTCTCCAGCCTCTGGATGTTGTTGTTTTCCAGCCCTATAAGCATTGGCATACTGAGGCTGTTGATGTTGCTGCTTGTACAGGATGTGTGGACTTTAACAAGCTGGAATTCCTTGAAGCTCTAGGATCAATTTACCAGAAAGCATTGAAGCCATCAACTATTCTTTCTGTGTTCAGGGAGACTGGTCTTATCCTATACAGACCTAAGAAGGTGGTTGACAGACTACAAGAAAAAGAGAAGGAAAGACAGAAAGATACAGAACTTTGACAGCTGGCCACCCCTCCTATACAGCCACAGGCTATCAAGCCAATGTTCACAACACCTCTCATGATTCAAACATTCAAATAGCAGCTTAGTAATTACATGGACTCAGAAACACCAGTGTACCACAAGGACTTATGCAAAATTGCCAAAGTGACTATTACCTGAGCAACAGAGAACATCATTCTCAAAGATGAACTGAGGTATACAAAGGCAGCAGAAGTTGCTTGAAGTACGTGCCAGAAGCCAAGCTGGTGACAAGTTCAGAACAGGGGCTCTATTAGCTCTGGTGCAGCCCAGGCAGTGGCAGAAAAACAATGAATTGAGGAGGAAAAGTGTGTGGAACATGCTTGAGTGTGTGACACAAAGAAGGCTGAAAAAGTAGTAGTGGCAAAAGTAAAGGAGGAAGCAAAGGCAGTGAAAGATGCAGAGAAAGCAGCAGTAGCTAAAGTGAAAGAAGACGTAAAGATAGCAAAGGAGATGGTAAAGGAAGTAAAGAAAGCAACAATGGCAGGGCATGGTGGGGCAGTAGTGGGGCATGGTGGGGCAACGTTTGTGGAGCCGGTGACAGAACAGCAAGCAACAGTGGAGCCAGTGATGGTAGTGCCAGCAATCTCCCCAGGCTCTCAACAACGCCACAAATTCCCAGAGGAGGCGACACCTTGGGTACTGATAGAACATCTGATCTAGAATCAGATAGGCTTATAAAATCTACAGTTTTATCACTTTGTTGTAAAGTTGTTTACGTTGTAAACTTGATCTGTCAAGGATCTGTTATTGGGGTTGTAACTACGATAGTTTCTCAGCTTTGCTATAAAATTCACAAGAGCTCCAAAACTTCAGAGATTGTATTTGAGAGGTAGGGGAATCTAATAAGCAAATCAGATTTTAATTTAGTCGTTGCGTTGTGAAGTTATAGAACTGCGAAGCTGATTTTGTGGAATGTGACCGTTGCACTGTCCAAACCGTTGCACTGTCGGACACCCTTACAGAGTAAGGGTGTCCCGACCGAGCTAGCGAGGGGAGGGGAGGTACGAAGTACCTCCAAGGCACGGGTACTTCTTTGAAAGACATCAGTATCTGTTGAGGGACATTTACTGCCGTACCCCCCGTTATGCAGATTTCTTACTTCGGTGCCCCCTTCTAACTCCCATGCCCCCTCGCATAAGTCGGTACATGTATTTTGGCGAGCCCCTCCATATAAAGCTAGGCACTTCTTCAGCCTACACAGCCCATGACTGTCATAAGTCTTGAGAACATCACGTACCCCACATTCTTCGGTCGGATCTTTCCTATAGTCGCATTCAATACCCAGCTCTACGTTCAGCAACTCAGATCTCAATTTTGCTGCCATCTATCGCATTTTGGTGGCTGTGGGGAGTTCATCGGTGGTACGGAGTTGGGCAGTTGGGGGCTGATGCCCCAAAAGTTTGAGAGTACTTGATCTGATGTGGGTTCGCCAATTGAGAAGTACTAATCTAAGCGAGGGGGGCATTGAAGTAATTGTCCGATCTGTTGACCTGGGGGGTGGGAGAGACCAGTCCTCGCTCGCTGCCAGAGCCGAGGTCACGTGAGAGAAGAGAATTTTCTCTGTATATTAGATGCCTAGCTAGCGACACAGACAAATCAAGAGTCTTACGCGCTGGAAGCCTCTTCCGTACGGACGCTGACGCCGTACGCAGACCAGTCGCCTGGCCGCTCAACAGTCATGAGCTTGGAATCACAGATCTCAGATTTGAATTGTATCACTCATAAAGTTTCATCCAGCTCTCTCTCTGTATATATACACATAGAGAGAGAGAGAGAGGAAGAGAGGAAGAGAGAGAGAGACTTCACCCTCCCCCCCTCTTTTTTTGATATGAAGAGTACATGGACACAAGTGTGACAAGGTCGCTATACTTGCGGTAGAACAGGGCCGTAGGTGGGGAGACGGGAGACAGGAGAGATGATAGATGGGAGATGATAGATGGGAGAGATGATAGATGAATGGGAGATGGAGCGATAGACGGAATGAGAGATGGGAGATGGGAGATGGGATCTTTGTGCGGGCAAAAAATGGATTCATTTGGAGCTCACAAAGTACGGTAACTGTAGAAGTTGGTACGTAGATGAGTGGTGTATGAGCACGGTAGCAGAGAACAGTAGTACAGTACAACTGGTCTTCTGCTGGAAACTGACAGAGAGATTGGTGCTCTGGCAGCTGCTGCAGTTCAACGTAACGTATTTCTCGGGGGATTGAATATGTCCATCTCTCTCTCTCTACTTCGCTGCCGTCTCTGCCAGCAGAATCTCCTGCCATAGTCTCCATCGCTCGCTGGCGAGCGCAACCATGTGCCGTAGCTGCTCTTTGCCGACGATGGTGCCGCCGTGCTTTTCGAGCTTGACGATCTTCGTCGTCGTCGTCGAGGAGACGGTCTGGGGGTGGGGGTTGTCATCGTTCGTGGCCCTAGTGCTTGCCTTGCCGTCGCCGCCGCTAGTACTCGAACCCGTGACGGTGACGGTAACGCTCTCGAGACATTGCTCCTCCTCGAAGGCGTCCGGATCGGCGAGTAACCAGTACGTCTCCTGCTCCTGCTTCTTTCTCTGCGATCGCGTCTGGCCGGCGCCCGATGCCGAGCCGGCCGTGAAGACGGCGAACGTGCACGCCAAGGGGACTTGGCCGTGCCGTCGTAGACGCAGTCTCCTGGCTTTGGCCGGGTCGTCGTCGCACAGCACCGTCTCGCGGTCTCCGTCCCAGTACGCAGACGGCAGACGTACGTCCGCGAGCGCGGCTGTCACGGCCGCCCACGCCGCGTCGAACGGATTCCCGTCGAGTGAGACGAACAAGACGTCGATGTACAGCGTCCAGAACGCTTTGACCTCCGCCTCCGGCGACGCGTCCTGACGTTGATGCTCCGGTGCGGGCGTCGACGCCGTCGTCGGAGGCGGCTGGTACCAGATGCGTAGGTCCTCCTGTACGACCTCGGAGCAGTGTAGCAGCGACAGGATCCTTACCGCCAGGCTCTGGGCGAGCGGCGACGGCGCCTGGCCCGGGAGATGAGCGGGCGAGCATCCCGTCGCGAGCTCGACGTTGGGGACAAGGAGCGCCCTCTCGCGCGTGACGTCATGCGGGCGTCTACGCCGGTGTGCTTGCTCGGCGGGCACGTCTGCGTCGTGCGCGTGGGCCGGCACGTCGCTGGCGAGCAGCATCTCTGCCTTGACGCCGCAAACAACGGCCGTATCGCCGAAGCGCACGACGGCGCTCCCTTCGGCATGGCTCAAGGATCCTGTATGCGCCGTCGGGGCCCGAAACTGGTCCACCCGTCGGCCGTTGGGCCGTCTCGCAGCCGTCGACGGCGTTGTCGAAGGCTGCAGATGCGCAAGAAGGTACGGCCGTGGCGAGAGCTTGCCGAACGTCGCTGCAGGGAAGGACAGTCCTGCCGGAGCCGCACCGCTGCTGACCTCTCGCCGGCCCTGCAAGGGTTCGAGATCGGTGGTGGCCATTGCGGGGGTGATATACCGTACGTGGGTGCGTGCGTACGTATGTACAGCAGACTGTGAAATATGATGCTGCCCAAGCTCGTGCGCGCTTGGGAGAGGTTGCAGGACAAGTGCCGTTCCGCTAGAGCTAGCGGAGGTCGTATATCCTCAGTCCAAGAGGGCACTGGTTGTACTCGTATGCTCTCATAGCATAGCAGGCAGCCGCGTGGTCCTCTCTCATGCAGCTACTGTAAGGCAGTAGCAGCGGACAGTGACAGCATCGAGGGGATGACGATGCCGCCAACCCGGCGACAAATTGATCTCACTGAAATGTGCTCAGGGATCGAAAGAGCACTCGCCCCACTCCAGCCAGCTCTGCGGAGTACTCGTAAGAGGGGAATGCAGCAGTCGCGATCCGAGCAGCTCGGCGCCTCTAGAGTTTCACGGGCGTTTATGCGCTTATCGATAATCAAGGCCGGCGTCTAATGCAAGGGACGAGGACGAGATACGAGGTACAACGGTACCGATATGCTTATATAATCATAATCATGTGACCAGCCTAGCCATGTATCACGTGGTCTAGAAGTACCTATGTACCAGTCCGCATGTCAAACATCAAGTTGGCAGCCGTACTCCGTACTGTACTCGTACTCCGTACGTACTTTACGTGTGTACGTATGTACTTGTCAAGATATGGAGTGTGAAGACAGCAACGGCGCAATCTACGAGTAATCAGGTTCTCTTGGGCTCTGTTATCTAAAATCTCGGGGGCATGCTGGGATGTGATCGTCCAGGTTCTTTCCCGTGGTTCGGTGACGATGGGGTCTGGCGGCTAAAGGATTCATGTTACTCGTTGAAAGCTTTTGACCATCGTCCGATCGGCAGCAGGCGGCATGCTATGCAGGGGACATGTCGTAGGCCAAGTCCTGCTTTGACCGCGATGCCGACGCCGGTTGATCAGTCATGCCGCTCAACGCTATACCGGATCGAACTACCCTAAGGGGCGGAGAGCATCTGCGGTATCAGAAGTACGAGGTACCTATGTCCTGAGTATCGTTGTGATGTCATGTGATGTGATGAGCTGCTCGTGGTGTGACCGAGGTTGATGATGGCAGCAGCGCGATCGAGACTGGAACAGAATCTCGAAACGCTTCGAGAGACTTGAATCGAGAATGGGATCTGTCCGGCCCAGACACTGCATATTCGAATGTCGCTCTCCAACAAATCTCTCGCCACCGCTGGCTTGCCCGCGCCATCGTCTCCGGGTCCGGGAAGAACGTCATCGATGTCCACTCGACGTGCGGCGCAAGGAGGTCTACTTGCGGCCTCGGCCAGAAGCACACTTTTCCGGTGGAATTTAGACGGGCTGCGCTCCTGGAGAGGAGTGCCTTAGCGCGACGCAGCCTGCAATACGGGAACGTCGTTGACTGGGATTCCGTGACCGCAGAACGGCTGGGCCGTCAGGGCAGACGTCGATCCATGTTCCGGCGTGGATATTTGCTCCCGCCCCAATCCAGGCCGGATTCAACCTTCCGGCGGCGTCTTTCATGCGAGAGGTCGACCGACGGCGCTATACGTACGTTGCGATACGTGCGTACGTATGTATCTACACGACCGTTGCGCTGGACGGTAGTGCCGTCTAGACGACGGCCACTAGGAGCATCGGATTGGCCTGTGCTGCAGAATGGCGCAGTGGACCACTCGGTTCAAGGTTCGCCAGAGTCCCGCCCGGCGCCTGACCCAGAAGCCCCACTGGCCAGAGCTTCATCCAACCTGGTGCCTGTCGTCCCGCGACGCTGGCGTCGCCTGCTTCGTTCGAATCAATGACCCATGTCCCTATATCCGTCGGCACGCTCGCCCGAGCATGCTCGCGCTCCTTCCGCCGACAATCCTCTTTTCTGCGATCGCTGCGTGAGCTTCACTCGGGTGAAGTCCGATCCGACATAGCCGTCGTCCCGACCACATTCTCTACCGTCTCGTCGACGCCGTCCCAGGGTCTGGCACCCTTTCGGTCACATCGAGCGCACATCCTGATCGATATCAGCTTTTAATCCCCGCTCGCGACCCTCCGGACCGGACTTGGTGGTCTTACGAATTGGCAGCGACATTGGTGGACATAGCCAGCTCGGATCCTGTGCGCCGTCTCCCGTCAGGCAGACCCGGTCGTCCTGGTGGCGCAGGATTCGAATCATCGGCAGATGCGCCCCCTTCGAATCGCATCGTGATCGTCCTCCAGAGAGGATTGAAGACCCGCGCAACCGCGACGGCAGGACGTCGTCGTCACCGCCAAGGCGCCGGTCTCAACATGCCCTCGCTGGGCCATGCCGTCGCACATGGGCTCGGGATCGTTGGCCGAGACTTGGACGCCGCGCTAGACTTCGCGACCGACGAGGTCGCAGAGCCACTGTCGTTGGCGAAGAGAGTCTTCATCCCCGTCAACGAGACCAGCTCCCCGGGTCTGATCGCGGCCAGCGAGCAGGATCCGTGGCAAGAGGCCGGCAAGTATGCGCTGGGCTGGACGTACTTCTGCATCATCCTTTTGGTCCTCACGGCCGTCGCGAGCTTCTTCAACTATTGGAGGGACAAGATGCGGACGGCGTGGTACAAGGACGAGCAACTGGCGTCGATGTCGTCCTCGCCGGCGACGGACTACGAGATGAAGGCCCTCGACACGTCCAAGACCTCGGCCGGCCTCTTTCCCCGACCCGGAGATGTTCCGAAGCCGCCCAAGGCCGAGTCGACCCTCTCGACCATCGGACCGCTCAACAAGACTATCGCCGCCGTCCGTTGGCTGCTCTATCGGCCCGTGCCCAACCTGCGCTGGCGGAAGCATGTCTTCGTCTTTCCCTCGGTCGGTTCCATGATGGTCGCCTTCGGCGCCCTCGTCTTCGTGACCCTCTACGCCTTCCTTCCTCGGCCTCTCTACCACGAATCGATCCGATACGGCTCGCCGCCCCTGGCCATCCGAGCCGGCATGCTCGCCGTCGCCGTGATGCCCTGGATCATGGCGACGAGCATGAAGGCCAACGCCGTCTCCTTCGTGACCGGCATCGGCCACGAGCGGCTCAACAAGTTCCACCGCTGGGCTGGCCATCTGATCCTGTTCCTGAGCCTCGTGCACGCCGTGCCCTTTTACGTCCAGCCGGCCGGTGAGAAGGGCGCGATGGAGGTCTTCAAGAGCTATTTCGCCGAGGAGACGCTTGTCTACACCACCGGTAAGGCCTGGCGCTCGTTCCTGCTGGATTGACGGGTCGCCCTGCGTCGAAGTCGCGGAGCTGACGTTGACTTGCAGGCATCGCGTGCCTCGTCACTCTCATCTGGCTCTGCGTCGCGTCCCTGCCGTTTCTCCGGTCCTGGATGTACGAACTGTTCATCGCCCTCCATGTTCCGGCGGCGATCGCGTTCACGGGACTGCTCTTCTGGCACTGTCAAAACTACCTGACGTCGTGGCACTATCTCTGGGCGACGGTGGCGATCTGGCTCTCGAGCTACATCTTCCGGATCTTCAAGCTCAACTGGGCCAACCCGTGGCGTGCGTCGTGGCTCGTCGGCGACGAGGCCGCCATCACGCTCCTCCCCGAGAACGCCATCAGGATCACGATCCCCACGCAGGTCCGGTGGAAGCCCGGTCAGTTCGTGTATCTGCGCATCCCGGCCATCTCGATCTTCGAAAACCACCCCTTCACCGTCGCCTCTCTCTGCTCCGACGACTTTCCCTCCGAGTTCGGCGAGCAGTACCGGGACATGGCCCTCGTCTTCAACCCGTACGGCGGATTCACCCGGAAGGTGCTCGACACGGCGCTCGAGAGGGGGCCGGAGCAAACCTACCGGGCCTTCGTCGACGGGCCTTACGGAGGCATGCGCCGAAGTCTCGATTCGTTCGACAACGTGGTGCTGATCGGCGGCGGCAGCGGCATCACGGCGCTCGTCAGCCACGTCTTGGATCTGGTCAAGCGCATGCGAGACGGCAAGGCGGTGACGAAGAAGGTGCAGGTCGTCTGGGCCGTCAGGAGGCTCGAGGCGATGGAGTGGTTCAATGAGGAGCTACGCATCTGCCGCGAGCACGCCCCGCTCGATTCGGTCGAGTGCCAGTTCTTCGTGACGTCGGCCAAGCGACAGTCGGGCTCGGCGCCGCCCAAGGCCCAGCGGCCGATCAGCGGCCTCTTCGGGAGCGAGAAGATCAACGACTTCGCGCAGGGCATCGCGAGCAAGCGCAGCTCCGCCATCGTCCGCGACGCCGCTGACGGAAACGTCGACCGAGAGCGGGAGCTGCGACGCGAGAACGAGGACGACATTGCGGCCTTGCCCTCGACGCAGCACATCAAGCCTCCGAAGCCGGCTCACACGCGACAGAAGCCCTCGCTCGAGCTCGGTCTCGGCGTCGAGCTTGGCAGTGGCGGCAACGGCGGCGGCGGCGGCGTCCCGATTCGGCCGCCCCAGGCAAACTTTGACTTTGGCTTCCCGTCGACGCCGACGCTGTTCCAGAAGAACCTCATGCGCTTCGCCTTTGGCGTGTCGGGGGTCAAGCAGCGCAACGGCTGGAACGTCGAGTACGGCCGACCCGACATCCCGTACATGCTCAAGGACTTTGCCAGCGACTTTGGCAAGCGCAGCTGCGTCTTCGTGTGCGGTCCGCCCAGCATGCGCACCGACGTCGCGAGGACCGTCGCCGGTCTGCAGCGCGAGGTGCTCCACAATCCCCTGAGAGACGAGATTTATCTGCACTATGAGGATTTTGCCCTGTGACGGGGATCCTCTCTTCATCTTCTCCGTGCCATCCTTCGTTTCATACCGTCCCTCTCCTCATGCCCTCATCCCACGTTGGCTGTCGACGTCGATATCGACATCAATGTCTGCGGAGACGATCACAGATCAACCGAGACACCTCCTCCCTCCTCCTCCCTCCTCCTCCCTCCTCCTGGTCTTTGAAGCATTAGCGAGGCGGTCGTCATCGTTGGTGATGCGATATCCACAATCCCCGGCGTTTGTGGTGGTTAGTTCTGTTTCCCTCTTGCCAACCAACCTACTTACCATTCCCCTGTTTCAGTGTCCAATCTTCTCTTACGGATCTATTACTTTTGCTTTCTATCTTCTATTCTTTCTTTCTTCCCCTTTCTCTCAATGCCTTTTTTGCACATACACTTGGATACCCACACCTCTTTCTACATTCACACTTATTCAACTATAACGACGAGCGGCTAGATAAAGGAACCATATCCTATATCGATCTGATCATCTCCTAGATGGTATTAGAAAGCCCAATGACAACTTGAGACTCCCCGAACGAGTCGTCGCCCTTGTAGAGTCTGTTCGTCTCTTGTCATACAGATTGGAATGTGAGTCTTTCAGTCGGTCCTTGCTTGATCATCTAGTGGTGTCGAAAAATAACAAGGACGATGGTGGGGTGGGGCGATCAAGCCGCTCTTCTATCTACGTCTCCATGCCAGTGTATCGTGACTACAACTGGTTTGTGTCTTTGAAAAGACTAGACCAGTTCAACTTAGCACACCAACTCTTGTCAGAAAGCCTATCATCTCTGTGATTTTCATTTTCTTCAGACACTACATATTCTTTCAGATATTTCCCTAGTCTTACCCAAGTCTCAGTTTTTATTCCTCCAAAGGTTTTCTAAGAAAATAAGCATGTATCTAGAAGTTCTGCATGGCTCACCAGCCAAATCAGAGTAAGAATAAAATAAATAATAAATAATAAAAAAATCGTGACTACAAGCATACGAATACAAGTGCATTATTAATGGCCATCGCACATCAATGACCACCTCATCGTGCAAGCACTCAGTATGTATACTAACATACAAGGCATCACCATTACTTTATTACTCTCGAACAAGACGGAAGTCACTCTCCGAAAATTAGAGCTTGCTCTCGGGCTCCTCACTTGTCGCTCAATCCATAATTACCTCTAGAATCAACGACGGTTGTTGTCACTTCTACTAGTCGTTCTTATTTCATTCTTGAAGAATGCGATATCTCGTCTGTGGATGTGGCACGGTGCCGTGGAGTGTCTGCCTGGTGAGCTTTGTTGTCGAGAGCATACGTCGAGGCTCATGTAGGACTCTGTGGTAGAGGGACAGTACTCCGTATGTTCTGTACTGAACATGAGTCGGTTTGGAAATCAACACGTCTTTGTGAAGACTGTAGCATACGGTCTGCAGTCGGCTCCGACGGTCAAGTCACGGAAGGGTTGATGAGTACGTGACCAAAGTTCCTGTACACACAAATCGATATTCGGCGCAAACGCGGAGCTTACCACAACCTCTAACTAGAGCTTTGTTAGGTAGATCCGGCGAGCATCTCACCGCCTTTGGGGAGAAGAAGGTTGTCAAGCGAAAACGTTGGACGTTCAGAGCAACCACGGCCCCGCAAGACACATTGATCTGTGACAGTACCGACCCGGGACAAGCGTTCCGGCATCGTCGTCACGACGATCAATGGCCTCGCTCCCAACACCTAGCACCAGAAACGCCAGTCGCCCGTTGCCGCCGGACATCATCGTCCAGAGATGCACGTGCGAGGATCATCTATCCGGTCTGCGCCGTCTCAACACCGTGCTCCTGCCTATTCCCTACCCGGACGCGTTCTATCGCGATGTTCTCTCGGACCCGGCCGTCGCCGAATTGACCCGGGTCGCGGTCGTGCGCGAGAAGAGGAAAAGAAGGAGAGTTGCTGATAAGAATGAGGATGAGGGTGACGACGACGACAGTACCCCAGGAAAGATCGTTGGCGGCATACGATGTCGCTACGAAGACGTTCCTGTCCCTGCTTCTTCCTACCTATCTGGCTCCGCGGCGACAACACGGCCGATGACACCCCGTCTTTCTACGTTCTCGGGTGCTCATGCGCCTTCCTTGGCCGACAGAGCCAAGCAGCAGCACCAGCAGAAGATGGCAAACGGCAAGAGAAGAAAGATATACGTCCAGACGCTGGCGGTGCAGGCTCCCTATCGGTCGCTCGGCATCGCGACGCATCTGCTGGACGAGATTGTGCTGTGGGTCACGACGGGGTCTGTGCGAGACGACGAGCAAGATGAGGGGCACGGCGAGGAGCACAGGGGGAACTCGCTCACTGCAAGCTCGAGTTCCAGCACAGGACGGAGAGACACCTCAAAGACTGCCGTCGTCGACGGACAGAGCGACGTCACGGAAATCTACGCGCACGTGTGGGAAAAGAACGAGGACGCACTCGAGTGGTATCGAGGCAGAGGCTTCGAGATTGGTGACAGGATCGAGGGATACTATCGACGTTTGAGACCTTCGGGCGCCGTGCTTGTGAGGAGGATTCTCGTTGATTAGATGAGCACGTACTGTACGTAGCCAGGCACGCTAGGGCAGCTACCGTACGAGAGCGAGGAGGGTCGCCATCGAAGGCCCGACTGTTGGCATGTGGGTCTGCTTAGTCATGTCCAACGTACAGTACATACGTACCTTCCGTACTGTAAGCCATTTCCGGCCTGCAGAAGCGTGTACGTACTCGTAGCGTAGCAGTGCGTACTGTAGGTGTCCCTTAGTCTTCACAGTGATGCGGCATGCCTAGCAATAGCACTAGTGGCGCCCAATCTACAAGCTAGTACGTAGTACTGTACGTACGTAAGGTACTTCCTACCACACCACATCAGCCAAGACGAGGTGCATCGAAGAAGTCAAGCATTGGCCGACATCAGCGAGGCGCCTACTCCCCATTGAACTCTGTCCGTGGCACGCATCAACCTCTGCCCAAAGCACCGAGCTCAGCGCGTCCCTTCTTTCCCTTTCTACGATACCGTACCGTAGTTCGTACCTACACGCGCTACAGTACGACATCGAAGCCACGACGGTTACGGCACCGTACCGTACTGTCTAGGGCCCAACACGCTTGGGAAGCAGCTGCCTTGCCCGACGAGCTCCAGGGAGTCGGCGCATTACGATCCTTGTGGGCTGCTGCTGCTGCCGCTGCCGCTGCTTTCGAGAGCGAAGCGCCGCGAAAGGGCGAGGCGAGGGAAGTGGACAGCTGTGAGCTGTGAGCTGTGAGCTGTGAGCTGTGAGCTGTGAGCTGTGAGCTGTGTGAGGGGCAGTCGTTGCCTCGGGGAGCTTTTGGGGGAAGGAACGACTGGGGGATAACGGAGCAAGAAACGTCTGGGAACTGCCAAGCCACTGCAGCAGCGGACGACAATCTATCCAAACGCGCCCGCCGGCCATGGGATCATCCGCTTCGAAGCCGGCGTCTGGACAGAGCTCGCAGTATGTTTTTACGAGGTATATGCTCTCCGTTTCATAGGTTGATCGTGCTGCCATCCGTTGATGTTCTCGTCGTCGTTCTTCGAGCGCCTGCACAACATGTCGAGAGTTTGGCATTCTGAAAAAGGAGGTGGACAGCTGTGGCGCATTGCGTCGGATCGATCTACATGCACCTTGCTCTTTGCGACCACCGCGTTGAATCCGGCAGACAGTTGGATTGTCCAGACTGACGGATGCTACTAGTGAATCACCCGTCCGTTTCTCTCCACAGATGATAAACTCGTTGCAGGCCAGTCCAGAGGTACGAGCCTCCCCATCCTCCGGCTGTTTGATGGCCGTGTCGTAGATCATCGCGGCAAGACCCAACGTGACGGACGTACGCGGCTGACGCTGCGACCAGAGCGACTCGACGCGAGAAAAAGCGCTCGAGAAGGTGATCCAATCACGGGTCACGGACGAGCTACGGAGACTGGAAGAACAAGAGGCGAACAGGCTACGGGACGTCGAGCAACAGATCAACTCGTCAGCGTCCGCCCAGGCAGCAGCGGCGGCGGCGGCGGCGGCGGCTTCCGCGCCGCGGGGCTTTCCAGAAACGACACCCATCCCCCTCGACGGCTCGTCCTCGGCCGACGGCGCCGGCAGCGGTGACTTGACGAGTCCAGCGCTGAAGGAAGAGATTGGCGCGTTGAGAGCGCGGCTCGACGGGCGCAAGAAGGTTCGCGAGCTGGATCCGGCCGTCAAGAAGGCGAGAGAGGCCGTCGTCGAATGTCTTGGCGCCAACGATCGTCGGCCGCTCGACTGTTGGAACGAGGTCGCTGCTTTCAAGAAGGAGGTTGCTAGGCTAGAGGAGGATTTTGTCGACAGGGCTCTGTAAAAAGGGGGGGGGGGGGGTTGTATCATATTTGGCTTCAGTAGGGATAGAGTCGGGAGGCAGAATCATTTCTCGCAAGATCATCTCTCTCTCTCTCTCTCTCTCTCTCTCTCTCTATCTCTCTCTCTTCTCTCGCAGAATCGATTGTGTCTGGCACGACTTTGTTTCTTTGCAGGATGATCCCTTCTCGCAGGTAGCTTTCTCGCACGATCCCCTTCTCGCAAGAAGCTCTTTCTCTCAGTCGCAAGTACAGTAATTCCTTCATCACAGAGTTCTTTTTCTCGCAGGATTTCTTTGGGTTGGGGGGGGGGGGGGGGGGGGGTTTCTTATCCATCTTTCTTTCTCTCTCTCGCACAGAACGACAGAGCTCGGAAACGGGGAGGGAAAAAGAACGGACTACATCAGCACTTTTAGCAATTGATCCCAATATTGAGGGGGGGGAGAAGACTCGACCTCGGAGGATCCAACTTGGGAAAGAGGAGTACTTTCTTACCCCCCCCCCCCCCCCCCCCCCGGGCGGTCAAAAAAGTAGACGTTGTTTTACTCGTCCCGGACAGACTACGTGGTTGATTGACAGGGATGGGATGATTGACAGGGATGGGAGGGGATGGGATGGTATGCCCGTAAAGAGATGACTGACAGGTATAGTATGCATATAGACCGATGGGCGGATGGATGGGTGGATGGATGATTGGCATATCAACGCATGGATGGATAGAGATATAATGGCTTTGGTCGATGATGTTGTGCGTGCACAAGCCGTGGCTCAATGTCCTTTACGGTCGCGTGCCGACGATGAACGCGATTGGACGAGCACGGGGACGAGCAACGAAGATCAAGACGGGGCCCAGGACAGGAATGACAGGAACGACGGGAGCAACGGCGATGGCGATGGCGATGGCGATGGCGATGGGATGATGGGATTATGGGATGATGGCATGAATGGCAGCTGATGAGAAGAGATCTTGGGAACGAGGACGGGAACGGTGATAGCACCAGGGACGGCACTTTCGAGACGGAGACGGAGAAGGGGAGGAGGAGAAGGATGAATGTGAGGACGGGGAGGGAGACAAAGACAGCGGGTACGGCTAGGACGGCGAAGATGAGGCGACGATCTTGCTCTGGTGATGGCAACGAGGAAGACGATAGCCACGACGATGATAATGTTGACTGATATTGAACGACCATGTGGAGTACATGATCAGTATGCACTGTACGGACAGAGGAACAGGATGCTCGTTCTGGGGTTGTTCAATGATGGCGGATACTCGACGTCCTCTTCCTCCCTCTCCCCTCGACGGTTGCAGGACTTCGCCATCACTGTGATACTCGTACTTTAGCTGTGATGGTTTAGGCTAGCGTGGCTAGCTGCGACAATGTTGGTAATTGTGGTGTTGTGTGGAGGGCAGCGCATCGAGCTTTGGAACACGGTCTAGATGGACGAGATGGATGAGATGACGGACTGACGACCCAGCCTCGCCATCGAGACCAAGGCGGTGTCAGATTGGCGCGCCCATACATAGGTACAACCAAAAAAGATCCAAAAAAGAAGCTTGTTGGAGGTGATCCAGGTGTTGTATGACAAGTGGTTGCTTACCGGGGGTACCAAAGGATTCCCGCCAGAGATCACATGTAGGATGCCTGATGTTCACGAACAAGCCCGCGTTAGCAACTATAGAAAGGAGACTGGGCCAGAGGAGCAGCCGGGAAGAATGCGCCAGTCGTTAACCGCAGTTACCAAGGTCTAGTCATCGAGGCCGATTAGGTCACCTGCCCTCCACACCGAACAACAACCCATAGTGTGAAATTGACTGCGGAGAAAGGGTGTCAGTCATTTTATTGAAAGTGCCCGGCGGGGGAATCGACCCCTGGACACCTCCAACAAGCTTCCTTTTGGACAAGGACACGAGCAGCGCACTGCACCGTGAGGCCTCTTTCGATGAAGGGAGATGTCAAGAGGCTGATATATGTTCACACCCCGGCCAGCTCCGGCGGCAAGGAAAGAAAACGGAGCAGAGCCTCAACTCTGGTGGAGGCCGAGCATATAACACAACTGCGGCTGCAGCTTGCCTCGCACAAGCGCAAGGCACAACGATCCCGTTGCAGCAATCTAGGAGACGCACGACAGCAGAAGAGAAGACAGTAGCAGCGAGGCTCGGCTACTACAAGGCAAGGACCGAAGGACCAGGAGCTGTCCCTGCTGATATGAACAACAGGGAGGTAGCTCGACGGCAGCTATGCTCAGCCTGGGAGGGCCTGAGGCTCCCACCTCCGACGCCTTGTTTCCAAGGCAGCAGCGACGGACGGCGACAGCCTCGCCGGGTCGCGTCCCCGCTGCTGGATCCCAGATCCAGGAGCCGTGGCGGAACACGCTGCAGCTCGGGATTCCGCCTTGAGCTTCGACCGCAGACGGAAGCCGGCCGTCCGATCGGCCGCCTCGAACGCAACACGATCCAGAAGGCCTCTGCCACATCTGACGCCGGCGGGGTCAAGCAGGATCAAGCAGGCTCCAGCATCAGATCCCGGACAGGTACGGGCGGCATCATCATCGTCGTCCGTGCAAGGAGCCGGCGTAGAACAACATCGAACAAGCGCCTGGCCGTGGACGCCAGTCGACCTATCAAGCCCGTGAAACCGAACGAAGCCTGGAGAGTCATCGTCGTGGGGCGCCGCAGGCCGCCGCAGACCGCCGCAGACCGCCACAGACCGCCACAGGCCGCCACAGGCCGCCACAGGCCGCGCCAAATCGTGGCTGCTCGCTGCTGCCTGTTCCGTCGCAGACTCGGCCGAGCCGGAGAGCACGACCAGTCAGCCACGGGGGCACCGACCCAAGACCTGGTTCGGGGATGACCGTCCTGCCTTCCAGCTCGGTCGACCGTCGCCGTCACGACGGGCGCTTAGCGTCGGCAAACCTCGAGCACATGTCGCCTTCCCCGTCAAGACACGAGACGAGCTCGATGAGGTCGCGCGAGACGGCGTCGCCGGTAGTCAGTCGTCACGTGAGTCAGTCGTCGTCCGAGGCGCAGCGTCCGAGCGTCGAAGCGGCGGAGGCTCGTGAGGCTCAAACGGTCCCTGCGTCAAGCTGCCATGAGGTGACTCACTCGTGCCAACTCCGATCATCGGCGCGGCCAATCATCGAAAGGCTAATGCGGCTGCGTAAGCGGCCGACATCGGGGCGTCGGTCGTACTTCGTACGTATGGACGATACGTATCCACGTACGAGGTACCCTCGTACAGTACGAGGGTACATGTCCAGTCACGTGATGCACCGGTCTCGACCTACTCGCACTCGTAGCTCGGCCTGGCCTCGACGAGATCGAAGGCGGCACTGGCGTGACTGGCACGACCGAGTCGAGCCGACAGTGGTTATCGTCCGCCGTAGCGGCCACGGCCGTTCGTGTCACGCCCCACGCGGCCGGCCGGGCTTCGAGCGGGGTTCCCTCATCTCTTTCCACACATCGAGGTTCGACTTGCCACGCTTGGCCGACGACGCTTCCGCGCAGGCGCATCGTCCGTCTTTACTCTTTGCGTCTGGAGGCTTGCAGATCCCCACTCGGAAGCAGCACGGTTGCCTTACGGGCCGTCAAGGAAGACGAGGCAGGCTCCGACATTGGTTCCGTATACGTCAGGCCAACATGCCAAGGGGATAGATTACATCAGCCGCAGTACGTACGTACTATACGGAGGTACCTCGACCGAAAAGGACGACTCGTCGAGGCGTGACCGAGATGTCTCTCATCGCCGACGATACGAGTCGCTGTCCAGCCTCGAACGGCGTCAAATCACCTTGAGATTTTCATCTTCGGTCTTCGTCGGGGTGGTACGGCGATGACTCAGCATGCCGCTGCCCGATCACGTGACCAGCCCTGGTGCTCTCCCTCTCGTTTCACCGGCCGTTTGCAGCCTCGCAACCGCTGATTGTGCCACCTGCAGTATCAGTGTACGGTACTGGTGAAGCCGACTTAGCCGCCTTCCGTCTGGCGACGTTTCCTAGGTTACGAATTAGGCCCCATCGGCGGCGGTGGCACTACTAGAGTCGCTAGTAGCGATGCTCGCCACCGTGCCACCGTGCCATCCTGATGGCGCCCCCCATCCCCCCCCTCCCAACCACCGCCTACCGGTCTCACACGCAAAACTCGCCGAGCAGCCCACCCGGTCAGCCAACCCCCCCCAATACCCAGTCGACACTCCCCCCCCCCCCCCCCCCCCCAAAACAGGCATACCCGATCGGATCACTCTTCTCGTTTGTTCTCTCCGCTCCAAACAGTCTCTGCCCCGTGCTGCTTATCTTTTCCTTGGACGCCGTCGACTCATCAATTTGCAAAATTCAGATACCTGACTCCTCATACCATCCCCCCCCCCCCCCCCCCTCCCTTATTACCCATCGCACCCGCCACACGTATGACTTGACTTCTGCCTCCAGCTTTTAATTCCCCCCCAGGGTCGCTTTTGCCTCGACGGATCCAAATGTCCAGCCCAGTATATTAATCCTTCGCCCGACTGCTCTTTTTTTTCTTTCTTTCCATGTCGTCGTTTCAAATCTCCACTCACTCTTAGGTAGCCCTTTACGCCATGGTTGACGGCCTTCCTTTTCGACGACAGCTGGATCAGATCGGACACGCGAGGACCATATTCGGCAGTGTTCTCTCGATGGCGTCCCTCGACACGCTCCTCCTCGCCTGCGGCGAGGACGGGCTGATCTAGGATGTTGACTGGATCCGCTCGACCCTGTTCACCCCCTGGATTTCTTTGCACGTCCGCTCGCTCGCGCGCGACGCGTGCGTTGGACGCCGCAGACCCCACCTCCACCTCCTCCGAGCATGGACCCGGCCGGCACTCGTTTGCCTCCGACGTCCGCAACGTCTCTCCGAGCCAAGAAACGCTGCTACTCCGCATCCATCTCGTCCGCCTCCCCGCCCGCGGATTCCCCAGCCTGCAGCCCGGTCTTCTCCGTCGAAGCTGTGTCGCAGCAGAGCTCGGCCTTCTCCTCGGCCGCTTCGTCCTCGCTCGACATCGGCTGGGACGTCGAGTCTCGCTCTAGCTCGAGATCCAGCTGCAGCTCCAGCTCCAGCTCCTGCCCCGACGGCTATTCGCCGGCGCCGCAGCATCGACTTGCGGCCCTCGGATGCCTCGGTCCACCTTGCTCGCGGTCCGAGCCGGTCCGACGACATGCCATCGTTCCTCCCACCTTCGACTCGACCGTGGCTGTCGCGGTTGCTCGACCGTCGAGATCTTCGTCTCCGATCTCGGGCCGAGTCGGCCCGTCGCTGCCCCCGGCGCTGCGACAGAATCGTCGACGCACCATCCGTCCCGGTCCCGCCGTGTGCCCGAGACCGCCACCTGCGCTCGTGCGCCAGAGCGATCGCAAACTCAGCTTCGTTGACAGCCTTGTCGGTAAGCTCGATCGCCTCGGAACTCCCCCCCCCCCCCCCCCCCCGGAACCGAGCCACCGCTGTCGGCGGCGTGCTCGTGCTCGCGTGCGTATCGTCCAGAGTTCCCGACCGCTGAGCGCCTTTCCCGCGAGCAGACGCGGCAACGCAGATAGTCCAGGCCATCTGGCCGCTCGCCAACGTCGGCTGTCGCAACGCGACCGCGATCGGCGGCCGCGGCGTCCTGCCGCTGAAGACGTTTGTCCAGGAGACGCTGCGCCGCTCGCGCACGAGCTACTCGACCCTCCAGGTCGCGCTCTTCTACCTCGTCAGCATCAAGCACCGCGTGCCCAAGTTCGACTTCACGATGGAGCAGCCCGACGACACGGCCGCGGTCCGGGCCCTGCAGTGCGGCCGCCGCATGCTCCTGGCCGCCCTGATCCTGGCGTCCAAGTACCTGCAGGATCGCAACTACTCGGCCCGCGCCTGGAGCAAGATCTCGGGCCTCTCGACCAAGGAGATCAACGTCAACGAGATGGCCTTTCTCGACGTCATCGACTGGCGCCTGCACGTGCCCGAGGCCGTCTTCCGACGCTGGACCGATTTCATGTTGAAGCACGCCGCCATGCCGCCTCCACCGCGACCCTGTCCCGCACGTTTGCTGTCCGTCTCGGAGGCGGCGGCGGCGCCGTCGTCGGCGCTGTCGTCGTCCTGCTCGCCTCTCCCGGCCGCCGCTGCACCTGCCGCGGCCTTCGCCTTACCGACGCCGCCCACGTCTTCGACGACGTCGCCAACCTCATCCCCACCGTCGTCCGTTTCGGTCGTGGCCAAGCGAGACGTGGACTGGTCGACCGTCATCGGTTCGCTGACGCCAGAGTCAGTGCGACGTTCGCCGTCGCCAGCCCTGGTGCGCGCCTGAACCGACGGGTATCGGTCCCGTCTCGGTCGTCTCGGTCGATCGCCAGCCGATGGATCTGTAGGTGTCTGCTCTCTACCTCGTCCGGGCTTCTCTCTTGTTCGAGCCCGGGATCTTGACCCTCGGCATTCACATCTTGCTTGGCCAGCCGCGTCTCGTCGTCTGTCTGTTGCCGAACAAGCGATACCCACCGAGCCGGATGGCGTTCTTTGCTCGAGGGCCGTCAGTCGTTGTCCGTCGCATCTGATCCAGCCGTCGAATTGCTCCGTGTGCCGGCCAACCTCTCGCCATCTCACCTACCTACCTACATCTCCCTACCGCTCCGCGCCTCTATGTCACCGCTTCCACGTCGACCTGTATATATTGACACACCTGCCCAACCCCATGCTCCGACCATCACCCTCATTTTTCGACCACTGTCATTTATTGCTATATATCGCTATAGCTGTTCACTCTTATCTATCTATGCAAAAACCAACGTCAATGAACGAGTGAACGTTCCGTGCTCCGTGACCAGCTGACCTCTTGCTAATGATGTCGACCGGCCGATCCCTCATCCACAAACTTTAACAACCCCTTAGATGCACACTATTGTCCTGTACCTCATACCTACTGGACAGAACATCTACCTTGTAGACTGAAGCGTGGAAGTACAAGGGTAAACATTGATTATACCCACATCAATCAAGTCATCTCCAAGGTCTTTCCAAACATGCTCACAACTTGATAGCAAGCGAGGATGAACATCAAGAAAGGATGTAAAGAGACCTACTTACATTCAAAGAACATAGGGTGAGCTTGCGCCATGAACAACCCTACCATGGCTACTTACCCATGTGCCTATGAAAGAAACTCTTCAAGAGATCTGATAATATTGAACTTGATTCAAGAAAGTTGCAGTTAGGAAAGCCAATCCTTACTGAACTCGGGTGTGGTTTAGAAACCTATAACCAACGAATTTGCCTGTGTCTGTGGATTTAAGGTCATGACCAAGCTTTCATGACCGAGAGAGCTATGAACAGAGATATGTATTCTTGATTGACGGTGAGGGATGTGACCGAAGTTTCTGTGATGATTAGAAGGGTACGTACTTATGGAGGGCACTGGGAGAGCTACAGATAATTGACTTGTCTGATCAGAAATGTTAGGATGATTTGGAGAGAGCATCAGACAGATGATTGAGCGGGTGTTGAGAGATGGAAGTAGTTGACTAAGCAGATTATTACTGTAAGCAAATGTCCATCGATGCTGGGACCTACAAGCCATTGTACGGAGTACATACATACTGTACGTACAGTACCTATGTACTGTAACGTACTTGTAGTCCACGAAGAAGGATGACCAACACACTGATTAGAACCCAAGCAACAAGAAAAACCTACTCCGACTAAATCACATACCGATCTACAGAAAGTTCCAGAGTAGCATTTCTCACACAGATCCCTACATACTGTAGAGTCAAGATAGGCCTGACTACGACAGACTTCTTGCACAGAGGTACCCTTGCACGTTCGTGTACTCTACTAGCAGCCAGATCACCCCCCTTTCGAGTCACTAGCATGCACAGCATGCTACCACCGAAGTACCGTGGCAGTATACGGTAGTCAACGGTAGCTTTACTTCCGTACTTTTGTAATCACCCCTGATACATCATGTGGAGAGTGGAGTTGGAACCAGTGCGGTGAAAATACTGCATACAATACCAGCACGCAATCTGATTGCTACGTAGAAGGGGAGAAGATCTACATGTACAGTATATGAAAAAAAATAACATCTTCAAGGATTTTGATGAACAAACAGTCATCATGAGCAAGGCCCACAAGTGTAAGTCCAAGAGACAGGTTTTTACCTGTTGGCATGATACATGATAGATAGTTTAGCGGCACAAGCAAAGTTGTTGTCTAGTGGACGCTGTGGACATCATGGCACACCTACCGAGAGTGAGGACAACACATCTAGAGTCTTCTTTTCTCTCTTTTTGAGTCTCTTGACTCCCCTTCTTCCTTCCATTTGCGTTCCCCTTCCTTTCCAATCCTTTGTTGTTCTTCCTCTTCTTTCACTTTCTCCCCTCTTCCACCCTCCCACCCCAATGGAGACACTACCTCCCCCCCCAGCGTGGTCATGGGCATTACAAGTATGTGGGAGCCTGGCAAAGGACAAGACAGAAGAGCCTATTAGCCATGTTAGTTGGTCAGCGGGCTTGACCTTGTACGGTAGTCGAGTGTGGCAGCCGGTCTGTAAAGTAGATCGTCATTCTTGTCTTTCGTTATCTTGTCTTTGGCAATTATCGAGACGATATACTGTACATGCGTACACTTTCCCTGTTAGAAAGGCCCAGCCAACTCAGTGAAAAGACCTGACAGCACTGATCAGGTGATTAGAAATGCTGTTGGCTGACCACGTAAAACTCCGCGTAACAACCCCTTTCCTTTTCATACATCACCGCAGCAGACTCCAAGTGACCCTCAGCGCATATCTCCATCGCGGCTTGAGCGGACCGTCGTGGTGTAGGGGCTCCTTGTCGAACTCAGGCAGGAAGTACATGTCCTCGTACTCGCGGAAGGTGCGCAGGCGCGTGCGGTACAGTAACTTGTAGGTGCCGTAGAGGAGGAAGAAGAGGATTGGCTGTATGGTTGGAGAGAAAAGTTAGATTGGGATGGGTAATCTGTGGCGAAGGGCGGAGAGGAGCTGTAGAGTCGCAACCGGGAGGTCTCGCACACGCCTCTGAGAAACAGACGAAAGAAACGAAGGCGCGGGGAGAGCAAGAGAGAATGAATGGGCATCGGTTGGCGGTACTAGACTTGCTCGATAGACCTGAAGATTGGCAACAGAAATCCAATAGAAACTACACGAAAAAGACGACGCACCCCCGAATATGCGCCAACAACGTCGGCCGCAAAATACCGACTGGGTTTCAGCCTCTCTCGTACGGCTTTCGCCAAGCTGTCCTCGGCCACGAGCAGGTAGATGGCCGGCCAGCCGCTGAAGACGACGATCATGACGCACGCAAAGAGGCCGAAGATGGCGCACCCCGGCTGCCAGTGCGCGCGGTAATGCTTGTCCTTGTAGAGGTCGCTGCCGCGCGACAGCGAGTGGTTCTTCTTCAGCTGCGTCAGCCTGGGGCAGGAGTTCAGCTTAGCCGCTCTCTCCGTCTTCTCGGGTCCGTCGTTCGGTCGGCTGCCTACCCTGATTTGAACCGGAGAAAGGCTATGCACTGGCTGGCATAAACGCAAGCGACGGAGCCGGTGTAGAAGGCCGTGAGCGACAGGATAGGCTGCATTCGCGAGTCAGCGAGTCGTCGAGTGCCCTGACCGCCCCGGTCCACCCACCTGATCAAAGGATTTGTCCGCGATCCCGAGCAGGGACAGCAGGCCAAACATCGAGCAGAAGAGTATGGCGGCCACCGGGGTGTGGCCGTTGTTGGTCCGGCCTAGCGTTCGCGCGATGATCGTGTTCTTGCCGTACATCTGGGCCATCGAGAATAGCGTCCGACTGGACATGTACAGAGCCGTGTTACTAGCGTATCCTCGTGGTCAGCGCTCGGCCGAGGCGCTGCGGAGCAATCTCAAGATGGCTACCCTCACGCTGTGGTGTAAGCGGAGACCAGGAAACACGCGTTCAGGACGCTGGGCAAGACCTCGATGCCCGCTCGCCTGACCACGAGAATGAACGGCGAGGTCGACGCTGCCGATGTCGACTCGATCCACGGATGCTGCAGCCCAGGATCCAGAAAGTTGATGTTGAGGCCCAGCAGGAACGTCATGAGGATATATAGCCCGACGGGCGCCAGATACATGAACCGCGCAGCCTGCGGTATGTCTCTGCGGGGCGAAGCCGCTTCCCCAGCAGTAACAATCACAATCTCACCGCCCATGCACGAGAACATTGCGAGCGTTGTGCTTGTCCTACAGGGGTCAGTCGCGCGAACGTCCAGCCCTCTCAAGGACATCTCACCAGATGGAGAGGAACACCCCCCAGCTGCCTGATATACCAGTCTTGTACCCTCCACCTGCGAGGTCATCTTCCGAGTCGAATCCATCCCATCTCAGAAAAGGGACGATCGAGTATTTGCCATAGCCTATCAGCGTCAACACAACACCAATTGCCGTATTTCTTCAGTCGCATTATCTACTTACCCCGGGCCTCTGGTGCCGAGCTGCGACGTCCAACTTTGTCAAGCATCAGAGCAGTCCGTAGAATAGGTCTCGTGTTACAATGATCGACCTACCTCCTGCTCGGATCACAATCGCCAGAACGCAAACGCCGACTATCAAGACGAGTTTGAACCACTTGATCACTCGCTCGAACCTGCCGTAGAGCTGCTGTACATTAGACTCGACGTCCTGACATCGAGTCACCGCTGGACGCATGCGCACCTTGACGCCGGAGAGGTTGGAGAGCAATGTCAACACACACAGCCCGATCACGATGCCGATCTTCTGCTTCCGCTCGTCGTCTGTATTCCTGTTTGGCTGGCTGTCGAATTGACCGGCTATCCTGGCTGCAGATGAGGTGAGGATGGCCATGCTCATGCATTGAGCTAGGCTGGCCATATTGTAGCGTTAGCGCTCCGTACCGCCCACGCACCATGCCATCGACTCACAGGTAGCTGGCACCAACAGCGAAACCAAGGGCAGGATCAACAAAAGTGTGAGGGTAGTCGATCAGAGCGCCCGAAACCGGTCTGACCGATACCATCTCGGCGAGGCTGCGCATGATGGCGGTGATGACAGCACCGGCCCATAGGTAAGAGATCACGCATCCTCCAGGGCCCGCAATGCCAATTATCAAACCAGAGCCCACAAATATACCCACCCCCACGGTGCCTGAAAACGCAATGCCTGTTCGACAGCTCATTAGCCCCTCTGACCACCACAAGGGTCCTGTCGCAATCACCGGTAATATGGCGCCGCTCCAGGCTTCTGTCCAGGTGGTTCTTGTCAAATAGCTTATGTGCAAGGTAGACAGCCCAAGGGGGCCTCTGTCCACCGACATTGTCGAAACTACCACTTGCTACTTCGGAGCCTGCATAGCTCTGCTGTTCGACCCCGGACGTGGGACTAGCCCTGCGTCCCTCCTCCCGGCTTGGATATCGTGCTGGCTCCATTGACAGTCACGATATCTTGAGGACCAAGCAGCGCGGCGCGAAGACAGGATAGAGAGCTCTCGGCATCGGAGCTGACAGTATGGAGGTGAGTCATGTTATAAGTAGCTTCAATGTCGCAGCGTTCAGGCTCTAGAGTACACAGCCACGACGGCGAGGCTGAGATGCAGCTGGGGGGTGTGCCGGATATGCAGGTCGCCCAATCAGACCACAGCGGCCGATTCGTGGCTAGGGCGAAAGAAGCACAGCTACCATCAATCGATTGGTAGCAAGTACGGAAGCACATATGTAGAGGGGTCGTCGCGACGTAGTGGTGGGTAGACGAGTAGCACACTGTGCTACGTACGTAGGGCTGTAGAAGAACAAGAAACAACATTGAGCCATCAGAACCGGCGCCAAGTGGAGTCGAACCGCTTCAATATCGAAAGCTGACGAAAGAGCGCAACTCTCTTGTCAGGTAGCCTTACTTGGTGGTATATGTACACAGGTCCACGTAGTGTGTTTGACAAATATATATATAATTTCACTGCGCAGTAGGACTTCAGCTACGTATGTACATACGTACGTACGGAAGTACTAGCCTGACGACACATGAGGCTGCTTGAAAAATGACTTGGTCGGCGAAAGTGACCTTAGCTTCCTCTTGAGGCCCATGATTCTGTTCTACCACTGGTCTGACAAGACATGAGATTGCTTCGAAGGTGACTTCGTCAGCGACAGTGACCTTAGCTTTGTCTTGAGACCGTCAAGACTCTTCTCCAACGTGGGCGAGGCTTGAACGATCTGGGACGGCTGAGCTACAGATAATTGGCTGAGTCATACCGTATGGTACGATGCCGTAGTGGCTCTCCCCGCACATGATGACATAAGCCGCAGCCCAACATTACGCCTCGCACGGAGACGGCTGGGCCGGATCGTGCGACGAAGCCAATCAGAGCCTTATGGCAATCGGTGGCCTATCAGCCTGCTACTTTAGCAGTAACCTTCCAGCACCGAGTCTGCCATACCGTATCGGTATTACGTAGGGCTTGGCCCAAACCCAAACCGCACTCGTGAATACGTAACGTACGTACGTTACGTACGAGTAGTCTATTCTAGGTAGCTTTATAGTTCACTGTGCTGCTGCTCCGTCGCGAGCTTCAGATCCGAGTTCTCGGGTTTTTTCTGATGCGTCATGAGTCGGCTCAAGCGACCAGTGGACTGGTATCAGACATGGATGCCCCACGACGGCCCCTCGAGCGATGACGGCAAACGTAGACAGGTCGCGGTAGCATTGCATGATGCGATCCGGAGCAACACCTTCGACCCCCAGACCCTCCACGAGCTAACCCAGATCCTCGACCACGAATGTTTCTGCCGGAGGCCCAAGACCGTGGTCGTGGGAGAGACGCCGGCCGCGCCGGCCACCGAAGGCCAGACCCTGACCGTAGAATGGACCACTCAGCTGGTTCAGGACCTCTCGGGCCCGCTCATCCGAAGTGTATATTCGTCTTCGAACTATCAGCGCGAGCTGCAGTATCGGGCCCTGCTGTCGGCGCTGATCTTGCAAGGCGTGCAGGGCGTCACTTCACTCCACGATGACCAGTACCAGGTTCTCCAGGACAGTCTTCGCAAGCGATCTGGAGAGTTGCAACTGCAACCAAGGCAGGCCGACGATGCGCCGTCGCGCGAGAGATTCCACAGGCTGCAGTGCTCGTACCTCTTGGTTGCGGCCGCGGAGTACACGAAGAGGTTCCGCCAGAATCAGACGTGGATGCTTTCGTTGATGTCGAGGATGACCAACGTCGTCTTCGCTCTCGGCGGCATCGGCGTCGCTTTGTCGACGGTAAGGCCTGAAACCCCCGTCTTCGTCGACCGAGCTAGCTCAGGAACTAAGACTCGACTATCCATCCGTTACCGTAGGGTTTCGGCGCCAACGATCTCCATGCGATCGTAAAAGTCCTAGACGAAAGCCTAAAGCCGCTCTGGGAGGCTCCAGATGAACGCTACAAGAACGTCTTTGTCGTGCTGCTGCTCACCCGAGTCGCTCTGGCCTTGCAGCTCTACGCCGATGTGCACCTCGATCGCGAGCCTGCCGAAACCTCCGTCGCGCGGCGATCTGCACAGGACGTCGCGGCCCGGGCTCTGGATGAAATCCTCTCCCTCCTCCCAGGCTGCGACAGGCTGGCGCGAATATCTCCCCCGGGGGATCTCTGGGGCGACTTTCTCGCCTTCCTCAACAGAGGTCCCCGAGATTTCGACGAGTATTTCTATGTCTACGGGCTCCTCGATTGCGCGACCCAGCTTGCTAGGATCGTTCAGCAGAGCCGGATTCCTGCCGGGTTGCAGTCGCGAATGAGGCGTGTCATCGTGGAGAACCAAGCGAATCTGGGATTCCGCTGGAAAGCTGTAGGTAGAGCCTTCTCTGCCATCGAGTCCGTAGCTGATGGATCGTTGGCAGATCGAGTTTCTGTTGTCATGTCCAGAGAAGATAAAAGATGGACTGAAGGACGTACGATCCATTCGCCCTACCGGTCGAGACATCCACACCGAGATCGACGTCCTGTCGAAATATCTATCTGAGGAAGATGGCACATCTCCGCTTCCCAGTTGTGAGTCCCTGGGCATAGTATCACAGCCCCCGAGGGAGATGTCCGTCCAGGGCTGGCTCGATGATCCTTTCGAGGCGCTTCAGATATCGAAGGAGGCTGGAGCTCTGAAGATCAGACTTAAGCAAGACCGTCTGTTCCGGGGGACGGTGTGCTTTTCCGCTGGTTTGTCACCGGACTGCAGCTCCGCATACTTCCTCGCGAAACGGCTGGTTGCGGTTTACTCTTTTGGTCAGAGCCAGCCGCCGACTTTGGACGCAAGATGTGTTTTTTTTGATCGACGACCCGAAGACGCCTCTGGCCATCAGGAGGCAGCCATGTCTAACGGCTTCCTTGTGGTGCTGTCGAAGAGCGACTTGGCAATGTACCAGCTCCTACACAACTCCCCCGAAGTGCCCAGGAGGAAGGTTTGCAGCCTCGAGCCGAGCTCGACCGACGACATGTGGGATCCGAAATGCCTTGCGGTCCATGAGGCTGATCGACGTGTATGGGTGGCTGTGGGCGGACGAACGAGCCAGGACGGGTTCATATGCGGCGTTATCAGGATGTACCGAGCGGATGTCACCGATAATGGCCTCCATCTGTCGCCGTACAGAACTGGGTTCGATCGAGCTACGCCGAAGGTGCTTCTCAATGACTTTGTGAGGACGCTGGGATTTAGCCCGGATGGCTCGAGACTCGTATGCGTGACTAACAGCAGTCGAGTCCTGTGTTGGCGCCTCTCGAACAATGCCAGACCTCGACTTGCTC
Organism: Lichina pygmaea; assembly: GCA_963422465.1. Taxonomy (NCBI): domain Eukaryota; kingdom Fungi; phylum Ascomycota; class Lichinomycetes; order Lichinales; family Lichinaceae; genus Lichina; species Lichina pygmaea. The sequence goes on along the minus strand of OY730175.1, from coordinate 1,871,623 downwards.
CTTTCATGATCGAAAAGCACTTTACTACAGTAGGTATCATCGATCGCAGTCTCGCTTCTACTCCCGATTGCTCATTCCGTACGTCTCGCGCTATCAACGCTAATGTCGACTGCCCTCGCCTGCAGGGGATCTGTGCGCGAGGAATGACCTCAGCTGTGATATTTAGCACACCGTCTCAAAAGCCATATGTCTTATGCACAACATCTCCGTCCACGGAGCGGTCGAGGAACGAAGGAGAGTGGTCGTTTATCTCTGCAGTGGCCGACTCACCCGCCCTCGTGCCCAAGAAGTTGACTCATTCGCTGTACACTCTGCAAAGAGATCAGGAGATGACCGCCGGCGCGGCATCCCCGCGAGGCGACGCAATAGCCTTGCTGGACAAGGATGGTCTCGTGACACTTTTTCCCCTGGCTGCAGAACAGGATGGAGGTCTTCACAGCGAGGGCAAACCGATCGTGCTGAAGGAGAGGCTTTCAACCCAGATTGGGTCATCGGCTACGTGTCTTCGCTTCCACGTCTTCCCGGCTACCCGTGAGCTCTGGCTCTACGCGCTGGACTGCGAGGGCAAGCTGGTAATCAAGTGCCTCGACCACGCCACTGCTCTTAGACAGGGGTCTTCGGCCTCTACTGTTTCGTTGACCACCAAGTTCCGGAGATGGGTGGCACATTGAGACTGAATCAGTCAGTCCAGATCTCAGTCCGACCTGGAATCAAGGGTCCGCGATCTTCGTGCACTCTCACCATATCACTCACGATTCTTCAAGTGCAGGATGAGTGAGAAAGGGGCTCAACGTTGTCTGTGAGCACGCTAGTCAAGACTGAGGGCTGTGCCCGCGACAGTTCCAGTGGCTTTGCGACGAATAACTTGCCTTTGTGCAAATCCCACAACCGAACGAAGGGCTTGAGCTTCCTCTCGTGGCTCTTACACCGGACGCGAGGGCGAACAGGTTAGTACATGTTCGATGCCTCCGCTACCCTTTGGCAGGCATTCTCGGCTTCTGACTGGTTATCAGCTCTGGCGCTCCGGAAGTCGTGGCTTTTGAGGCCGAATCTGCTCTGATCGGGCTTCAAGAAGCGATCACCACAGAGCTTCAAAAAGAAGTCCGAGAGACGAAGTCTCAAGGAACAGTCAAGATAGCAACGGCTGTCGTGCACATGAGCAAGACATTATCGGAGCAACTCACGACCGCATCGAATCAGAAGAACACGGCCGGCAATTATCTCACCTCCAGACAGCGATGCTCTATTTCTGCTATTCGTGGATCAACTTGGCCTCTATATTGGACGTGGTTCTCAAGAAGATGATGCCCTCTACATCTACGAGGACTGCCACCTTCACCGAGAAGATCTTGATAGTATTGAATCAGGGCCAACCAACGCCCAGCAGAGACAAGATAGGATCGTGAACTGCATACTAGGCTCTCTGGGTGTGTTGCAAGTGAAGAGTGCGGGGGCATGAAGATTGGCCGACCGAGCCTTAACATATGACGTACCCGCCCCTACCTTACCCCCACACTCCAACATTCAATCATCTAGCAAACTGATTCAAAGTCCCGCAGCAAACACTTCAAAGTTCAACGCTTCTGCCTGCAGCCTCTTGGACGGCACGAGGTACATCTATGAAGGCAGCATATCTCTCTTGCAGTGTAGATTTCTGCTGCGTCAATTGGACAGGGACGCGGTCGACGGTTTGGAAGCGCTCGGAAACGTACCCGCTCGAACGACCAGTCGCCCCCTATCTAGCTGACTAACACTAGGTACCGTACTGACCAAGCCAGGTTCAGCCTTGGCCCCGTTGGAATTGGACGTTGTGGGTGTGGAGCCCTAAGCACTGTCATGTTTGCTCTTGCCCCATGTATTTTGGGCAGTCGCTGAGACCCTAGCTAGTTCTCTTAAAACAACAACAACAAACATCATCGTCTCCTTCTGCTGTGCCTCCAGAATCGATCAGGCCCTACCTGCAGCCGCAACAACAAGTTCAACGGTGCGCAGTGAATAATTAATCAACTTCGCACTACAGTTCCACACCAGAACAACTGAACAGAAATCTAACCAGCTTCTTAGATCTCTCTACTTCCGTTCCATAATCTCAGAATCTGTAGACTTCCCTAGACTTTTTCTGGCGGTGCTGAAAAGTCTTTTGCGTCGGAACATTAAAACATTTGGCTATGGAAGCATCGAGATGGTAGCTTTCTCACAGCCGGAGATGGAATCTATAGCTCCCGTCATGCGAGCCTCAACTTCCTTGTACAAGTTGGCCATGTTATGGTGGAATAGGTCGTGATGGGAAATTGATGATTCGCTATCGATAGATTTGCTAGGGACCGTTGGACTGTCAGACCGTTGAAATGTCGGACGTGCCTCCGGGAGTACGAGGTGTTCCAGAAGTACCGAAGGTGCTGGAGGAGGAGCCCCCCCCCTCTCAGCACGGGCATATGAGCGCCTCAGAAGCCCTAAGCCCTACGGTTACGTAGTGCCAAGGCTAAACCTAGGCGGCACCATTCAGGTTAAGAAGTGCGTCGGGTGATCACCGTACATTGTCCAGGGCGATCCACGAGTACTCCTGAAAGTAGGCGGGAGGAGCCCCAAGCATATAGACGCCCACTCCTAGTTTTGCGAACGCCCCCTGGCGCCATGCTCTCTCCTGGCGCCAATTATCCTTTCTCTTACTGCTAAAAACGCCTTCCATCTCCCGACATTCGGACCTTGATACAGACGCATTGGCGACGTGACCTCGGATCTCGGATCTCGGATCTCGGGTCTCGGGTGCTCGGTGGCCGGGCGTGCCGGGTCGGCGTTGTTTCACAATCGGCTCCGTACTCCGTACGTCCGTACGTATCAGTAGCTTCGTGATTATGTACTTCGTACGGAAAACACTTCGGTACAGGGTAAGATTTGGTGGATTTCATGCACTTTCCGACCGAGGCACACGAGGCTCGTATACCTAGATGGCATTCCGACAGAAAGAGAGAGATGGAGAGAGAGAGAGAGGCGAGTGGAGGAAAGGGAGGAAGAGCGGAAAAAAGGGAAGAATGGGAGAATGGAAGAAAGCAGCCTATATCCGTGCTGAGCTTTGCCGATTGAAGGAAGAGATTTCACCAATCTATTCTCGTAGCATACATTTACCATCTATCTAGCTGCTCCTGCTCCTGCTCCTGCACGCTCAAAAGACCCTCTGTCGGTGTTGCTGCCCAAGAAAGTGTTCTTCGCCGAGCTGCCTCGACGAGAAGGGGACCGCGTTCTGGGTCACAGTATCATGCGGCTGGCGCGGACGACCGATCTCCTCACGTCGTGCGTGGCCGGCGTGTCACTCTTTTCCTTCGTCTTCTCTTTCTTCGTCGTCGACGTCGTCTGCCATCCGCCACCACAAGAGAGATTGCCGATTCGAGAGGAGCTCAAGGAGCTCGTTGACCGCTACCCACGAATCTCGGGCGTGCTCCTGACCGGTGCCACGGTCGGGAGCGCGGTGAGGTTCTTCCGTTGGATATGGGAAAGCCCACACAAATTTGCGGACCCGAAAATTCACCGCCTATACGACTCGAACGGGGACGAATACATGGAGGACCAATGGAGAGCCCTGACGGATGCCGAACGGGCCTCGTGGTGGCATATCCGGAGACAACTCCAGCGTGGCGGTGAGGCAACGGAGAGTGAACGAAAGGCGTTTAAACGATGCTTGGACCTTTATGTGAGCCTCCAAGGTCAACTTTGAATCCTTCGAGATACGAATGTGTATCGTTGACAGGCTTGATGCTGACTCTGAGCAACGGTTCGTAGGGAGCGACCCCGGAGATGCATGTCAGACATCTGTTGCCGCTCGCCGAAGAATGCGTCGAGCAGATGCATGCAAAGAGGAGAACAAAGTGGCTGAAGAAGGAGCGACGACGACAAGGTAGGCTTCGTAGGCAGGGTATAATTGAGTGGTTGGATGCTCGCCGCCAGCGAAGGCGGTCAGGTAGCGATAGCCGCACGGAGGGAGATACCCATCCACCTGGGGACTCGGCCGGTCAACGAGATTCAGAACAGGGAGACCAAGGCCCCACCCAGTTCTCCAACGTGAAGACGCTGCTGGGTACAATCGGTCAGCATGTCAAGTCGAGTTTCGGTCGTCATGATGGTATGCCTCAGAAGGGCCGGGCTTTGAGGCCGGCTTCGCAGGGGCTACCGCCCGCTCTCTGAAACCAGAACACCCCCCCCCCCCCCCCCTCCCGCCCCCATGCATTGCCATTCAGCGTCCAAGAAGTGGGCGGTGAGTCTGCCCGGGTTGCTGGTGCTGGTGCTGCAGCCAACTTGCAGACATGCGAGACCTTTATGCTTTTTAATTTACCTTCAGAGTGGTGATGATGAATGGTCCTACTGAGGCTCCATTGCACCATGCTCCCATTGGAGCTCAGGTGGCTCGATGTGCACCTCGAGAGAGACGCAGCGATCATTTCCAACGTGGACGCCATCCGGAAATGCGACGGCGGTGTTGGAGGATGCCGACGACCCGGCGTACTTTGCAGACGATCGCGAAGAGAGCTCACGGCCATGGATCGAAGTCTCGTTGCAGCCGCCGCCGCCGCCCTGCCAGATGTTCTTTCGAGGCAGTGTAGATTCCGAGCTTCCGACTTTGGCTTCTTCGGGGCTGAACCTCGCCTCGATGTCCTCTTGCCTTTTCCAGGCAGGCTTCCGTTGCGGCGAGCGCTCTGGCTTGGTGAACAACGTTCGGAACGACGCTAGGCAAGCCACGATGACGGCTGATGAGCGCACGAACCGTAAGCAGGCGGCTCGACAAATGAGAAATCCATCTCTTCACCTCCATGATCCGCTTACCGATGCTTGCCTCTATGTAACCCCACAGGAACAACCACGTCTGCTCAGGAAGCAGCCTGCGAGAATCGCGGGTCTTTGTGACCAAGGTGATGCGTAGGATCGAGAACAGAATGATGACCAGCGAGAGCGAGAATATGCCCCCGAGCAGGAGTTTTCGACGGAGGCTGATCTGTACTTTCCAAAGAAGGTGTATCGGGATCGACATGACTTTATGCGATGCGATTCAGCATGGTGTCCCTGTGTCTAACGTCCGGCCACACAGCTTACTGAGCACGTCGGTGATGACGTCCATCGACGTGGTGAACCTCAGAATAAACATCGCATAACGGACTGCCCGAGGGCCGTTGCAGGTTACTGGACGCTGTTAGGTCCCATGCCGCGGGCCGGGTGACCCGACTTACTGGCCGCCGCAGAGGCGCTGCTGGTGGTGCACCGGTACGGCCAGATGCCGACGATGGTGGGATAGGTGGCGAGGGTGATGGCGAAGACGGACCACCAGAGGGTCCTCTCGCGCTTCAAGCCGTTGCTGAGCGTCCTGAAGAAGAACAGAAACGCGAACTTGACAGACCACAGCCCCGAGAAAAATAGCAGCTGGATGGCGGTCTGATAACGGAGATACATGGAGCCTTTATCAAAGAAATCGGGCCCAGGAATCACCAGCAGATCCCCGCTGGCAACTCGTATGAAGAAATACATGGCAGATAGCGAGATCTGTGAGAGCACGGCCGCGGAAAGAAGCATGAGCCACGAGAGAACGACGAAAGCGTCGTCAACGAACAGACACCGAAACCTCGCCATTCGAACGTAGAGGCGGAAGACCACAAAGGGCAGGCTGACGCTGGCTCCCGACCAGATGACGGCCTGAGGAGCGGCTTGCATGAGCCCAGGTGACGCGACAAGCCGGCGCATCTGTGGTGGGAGGTGGCGGCTCCGAGCATGCTGAATTAAACAACCAGAGATGACATCAAGTATGACGGCTTCAAATGTGGTGGCCAGATCGCAGCGTCAAGCGATCACCAAATGGTGTTCTCCTCGATGTAGAAACTTTTGACAGTTTCTGAGGTCCCAAGCCATCGGACGAGCATGGCAAGAAAGCTCCGCAGGCGCACGGTACACACGCAGTCGGTTGACAGTGTCGGAGCTGAAATGCAACTTCAAGACGCAGCGAGCTGAGGCTTAGCTTCACCTTTACTTGCGACTGTGTAGCAGAAGTACCATAACGTGAGCGTCGTACAAGCGAATGGCTGCTCCGAAGCCACATCGCCAGAACACCTGAAGCCAGATCTCAGCACACAACGGCCAAGAGAGACTGGGTGATTATGAGAGCTTTGCTAAATTGGCGTTCCACGAACGGTACGGTACTCCACTACCGGTAGCGCTATTTCGGCGTGACACCTCTTGCGTACTTCTGCCAGATGTGGCCCTGCCTTGACACCTACGATGCTGTCGTTGACGTTTGTACAAGGTTGGTTCCCACAAATCTCAGAGTGCTGGACAGACCAGTACATGGGAATGGCGAAAACCTTTGTCGGATTCGGCGAAGTGATCGTAGACACTACACAGAAGCCAATACGTAAGTATTCGCTACCGGTGAAAGAGACGCCGGTCCAGTGTTCCTTGAGGTTTTTGCTGACCGAGCTCATGCGGACATTGAATCAAATGAGGCTGCATCTGTGCGCGGATGCTGGAGCTTAGTATGGCAAGGCCTCTGACGGCTTTACACAGATTGGCCGTACGCCGAGCACATCACTCATTGCTGAGATGTATGACCAATGTCGGATCAGACAAGACGTCCCTCTGAGTGGTGGTAGATATTGCGGAAGTGTCGTCAGCTCCTTGCTCTTGAGACAGCTGAAGGCGTCCAAGAAGCGTATGAGAATCTGGCTGTTGACGGCTGATCGGTCGCTACGGTAGGTACGCTACGGTAGCAGCCCCCGTGCACGACATGTCGGCTGGCACCGACGACCTCATTCACAGGAGACGCTGGCAGGCAGGTGAAAGTTCTGGTCTATGGGTGAATCAACCGATGTAGAGCTCCGCCGTGAGAGCGGGCGAACGTACTTTGATTTGGTAAAGAGCGCATCGAATCTTTGGCGAGGTTTCCAGGCCACGCAGCTGAATCATTTGCGGCGGCGGAGGCGCACTCGAAGCAGATCCGTGGTCTAATACCTCTCGGATCTCCATTCAAGACGCCTGAAGCCACCCTCTCGGGACCTGCTCTGGCCATGCATCTGCTGTCTCCTGCTGTTGAGACTTCTTTTCCAAAAACGCTGCTCTTGCCCTACCGCGTTCTTGCTTCTGTGTCATGCTGGAGGGGTATCGTGGATGACGACCAGGACGAACTTGGAGTCTTCTTCGTGTCAGTCCCGCTCCATGAGATCGGACAGCGGACAGCCTACCAGGCACGATGACGATTTCGTTCTTCTTCGTTCTCAGCCTCAGAAGCTTGAGATCATCCTCTTCGTTGAGCCCTCGGATGAGACCACCGGCTGCCCCCACAAAGTTCCACACCATGCCAGCTACCTCCTCGGCCCTTGTGACTACTCGAGCTTCGCTGTCGGCCGATCCGCTAATCTCCACGGTGCCGTCGCCATTCGAGACCCGACGCTCAAGCCGTGAGGGCCTTGAATCGGAGACTGGCGACGTGATCAAGCCTGAACTGCGAACGATGGCACCTGTCTCCCGTTCCAGCACCAGAGTGGAGTGAACCCCTCCCTTGCGTGAAAGTCGAGTGAGCAGTACATCCGTATCCTCAATCTACGATGAACCGTCAGCACCTGAGGCGTCCTAGCCTTGATCACAAAACGGATGCGGTGCGGGGTTGGGGTCAACAGGATGACAGAAAAAAACCTACCGACTGCGCCATTGGAGGGGTTCAAGAGCTCCAGATGTAGTACTGGCGCCACGGCCGGGAAGGCTTTGTTTTCCAGCGTGACCAACACCTAAGAAGGGCAAGCGGCGAACAATTCCTCTTGAACTTTGGTGAGCTGTTGCGCTCTGATATTAGAGGTCCTTGTAGGCATCGCACGGGAAGTACGGAAGCCCCGCGCCAAAAGTATTCGGAGACCCCCCTAAAAAGTCGTGAGACTGTACCCCACTTCCCAAACCACCGACCCCACTGTCCAACCGACCAACTCCATAGTTAACACAAACATCAGTGTTGCACAGAAAGCTCACATATTTGCTCTTCTTGAAGAAGGTATCTCTATCAAAAAGATCATTAGAGTCACATTTCTCTCTGCTAGCACAATTCATCAAATCTATCAAGTTGTGTACAAGCATGGCTATAATCCAGTCGCAAACCTGGTGTATCAGAATAAGTTCTTCAAAGCTGCTCAATGAACTACTGTAGTCAAGAAGCTCCTGAACCTACCGAAGGATCTCCGAATACTTTTGGCGCGGGCTTCCGTACTCGCGCAGTACTTATGGACCGTACTGTACTCGTATAGCGTCATGACACAAGTCTGTGTACTTCCGTACACCCCTACGATGTACATGCGGCGGGTCGCAATGGTCATAAGTAATGTCAGAATATCAACATTTCTTCGCTACCAGAGTCGCATTAATTAATGATAATCAGATGTACCCATGCCTTAGAGGTAGTATGGTACCTCCCACTTCCCTCGCGCAAGCTACGGTCGGGACACCCGTAAGGGTGCCCGCCACCTCAACAGTGCTTAGCCTTTCCATCAGAATCAACTTTGCACTTCTATAACTTAGCAACACCACGACAAAATAGTAAATTCATGGGCTTGGCTGACTCCTTTACATCTGTACTATCATTACTGAGCGGCCTGCGACAACTCAAACCTCCACGCAGTGCAGGCTGGGAACCTCGGGGCAGCGATGGCAGGCAGTCTCCCAAGCTGCTTGTAGTCGCTGCACCGAGAGCTAATTGAGTCACTGGTCGAGCTGCTGGTGCCTGTGGAGTGACGGGCCACCGGAGGTGTTGCGCAGGCACCCTGGACACCCCCGTGAAGTGACATCATCAGAACAGAGGACTGCGACCAAACTGGTTATAAAAACTACCTGACGGATGTCTGCTGTGTACGCTACAGCCTGAAGCCAGCCCTGCAGCTGGTGGATGTGAAGTCTAGGCATCCGACAGGGCACCTCTGGAGTAGTTGAGAGGAGTTTTCATCACACAACCCCCCCTAGCAGAGTCTCCAGCAGCTAATGTGTCAAGGATCTTGTTCTAGGAGGGGAGTGATATCTGCACCATGGCATTGTTAATCAAACAGGGAATACGTGTTCAAGAAGGTGAGCAGGCAGCCTGGAGGAAGCCCACCGCTCCAGTGCCTAAGGGCCGTGTGATAGCCAAAGTGCTGGCTTGATGGTTTTGCCTAAGGCCTTGCCACAGGTTCCCTTTGGGCTGCCTGCAGACCGGGGCCGGGGCACCGGGGATTCTCTGTTCAAAGGTTCTCCAGTGGGTCACCACATACAACTGGGGCCCCACAGGTGACAGCGGGCAGATTGAGACTCCTCCCTACTTGGTTAGTGGGCTGGAAAGGTGGTCCTGCACGTGCTGGCATGGCCTGCAGGGTCTGTAGAGCCTGCGAGGCATGGTCGGCCTCTGTACGAGAGATCTACAGAGGTAATGCAAAACAGCGAGAGCTGCGGGGCATGGCATATAATGGCAGTGACGGCAGTAGGGTCTGGGCCTACTACAAGACTGTCTATATGGCCTGAGAGGACAGAAGCGCATGCTGGTCTGTACAGAGTGCAGGCTCAGGCTGCAAATGACAGGCTCAAGGAGCAAACTGCAGTTGGAGTGTGGGCTCCGGGCTGGCAACCCAGCAATCCGAAGCAGGACCTAGGGGTGAGTGTACACAGCAGAGCGCAAAAAACCTCAGGACTGCGGGGAAGTGTGGCAGAGACCCTGCAAGAGATGGCGACTCTGCGCTATGCCTTGGCATAGCTCAACTGTGGCCCAGCACCGGACAAAGTGCCAGGCCCCGACAGCATCCCACACCACATCCTCCAGCTCCTATACAAAGATGCTGCAGGCTACCTACACAACTTGTTCAACACATGCCTGCAGCAAGGCCACCACCCCCACTGCTTCAGGGTAGCAACAACGATCACCCTACGCAAGCCAGCCAAACCAGACTACAAAGAGCTGAAGGCCTGGTGCCTAATCACCCTTCTCAACACCCTCAGGAAAGTGCTGGAAGCCATCGTCACTTGGAGGATCCACTACATTGCCGAACACTACAACCTGCTCCCCCAGGCGCAACATGGGTGCCGCAGGCAACACAACACCACCACAGCCCTGGAGCTGCTGACAGAACAGATCCACACAGTGTGGGTCAAGGCTGTGACAAGGTGGCCACACTGCTCAGCCTGAACATGGCCGCAGCCTTCCCCAACATATCACACCAACAGCTACTGTATATCCTCCGGTGAGACTGCGTACCGACAGCACTCCTCAAGTGGACAGCCAGCTTCTTGGCAGATTGCAGAACCTCGCTGGTCCTGGGCTGATGGCAAAGTGATGTTACGATCCCTGGGAAGGGAGCCACTCATTTATAAGCAGACAGGCCACGGGCCAGACAAGAGGACACCATAGAAAAGTCAAGTGACCAAACCGACAAAGGGTCACGTGACTGTCGAGACAAACACGGGTGGCTTGACGCAGCATGCATGAAGCATCGAGACAATCTCACCAGTCTCGATGCAGGGTGCAGGAAGCATCGAGACAATCTCACCCGTCTCGACACAGCATGCATGACGTGTTGAGACAATCTCACCAGTCTCGACACAGGGTGTATAACATGGTGGGACCGTCGAGACAATCTCACCTGTCTCGACACAGAGTGCATGACGTGTCGAGACAATCACACCCGTCTCGACATCGAGACTGTCGAGACAATCTTGATCATCTCGACAGGCCAGCACTATATATTCCGGCGATAGTTCCCTTATGGAACAATCGTCTTCAACTCATGTTGTGATCCAGACAACTAGATCTACTTCAATACAATCCTTTTGTACGAAGCCATTGATCAGGTGTCACCACCACCACGTTCCACCAAACCCCTTCGCGCTCCTTGACACTCCTCTCCTGCGAGAACCAACCCGCCTTCCGCATCTTGCCCTTAATCCTATACTTGGTTAGGACGGCACGGTACAGACCGCAACACTTTGAAGACCCTCAAGGATGAGTACCTCAGGAGTAACCAACCCCAACTTCCCAGATGGAAAGATTAGCGTCACCAAGCCAGACCTGTTCTACGGCGAAAGAAACAAGGTCGACGACTGGCTCATGCAACTTCAAGTCTACTTCCAATTCCAACCAGAAACAAAGCTGCCTAAAGAAAAGTGGCCACTCTTTGCAACCACTTACATGAGAGGTAATGCCCACTGATGGATTAAGCCTTACGTCAACAAACACCTCTCAGGAAACAGAGACCACGACAGCACATTGGAATGGATGACGAAATGGACATAATTCAAGGACAAGATCAAAAGGATTCTTGGACTATCTAACAAAGACAAAGTGGCTATACGAATGATCCAGCACATCAAGCAACAACGCTCAGCCGCAGAGTATACCACACAGTTCAAACAATACTCAGTACTGACTGACTGGGATGACAATGCTCTAATGGTCATGTACTGACGTAGACTCAAGGAAAACATGAAGAACAAGATCACCTTCGACGGACGAGCGGTCGACACACTGGACAAACTCATCGCACAAGCAATCAACATTGACAACAAGTTATTCAAGCAAGCGATGGAGAAGCGCCACGATGGAGGATACAGCCGCTCCGCATGGCATGTGAGCAACCACTACAAGCTGCCTAACAAGGCACCACCACATGATCTATATGGCTATGCACCCATGGAACTGGATGCAGTCCACCACAAGGGAAGGTTCACGAAGGGAAGGAACAACAAAAAGAGGAAAGCACTGAAGTGCTATGCCTGTGGCAAGCTAGGCCACATGGCGAAAGACTATCGTTCAAAGAACAAGGTGTACTGACAGTAACTTAATACGCTCGACGGAGACTGGAACATCATCAAGCCAGAGGACCCACCAGGAGAGGTCCAGCTATCCCTCGAACAATGGGATAATTACAATCAAACAATTGAAGTAGTCTACCAACTGGCAACATCAGGAGGTAAGGACCTACCAGAACAGACAGGTCAGGACAAGGGACAGGAGTCCTTAACCACCTCTGATAGAGACTGAGACAAACCCATGTCTATCAAAGAAGAAATACCACAAGGAAGCTATACTTACAGCATGGACCCACAAAACCTACGGCACAGTGAACTACAGTGGAGGTTCTGCACGAAACACTACTACACTTACCACAAACAACTACGAAGGTATGGAGGACATTCACCCTACCACGCCACCTGCCACAAGCATTGGGTCAATTGCGAGAAGGGTACGTGTGAGATCTACCTTTGGGACAAACACAAACACACTGCATTCCCTGGGCACACACATAATTGGCACAAACACCTCATGTTCCTACAGTAAGGCAACAACAACAACTGCTATATCAACAATTAGCAGTACTGCCTCAAGCCCAGATATGACAAGCATCAGCAAGACAAATTCATGAACAGATTCCTCAGGACTGATGGGAATGGCTGGACCTATTGCCCAGTCAGTGGAAAAACACTTCAATCAGGAAAAGACTGAACTCCCTTGTCAAGGGGTGACATCGGGAGCTCAACCACATGACCCCTAGCAACGCAAAGCACCTGCGATTGTCTGTGTCACTACACGCCAACACACCAGTACAGACATACACTCTTGTTGATTCTGGAGCCAGCGGGAACTACATTTCAAGACAACTTCACGACACCCTCGGCACTGGAAAGAAATGTAAGCAGCAGCCCTACCAGCTTGTGATGGCAAATAGACAGACAGAGCCAGTCTGCCATGAGACGCAGCCAATGGAAATAGTTACTGGACACTATGCTGAAAGGATCCACCTTGATATTGTCAAGTTGGCCACTCAGGATATCTATTTGGGGATGCCTTGGCTAAAGAAGCATAACCCAGTTGTTAACAGGAGGACAGGAGTACTCACATTTAGGAACTGCACTAACAACACAGCTCAGACCTGTTACCAGCTGCAGAAAGCGTGGACAGATGAGGGAAGAAGTCCTCAGTGGAACCTCACTGACAGAAAGGACAACTCTCAAGAGAAGAGGTCTGCCTTGACAGGCACACCCCAGAACCAGGTAGCCAAACAGTCAGAGATGAAGAGAGAGGAAGTTGTTAACCCTCTGGAGATCCCTGAAGAGTACTGTTAAGGCCTAGGCCGGAACAGCCCAGGTAAGCGAGGGAGGAGTGTTAGTCATACAGAACAACATCCGACCGATCCGGTGGACGAGCAAGAGCTAAGCGAGGAGCTTGTCCGGTGGACAAGCAAGAGCTAAGCGAGGAGCTTGTCCGGTGGACGAGCAGGAGCTAAGCGAGGAGCTCGTCCGGTGGACGAGCAGGAGCTAAGCGAGGAGCTTGTCCACGCAAAAGGATGATACCCCTCGAGGAGACCCCCCCCCTTGGGGCATCTGTATAAAGACCCCCCAAAGGGCTCGGAGGGATTAGCTCTCCAGGCTGAACACACAATACGAATCCATCGTACTGAGACAATAGCACAGGAGAGTTACCCCACCTGTCTATTCCTCTACCGAGTCCCTGTCTAGAATCCACCCTACGAAGCAACAGACCGTACTGGTTTCTGTGTGAACCCAGCCCGGCCTTTAACAGTTTCAGCCTCTAACATACAGGACACTGACTTGATACGATGGTGGATCCACGAAGCCCTACCCCTTCTCAGGCGGCCCAAGCCCAGGCTGCTCAGGCGGCCCAGGCCCAGGCTGCCCAGGTGGCACCTATTGTTAACCTACCCCCGAAGCCCTTGAAGGTAGGTGCCCTGAAGAGGTACGATGGATCCAGGGGAGGACTGGAGTTGTTCTTCTCACAACTGGAGCTCTACTATGGGTTCAACACAGCCCAGTTCCTGACAGACCAGGAGAAGGTGCTATTTGCAGCCTCCTACCTGGAAGGACCAGCCTTCGCTTGGTTCAACGTCTACTTAAGAGATTACCTAGACAATCAGGCAGACCCCAAGAAGCAAGAAGACAATACCTGACAGGTCATGGGAAGCTTGAAAACCTTTAAGACAGCCATGAGAAAGATGTTTGGGATCCTTGACAAGGAAAGGGATGCGGAACAAAAGCTCCAAGCACTGCGGCAAACTGGATCGGCATCGGAATTCACGGCGAAGTTCCAACAACTAGCAGTGAGGACCCAGTGGGGGGACAGTGCACTAACAGCACTATTCTACCAAGGCCTCAAGGAACAAGTCAAGGATGACATCGCGCGAGGAGACTGACCAACCGAGCTCTACGAAATGATCAAGACTGCAGCTCGCATCGACAACCGACAGTTCAAGAGAGAGCTTGAGAGGCGAGGCAAGCAGACAAAACCATGGGTGAAGAAAAAGCCAACACCTGCCAAAGATAACTACAGCTTGGTACCCATGGAAATCAACATGGCAGAACCACGAAAGAAGAAGACACAGAAGTGTTACAACTGTCAGAAAGTGGGCCACCTCACGGTGAACTGCAGGAGCAAGAAGAAGAACAAGAAGGGCAAAGGGAAGCAGTTGAACACCACAAGCGCCTGGAAAGGCAGGGAGACGGAGGAGCCCCAGAGGGCCCCCCAAGGCACACTGCCCCACAATCACCCTGAGGTGGCACTCCTCAGAGAGGAGGACGACCTCCGACAACACGCTGAAAAACTTGAGAACATACCCCAAGAAACCTTGGACCACCTTGACGAGGTCTGAAGGAAGGTCAACGGAATCCACTGGGAGGATGACCTGATCTCCGAGTTTGACACAACCGGCTATATGGAGGAACAGGTTGATGACAAGGAAGCCCAGCCACCACCAGTCCCCAACAAACCTGTCCTTCGATGACAGGACACAACCCTATCAGAAATAGGGGAGACGCAAGTGTCATGATAGGTCAATGATACCCTCAGCATCATACAGGTCAGAGACATTGCTGATGATTGCAACCAAGACCTGTGGGAATGATGCACCACCACACGATACAAACAACACGTGGTAGAGCGTCAGGCCCAGGGCCTAGGCGGCTCAAAAAACTAGCAGCGCTCTTCAAAACTGGAGTCGGAAGAGCAGGCAAGACAACACCCCGGGAGGAAGGAGTCAAGCTGAGCCTTGACGCAACAGCCTGCAGCCTGCACTTTCGCATCAAGATCAGAGTCAATGGGCGGTTGGCTAAGGCCATGATCAACTCTGGTGCGACTGGCAACTTCATATCAGAAAGCTTTGCCAGAAGAAACAAGGTTCCAGTCCAAGGCAAGAAAGACCTCTACCAGTTGACGGTAGTGGACAGAACACCACTCTCCAAAGACAAGAGATGAGTGACGAAGGAGACCAAGAGCCTGAGACTGAGTGTCCATGGCATGACAATCAGAACAGAGGAATTCGACTTGGTCTGGATACTACACAAAGTTATATTGGGACTTCTGTGGTTGGAAAAACAAAACCCAAGGATTGACTGGAAAAGAAGGCAACTAGTCTTTCCGGACAGAACACTGGTCATGTCAGAACCAGGGGTGATGATTAAAGAAATCTCACTGACATGGTGGAAGAAATACCACCAGTGCGGGCAGGCCTGTGTGGCCTGGATGAAACCCCGAACACACCAACTTTACACTACGCAAGACACTGTGGGCAAGACTCAGGCACCGCAGTTGCCAAGTGAGTATAAAGAATACCAGGAGATATTCGAAGAAACAGTGATCACGACACTACCAGAACATCAGGAGTGGGACCACAAGATTCTGCTAGAAGACAGAAAAAAACCCACACACAGCCCTATCTACACTCTGTCAGCAAAAGAGCTTGAGGCCCTGAGAGACTACCTGGACAAGAACCTAGCGAAAGAGTTCATAAGATCTTCAACATCACTGGCTGGATACCCGATATTGTTCATGCCAAAGAAAGATAGCAAACTTCAACTGTGTGTTGATTATCGGTGGCTAAATGTGATTACAGTGAAAAACCACTACCCACTGCCATTGATATCAGAAATCCAAGACTGGATCCAAGGAGCCAAATAGTTTACCAAGTTCAATATTCAAGGCGCTTTCAACCTGGTTAGAATGAAAGACAGCGAAGAATGGAAGACAGCCTTTCGTACAAGGTACAGGCACTACAAGTATACTGTGATGCCATTCAGCCTTACGAATACACCGGCGACATTCCAATCACTTATTAACGCTGTCCTCTGACAATACCTGGACATATTTGTCACCGCTTATATTGACAATGTCTTGGTATACACCAATGGAACCTTGGAGGAGTATAAACAGCATGTCAAGAAGATCCTACATGCACTCCAGAAAGCAGGAATAAGGTTACGCCTGGATAAAAGTGTTTTCCACACAAAAGAAGTGGAATATTTGGGGTCAATCCTGACAACAGAAGGAATCCGAATGGACAACACAAAGACAGCAGCAGTACAAGACTGGCCAACACCCAAAAACCTCAAAGAAGTACAATCCTTCCTAGGATTTGCAAACTTCTACTGATGATTCATCAAGGACTACTCAAGAACAGCAGCAGCCTTGACAGAGTTAACCAGAAAGAACAAATCTTTCAGGTGGGGGGAGAGCCAACAAGCAGCCTTCCAGGAGTTGAAGGATAAATTCATCTCCGCACCCATTTTGGCATCATTTGATCCCGAGAAGAGGATTATTCTGGAAACTGATACCTTGGACCAAGCATTGGGATCCTGCTTGTGTCAACCAGACGCCGACAACCGCTTACACCCTGTTGCGTATCGATCAAGAAAGTTCTCTGGCCCAGAACTGAGGTACAATGTTCACGACAAAGAGTTGCTAGCAATCATCAACGTATTCCAAGAATGGAGACCTTACTTGGAAGGGGTAAAATACACGGTAGACATGTACTCAGACCACAAGAACTTAGCTTACTTCACAACGACAAAGAAGCTAAACTGACAACAAGTTCGATGGGCAGAGTTGTTAGCATCATACAACTTCCAAATCCTCTACCGGAAGGGCACTGAAAATGCTTGAGCAGACGCTCTCAGCAGGTGACCAGACCTGATGGATAAGAAAACAACAGAGGAACACCCAATCCTAGCGACAAAAGGATGAACCCTGGTCTATGCCCAACCCCAACTGGCAACAACAGAAACAAAGAGTCCACTCCTTACCCTTGGCCACAAGATAGCAAACAAAAAGGAAATTGTGCCAGGAAGAGCACAAGAGGAGGTGATCCGGAGGCACCATGACAGGCCTTTGCACAGACACCCCGGGCAAGATAAAACCTTGGAGAAAATCCAAAAGAACTACCACTTCGACAGAATAAAGTGCAAGGTGACAGAGTTCATCTGCAACTGCGAACAGTGCGCGAAGAACAAACCATCAAGGCATAAGCCCTACAGGCAGGCACAGCAAATGGACCTACCCGAGGCACCATGGGAAACTATCATGATGGATTTTGTGGTCAAGTTGCCAAAGTCAACAGACCCAGCAACAAAGGTGGTATATGACAGTATTTTGGTAGTTGTTGACAAGCTCACCAAATACGCCCACCTGGTCCTGTGGAAAGAGTCAGGAACTGCGAACAAACTTGCGAGTGTCCTACTCAGAGAGCTGGTAAGCCACCGAGGGCTACCAAAAACAATTATCTCAGATCAAGACAAACTCTTCACCTCGAAATTCTGGAACACGTGGACAAGGCAACTTGGCATTGATACAAGGATGTCAACAGCCTACCACCCACAAACTGACAGACAAACTGAGCGGACAAACCAGACAATAGAGCAGTATCTACAACACTACGTCAACCACCAGCAGGACAACTGGGTGGAACTGCTACCAATAGCCCAGTTTGCGTACAACAACCAGCAACACAGTGTGACAGGGATGACACTGTTCTTTGCGAACTACGGAAGAAACCCCTGATGGCAGGCAACAGCAGGAGGCAACGTTGTTGATGTTAGCAAACTCACTGCTATGCACAAGATGATGAAAACAACGATCAACTGTGCCCAGAACACTACCGCCCGCTGATTACACAACAAAAAGTTGAAGGGACCAACCCTGGAAAGGGGGGATAAGGTCTACCTATCAACAAAAAACCTGCGCTCAAAGCGACTGAGTAAAAAGCTGGACCACGTACGAATCAGACTATTCGAAATCAAGAAGCACACTGCGAAGGTCAACTATCAACTGAGACTGCCACGAAAAGCAAGGATACACTGAGTATTCCATGTCTCACTGCTTGAACCAGCACCCAGCGACGCAGAGATCAAGACAGAATGGAACTTTGAGGATGATGAAGAAGAGTACAATGTTGAAAGGATCCTGGATAGTCAAAGAAACAGATGGAAAACCAAGTACCTGGTGAAGTGGTTAGGATTTGATGAAGAGGAGAATTTGTGGGAACCAACTGAGAACTTCAGCTCTGCGACAAACCAGAAGCTGGTGGATTACCACCAAGCAAACCTGCAGCGACCAGGTCTGACGGAGACAACAGCTCAAGAGAAGCCAAAGCCTCCGAAGAGAAGACATCCTCAAAGGACAGCGGAGCAGCAGCCTGACAGGCCTCCTGTTCGCAGATAACACGGAGGGCCTCTTGTTCCTGAGCATCAAGGGACTCTTGATCCTTGATGGCTGACAGCTCACGACAGATGGCATCAGCCTCCTTCTGTGAGAGACAACCCAGCTGCCAGCGGAGGCGGATCTGCCGGGGAAGCAACTTTGACAATTGGTCATCAGTCTTCCGCAGCTGAGCCTTGAGCTGCTTGCGCTCAAGTTCCATCTTCTTCCATTCTGATTCTGAGAGATGAAGGTTGCAGTGACAACCCTTCTCAACACACCGACAACAAAAAGGTGATGCAGAGCTCACGACACACTTGGCGTGGTCACGATGACAAGCACCGCATGTGATTTTTGATTCCTTGCCTATTTTGCCAATACGACAAGAGAGAAAACCACGATGACAAGTTCAAGTTGTCTGGCTTTGGTTCATGACAAAAGAGGAGCAGGAACAAAAAGGATCTGGGGACAGAACTCTTGGAGGGAGGGGATAGTGTTAAGGCCTAGGCCGGAACAGCCCAGGTAAGCGAGGGAGGAGTGTTAGTCATACAGAACAACATCCGACTGATCTGGTGGACGAGCAAGAGCTAAGCGAGGAGCTTGTCCGGTGGACAAGCAAGAGCTAAGCGAGGAGCTCATCTGGTGGACAAGCAGGAGCTAAGTGAGGAGCTTGTCCGGTGGACAAGCAGGAGCTAAGTGAGGAGCTCGTCCACGCAAAAGGATGATACCCCTCGAGGAGACCCCCCCCTTGGGGCATCTGTATAAAGACCCCCCAAAGAGTCCGGAGGGATTAGCTCTCCAGGCTGAACACACAATACGAATCCATCGTACTGAGACAATAGCACAGGAGAGTTACCCCACCTGTCTATTCCTCTACCGAGTCCCTGTCTAGAATCCACCCTACAAAGCAACAGACTGTACCGGTTTCTGTGTGAACCCGGCCCGGCCTTTAACAAGTACTGACCTGGGTATGATAACCTCTTTCAGGAAGAGACAACAACAGCAGTGTTACCTAAGCACTAACCTTGGGATCATGAGATCAAGTTGCAACCAGGGACAGAGCCAGAATTTGGACTAATTTACCAGTTATCAGAGAAAGAGCTCCAAGTACTTTGCGAGTACCTGGAGGAAAACCTGAAAAAGGATTTTATTCGAGAATCTCAATTGCCAGCAGGATACCCAATACTATTTGCACTAAAGAAAAACAGAAGTCTTCAACTTTGTGTGGATTACAGGAAACTCAACAATATTACCATCAAGAACTGATATCTGTTGCCAAATGCGAACAAATTGTGAGACAGGATCAGCCAAGCTACAATCTTCACCAAGCTGGACTTGAAAGAAGTATACAACCTGATACACATGAAAAAAGGAGAAGAATGGAAGACAGCTTTCAGAACCTGATACAGACACTACAAGTATCTGGTTATGCTATTCAGACTCACGAATGCACCAGCAACATGTCAAGCATTGATCAACAACATCACCAGAGCACACCTGGACCAAACAGCTATCACCTACCTGGATGATATTCTTGTCTACTCGAAAACACAACAGGAACATACCAAACATGTGAAGGATGTTCTACGATACCTACAAAAAGCAGGGCTCAAGCTCAACCTGAAGAAATGCAAGTTCAACAAACTGGAAGTTGAATTCCTCGGATACATTATAGGAATCAAAGAGATCAAGATTGACTCTGAGAAAGTCAAAGTGATTTAGCAATAGCCAACACTGACATCAGTCAAGGAAGTACAAGCATTCCTAGGATTTGCCAACTTCAACTGACAGTTCATCAAGAACTACTCACAGACAGCAACACCACTGACAGAACTCACAAAGAAGGATGTGGAGTACTGGTGGACGGAGAGACAACAAAAAGTATTCTAACAGCTCAAGGACACTTGCGCCAAGGAACCAGTTCTCCTCAACTTCAAGACAGGCCAGCCAACACAAATCAAAACAGACACTTCAGACCAAGCAGTGGGAGTATGTCTATGCCAACAGGCAGATGGCAAATAGCACCCAGTTGCCTACTACTCACACAAAATGTCACAAGCAGAATAAAACTATGATATCCACGACAAAGAGCTACTGGCAGTTGTCAACGCACTCGAACACTGGAGAGTGTATGTGGAAAGCAGTTCTGAACTCACCATTCTCACAGACCACAAGAATCTGACAATGTTCACGATAACCAAGAAGCTGAACAGACAGCAAGTCAGATAGGCTGAACTTCTAGGGCAACACAAGTTCAAGATCTTGTACACCCCCGGACAAGACAATAGGAGAGCAGACGCACTAAGCTGACGAAAAAACCACATGGAAGATGATGAACGCCAAGGAACAATCTTACAGCAGGACTAGCAAGGAAACCTGGTGCCTCAACCACAGATCAACAAGCTCACAGCAGAAGACACTGAAGAACTAATAAGGAACTACCACAATAATCCAGCACATGGTCACCCAGGAATCACCAAAACCACAGACCTTATCTAACAGGCAGGGAACAATGTCATCAACCTCTGACAACATATCACAAGCTACATCAGCAAGTGTCTACCATGCCAGAAAAACAAACATGGAAGATATATTTTATTTTATTTTATTTTATTTCATTCTTACACTGATTTAGCTGTAGAGCCATGCAGAACTTCTAGGTACATGTTTATTTCTCCAGAAAACCTTTGGAGGAATAAAAACTGGAGCTTGGGAGAGACTAGGGAAAATCTTGTGGAATATGCAGTAGCTAAGGAAATTTGTACATGTAGCTATTTGTTAAAACAAACAGTTGACTTGGTTTTATTTTATTTTATTTTATTCTTACACTGATTTAGCTGTAGAGCCATGCAGAACTTCTAGGTACATGTTTGTTTCTCCAGAAAACCTTTGGAGGAATAAAAACTGGAGCTTGGGAGAGACTAGGGAAAATCTTGTGGAATATGCAGTAGCTAAGGAAATTTGTACATGTAGCTATTTGTTAAAACAAACAGTTGACTTGGTAGAGCTTAGAAAGAGAGTTGGTGGGCTAGGTTGAACTGGTCAAGTCTTTTCAAAGACATAAACCAGAAAAGAAGTTTAGGAAGTAGCTTGGAGGAGAATAAGATAGATGGGAAATCTTGTAGAGGGAATTGGACTTGTTGTCTTTGGTTTGAAAATTTGTTACAGAAAAAAGTGATGTGTTGGGCTGTTTCTTCTCCAAAACCACATGTGCATAGAGGGGAGTTAAAGTCTGGAACATTTGCTCTGAAAAGAAAACTGGCCAGTCCTATTCTTGCTGACAGAATTTGAAGAAATAGACTAGACTCAGCTTTTCTCAAATCTTTGAAGATATTGAGGTTTTTCTTCTGTGGCCTTCTGGTGAACATGTCCCAAATAGCAGAACAATTTCCTCTGCTTACCTGCCATCTGGCTTCCCATTCTTTGTGGAAAACCTTCTGTAGACTTTTCTTTGAGAAGTCTTGGTTAGTAGTTAGTTGTTCCAGCCAGACTGTTCTCCAGTTTAGAGAAATAGTTGTCAGAGACTTTGGTGTAGTTCTGAGAGAAGAAACATAGAGAGAAATTTGACTGTGTAGTTTGTGGAGAAGTGTAGAAGGAGAGTTGGGTAGTGTGTTTGAATAGAAAGATGAAAGAAAACATGCTGTTCTCAGCTTGAAGTATAAGTCTAGAGGGGGTAGAAATAGTTCTGATTCAAGTAGGAAAATAGGAGTGGCTTTAAAGACACCTCCTATAGTTCTTAAACATTTATTTTGGAAAGTAGATAATGAAATAATATTAGAGAGTTTCTTTTGGGGATTGAACCAGACTCCTACTGCATAACTAAGAAAAGATCTTAGTATAGCAGTGTAGACATGACGTGCTGTTAGGACTGGTAGTCCCCAAGTAGAGTAGGTTGTTCTGGATAAAGCTGAGAAATATTTGGAGGCTTTCTGTGACATGATTTTTTGGTGTTTTTTCCAGACAAGTTTTGAGTCAAAGTAAAGTCCCAAGATGCGCACTTCTTCTTTTGGTTGAAGTACCACTTCTCCAAGTCTTAGACTGAGCTGAAGATTGTCTCTTCTTCTTCTAGAAAAATGGAGAAGTTCATACTTTTTGTCACGGTTCTGGCCCAGTTGCATATCTGGCACAAGCCACACACCTTGCCGGGAAGTCCCATCTGCACTGTTTGCCTGTTTGCTCCGCTGTTGCCTGATCCCCTGCCTATAAGAACTTCTCCTACTCCCCCAGCTTCTTCTCTTCTTTTCTCTTTTCCTTCCTTGTCTTTCGCCTTGTACATCAATCCAAGTCTCAAGTCTCAAGCCAAGTCAGGTCAAGGTTACCAAATCAGTTAGGCTTGAGTTCTGCTCTGCCATTGCCTTGTCACACTGCGAAAGACCTACCCAACCATAACACACTTCACCAAGCCACGTTCACGTCCTTGTCATGTCTCAACAACCAGACCAAGCTATACCAGTTGCTGGAAATAACAAGTTCCTTCGCAACATGTTTGCAGAGTTCATGTGAATTCAAGCTACTAACACTACTCCCAAGTCCAAGTCTGAACACACTGCTGACCCAGAGATCTTCAGTAGCGATGGCGGAAACACGGAAATCACGCATGAGAAGCTTGAGAGCTTCATCATGTCACTGTCACTCAAGATGACGCTCAACACTGACTGGTACCCCACGGAAACATCGCAGATTGCGTACGTCTTTTCACGCACGACTGGCACTGCACAGTCCTACATCTCAGCTAAGATCATGGCTGGCCAGTACATTGACTGGCACAATATTATCCAAGATCTCCGGAACGCCTTCTCCGACCCAGACCCAGAGTTCCTAGCTCAGAGGAAGCTTATCACCTTACGTCAGGCCAACCGTTCCTTTGCCGAGTTCTTCACAGAGTTCAATCAGTATGCTCCACACACAGGCTTCAACAACAAGGCCTTGAAGTGCCATCTTTGATGCGCTGTCTCTGAAGAGCTTGCCAAGCAGCTTGTCAGCATCAACCTCAAGGACATCAGCTATCAGAAGCTTGTTGAGGAATGCCAGCTGCAGGACAACCAGTTGTGTGCCACTTCTGCCAACTCTCACTGTCCACGTCAAGCACCTCCCACCCAAGCCCCAGTTCCACGGTCAGGAGCTTCAGTTCTGTGTCCAGGGTTCATCAAGCCAGTCTTCACGCCACAGCCACCAAGTCCTACTATGGATCTCAGCCACTCTAAGCTGACACCAGAAGAGTGAGAACATCACCGAAGCAAAGGCCTCTGCTTCTACTATGGGAACCAAGGTCATGTCTCAACCTTCTGTCCAGTGAAAAGCATGCCTGTTGTTGCCACCACCACGACCACCACCAAGTCTGCCACTGTTGAGACTACTCCAGAGTCAGAAAACAAGTAGTCCTTGGTCATCGTCGCACCCAAGGATATGAAAAGGATCTCCATGTTGGCTATCTGTCTCCAGACCAGCAATTGGACAGCAAGTGCTTGTTTCTTCCTTGTATTCTAGATGGGAAATTCAAGTGCAATGCTCTTATTGACTCTGGCTGTTCAGCATTTGGCTGCATTGGTGCTTCCTTTGCGCAATCTCTTCACCAAGAACCTCTCCCCTACCCACGCACATTGTGATTGTTCGATGGCAAGACATCACAAACCACACATCTCACCAAGACAATCATGACCACAGCACATGGTGTGCACCAGGAAGAAGTCTCTCTCTTTGTGTCTTCTGGTCTTCACTATGATGTGATTCTGGGGATGCCATAGCTCCAGAAGCACAGGCCACACATTGATTGGGCAAACACCTCAATCATGTTCAAGTCAGATCACTGCTGATCCGCATGCCTTAAGTCAAACAATGGCTATCCAATCTCTTTAGATCTTGAAGCCAAGACGTCTGCTGGAAAGCCTCAGGATCCCAAGCCTCTTTCTGCCACGCCAATCTCCATCAATGCTGCCGCATTTTCTCTCCTTGCTGCCAAGCCAGATCACCAGGTGTTCAGTGTTTCTCTGAGAGACATTGAGCAGGCGTTGAAGCCAAAGAAGTGTGTGGACCCTGCCACACTTCTCCCTGCTCAGTACCACAAGTTCCTGGACATCTTCAGCAAGGATGACGCTGACAAGCTTCCTCCTCTACGCCCAGGAGTTGACCACAAGATCAAGATGGAACCAGGAATCCAGGCACCCTCTGGACCTCTGTACAGCATGAGCAGAGAAGAACTTGAAGTTCTCAAGAAATACCTGACAGAGAACCTGAACAAGGGCTTTATTCAAGCATCTTCATCACCTGCTGCTGCACCAGTCCTCTTTGTCAAGAAGCCAGGAGGTGGATTGTGTTTCTGTGTAGACTACAGAGCACTCAACACTATCACTATCAAGAACTCTTACCCCCTACCACTGATCCGGGAGATGTTGGACCAGCTTTGCAAAGCTGTGTGGTACACCAAGCTTGACATTGTTGGTGCCTTCAACCATATCCGGATGAAGGAAGGTGAAGAATGGAAGACTGCGTTCCACACACACTCAGGCCTCTACGAATACCTTGTCATGCCCTTTGGTCTTGCCAATGCTCCAAGCACATTCCAGAACTACATCAATGATGTTTTGGGACCTGACATCCTTGACGTCTTTGGCACTGCCTATGTGGATGACATCCTTATCTACAGTCAGACACTCAAGGAACTCCGGAAGCATGTCAAGCTTGTTCTCAGTCAACTACAAGATGCAAGCCTGCAAGTTGACATCTCCAAGTGTGACTTTGAAGTCCATCAAGTCAAGTACCTTGGCCTCATCATTCAGTCTGCCACTGAAGACAGCCGACCTGGATCTGTGAGTATGGACCCAGCCAAGACTGACACCATCAAGGAGTGGAAGCCTCCTGCCAGTCTCAAGGAAGTGCAGAGCTTCATTACCTTTGCAAACTTCTACTGCCAGTTCATCAAAGACTTTGCCAAGCTTGTATCCCTGCTCACAGCTCTGACCAAGAAGAATGTTGCCTTCAAGTGGGAAACCCCAGAGCAGCACTTGTTTGAAAGTATCAAGAAGGCGTTCAGCACTGCACCCATCCTGCAGCACTTTGATCTGGAGAAGGAGTGTGTTGTTGAGACTGACACTTCTGACTACGTCTCTGGTGCTGTCCTGTCACAGCCAGACCATGAAGGAGTTCTACGCCCTGTTGCCTTCTTGTCACACCACCACCTGCCAGCAGAATGCAACTACAAAATCTACGACAAAGAGTTGCTGGCAATTGTCTGTGCCTTTGAAGAATAGCGAGCAGAGCTTGAAGGATCTCCAGAACCTGTCAAAGTGATCTCTGATCACAAGAACTTGGAGTACTTCATGTTGTCAAAGTGCCTTTCCTGCTGTCAAGCCTGTTAGAGCGAGTTCTTGTCACACTTCAATTTCAAGATCAGCTACCGTCCAGGCAGTCAGTGCAAGGCCGACGCCCTCACTCAACATTCCCAAGACCTCCTGTCAGACAGTGATCTCTGTCAAGACTTCATGGAGCAAGTCATCCTCAAGCCCAAGAATCTTGCACATTCAGAGGTTCAAGTCAAGCCCATCCAGATCCTGAGATGTTCAGAAGCTGCACCAGTTGACACTGAACCTGATGCTACACCTCTTTCAGATGTTATCCAAGCTGCCTATAACAACCTTGCTGAAGGTGATCCAGTGGCAACAGTGTCACAGATGCTAAGGGATGGTGTCAGGCACAGTTGAGAAGTGTCTCTCTCAGACTGCAGCTTGGAAAATAACTGTCTCTTCTACAAGAACCAACTCTGGATCCCTGAGAACAATGAGCTACATCTACACCTGTTCCAAGAAGCCCATGACCAAGCAATGGCTGGCCACACTGGAATTGCCAAGACCCACAATCTTCTGTCTTGTTGGTACTATTGGCCAAAGATAGTGAACATCATACGGCAGTACATCAGGAATTGTCATGTCTGCTCTCAAGCAAAGCCTGCCTGTGATCGCCAAGGAGAGCTGCTGTCTCTTCCCATGCCTCAGCAACATTGGCAGGATCTGGCTATGGATTTCATTACTGACTTGCCCAAGTCAAGAGATGCCTGCTTCCCTGGTGCCAAGCACATCTGGGTCATCACTGACTGTCTCACCAAAGAACACCACTTTGTGCTATGTGCTGAGATAACAACCTCACATCTTGTCTGGATGTTCATCCAGTTTGTTGTCTGTACCCATGGCTTGCCCAGGAGCATTGTCTCACATAGAGGAGGTCAGTTTGTCAGCTTATTCTGGAAAGCACTCTGTGCCCATCTTGACGTCATGCTACGACTATCCTCAGGACACCACCCAGAGACAGATGGTCAGACAGAACAAGAGAATCAGGAGCTTGAACGCTACCTGAGATCCTATGTCAACTATCTCCAAGATGACTGGGTCCAATGGCTTCCTCTGGCAGAGTTCACGCAGAACAACTCCCAGTCTGATTCCTCTGGCATGTCACTGTTCTTTGCCAACAAAGGGTTCCATCCACGGCTCAGCATCACACCCATGGGTGAAGCCTGCAACCAAGATGCTATGGAAATCTCTGGAGAAATAACGCAGATTCTGGAACAGTTGCAAGCTGAACTCCGACTATCCCAGGAAGCTCAAGCTCACACCGCCAATTTGCATCAAGTCCTGTCACCATCCTATCAAACTGGAGATCTTGTTTGGCTGAATACCAAGAACATCAGGACACGCCGCCCATGCAAAAAGCTTGATGACAAGTGGATTGGACTATTCAAGGTGTTGAAGACAGTCAGAAGCCGTGCCTGCCATCTGGAGCTTCCACACACTCTCAAGATCCACCCTGTCTTTCATGTTTCCCTTCTACATCTGACACCTGCTAATCCTATCCCTGGCCAATCAAATGAACACCCTGGCCCTGTCATTGGTCAAGACACAGATGAAGAGTTCCAGGTTGAAGAAATCCTTGACTCCAAGCCAGCAACATCTTGACAGAAGTTCAAGTACCTGGTCAAATAGTCTGGATGGCCAATCGAAGATACCACTGAAGAGCCTATTGAGCATCTTGACAACGCCAAAGACACCATCTACAACTTCCATGAGAAATACCCAAGGAAACCACAGCCACGGAACTACACCCACGAGTGGCCTGAGGCTCACAGGAGTTCACCATGTGAAGGAGGGGGGTAATGTCACAGTTCTGGCCCAGTTGCATATCTGGCACAAGCCACGCACCTTGCCGGGAAGTCCCATCTGCACTGTTTGCCTGTTTGCTCCGCTGTTGCCTGATCCCCTGCCTATAAGAACTTCTCCTGCTCCCCCAGCTTCTTCTCTTCTTTTCTCTTTTCCTTCCTCGTCTTTCGCCTTGTACATCAATCGAAGTCTCAAGTCTCAAGCCAAGTCAGGTCAAGGTTACCAAATCAGTTAGGCTTGAGTTCTGCTCTGCTATTGCCTCGTCACACTTTTCAGGTGCAAACTTCATACTATGTTTTCTTGCCCAGTCCTGACATTTGGAATGTGTAGACTTCAACTTGAGAAGGTTGCTTTTCAAGGAGGAGGAGAATGCAAGAAGATTAGTGTCATCTGCAAAACCAAGTGCTGAAACTCCTTTCTCAGGGGTGTGTACAGTATTGTGCAGTTCTGAGATATAGAAAAGAAATAGAATAGGAGAGAAAGGTGATCCTTGAGGGACTCCACAGTATATAGGGAACTGGGGGGGTTCTGAGTCATCAAACACCAGAGAGGTAGTACGTGAAGTAGTGAAGGAAAAGATCCAGGATACAAACCACTTAGGAATCATTCTCTTAATCAGGATCTTTCTGAGAACTTCTGGCAAGACTCTGTCATAGGCTCCAGAGATGTCTAGAGAGAGAAGACTAGCAACCATTCCTTCTTTCCAGATCTTTTCTACCTGGGAGGTCAGAAGAAAAAGTGCTGATTCTGTTGATCTTCCTTTTCTGAATCCCATCTGGATTTCTGGCAAGAGATTTTCTTTCTCAGCTAGTTCACTTAGTCTTGCAGCTGTAATAGCTTCTATTAGCTTCCCAATTGTATTCAGGAGAGCTATAGGGCGCCATGCTTTTGCTTGACAGTAGGATCTCTTGCCAGGTTTCCTTAGGCAGATTGTCTTGGCTGACTTGTACCTGTCTGGAAAGTATTCCAGTCTCCAGCAAGCCTCCAAAACCTTAGCAATTCTTTTGTTGAAAGGGTCTCCCAGTGCTCTTAGAAATCCATTTGGTAGAGTATCTTGGCCTGGTGCTGAGAGAGATTTTTTCTTCTTTAGAACCTCTTGTACTTCTTCCTTGGAGACTTCTTGGGATAGTTGCTATTCCTGGGTTTCTTCTGGCAGGTCCTGTTCCTCTGGCTCTGGCTGTAGGGGAAGAGGGAAGAATTGAGTCCTGAAAGCTTCTGTTTTCTCTTCAAAAGACTTTGCCAGCTGTCCTTGTTGTCCTATAAGTTCTGGGACCATTGGTAGGTCAGGAACTTTGCCGGCTTTTTCTTTTCCCCATTTGGCAATTCTCCAGTAGTCCTGGGTTTCTGCTAGCTGGTGGAGATGTGTTCTGAATGTCTTTCTTTTGGCTTGTCTGATCAGACTCTTTTTCTTTTTAGTTATCTCCTCTAGTCTGGTGGTTTCCTCTTGGTCTTGGAGTACTTTTCTTCTTACTTTTCTTTCCTCCTGGATTATTTCTTTGATTTCCTGGTTCCACCATAGTACTGCATATCTGGACTCTTTGCAAGGTTGGGTTGTCTTGTTTGCAATTTCTTGGAGAGTTTTGTCCAGTCTTTCCAGGTAATCATCCACTTCTTTCTTGCTAGTAAGAGATGCAATAGGTGGTAGGTTATCAGCTTCTTGTCTTGCTTGACTAGCATCCAGAGTTCTCTAGTTCTTTTTGTCTGTTCTGGTTTTTCTTGGAGTCTCCAGACTGAGAATTGTGTGCACTGGTCTGTGGTCTGACCCTGTGTGGAATCTCATGTTAATTTGTGAGTAAATAAGAGAATTAAGTAAAGAACTTGAAATAAAAGAAAGATCAATTGCTGATGAAGGTGGTTCTAGAAGAGGTCTTGCTTTTGTTGGTGTGTAGAGAGCTATTGCCAGCTCTAGTCCCTATTTGTCTGTTAGGTTCTTGAAGGATAAGGCCAGTTCTGAGTATAGCTGGCTTGACTTTGACCAACTTGGGTGGTGGAGATTTGAGTCTGTCAGGAGAATATGTTCACCCTCTTTTTGGATAGCTTGTTCCAGTAGGTCTAGAAGAGTCTGAGCTGACTCTCTATAGTTTCTTTGGCTTGTGGGTGTGAAATAGAGGTTGTGGATCCAGAATGACTTTGTTTGAACTCTTATCTCCAAGGAGACTAGATCTTTACTCCAGAAAATTGGGCTTATAGATGACTGCAAAATTCTTCTGTTAACAAGAACAAGTGTTCTCCCTAGCTCCTGGCTTTGTAAAGAGTAGAAGGCTGAGAATGTTGTAGAGATGCTTGATTCTTGGTGGGGGTTTTTCCAGAGTTCTTGCAGAGTGATGATGTCCACTTCCTGTAGTCTAGGGTTTGCCAGTAGAAGTTCTTGGCATGTCTGGTTTTTCTGGACATTGTACTGGAGAAGGTTAAGTGTGGAGTAACTCATTAATCCTCTTGGCTAGAGTCTTCCAAGATCTCAGTAGCCTTTTTTCTGGGTATGTTGATTTGGAACTCTGAGTTCTGTGCAAGTGGGAAAGTGGGGAGCTGAGTGTTCAGTCTTGAGCTTGAGCATGCTCTTAGTACTTCCCCTTGTTTTCTTTTCTTAGCTTCTTGTCTGTCTTGTAGACTTGGCTCTTTTTCTTGTGTTGAGGGAGTCTGAGGTAGAGCTAGTCTGGGAGCTGTTGTGTACCTCCCTGGTCTTGCTAGCCATACCTCTCTTGCTTTCTGGATTGCTTCCTGTTTTTTCTGGCAGGACTTTGACCAGGCTGGGTGGTTTCCCTTGCAGTTTGCACATTTTGGTGTTAGAGTTTCTGGAGAAGTCTGGTAGTCTCTTCTGGCATGCTTTCCTCCACAGGCTGTGCACTGGGCTTGGGCTTGGCAAGTGCGTGCTTGGTGTCCAAACCTAGCACATTTGTAGCACTGGGTGACTGATGTTGCTAGCAGGGCTGGTTCTACTTCATGTAGAGTGTATCCTAGAACTACTCCTTTCTCAATTAGAAGGTTTGCTTGCTCTGGGGTGGCTAGATCCAGATGTAGAGATGTGACTGGCTTCTGGAGGAGTTTGGCTTTTCTGGACCAGTAGGTTCTTAGGATGTTGACCTTACTTTCCATCCCAGGGTTTTGGGAGAAGATTGTTTTTTTTGTTTCCTCCAGGTTTTCTGGCTTGAAGTCTTTTGTCTGCACTCCATGGACTAGCACTGGAAAGATTCTGGGTGATATCTTGGCCTCTGCTGTAAAGACAGCTGGGATCCAGTCCTTGTTTTCCTCTAGCTGAGTCTTGGCTTGAGGAGTTTCCAGAGAGATTATAATATCTCCTGAGGGTAGTTTTCTGGCTGCTCTTATTTCTTTTTGGCAGGAGAGTGGTGTTTTCTTCTTGAGAGCTTCCATGAGCTGGGCTGGTGTTCTGTTTGCTAACTGGCCAGTCTGAGTTCCAGGTCTGATAGTGATTTCACTGTGGATTCTGGTTGGAACAGGGATTTCCTGTCCTACTGTTTTCTGGGCTGCCTGGGCATATGTCGGCTTGGTGTTTTGTTTTTGGACTTGTTTCTCAATACTGTCCAGTCTCTCAAGTATCTTCTGGAGACTCTGGGAGTTAGGTGAGTGAGTAGAGACATCTTTGTCCAGAGCTTCTGCCACTTTGGACAGAATACTATCCTATGCTTTTTTGATGTGTTGGGGAGTTTTTGTGTGGATAAGCTATTCTTCCACTAGCTGGGGAGGTGTCAGCCTCTTCTCTTCTTCTTTTTCTTGAGTCTGGGATTGGTCTGTCAGGGAGTTAGCCACTGGGGGTTGCTGGGAGCTTGGAGAAGGCTGGTTTTCTTTCTCTTTCTCTGGTTTTTTCTTTGACATTATGTGATTTTGGGTGTCTTCCAGCAGTTCTTTTTGACTGGGATTGGTGAGGCTCTTTTGGAGGCTTCTTCCAGTTGTTCGCAAAGGGTCACCTGGTTCCTAGCAGTAGTTGCACAATCCTGGGACCACTCCCCAAGACTGTACTTTCCTGGGCAGTCTTTTCCAACTAGACTCTAGGGAAATCTGGTTGTATTAACTCAAGCTAGGGACCACACCCCCTGCCTGAGCTTTCCTAGAGTTTTTCAACTCTACCAGCACTAGAGGCAAGCTCTAAACTATTCCTCTTATCCTGGGAGCCCTGATCTCCTTGTTGGTGGGTGTTTCTCACTTTTAGGAGAGGTTTTGTGTTTTATCTCTGATAGACTGGGAGTGCTGGCTCAATCCTGAGTTTTAGTCTCAGGGCTGATTGTTCCAAGGTAGGTAGAGCTTTGCCCAGTCCTTCAGAATACCTCTGGTCCCTCTCACTCTTGTTGTGGCTGGGTGGTTGGTAGTTGAAGCAAGAAGACGTGAGTTCTGGGATCACAACTTTTGACCAATAGGCCTGATTCAGAAAAGTGATGGGTTTTCACTCTTGGGAAGTGGGTGGTTTCAGCAAGCTTCACGACTGGTTTCCAGGACTTATGACCAAATCCGCTGATTGTCAAAAGTGATGGTCCTTTGACGATGTGGTACTGGGAAGAGTTTTTTGATGGAAGATATAAGCTAAACAGAGAAGGACACCCGAACACAATACCAAGAGGCCCTTGGGAAGACATGTCAATAGACTTCATCACAAAGCTACCCAAGTCCAAAGACCCAGTCACCGGAATCACCTACAATTTAATTATGGTGATTGTGGACAGATTCACAAAATACCTAATAGTGGTACTATTCAAGGAAACCCACACAGCAGAGCAGTTGGGACACCTCCTACTGGACAGATTGGTCAGAGACCACAGAGTTCTAATTACAGTCATTACTGACAGAGACAAACTCTTCACATCCAACTACTGGAAAACAATCAGTGCAGCCATGGGAACAAAACTCAAAATGTCTACAGTCTATCACCCACGAACTGACAGCCAGACAGAGCAAGCAAACCAAGTCCTGGAGACTTATTTGCAGTATTACATCAACCAGACCCACAGCAATTGGGTACAGCTATTACCAGTGGCACAGCTGGCAATTAACCAGCACAGATCAGACTCAACAAAGAAATCACTATTCTTTACCAATTTTGGACAACACACAAACATCAGAATACCAAGCAGAGCTTCACCAAACACAGAGAAAGCACTCCAACACAACAAGCTCCTACAACAAACACACACGATGATGAGGCACTACCTTCAAGAGACTTCAGAAAAGATGCAACACCAAATAGACAAAAAATCGAAAATAGCACCTCAGCTGAAGAAGGGGGATAAAGTCTACCTTCTCACAAAAAATTGGAAAGTCAAGAAACCAAGAACAAAGAAACTGGACTATGTCAAAGTCAGACTATTTCCAGTCAAAGAAAGAACTGGACCAGTCAACATCAGACTGCGACTACCAAGAGACGCTCAGGTACATCCAAACTTTCACATCTCAATGATTGAATTAGCTGACCAGAGCACACCCTTGCAGGAAACATTTTATTACCAACCAGAGGAAGAACAGGAATTCAAGGTTGAACACATCCTGAAGAGAAAAGGTCAGCGATACCTTGTCAAGTGGAAAAACTACCCAGACTCGGAAAATACCTGGGAACCACTTAGAAACCTCACGAACTGCCAGCTCCTCCTGCAGCAGTTCCAGCGGAAGCAGGACTGAACAGCTCAGCCTGCAGCGTGGACACATCAATGACTGTCACCGCCAAGTCTTCACCATCCACCTCCATTTCAGTAACAAGACACTGGAGCTTCTTCTTCACTCAACCCTCAGCACCTTCAAGGACTTTTCACTTCCAAGACAGACAAACTTGCACTGCAGCAAGCTGTTCGAAGAGTGCGTCACACATCACCTTTTCAGTGGCCACATCCTTGCGAAGATTATCTTGGATCATGTTCAACAACTTCCAAGAAAGTGACACACAGGACTTCCCACAGCAAGTGCATTTAGTGCACTTCAACTTATCGTTGTTGTCAGATATTCAGAAACAGGGCTTGTGGTTCAAAACACAGAAGTCACACAGAGCAAGTGACACAAAGTTATGATCACAGATCTGGGCTGCCAGTTGTCTTCAGTAAGCAGAGGCATGTGATCTTGCAGACATACTCAAGAATTCATCAGGACAATGAATGAAGGAGAGGATAGTGTTACGATCCCTGGGAAGGGAGCCACTTATTTATAAGCAGACAGGCCACGGGCCAGACAAGAGGACACTATGGAAAAGTCAAGTGACCAAACTGACAAAGGGTCACGTGACTGTTGAGACAAACACGGGTGGCTTGACGCAGCATGCATGAAGTATCAAGACAATCTCACCTGTCTTGACACAGCATGCATGACATGTTGAGACAATCTCACCAGTCTCAACACAGGGTGCATAACATGGTGGGACTGTTGAGACAATCTCACCTGTCTTGACACAGAGTGCATGATGTGTCAAGACAATCTCACCTGTCTTGATGTCAAGACTGTCAAGACAATCTTGATTATCTTGACAGGCCAGCACTATATAGTCTGGTGATAGTTCCCTTATAGAACAATTGTCTTCAACTTATGTTGTGATCCAGACAACTAGATCTACTTCAATACAATCCTTTTGTACGAAGCTATTGATCAGGTGTCACCACCACCACATTCCACCAAACCTCTTCACACTCCTTGACACTCCTCTCCTGCGAGAACCAACCCGCCTTCCACATCTCACCCTTAATCCTATACTTGGTTAGGACAGCACAGTACAGACCACAACAAGTGACACCCACCAGGTGGCCACTGGCATACCGCAGAAGTCTCCAGTCTCACCAATCCTGTTCTTTTTCTTCAATAAAGACCTGGTGGATTTCTGTGCCTGAGGAACTGGAAAGGTGTCAGCTATCAGCTTTGTGGATAATGTTAATATTCTAGTTATTGGTAGTAGTACAGAGAGCAACTGCCGGGTCCTTGAGCATGTACACTGCAGCTGCATCACCTGGGCCCACTGCCACAGAGCCTTCTTCACCCCACACAAGTATGAACTGATGCACCTGACTTGATCACCAAAGAGATTTAACATGGCTGCAAGAGTCAGCCTGGAGAGTATCACCAAGACCCCACAGCCGACTCTCCGCATACTCAGCATTTCGCTGGACTCAAAGCTCCGCTGGGAACCTCACATGAAACACACAGTGGAACAGGTGACTCAGCAGAGCCAAGCTCTCTCCGCCATCACGGGGTCCACCTGGGGAGCTATCTTTGACAAAGCAAGGCTGGTCTACAACACAGTGGTGTGCCCAATTATCACCTACAGAGTGACAGTGTGGACTCTGTTGGATGGCCTCCTGAGGCCAGTGCACTGACACTGGATTGGTGATACTCTGGAATGACAGCAACAACACTGCCTTCAATCAGTCACTGGTGGCTTCAGAGCTACCAGCCAGAAACAACTGGAGAGTGAGGTGGCAGTCCCACCACTCCGGGCTCACATGGCACAGCTACAACTGCAGGCACACACCCAGATAGAAGTCTCCAGAGTCCAGGCAGAGATCTAGAAGACCTGCAAGCAACTCAAGTACCAACTTGCCCAGTGCCCAGGCTGACACTGTCAAGTCTACATCTCACCTGGTCAAGTGTGACACCACTGGGCCAAATCAATCATCTGGCCCCAGCAGGCACTGGAGTCCACCAAGAGCTGCATCAGCCTGCCTCTGTGGGCTGACAGCCACCCCGCAGCCACCCCACCCCTGAGCACTCCCCCACAGACAGTTTGGCAAGCCTGTCTGCTGGCAGAATAGTGGTGCTGGGAACAATAGCACAAGCTCCACAGAGAGCCCCAACTGCAAGTGCAACTGCTTGACTCAG
This sequence comes from Lichina pygmaea, assembly GCA_963422465.1. Lineage (NCBI taxonomy): Eukaryota > Fungi > Ascomycota > Lichinomycetes > Lichinales > Lichinaceae > Lichina > Lichina pygmaea. The sequence continues at coordinate 1,836,232 of OY730175.1, read as the reverse complement.
ACCCTGGAGGTGGTGATAATTGGAAGCCGGATAAGATGCTATACCAGGCAACTCTCCAGCTTTGAGCCGGCCTCTCCAAAGTGCAGAGCAGTATCTTAACACAGATACATACAGGTAAGGTCAGGCTAGCTGCCTTTCTTTGCAAGTGTTAAGTCCCTGGCTTTCTGACACCTGCCTGCAGCTGTGGGGCACAGTGGGAGACAGCCAAGCATGTTATCCTAGACTGCCCACAGCTGCAGTGAGTACGCCACAGCTTATACACTGCGGCTGCTACTACTGACTATCAGGTGATGAGATTGTGCCTGTGGCCTGCTGCCACCCTCACCTTGTGGATCCTACACTATGGTGTCCTTCCCCAGTTCTCCTGGGCTCAGGAGTAGCTGGAGACTGGCTACTAGCCAGTCACCCCCCATGTTCCACAGATTACTCAATAGGATAGCACTGCCTTAGGTGCTGCAGGGAGAGGTTTTTTGTTACAACCCAGGAGGAACACAGTCCTTATATACTCACAGAGAGCAACAGACAGAATACTGAGTGGAAGTACCAAGCAGCACAACATGGGACGAAGTCATGTGACTGTCAAGACTGACCAGGGGTTGCTTGACATAGTGTGTATATACATCAAGCATGGCCTGCAACGACTCGAACCTCCACGTGGTGCAGGCTGGGAACCTCAGGGCAGTCGATGGTGGGTGGCTTCCCAGGCTGCTCGTAGTCGCTGCACTGAGAGCTAATCAAGTCACCAGTCAAGCTGCTGGTGTTGCGGAGTGACAGGCCACTGGAGGTGTCGCGCAGGCACTCTGGATGCCCCTGTGAAACAGCTACAGCAGAACAGAGGACTGCGACCAAGCTTGGGAGAGGAAAACCACCTGACAGACGACTACCGTGTACGCTACAGCCTGAAGCCAGCCCCACAGCTGGTGGATGTGAAGTCTAGGCATCTGATAGGGCACCTCTGGAGTAGTCGAGAGGAGTTCTCATCACGTCACCCTCCTAGCAGAGTCTCCAGCTAACACATGAGGATCTGCTAGGGGGGGAGTGGCCTTGGCACTGCAGTGTTGTTAATCGAACAGGGACCACCTGTTAAAGAAGGAGAGTGGTTGTACGAGGAGATGTCACCACTCCAGTGCCTAAGGACTGTGTGATAGCCAAAGTGCTGGCTTGATGGTTTTGCCTAAGGCCTTGCCACAAAGTCTCTTCGTACAATCCACAATCTGGGGCCAGGGGACTGGGTTATCCAGTGGGCCAACAGGTGCAACCGGAGCTCCACAGGTGACAGTGGGCCAAGGAGAACTTCTCCCTACTTGGTTAGTGGGCTGGAAAGGCAGCCCTGCAGGTGCTGGCACAGCCTGCAGGATCTGTAAGGCCTGCGAGGCATGGTTGGCCTTTGTACAAGAGATCTGCGAAGGTAACACAAAACAGTTAACAACTGCGAGACGTGGCATATAATGGCAGTGACAGAGGTAGGGCCTGGGCCTACTACGAGACTGTCTATATGGCCTGAGAAGACAGATGCGCATGCCGGTTCGTACGGAGTGCAGGCTTAGGCTGCAAACGACAAGCTCAGAGAGCAAACTACAGTTGGAGCGTGGGCTCTGGGCTGGTGACCCAGCGCTCTGAAGCAGGATCCCAGGGGTGAGCACATACAGCAGAGTGCAAGAGACCTCGGGACTGTGGGAAAGTGTGGTAGAGACCCTGTGGGGGGGTGCCAACTCTACACTATGTTCTGGCATAGTACGACTGTGGCCCTGAAAAGTAACCTTCTGAAGTTAAAGAACACACACCACAAATGTCTATCCTGGGCTGCAAGACATGGAATAGTCTTCTCACCTGAGAAATATAAAATACTTCATTTTTCCAGAAGAAGATCAGACAATCTTCAGCTCAAGCTCAGACTGGGGAATGTGATTCTCAAACCAAAAAAGAAGTGCGAGTACTTAGAGTGTACCTAGATGCAAAGCTCCACTGGCACAAACACCAGAGGATTATTCTTCAAAAAGCACAGAAAGCACTCTCTTCTCTTTCTAGAACTTCCTATTCTACTTGGGGCTTTCCAGTTCACACATCACGTCTGGTGTACACTGCTATACTGAGATCTCTACTGAGCTATGCAGTGGGGATCTGGTTTAACCCTCTAAGAAAATCCTCCAATATCTCTTCTCTTGTTTCATTTCAAAACAGATGCCTAAGACTTATTGGGGGTGCTTTCAAAGCCACTCCTTCTTTTCTATTAGAGAGTGAGCTTTTTCTTCTACCTCTAGACCTATACTTTAAATTTCGCACTGCCTGTTTTCTTTCTTCTATTCAAAACTCCCCTCTCAAATACTTTCTTGACAGTATCTTTTCCACTATTTCCAGCTATGCCTCTCTTGAAGAAATCTTTAAAGGAATCCTCAACTATCTCTCCTAAGTGGAAATTCACTTGGTTAAGTCAAATAACTACTAACCAGGCTAGTTCAAAGAAAGAACTACAAAAGCTCTTTACTAAAGAGTGGGAAGACCAATGGGAAGAGAAGAAAAGAAGAAGCTATCCAGGCTGGCAGACTTTCTGTCAAAAGCCACACAAAAACAATCTGAAGCTCTACAAAGAGTTACAGAAAGCTGAGGCAAGTCTGCTACTGCAAATCAGGACTGGAAGAATTGGTCTGGCAAGTTTTCTTTTCAGAGCTGGAGTTCCTGACTTCCCTACCCCACTATGTGTGTGTGGCCAAGCAGAAGAAACTGCAAAACATATCACCTCTTCATGCTCTCTTTATTCAAGACAAAGACAACAAGTCTCTTTTAATCCCCAAGACTTCACCACTATTATTTCAAACCCAGAGCTACTACAGAAGTTCTTGTACTGGTTTATGTCTTTGAAAAGACTAAACCAGTTTAATCTAGCTTTCAAACTCCACTATTCCCAACCCAATACCTAGATTCTCTTCTCTTACCAGAAACTTCAAGATTCCTTTTGTTACATTCCCTAGTCACACTCTGCCTTCAGTTTTTATCTCTTCAAAGGTTTTCTGAAGGAGTTCACTATTAGCTAGAAGATCTGCATGGCTGTAAAGCTACTACCAGTGTAAGAATCAAATAAAAAAATAAAAATAAAAAACATCAAGCATGGCAAGCCCAACTTGACCAGCTTGACACAGCGTGTATATACATCAAGACTTGTGAGCACAGCTTGACAAGCTTGACATAGTATGTATATACATCAAGCTTTTCAAGCACAGCTTGACAGGCTTAACAGTGAGTAAAGTAAGCACAGCTTGCTGAGCTTGAAAACTGAGTACTATATAGTCAGGTGATAGTTCCCTTATGGAATAATCATCTTCAACTCATGTTATGATCCAGACAACTAGATCTACTTTAATACAAACCACAATCTTGTATAAAGCCACTGATTAGGTGTCATCACCACCACATTCCACCAAACCTCTTCACACTCCTTGACACTTCTCTCCTGTGAGAACCAACCTGCCTTCCACATCTTGCCCTAATCCTACACTTGGGTAGAATAGTACAGTACAGACTGCAATACTTTGAAGACCTTCAAGGATGAGTACCTCAGAAGTAACCAACTCTGTATTCCCAGATGGAAAGATTGGTATTGCTAAGCCAGACCTGTTCTACAGTGAAAGGAATAAAGTTGATGATTGGCTTATGCAACTCCAAGTCTACTTTTAATTCTAACCAGAGATAAAGCTGCCAAAAGAAAAGTGATTTCTCTTTGCAACCACTTACATAAGAGGTAACACTTATTGATGGATTAAGCTCTACATCAACAAACATCTCTCAGGAAACAGAGGTAATGATAGCACAGATGAATGGATAACTACATAGAGACTATTCAAGAAAGAAGTCAAGAAGATTCTTGGACTATCTAATGAAAACAAAGTGGCTATACAAATAATCCAGCACATCAAGTAACAACACTCCACCACAGAGTACACCACACAGTTCAAACAATACTCAGTACTGACTGAGTAGGACAGCAATACTCTTATAGTTATGTACTGACATGGACTCAAGGAAAACATGAAGAACAAGATCACCTTTGACAGACAAGCAGTTGAGACACTGGACAAACATATTATACAAGCTATTGATATTAATAACAAACTTTTTGAGTAAGTAATAGAGAAACACTATAACAGAGAATACAGCCACCCTGCATGGTATATGAGCAATCACTACAGATCACCTAACAAGACACTGCCACATGATCTATATAGCTATGTACTTATAGAACTAGATGCAGTCCACTACAAGAGAAGATTCACAAAAGAAAGAAACAACCACAAGAGGAAAGCACTAAAGTACTATACCTGTGGCAAGCTAGGCCACATAGTGAAAGACTGTTGTTCAAAGAACAAGATACACTGACAGCAACTTAATACACTTAACAGAGACTGGAATATCATCAAGCCAGAAGACCCACCAGGAAAGGCTTAGCTACCTCTCAAACAATAGAATAAATACAATCAGCTATTGGAAGCAGTCCACTAACTGGTAACATCAGGAGGTAAGAACCTACCAGAGCAGACAGGTCAGGACAAGAGACAGGAGCTCTTAACCACCTCTGATAGAGACCAAGATAAACCTGTGTCTATCAAAGAAAAAATACTACAAGAAAGCTATACTTACAGTATGTCACAGTTCTGGCCCAGTTGCATATCTGGCACAAGTCACACACCTTACCGGGAAGTTCTATCTGCACTGTTGCCTGTTTGCTCTGCTGTTGCCTGATCCCATGCCTATAAGAACTTCTCCTGCTCCCCCAGCTTCTTCTCTTCTTTTCTCTTTTTCTTCCTTCCTTGTCTTTCGTCTTGTACATCAATCCAAGTCTCAAGTCTCAAGCCAAGTCAGGTCAAGGTTACCAAATCAGTTAGACTTGAGTTCTGCTCTGCCATTGCCTTGTCACACTACGAAAGATCTACCCAACTATAACACACTTCACCAAGCCATGTTCATATCCTTGTCATGTCTCAACAACCAGACCAAGCTATGCCAGTTACTGGAAATAATAAGTTCCTTCACAACATGTTTGCAGAGTCCATGTGAATTCAAGCTACTAACACTACTCCCAAGTCCAAGTCCGAACACACTGCTGACCCAGAGATCTTCAGTGGCAATGGTGGAAACACGGAAATCATGTATAAGAAGCTTGAGAGCTTTATCACATCACTGTCACTCAAGATAACACTCAATACTGACTGGTGCCCCACAGAAACATTGTAGATTGTGTACGTCTTTTCACGCACGACTGGCACTGCACAGTCCTACATCTCAGCTAAGATCATGGCTGGCCAGTACATTAACTGGCACAATATTATCCAAGATCTCTGGAATACCTTCTCTGACCCAGACCCAGAGTTTCTAGCTCAGAGAAAGCTCATCACCTTGTGTCAGGCCAACTGTTCCTTTGCCAAGTTCTTCACAGAGTTCAATCAGTATGCTCCACACACAGACTTTGACAACAAGACCTTGAAGTGCCATCTTTGATGCACTATCTCTGAAGAGCTTGCCAAGCAGCTTGTCAGCATCAACCTCAAGGACATCAGCTATCAGAAGCTTGTTGAGGAATGCCAGCTGCAGGACAACCAGTTGCGTGCCACTTCTGCCAACTCTTGCCATCCACATCAAGCACCTCCCACCCAAGCTTCAGTTCCACAGTCAGGGTTTATCAAGCCAGTCTTCACACCACAGCCACCAAGTCCTACCATAGATCTCAGCCACTCTAAGCTGATGCCAGAAGAGTGAGAACATCACTGAAGCAAAGACCTCTGCTTCTACTGTGGGAACCAAGGTCATGTCTCAACCTTCTGTCCAGTGAAAAGCATACCTGTTGTTACCACCACCATAACCACCACTAAGTCTGCCACTGTTGAGACTACTCCAGAGTCAGAAAACAAGTAGTCCTTGGTTATTGTCACACCCAAGGACATGAAAAGAATCTCCATGTTGGCTATCTGTCTCCAGACCAGCAATTAGACAGTAAGTGCTTGTTTCTTCCTTGTATTCTAGATAGGAAATTCAAGTGCAATACTCTTATTAACTCTGGCTGTTCAGCATTTGGCTGCATTGGTGCTTCCTTTGTGTAATCTCTTCACCAAGAACCTCTCCCCTACCCACACACATTGTGATTGTTTGATGGCAAGATGTCACAAACCACACATCTCACCAAGACAATCATGACCACAGCACATAGTGTACACCAGGAAGAAATCTTTCTCTTTGTATCTCCTGGTCTTCACTATGATGTGATTCTGGGGATGCTATAGCTCCAGAAGTACAGGCCACACATTGATTAGACAAACACCTTAATCATGTTCAAGTCAGATCACTGCTAATCTACATACCTCAAGTCAAACAATAGCTATCCAATCTCTTTAGATCTTGAAGCCAAGACATCTGCTGAAAAGTCTCAGGATCCCAAGCCTCTTTCTGCCACACCAATCCCCATCAATACTACTGTATTTTCTCTCCTTACTGCCAAGCCAGATCACCAGGTGTTCAGTATTTCTCTGAGAGACATTGAGCAGGTGTTGAAGCCAAAGAAGTGTGTGGACTCTGCCACACTTCTCCCTGCTCAGTACCACAAGTTCCTGGACATCTTCAGCAAGGATGACACTGACAAGCTTTCTTCTCTACACCCAGGAGTTGACCACAAGATCAAGATGGAACCAGGAACCCAGGCACCCTCTGGACCTCTGTACAGTATGAGCAGAGAAGAACTTGAAGTTCTCAAGAAGTACCTGACAGAGAACCTGAACAAGGACTTTATTTGAGCATCTTCATCACCTGCTACTACACCAGTCCTTTTTGTCAAGAAGCCAGGAGGTGGATTGTATTTCTGTGTAGACTACAGAGCACTCAACAGTATCACCATCAAGAACTGTTACCCCCTACCACTGATCTGGGAGATGTTGGACCAGCTTTGCAAAGCTGTGTGGTACACCAAGCTTGACATTGTTGGTACCTTTAACTGTATCCAGATGAAGGAAAGTGAAGAATGGAAGACTGTGTTCTGCACACACTCAGGCCTCTACAAATACCTTGTTATGCTCTTTGGTCTTGCCAATACTCCAAGCACATTCCAGAACTACATCAATGATGTTTTAGGACCTGACATCCTTGATGTCTTTGGCACTGCCTATGTGGATGACATCCTTATCTACAGTCAGACACTCAAGGAACACCAGAAGTATGTCAAGCTTATTCTCAGTCAACTACAAGATGCAAGCCTGCAAGTTGACATCTCCAAGTGTAACTTTAAAGTCCATCAAGTCAAGTACCTTGACCTCATCATTCAGTCTACCACTGAAGACAGCTGACCCAGATCTGTGAGTATGGACCCAGCCAAGACTGATGCCATCAAGGAGTGGAAGCCTTCTGCCAGTCTCAAGAAAGTGCAGAGCTTCATTACCTTTGCAAACTTCTACCACCAGTTTATCAAAGACTTTGCCAAGCTTGCATCCCCACTCACAGCTCTGACCAAGAAGAATATTGTCTTCAAGTGGGAAACCCCAGAGTAGTGCTTGTTCAAAAGTATCAAGAAGGTGTTCAGCACTGCACCTATCCTGCAGCACTTTGATCTAGAGAAGGAGTGTGTTGTTGAGACTGACACTTCTGACTACGTCTCTGGTGCTGTCCTGTCACAGCCAGACCATGAAGGAGTTCTACACCCTGTTGCCTTCTTGTCACACCACCACCTGCCGGCAGAATGCAACTACGAAATCTACAACAAAGAGTTGCTGGCAATTGTCCGTGCCTTTGAAGAATGGCAAGCAGAGCTTGAAGGATCTCCAGAACCTGTCAAAGTGATCTCTGATCACAAGAACTTGGAGTACTTTATGTTGTCAAAGTACTTTTCCCGCTGTCAAGCCTGTTGGAGTGAGTTCTTATCATACTTCAATTTCAAGATCAGCTACTGTTCAGGCAGTCAGTGCAAGGCTGACACCCTCACTTAACATTCCCAAGACCTCCTGTCAGACAGTGATCTCTGTCAAGACTTCATAGAGCAAGTTGTCCTCAAGCTCAAGAATCTTGTATATTCAGAGGTTCAAGTCAAGCCTATCTGGATCCTGAGATGTTCAGAAGCTACACTAGTTGACACTGAACCTGATGCTGCACCTCTTTCAGATGTCATCCAAGCTGCCTATAACAACCTTGCTGAAGGTGATCCAGTGGCAATAGTGTTACAGATGCTAAGGGATAGTGTCAGGCACAGTCAAGAAGTGTCTCTCTCAGACTGCAGCTTGGAAAATAACTGTCTCTTCTACAAGAACTGACTCTAGATCTCTGAGAACAATAAGCTACACCTACACCTGTTCCAAGAAGTCTATGACCAAGCAATGGCTAGCCACACTGGGATTGCCAAGACCCATAATCTTCTGTCTTGTTGGTACTATTGGCCAAAGATAGTGAACATCATATAGCAGTACATCAGGAATTGTCATGTCTGCTCTCAAGCAAAGCCTGCCTGTAATCACCAAGGAGAGCTGCTGTCTCTTCCTGTGCCTCAGCAATGTTGGCAGGATCTGGCTATGGATTTCATTACTGACTTGCCCAAGTCAAGAGATGCCTGCTTCCCTGGTGCCAAGCACATCTGGGTCATCACTGACTGTCTCACCAAAGAATGCCACTTTGTGCCATATGCTGAGATGACAACCTCGCATCTTGTCCAGATGTTCATCTAGTTTATTGTCCATACCCATGGCTTACCCAGGAGTATTGTCTCAGACAGAGGAGGTCAGTTTGTCAGCTTATTCTGGAAAGCACTCTGTGCCCATCTTGACATCATGCTACAACTATCCTCAGGACACCACCCAGAGACAGATAGTCAGACAGAACAAGAGAATCAGGAGCTTGAACACTATCTGAGATCCTATATCAACTATCTCCAAGATGACTGGGTCCAATAGCTTCCTCTGGCAGAGTTCACGTAGAACAACTTCCAGTCTGATTCCTCTGGCATGTCACTGTTCTTTGCCAACAAAGAGTTCCATCCACAGCTCAGCATCACACCCACAAGTGAAGCCTGCAACCAAGATACTATTTTTGATTTGATTTGATTCTTACACTGATTTGGCTGTTAAGCCATGCAGAACTTCTTGAAGGATTTTTGTCTCTGGTAGACTTGACTCAGGGACCTCACACATTTACCGTACACTCCGTGGTTTGTAGTGTACGTACTGTGGGAAAACCCCAAACCCTGTAGGGGAAATAGGAAAACCACAGTAATGAGAGTTTTGTGGATCTTGACAGATATTGGGTGAGCTATTTCTTGGGGGTTTTCATACATCTTGCGAGGAGTACATCTTAGACAAGTTCTATGAATCTCGGGGGTTTTTGTGGCAGAATGTGGGGTGGGTCAGATTCGAACTGACAACTAGTTTAGTCAGGTTCTCCAGGCCTGACACCACTAGTTCCGGGTCATGGGTGCCACGTAGTGGGAAACTCTCACCAGCTTCCCGCTACACCATGCCGCCCCAAGATACTATAGAAATCTCTGGAGAAATAACGTAGATTCTGGAACAGTTGCAAGCTGAACTCCGACTATCCCAGGAAGCTCAAGCTCACACTGCCAATTTGCATCAAGTCCTGTCACTGTCCTATCAAACTGGAGATCTTGTTTGACTGAATACCAAGAACATCAGAACACACCACCCATGCGAAAAGCTTGACAACAAGTGGATTGAACTATTCAAGGTGTTGAAGATAGTTGGAAGCTGTGCCTGCTATCTGGAGCTTCCACACACTCTCAAGATCTACCCTGTCTTTCATGTTTCCTTTCTACGTCTGACACCTGCTAATCTTATCCCTGGCCAATCAAATGAACACCCTGGCTCTGTCATTGGTCAAGACACAGATGAAAAGTTCCAGGTTGAAGAAATCCTTGACTCCAAGCCAGCAATGTCTTGACAGAAGTTCAAGTACCTGGTCAAATAGTCCAGATAGCCAATTGAAGATGCCACTGAAGAGTCTATTGAGCATCTTGACAACGCCAAAGACACCATCTACAACTTCCATAAGAAATACCCAAGGAAACCACAGCCACAGAACTACGCCCACAAGCAGCCTGAGGCTCACAGGAGTTTGCTATGTGAAGGAGGGGGGTAATGTCACAGTTCTGGCCCAGTTGCATATCTGGCACAAGTCACACACCTTACCGGGAAGTTCTATCTGCACTGTTGCCTGTTTGCTCTGCTGTTGCCTGATCCCATGCCTATAAGAACTTCTCCTGCTCCCCCAGCTTCTTCTCTTCTTCTCTCTTTTTCTTCCTTCCTTGTCTTTCGTCTTGTACATCAATCCAAGTCTCAAGTCTCAAGTCAAGTCAGGTCAAGGTTACTGAATCAGTTAGGCTTGAGTTCTGCTCTGCTATTGCCTTGTCACATGAGTGGGGATGCAAGCTTGGCAAAGTCTTTGATGAACTGGTGGTAGAAGTTTGCAAAGGTAATAAAGCTCTGCACTTCCTTGAGACTGGCAGGAGGTTTCCACTCCTTGATGGTGTTAGTCTTGGCTGGGTCTATACTCACAGATCTCCCAGGTAGAAAAGATCTGGAAAGAAGGAATGGTTGCTAGTCTTCTCTCTCTAGACATCTCTGGAGCCTATGACAGAGTCTTGCCAGAAGTTCTCAGAAAGATCCTGATTAAGAGAATGATTCCTAAGTGGTTTGTATCCTGGATCTTTTCCTTCACTACTTCACGTACTACCTCTCTGGTGTTTGATGACTCAGAACCCCCCCAGTTCCCTATATACTGTGGAGTCCCTCAAGGATCACCTTTCTCTCCTATTCTATTTCTTTTCTATATCTCAGAACTGCACAATACTGTACACACCCCTGAGAAAGGAGTTTCAGCACTTGGTTTTGCAGATGACACTAATCTTCTTGCATTCTCCTCCTCCTTGAAAAGCAACCTTCTCAAGTTGAAGTCTACACATTCCAAATGTCAGGACTGGGCAAGAAAACATGGTATGAAGTTTGCACCTGAAAAGTATGAACTTCTCCATTTTTCTAGAAGAAGAAGAGACAATCTTCAGCTCAGTCTAAGACTTGGAGAAGTGGTACTTCAACCAAAAGAAGAAGTGCGCATCTTGGGACTTTACTTTGACTCAAAACTTGTCTGGAAAAAACACCAAAAAATCATGTCACAGAAAGCCTCCAAATATTTCTCAGCTTTATCCAGAACAACCTACTCTACTTGGGGACTACCAGTCCTAACAGCACGTCATGTCTACACTGCTATACTAAGATCTCTTCTTAGTTATGCAGTAGGAGTCTGGTTCAATCCCCAAAAGAAACTCTCTAATATTATTTCATTATCTACTTTCCAAAATAAATGTTTAAGAACTATAGGAGGTGTCTTTAAAGCCACTCCTATTTTCCTACTTGAATCAGAACTATTTCTACCCCCTCTAGACTTATACTTCAAGCTGAGAACAGCATGTTTTCTTTCATCTTTCTATTCAAACACACTACCCAACTCTCCTTCTACACTTCTCCACAAACTACACAGTCAAATTTCTCTCTATGTTTCTTCTCTCAGAACTACACCAAAGTCTCTGACAACTATTTCTCTAAACTGGAGAACAGTCTGGCTGGAACAACTAACTACTAACCAAGACTTCTCAAAGAAAAGTCTACAGAAGGTTTTCCACAAAGAATGGGAAGCCAGATGGCAGGTAAGCAGAGGAAATTGTTCTGCTATTTGGGACATGTTCACCAGAAGGCCACAGAAGAAAAACCTCAATATCTTCAAAGATTTGAGAAAAGCTGAGTCTAGTCTATTTCTTCAAATTCTGTCAGCAAGAATAGGACTGGCCAGTTTTCTTTTCAGAGCAAATGTTCCAGACTTTAACTCCCCTCTATGCACATGTGGTTTTGGAGAAGAAACAGCCCAACACATCACTTTTTTCTGTAACAAATTTTCAAACCAAAGACAACAAGTCCAATTCCCTCTACAAGATTTCCCATCTATCTTATTCTCCTCCAAGCTACTTCCTAAACTTCTTTTCTGGTTTATGTCTTTGAAAAGACTTGACCAGTTCAACCTAGCCCACCAACTCTCTTTCTAAGCTCTACCAAGTCAACTGTTTGTTTTAACAAATAGCTACATGTACAAATTTCCTTAGCTACTGCATATTCCACAAGATTTTCCCTAGTCTCTCCCAAGCTCCAGTTTTTATTCCTCCAAAGGTTTTCTGGAGAAACAAACATGTACCTAGAAGTTCTGCATGGCTCTACAGCTAAATCAGTGTAAGAATAAAATAAAATAAAATAAAATAAAAATACTCACAGATCTGGGTTGGCTGTCTTCAGTGGCAGACTGAATAATGAGGCCAAGGTACTTGACTTGATAGACTTCAAAGTTGTACTTGGAGATGTCAACTTGCAGACTTGCATCTTGTAGTTGACTGAGAACAAGCTTGACATACTTCTGGTGTTCCTTGAGTGTCTGACTGTAGATAAGGATGTTATCCACATAGGTAGTGCCAAAGACATCAAGGATGTCAGGTCCCAAAATATTATTGATGTAGTTCTGGAACATGCTTGGAGTATTGGCAAGACCAAAGGGTATAACAAGGTATTTGTAGAGGCCTGAGTGTGTGCAGAACATAGTCTTCCATTCTTCACCTTCCTTCATCCAGATACAGTTGAAGGCACCAACAATGTCAAGCTTGGTGTACCACACAGCTTTGCAAAGCTGGTCCAACATCTTCTGGATCAGTGGTAGGGGGTAACAGTTCTTGATGGTGATAGTGTTGAGTGCTCTGTAGTCTACACAGAAATGTAATCCACCTTCTGGCTTCTTGACAAAAAGGACTGGTGCAGTAGTAGATGATGAAGATGCTTGAATGAAGCTCTTGTTCAGGTTCTCTGTCAGGTACTTCTTGAGAACTTCAAGTTCTTCTCTACTTATGCCATACAGAGGTCCAGAGGGTGCCTGGGTTCCTGGTTCTATCTTGATCTTGTGGTCAACTCCTGGGTGTAGAGGAGGAAGCTTATCAGTGTCATCCTTCCTGAAGATGTCCAGGAACTTGTGGTACTGAGCAGGGAGAAGTGTGGCAGAATCCACACACTTCTTTGGCTTCAACACCTGTTCAATATCTCTCAGAGAAATACTGAACATCTGGTGATCTGGCTTGGCAGCAAGGAGAGAAAATGTGGCAGCATTGATGGGGATTAGCGTGGCAGAAAAAGGCTTGGGATCCTGAGGCTTTCCAGCAGACATCTTGGCTCCAAGATCCAAAGAGATTTAATAGCTATTGTTTGACTTGAGGTATGTGGATCAGTAGTGATCTGACTTGAAGATGATTGAGGTGTTTGTCTAATCAATATGTGGCCTGTACTTCTGGAGCTATAGTATCCCCAGAATCACATCATAGTGAAGACCAGGAGACACAAAGAGAGAGACTTCTTCCTGGTGCACACCATATGCTGTAGTCATGATTGTCTTGGCAAGATGTGTGGTTTGTGATATCTTGCCATCAAACAATCGCAATGTACGTGGGTAGGGGAGAGGTTCTTGGTGAAGAGATTGTGTAAAGGAAGCACCAATGCAGCCAAATGCTGAACAGCCAGAGTCAATAAGAGTATTGCACTTGAGTTTCCTATCTAGAATACAAGGAAGAAACAAGCACTTACTGTCTAATTGCTGGTCTGGAGATAGATAGCCAACATGGAGATCTTTTTCATATCCTTGGGCGTGATGATGACCAAGGACTACTTGTTTTCTGACTCTGGAGTAGTCTTAACAGTGGCAGACTTAGTGGTGGTTATAGTGGTGGCAACATGCTTTTTACTGGACAGAAGGTAGAGATGTGACTTTGGTTCCCACAGTAGAAGTAGAGACCTTTGCTTCAGTAATGTTCTTGCTCTTCTGGCATCAGCTTAGAGTGGCTGAGATCTATGGTAGGACTTGGTGGCTGTGGTGTGAAGGCTGGCTTGATAAACTCTGACTATGGAACTGAGGCTTGGGTGGGAGATGCTTAACATGGACAGTAAGAGTTGGCAGAAGTGGCATGTAACTGGTTGTCCTACAGCTGGCATTCCTCAACAAGCTTCTGATAGCTGATGTCCTTGAGGTTGATACTGACAAGCTGCTTGGCAAGCTCTTCAGAGACAGCATATCAAAGATAGCACTTCAAGGCCTTGTTGTTGAAGTCTGTGTGTGGAGTATACTGATTGAACTCTGTGAAGAACTTGGCAAAGGAACAGTTGGCCTGACATAAGGTGATAAGCTTTCTCTGAGCTAGGAACTCTGGGTCTGGGTCAGAGAAGATGTTCTGGAGATCTTGGATGATGTTGTGCCAGTCAATGTACTGGCCAGCTGTGATCTTAGCTGAGATGTAGGACTACGCAGTACCAGTCATGTGTGAAAAGACATACGTAATCTGCGATATTTCCATGGGGTACCAGTCAGTGTTGAGTGTCATCTTGAGTGACAGTGATGTGATGAAGCTCTCAAGCTTCTCATGCATGATTTCTGTGTTTCCACTATCACCACTGAAGATATCTGTGTCAGCAGTGTGTTCAGACTTGGACTTGGGAGTAGTGTTGGTAGCTTGAATTTGTATGAACTCTGCAAACATGTTGTAAAGGAACTTGTCATTTCTAGCAACTGGTATAGCTTGGTCTGGTTGTTGAGACATGACAAGGACATGAACATGGCTTGGTGAAGTGTGTTATGGTTGGGTAGGTTTTTTGTAGTGTGATGAGGCAATAGCAGAGCAGAACTTGAGTCTAACTGATTTGGTAACCTTGACCTGACTTGGCTTGAGACTTGAGACTTGGATTGATGTACAAGATGAAAGACAAGGAAGGAAAAGAGAAAAGAAGGAGAGAAGAAGCTGGGGGAGTAGGAGAAGTTCTTATAGGCAGAGGATCAGGCAACAGTGGAGCAAGCAGGCAACAGTGCAGATAGGACTTCCCAGTAAGGTGTGTGACTTGTGCCAGATATGCAACTGGGCCAGAACCGTGACACTACCAAGGGATGCCAGAGTCTATCCAAACTTTTATATCTTAATGATTAAACCAGCTGACCAGAATACACTCTTGCAGATGATATTTTGTTACCAGCTTGAAGAAGAACAAGAATTTGAAGTTAAACAAATTCTGGCTAAGAAAAGTCAGTGATACCTTATCAAGTGGAAAGGATACCCAGACTTGGAAAATACCTGGGAACCACTTAAGAACCTCAAGAACTGCCAGCTTCTTCTGCAACAGTTCTAGCAGGGGTAGGACTGAAGAGCTCAGCCTGCAGGAGAGATGTGTCAATGACTGTCACAGTTAAATTCTCACCATCCAACTCTATCTTCACAAGACACCAAAGCTTCTACCTTACATAAACCTCAGTCTCTTCCAACATCTTCCACTTCCAAGAAAGACAGACTTGCACCACAGAGAGTTGTTCAAAGAGTATATCTTATATTGCCTCTTCAGCAGCTATATCCTCAAAAAAGTTATCCTGGACTATATTCAGAGACTCCCAGAACACAGAGACACAAGACTTCCCACAACAAGTGTACTCAGCACATTTCAATTTGCTGTCTTCTCCCAGTATCTGAAAGAACAGTTGATCACAGAGAACACAAAAGTTGCAGGGAGTGGGTGATACAAAATCCTGATCACAGATCTGAGTAGCAAGCTGTCTTCAGCTAATAGTTGCATGTGACTTCAGAAGTATGACCAAGTTTCATCAAGATGATAAAAGATAGAAAGAAGGATAGTGTTATAACCCAGAAGGAACACAGTCCTTATATACTCACAGAGAGCAACAGACAGAATACTGAGTGGAAGTACCAAGCAGCACAACACAGAAGGAAGTCATGTGACTGTCAAAACTGACCAGAAGTTGCTTGACACAGTGTGTATATGTATTGAGTATGGCAAGTCCAACTTGACCAGCTTGACACAGTATGCAAATATATCAAGACTTGCAAGCACAGCTTGACAAGTGTCACAGGGCAGACTGCAAGCACTGCCAAGTCATGTGACCACATGACAAGTCAGCTGACTTTGTGTCACTTTTCATGTTTTTACCCACCTGCATTGCATTTCTCTTCTGCAGCTTTACCTTCTTGTATGATAGAAACCTGGGGTGGCATAGTGTAGTGGGAAGCTGGTGAGAGTTTCCCACTACATGGCACCCATGACCCAGAACTAGTGGTGTCAGGCCTGGAGAACCTGACTAAACTAGTTGTTAGTTCAAATCTGACTCACCCCACATTCTACCACAAAAACCCCTAAGATTTATAGAACTTGTCTAAGATGTACTCCTTGCAAGATGTATGAAAACTCCCAAGAAATAGCTCACCTAATATCTGTCAAGTCTATTCAGAGCTGGAGTTCCAGATTTTCCTACCCCTTTATGTGTCTGTGGTCAAGCAGAAGAGACAGT
This sequence comes from Lichina pygmaea, assembly GCA_963422465.1. NCBI lineage: Eukaryota > Fungi > Ascomycota > Lichinomycetes > Lichinales > Lichinaceae > Lichina > Lichina pygmaea. Next base: position 1,819,840 of record OY730175.1, on the reverse strand, counting down.
GAAACATATCACCTCTTCATGCTCTCTTTATTCAAGTCAAAGACAGCAAGCTCCTTTTAATTCTCAAGATTTCACTTCTATTATTTCAAACCCAGAGCTTCTACAGAAGTTTCTATACTGGTTCATGTCTTTGAAAAGACTGAACCAGTTTAATCTGGCTTTCAAACTCCACTATTCACACTCTAATATCTAGAAGTTTTCTTTCTACCAGTCACTACAAGATTTCCTTTTGCTACATCCTCTATGTCACAGTTCTGGCCCAGTTGCATATCTGGCACAAGTCACACACCTTGCTGGGAAGTTCCATCTGCACTGTTGCCTGTTTGCTCTGCTCTTGCCTGATCCCCTGCCTATAAGAACTTCTCCTGCTCCCCCAGCTTCTTCTCTTCTTTTCTCTTTTTCTTCCTTCCTTGTCTTTTGTCTTGTACATCAATCCAAGTCTCAAGTCTCAAGCCAAGTCAGGTCAAGGTTACTGAATCAGTTAGGCTCAAGTTCTGCTCTGCCATTGCCTTGTCACACTCTAGTCACCCCCAGTCTTTAGTTTTTATTCCTCTAAAAGTTTTCTGAAGAAAATCACTCTTAGCTAGAAGATCTGCATGGCTGAAAAGCTACTATCAGTGTAAGAATCAAATAAATAAAAATAAAAATAAATATCTGTCAAGATCCACAAAACTCTTATTACTGTAGTTTTCTTATTTTCTCTACAGGGTTTGGGGTTTTCCCACAGTACATACACTACAAACCACAAGGTGTACAGTAAATGTGTGAGATCCCCAAGTCAAGTCTACCAGAAACAAAAATTCTTCAAGAAGTTCTGCATGGCTTAACAGCTAAATCAGTGTAAGAATCAAATCAAAAAAATAATAGGAACCTATTGATTATTATTGATGTCTAGCCCTTGACATTAGGTAAAGCTCTCTCTCAGCTGGATAGCCTAACAGCAGAACAGAACAGACAGACACACTCATCTGGATAGCTGCTGTGTACACAGGCTCAAGTCAAGAACCTGAGCACTTGGCTGGATAGCTCTCACTATCAGAATAGAACAGCAAAACAGAACAGACAGACATGCTCAGCTGGATAGCTGCCATGCACACAGACTTAAGTCAAGGACCCAAGTGCTTGGCTGGATAGTCTCACCATCAGAATAGAACAGCAAAACAGAACAGACAGATATACTTAGCTGGATAGCTGCTGCACTCACAGACTCGAGTCAAGGACCCAAGCACTTGGCTGGATAGCCCCCATCAAACAGACAGCAGACATGGAAGGCACTGATATGGAAGAGTGTATGATGGTGCTGCAAGACAAATTGCAGTGGGTCATGGAGGAGCTGGAACTTACCCAGCAAGATCAGAACAAGAAAGTGGCTCTGGGCAGAGATATGGAGACACAACTCCAATCCTTGTGGGCAGAGCTAGGCTTTGTCAACAAGCAACTTGCTGCACTCCAGCAGCAGTACCAAGAAGTGATAAGGCAAGCTGGCTACTACAAGGCAGAATATGATGTCTTCAAGCTGGAACAAGACACTCTCCAGACCCAGCTAGCCACCACCACCACCACCACTCAGCAAGCCAGCTTCCCTAAGCTGGCAAAGCTCCCAAATCCTCCTGTTTTCACAGAAGACACACAGACAGATAAGACCTCTCTGGATGTTTGGAAGATTGAGATGGCTGATAAGATTGGGCAGGAGAGAACCTGGTACCCAGACATGTTAGCCCAACTCCACTACATCTTCTCACAGGTTGGAGAAGTGTTACAACCCAGGGGGAACACAGTCTTTATAGTCACAGAAAGCAGCAGACAGGATACTGGACGGAAGTACCAGGCAGCATAACACGGGAAGCAGTCACGTGACTGGCGAGACTGACCAGGGGTTGCTCGCCGCAGCACGCATATACGTGAGCAGAGTGAGCAAAGTGAGCAGAGCTCACTGAGCTCACAGACTGAGCACTATATAGTCCGGTGATTTTTATTTTTTTATTTTATTCTTACTCTGATTTGGCTGGTGAGCCATGCAGAACTTCTAGATACATACTTTTTTTTTCCCAGAAAACCTTTGAAGGAATAAAAACTGAGACTTGGGTAAGACTAGGGAATTATCTGGGAGAATATGCAGTGTCTGGAGAAAATAAAATCACAGAGATGATAGGTTTTCTGGTAAGAGTTGGTGTGCTAAGTTAAACTGGTCTAGTCTTTTTAAAGACATAAACCAGAGAAGAAATTCTTTAAGCACTTTAGGCTTTTGAAGTAAAGTAGAGAAATTGTAGGAAAGAAAAGTGGCTTGCTGTCTTTGAGTAAGAAACTTGTTACAAGAGAAAGTGATATGTTGAGCAGCCTCTTCTCCAAAACCACAGGAACATAGAGGGGATTGGAAGTCTGGAACATTTGCTCTGAAAAGAAAGCTGGCTAGTCCTATCCTTGCTGATAGAATCTGCAAGTAAAGACTAGCTTCAGCTTTTCTCAAGTCTTTGAAACCTTTGAGATTTTTCCTTTGGGGTAGTCTGCAAAATAGCTCCCAGACTGGAGAACACTTCTGTCTGTTTGCCTGCCATCTGGCTTCCCACTCTTTCTGAAACACTTCTTGAAATTGTTTCTTAGAGTAATCTTGGTTAGTGGTTAGTTCTTCTAGCCATCTTGCTTTCCAGTTAGGTGTGACAGTAGACAGAGACTTTGGAGGTGTTCTCAGAGTAGAAACAAAAACAGTGATCTGGGAAAAGAGCTTATAGAGAAGTGAGGAGAGAGGATTAGAAGAAGTATTAGAAAAATAGAAAGATTGTAGGAAAGTTGCTGTTCTGAATTTGAAATAAAGATCAAGAGTTGGTAGGAATAGTTCTCCTTCAATAAGAAATGTAGGAGTAGCTTTGAAGACACCTCTTATAGTTTTTAGACACTTAGTCTGGAAAAGATTTAGAGAAGAAATATTAGAAGGTTTTTTGTGGGGATTGAACCAGACTCCTACTGCATAGCTGAGAAGTGATCTCAGTATTGCACTGTAGACAAGTCTAGCAGAGAGAACAGGTAGACCCTATGTAGAAAAAGTAGTTCTGGAAAGTGCTGAGAAAAACTTGGAAGCTTTCTGTAACATGATTTTCTGGTGTTTTTTCCAGAGAAGCTTGGAATCATAGTGTAGTCCCAGAATACGCACTTCTTCCTTAGGCTGTAGTACCACTTCTCCAAGTCTTAGACTGAGCTGAAGATTATCTGTTCTTCTTCTAGAAAAATGGAGAAGTTCATACTTTTCAGGTGCAAACTTCATTCCATGTTTTCTTGCCCAGTCTAAACACTTGGAGTGAGTAGACTTTAGCTTCAGGAGATTGCTTTTAAGAGAAGGAGAAAATGCCAGAAAGTTTGTGTCATCTGCAAAGCCCAGAGCTGATACATCTTTCTCTGGTGTATGAACAATATTATGAAGATCTGAAATATAGAAAAGAAATAAAATAGGAGAGAGAGGTGAACCTTGAGAGACTCCACAGTGTACTGGAAACAAAGAAGACTCTGAATCATCAAAAACAAGAGAGGTTTTTCTTTGGGTAGTGAAAGAAAAGATCCAGTTAACAAACCAGCTGGGGATTCCTTTTCTCTCCAGGATTTTCTTGAGAATTTCTGGCAGAACTCTATCATAAGCTTCTGAGATATCCAGAGAAAGAAGACTGGCTACCATTCCTTCCTTCCAGACTTTTTCAACTTGGGAAGTGAGTAGAAATAGTGCAGACTCAGTTGATCTTCCTTTTCTGAAGCCTATCTGAATTTCTGGTAGCAGGTTCTCTTTCTCAGCCAGTTCACTTAGCTTTGTGGCTGCCAGAGCTTCCATCAGCTTCCCAATTGTGTTGAGAAGTGCTATTGGCCTCCAAGCTTTGGCATAGCAATAGGATCCTTTGCTAGGCTTTCTCAAGTATATTGTTCTGGCTGCTTTGTATCTGTCAGGGAAATATTCTAGCTTCCAGCAGGCTTCCAGAACTTTGGCTATCTTTTTATTGAAAGAGTTTCCTAATACTTTTAGAAATCCATTGGGTAGAGTGTCTTTCCCAGGAGCTGTAAAAGATTTTTTCTTTTTCAGAATATTGTGAATATCTTCTTTGGAGATTTCCTGAGATAGCTGGTGTTGTTGGTGGTTGGCTGGCTGGTCCTGGGATTCTGGTACTGGCTGGAGAGGTAGAGGGAAGAACTGGGTTTTGAATACTTCTACCTTTTCTGTGAAAGTTCTGGCAGTTTCTCCATCTTGCTTTGTGAGCTCTGGAACAATTGGAAGTTCTGGTGGTTTGCCAGCTTTTTCTTTACCCCACTTGGCTATTTTCCAGTGCTTTTGTGTTTCAGCCAGGTTCTGGAGTTGTTCTCTGAATATCTTTCTTTTAGCATTCTTGATCAGGTGTTTCTTCTTCTTTATTACCTTTTCAAGTTTGTAGACTGGTTCTTGGTTTTGGAAGACTTTTCTTCTTAGTTTTCTTTCCTCTTTAATTTTCTCTTTAATCTCTTGGTTCTACCAGGGAACAGTGTACTTTGAGTCTCTCAGAGTTCTTGTTGTCTTGTCAGCCAGTTCTTGAAGAGCTTTGTCCAGGTTCTCCAGATAGTTGTCCACTTCCTCTCTGTTAAGTAGTGGTGGAATAGGGGGAAGATTCTTAGCTTCTTTCTTGACTTGGTCCAGATCTAGTGTTCTCCAGTTTCTTTGGTGGGTTCTGGCTTTCTTTGGTGTTTCCAGACTTAGGATTCTCTGAACTGGTCTGTGGTCTGAACCTGTGTGGAAGTCTAGGTTAATCTGGGAAGAAATAAAGAAATTAAGAAGTGACATAGAAATAAAAGATAAGTCAATAGCAGAGGAGAGAGGCTCTGCCAGTGTTCTTGCTCTTGTTGGTGTGAAAGGTGCTATTGCCAGCTCTAGTCCTTGATCATCTGTGAGTTCTTTGAACTTAGTAGCTAGTTCAGAGTAGAGTTAGGAGGATTTTGACCAGGATAGGTGGTGGAGGTTTGAGTCAGTCAGAAGAATATGTTCTCCTTCTTTCTCTAGTGCCTGGGCCAGTACATCCAGTAGAGCTTCTGCTGATACTCTGTAGTTTTCCTGGTTTGTAGGTGTGAAGTACAGGTTATGTACCCAGAACACTTTTGCTTGCACTCTTATCTCCAATGATGTTAAATCTTTGCTTCAGAACACAGGGGTTATAGCTGACCTCTGTATTCTTCTGTTGATTAGAACCAGAGTTCTCCCTAACACTTGGTCTTGAAGAGGGTAGAAGGCTGAGAAGACTGTTGAGGTACTTGTTTCCTGGTATAGATTTCTCCATAGTTCTTGAAGTGCAATCAGATCCACTTCCTGGAGTCTGGGGTTAGCTAGTAGAAGATCTTGACATGTCTGGCTTTTCTGCACATTATACTGGAGAAGGTTGAGAGTTGGTGTACTCATCAAACCTCTGGGTTAGAATCCACAAGTATCTCAAAAAAGTTTTGTTTTGGAAGATTAGTGGTAGTCTTCAGGTTTTGCAGAGAGGTTGCTTCAGCTAAGTCTTGCACTTGATCTAGTTCTCACCAGCTCTCCCTGTTTTCTTTTCTTCCCATCCTCTCTATCAGATAGATTAGGGCCACTTCCAGTATTGGTGGTCTGGCTTGGAGAGAAGACAAAAGTGGAAGAGATGTTTTCTGGAGTGGTGTATCTTCCAGGTCTGGTGAGCCAGAATTCTCTAGCTTTCTGTGTAGCTTCCTGCTTTTTAGGGCAGACTTTTTCCCAAGCAGAGTGCTTCCCTCCACAGCTAGCACATTTGGGAACTAGCTTTTCTTGAGGAATTAGGCAGTCTCTTCTGGCATGTTTTCCTCCACATGCCAGGCACTGTGCTTGAGCTTGGCAGGTTCTTGCCTGGTGTCCAAACTTTGAGCATTTGTAGCATTAGACCACTGATGTATCCAGAAGTGCTGGCTCTACTTCATGGATCATGTGGCCAAGTACAACTCCTCTCTTGATTAGTAGATTAGCTTGCTCAGGTGTTGCAAGATCTATGTGCAGAGATGTCACAGATTTCTTGAGAAGTTTGGACTTTCTGGTCCAGTAGGTTCTCAGGATTTTGACCTGGTTTTCCATACTAGGGTTTTGTCTGAAGATAGTCTTAGTTGTCTCTTCCAGGTTATCTGGGTTAAAGTCCTTTGTTTGAACTCCATGAACCATGACTGGGAAGATTCTAGAAGAGATCTTAGCTTCTTCAGAGAACACTGCAGAGATCCAGTCTTTGTTCTGTTCTAGTTGGGTCTTGGCTGAGGGAGATTCTAGAGAGATGATAATATCACCAGAAGGGAGCTTTCTGACTGCTCTGATATCTTTCTGGTGTTAAAGACCAGGCCGGGTTCACACAGAAGCCAGTACAGTCTTGTTGCTTCGCAGGGCGGATTCTAGACAGGGACTCAGTAGAGGAATAGACAGATAAGTAACTCTCTCTGTGCTATTGTCTCAGTACGATGTGTGCATGTGTGTTCAGCCTGGAGAGCTAATCTCTCCGGGCCCTTTGGGGGGTCTTTATGCAGATGCCCAAGGGGGGGGGTCTCCTCCGAGGGGTATTGTCCTTTTGCGTGGACGAGCTCCTTGCTTAGCTCCTGCTTGTCCACCAGATGAGCTTCTCGCTTAGCTCCTGCTTGTCCACCAGACAAGCTCCTTGCTTAGCTCCTGCTTGTCCACCGGACAAGCTCCTCACTTAGCTCTTGCTTGTCCACCAGACTGGTCGGATGTTATTCTGTATAACTAACACTTCTCCCTCACTTACCTAGGCTGTTCCAGCCTAGGCCTTAACACTATCCTCTCTCTCCAAGAGTTCTGTCCCCAGATCCTTTTTTCTTCCTACTTCTCTTTTGTCATGAACCAAGATCAGACAACTTGAACTTGTCATCACAGTTCTCTTTCTTGTCACATTGGCAAAATAGGCAAGGAATTGAAAATCGCATGCAGTACTTGTTGTTGTGACCACACTAAGTGTGTCGTGAGTTCCACATTGTCTTTTTGTTGTCGGTGTGTCGAGAAGGGTCATCACTGCAACCTTCATCTCTCAGAATCAGAATAGAAGAAGATGGAACTTGAGTGTGAGCAGCTCAAGGCTCAGCTGCGAGAGACTGACAACCAATTGTCAAAATTGCTTCCCCGGCAGATCTGCCTCTGCTGGCAGCTGGGTCATCTCTCACAGAAGAAGGCTGATGCCATCTGTCATGAGCTGTCAGCTATCAAGGATCAAGAGTCCCTTGATGCTCAGGAACAAGAGGCCCTCTGTGTTATTTGTGAACAGGAGGCTGGTCAGGCTGCCACTCCACCATCCTTTGAGAACATCTTCTCTTCAGAGACTTTGGCTTCTCTCAAGCTATTGTCCCTGTCAGACCTGGTCGCTGCAGGTTTGCTTGGTGGTAATCCACCAGCTTCTGGTTTATCACAGGGCTGAAGTTCTCAGTTGGTTCCCACAAATTCTCTTCTTTGTCAAACTCTAACCACTTCACCAGGTACTCAGTTTTCTGTCTGTTTCTTTGACTGTCCAGGATCCTTTTGACATCGTACTCTTCTTTGTTGTCCTTGAAGTTCCATTCTGTCTTAATCTCTGTGTCGCTGGGTGCTGGTTTAAGCAGTGAGACATGGAATACTCAGTGTATCCTTACTTTTCGTGGTAGTCTCAGTCAATAGTTGACCTCCCCAGTGTGCTTCTCAATTTCAAATAGTCTGATTTGTACATGGTCCAGCTTTTTGCTTGGTCACTTCAAGCACAGGTTTTTTGTTGATAGGTAGACTTTATCCCCCCTTTCCAAGGTTGGTCCCTTCAACCTTTTGTCATGTAGTCAGTGGGTGGTGGTGTTCTGGGCACAGTCAATTGTTGTTTTCATCTTCTTGTGCATAGCAGTGAGTTTGTTAACATCAACAATATTGCCTCCTGCTATTGCCTGCCATCAGGGGTTTCTTCCATAGTTTGCGAAGAACAGTGTCATCCCTGTCACGCTGTATTGCTGGTTGTTGTACACAAACTGGGCTATTGGTAGCAGTTCCACCCAGTTATCCTGCTGGTGGTTGATGTAGTGTTGTAGATACTGCTCCATTGTCTGGTTTGTCTGCTCAGTTTGTCTGTCAGTTTGTGGATGGTAGGCTGTTGACATCCTTGTGTCAATGCCAAGTTGCCTTGTCCATGTGTTCTAGAATTTCAAGGTGAAGAGTTTGTTTTGATCTGAGATGATTGTTTTTGGTAGCCCTCAGTGGCTTACCAACTCTTTGAGTAAGACACTCGCAAGTTTGTTTGCGGTTCCTGATTCTTTCCACAAGACCAGGTGGGTGTATTTGGTGAGCTTGTCAACAACCACCAAAATGCTATTGTATACCACCTTTGTTACTGGGTCTGTTGACTTTGGCAACTTGACCACAAAATCCATCATGATAGTTTCCTATGGTGCCTCGGGTAGGTCTATTTGCTGCGCCTGCCCGTAGGGCTTATGTCTTGATAGTTTGTTCTTCGCACACTGTTTGCATTTGCGGATGAACTCTGTCACCTTACACTTCATTCTGTTGAAGTGGTAGTTCCTTTGGATTTTCTCCAAGGTTTTATCTTGTCCGGGGTGTCTGTGCAAAGGCCTGTTGTGGTGCCTCCAGATCACCTCCTCTTGTACTCTTTCTGGCATAATTTCCTTTTTGTTTGCCACCTTGTGGCCAAGGGTAAGGAGTGGACTCTTTGTTTCAGTTGTTGCCAGTTGGGGTTAGGCATAGACCAGGGTTTGTCCTTGTTGCTAGGATTGGGTGTTCCTCTGTTGTTTTCTTGTCCATCAGGTCTGGTTGCCTGCTGAGTGTGTCCACTTGAGTATTTTCAGTGCTCTTCCAGTAGAGGATTTGAAAGTTGTATAATACTAACAGCTCTGCCCATCGAACTTGTTGTCAGTTTAGCTTCTTTGTTGTTGTGAAGTAAGCTAAGTTCTTGTGGTCTGAGTACATGTCTACTGTGTATTTTACCCCCTCCAAGTAAGGCCTCTATTCTTGGAATATGTTGACAATTGCTAACAGCTTTTTGTCATGAACATCATACCTCAGTTCTGGGCCAGAGAACTTTCTTGATTGATATGCGACAGGGTGTAAGTGATTCTCAGTGTCTGGTTGACACAAGCAGGATCTCAATACTTGGTCTGAGACATCAGTCTCCAAAATAATCCTTTTCTCGGAGTCAAATAATGTCAAAATAGGTGTGGAGATGAATTTATTCTTCAACTCCTGGAAGACTGCTTGTTGGCTCTCCCCCCACCTGAAAGATTCCTTCTTTCTGGTTAATTCTGTTAAGGCTGCTGCTGTTCTTGAGTAGTCCTTGATGAATTGTCAGTAGAAGTTTGCAAATCCCAGAAAGGATTGTACTTCTCTGAGGTTTTTGGGTGTTGGCCAGTCTTGCACTACTATAGTTTTTGTGTTGTCTATTCAGATTCCTTCTGTTGTTAGGATCAACCCCAAATATTCTACTTCTTTCGTGTGGAAAACACTTTTATCAAGGTGTAACCTCATGCCTGCTTTCTGGAGTGCATGTAGGATTGTTTTGACATGCTGTTTATACTTCTCCAAGGTTCCATTGGTGTATACCAAGACATCGTCAATATAAGTGGTGACAAATATGTCCAGGTATTGTTGGAGGACAGTGTTAATAAGTGATTGGAATGTTGCCAGTGCATTTGTAAGGCTGAATAGTATCACAGTATACTTGTAGTGTCTGTACCTTGTACGAAAGACTGTCTTCTATTCCTCGCCATCTTTCATCCTAACCAGGTTGAAAGCACCTTGAATATCAAACTTGGTAAACTATTTGGCTTCTTGGATCCAGTCTTGGATTTCTGATATCAATAGCAGTGGGTAGTGGTTTTTCACTGTGATTGTATTTAGCTGCTGATAATCAACACACATTTGAAGTTTGCCATCTTTCTTTGGCACAAACAATATCGGGTATCCAGCCAGTGATGTTGAAGGTCTTATGAACCCTTTCGCTAGGTTCTTGTCCAGGTAGTCTCTCGGGGCCTCAAGCTCTTTTGCTGACAGAGTGTAGATAGGGCTGTGTGTGGGTTTTTTTCTGTCTTCCAGCGGAATCTTGTGGTCCCACTCCTGATGTTCTGGTAGCGTCGTGATCACTGTTTCTTCGAATATCTCCTGGTATTCTTTATACTCACTTGGCAACTGCGGTGCCTGAGTCTCGCCCACGGTGTCTTGCGTGGTGCAAAGTTGTTGTGTTCGGGGTTTCATCCAGGCCACACAGGCCTGCCTGTGGCGGTGGTATTTCTTCCAACATGTCAGTGAGATTTCTTTAATTATCACCCCTGGTTCTGATGTGACCAGTGTTCTGTCCGGAAAGACTAGTTACCTTGTTCTCCAGTCAATCCTTGGGTTTTGTTTTTCTAACCACAGAAGTCCCAATATAACTTTGTGTGGTATTCAGACCAAGTTGAATTTCTCTGTTCTGATCATCATGCCATGGACACTCAGTCTCAGACTCTTGGTCTTCTTTGTCACTTGTCTCTTGTCTTTGGAGAGTGGTGTTCTGTCCACCACTGTCAACTGGTAGAGGTTTTTCTTGCCTTGGACTGGAACCTTGTTTCTTCTGGCAAAGCTTTCTGACATGAAGTTGCCAGTCACACCAGAGTTGATCATAGCCTTAGCCAACCACCCATTGACTCTGATCTTGATGTGAAAGTGCAGGCTGCAGGCTGTCACATCAAGGCTTGGCTTGACTTCTTCCTCCCAGGGTGTTGTCTTGCCTGCTTTTCCAACCCTAGTTTTGGAGAGTACTGCTAGTTTTTTGAGCTGCCTAGGCCCTGGGCCTGACACTCTACCATGTGTTGTTTGCATCATGTGGTGAGGCATCATTCCCACAGATCTTGGTTGCAATCATCTTGTTCAGGGTTGACCTTTTGGATATGTATATTCCATCATGGCCTGCGAAGACTCAAACCTCCACGCGGTGCAGGCTGGGAACCTCGGGGCAGCGATGGCAGGCAGTCTCCCAAGCTGCTTGTAGTCGCTGCACCGAGAGCTAATTGAGTCACCAGTCAAGCTGCTGGTGCCCGTGGAGTGATGGGCCACCGGAGGTGTTGTGCAGGCACCCTGGACACCCCTGTGAAGTGACATCAGCAGAACAGAGGACTTCGACCAAACTGGTTATGAAAACCACCTGACGGATGTCTACCGTGTACGCTACAGCCCGAAGCCAGCCTTGCAACTGGTGGATGTGTGTTACGACCCAGGAGGAACACAGTTTTTATATACTCACAGAAAGCAGCAGACAGGATACTGGACAGAAGTACCAGGCAGCGTGACACGGGAACCAGTCATGTGACTGGCAAGACAAACCAGGGGGTGCTCACCACAGCATGCATATGCACGAACAAGTGAGCAAAGTGAGCAGAGCTCACCCAGCTCACTGCAGCGTGCATGAAAAGTGAGCAAAGTGAGCAGAGCTCACCCAGCTCACTGCAGTGTGCATGAACAAGTGAGCAAAGTGAGCAGAGCTCACCCAGCTCACCACAGTGTGCATGAACAAGTGAGCAAAGTGAGCAGAGCTCACCCAGCTCACCGCAGTGTGCATGAACTGTGAGCAAAGTGAGCAGAGCTCACTGTGCTCACAAACTGGGCACTATATAGTCTGGTGATAGTTCCCTTATGGAACAATCATCTTCAACTCATGTTGTGATCCAGACAACTAGATCTACTTCAATACAATCCTTTTGTACGAAGCTGTTGATCAGGTGTCACCACCACCACGTTCCACCAAACCCCTTTGCGCTCTTTGACACTCCTCTCCTGCGAGAACCAACCTGCCTTCCACCTCTCACCCTAATCCTATACTCGGATAGGACAGTACAGTACAGACTGCAACACTTTGAAGACCCTCAAGGATGAGTACCTCAGGAGCAACCAACCCCAACTTCCCAGATGGAAAGATTAGCGTTGCCAAACCAGACCTGTTCTACAGCAAAAGAAACAAGGTTGATGACTGGCTCATGCAACTCCAAGTCTACTTTTAATTCCAACCAGAGATAAAGCTGCCTAAGAAAAAGTAGCCCCTCTTTGCAACCACTTACATAAGAGGTAATGCTTATTGATAGATCAAGCTCTACGTCAACAAACATCTCTCAGGAAACAGAGACCATGACAGCACAACAGAATAGATAACAAAATAGACATGATTCAAGGACAAGATCAAAAGGATCCTTGGACTATCTAACAAAGACAAAGTGGCTATACAAATAATCCAGTACATCAAACAACAACGCTCAGCCGCAGAGTACACCACGCAGTTCAAACAATACTCAGTACTGACTGACTGGGACAACAACACCCTGATAGTCATGTACCAACATGGACTCAAGGAAAACATGAAGAATGAAATCACCTTTGACAGACGAGTGGTCAACACACTGGACAAACTCATCGCACAAGCAATCAACATTGATGACAAACTATTCAAGCGAGTGATGGAGAAACACCACAACAGAGGATACAGCCACCCTGCATGGCATGTGAGCAACCACTACAAGCTGCCTAACAAAGCACTGCCACATGACCTATATGGCTATGCACCCATGGAACTGGATGCAGTCCACTACAAAGGAAGGTTCACGAAGGGAAGGAACAACAAAAAGAGGAAAGCACTGAAGTGCTATGCCTGTGGCAAGCTAGACCACATGGTGAAAGACTGTTGTTCAAAGAACAAGGTGCACTGACAGCAACTTAATATACTTGACGGAGACTGGAATGTCATCAAGCCAGAGGACCTACCAGGAGAGGCTCAGCTATCTCTTGAACAATAGGACAACTACAATCAGACATTGGAAGTAGCCCACCAACTGGCAACATCAGGAGGCAAGGATCTACCAGAACAGACAGGTCAGGACAAGGGACAGGAGTCCTTAACCACCTCTGATGGGGACTGAGATGAACCTGTGTCTATCAAAGAAGAAATACCACAAGAAAGCTATACTTACAGCATGGACTCACAAAATCTACAGCACAGTGAACTACAGTGGAGATTTTGTACAAAGCACTACTGCACCTACCACGAACAACTACGAAGGTATGGAGGACATTCACCCTACCACACCACCTGCCACAAGCATTGGGTCAATTGCGAGAAGGATGTGTGTGAGATCCACCTTTGGGACAAACATCAACACACTGCATTCCCCAGGCACACACATGATTGGCACAAACACCTCATGTTCCTACAGCAAGGCAACAACCACAACTGCTATGTCAACAATTGGCAGTACTGCCTCAAGCCTGGATGTGACAAGCATCAGCAAGACAAATTCATGAACAGATTCCTCAGAACTGATGGGAAGGGCTGGACCTATTGCCCAGTCAGTGGAAAGACACTTCAATCAGGAAAAGACTGAACTCCCTTGTCAAGGGGCAACATCAGGAGCTTAACAACATGACCCCTAGCAACACAAAGCACCTGTGATTGCCTGTGTCACTACACACCAACACGCCAGTACAGACATACACACTTGTTGACTCTGGAGCCAGTGGAAACTACATCTCAAGACAACTTTACGACACTCTTGGCACTGGAAGGAGATGCAAGCAGCAGCCCTATCAGCTCGCGATGGCAAATAGACAGGCAGAGCTAGTCTGCCATGAGACACAGCCAATGGAAATAGTTACTGGACACTATACTGAAAGGATCCACCTTGATATTGTCAAGTTGGCCACTCAGAATATCTATTTGGGGATGCCTTGGCTAAAGAAGCACAACCCAGTTGTTAACTGGAGGACAGAAGTGCTCACGTTTAGGAACTGCACTAACAACACAGCTCAGACCTGTTACCAGCCGCAGAAGGTGTGGACAGATAAGGGAAGGAGTCCTCAGTGGAACCTCACTGACAGAAAGGACAACTCTCAAAAGAAGAGGTCTGCCTCAACAGGCACACCCTGGAACCAGGTGGCCAAACAGTCAGAGATGAAGAGAGAGGAAGTTGTTAACCCTCTGGAGATCTCTGAAGAGTACTGACCTGGGTATGATAACCTCTTTCAGGAAGAGACAACAACAGCAGTGTTGCCTAAGCACTAACCTTGGGATCATGAGATCAAGTTGCAACCAGGGACAGAGCCAGAATTTGGACTAATTTACCAGTTATCAGAGAAAGAGCTCCAAGTACTTCACGAGTACCTGGAGGAAAACCTGAAAAAGAGTTTCATTTGAGAATCTCAATCACCAGCAGGATACCTGATACTATTTGCACCAAAGAAAGACAGAAGTCTTCGACTTTGTGTGGATTACAGAAAACTCAACAACATTACCATCAAGAACTGATATCTGTTGCCAAATGTGAACAAATTGCGAGACAGGATCAACCAAGCTACAATCTTTACCAAGCTGGACTTGAAAGGAGCATACAACCTGATACACATGAAAGAAGGAGAAGAATGGAAGACAGCCTTCAGAACCTGATACAGACACTACAAGTATCTGGTTATGCTATTCGGACTCACGAACACACCAGCAACATGTCAAGCATTGATCAACAACATTATCAGAGCACACCTGGACCAAACAGCTATCATCTACCTGGACAACATTCTTGTCTACTTGAACATGCAACAGGAACATACCAAACATGTGAAGGATGTTCTACAATGCCTACAAGAGGCAGAGCTCAAGCTCAACCTAAAGAAATGCGAGTTTAACAAACTGGAAGTTGAATTCCTCAGATATATCATAGGGATTGAAGGGATCAAGATTGACCCTGAGAAAATCAAAGTGATTCAGCACTGGCCAACACTGACATCAGTTAAGAAAGTACAAGCTTTTCTAGGATTTGCCAACTTCAACCAACAGTTTATTAAGAACTACTCACAGATGGCAACACCACTGACAGAACTCACAAAGAAGGACGTGGAGTACTGGTGGACAGAGAGATAACAAAAAGCATTCTAACAGCTCAAGGACACTTACGCCAAGGAACCAGTTCTTCTCAACTTCAAGACAGGCCAACCGACACAAATCAAGACGGACACTTCAGATCAGGCAGTGGGAGCATGTCTATGCCAACAGGCAGACAGCAAGTGGCACCCAGTTGCCTACTACTCACGAAAAATGACACAAGCAGAACAAAACTATAATATCCACAACAAAGAGCTACTGGCAGTTGTCAACACACTTGAACACTGGAGAGTGTACGTGGAAAGCAGTTCTGAACTCACTGTTCTCACAGACCACAAGAATCTGACAATGTTCACAACAACCAAGAAGCTGAACAGACGGCAAGTCAGATAGGCTGAACTCCTAGGGCAACACAAGTTCAAGATCTTGTATACCCCTGGACAAGACAACAGGAGAGCAGACACACTAAGCTGACAAAAAGACTACATGGAAGAGGATGAATACCAAGGAACGATCTTACAGCAGGACCAGCAAGGAAACCTGGTACCTCAACCACAGATCAACAAGCTCATGGCAGAAGACACTGAAGAACTAATAAGGAACTACCATGATAATCCAGCACATGGTCACCCAGGAATCTCCAAGACCACAGAACTTATCCAACAGGTAGGGAACAATGTCATTAACTTCTGACAACATGTCACAAGCTACATCAGCAAGTGTCTACTATACCAGAAAAACAAACATGGAAGACATAAGCCATACAGAGAAGGACACCCAAACATGATACTGAGAGGCCTGTGGGAAGACATGTCAATGGACTTCATCACAAAGCTACCTAAGTCCAAAGACCCAGTCACAGGAATCACCTACAACTTGATTATGGTGATAGTGGACAGATTCACAAAATATCTAATAGCAGTACTATTCAAGAAGACCCACACAGCAGAACAGTTGGGATACCTCTTACTGGACAGATTGGTCAGAGACCATGGAGTTCCAATTACAATCATTACAGACAGAGACAAACTCTTCACATCCAACTACTGGAAGACAATCAGTGCAGCCATGGGAACAAAACCCAAAATGTCTACAGTCTATCACCCATGAACTGACAGCCAGACAGAGCAAGTAAACCAAGTCCTGGAGACTTACTTACAGCATTACATCAACCAGACCTACAGCAATTGGGTACAGTTATTACTGGTGGCACAGCTGGCAATCAACCAGCACAGATCAGACTCAATAAAGGAATCACTATTTTTTGCCAATTTTGGACAACATGCGAACATCAGGATGCCAAGCAGAGCTTCACCAAACACGGAGAAAGCACTCCAACATGACAAGCTCCTACAACAAACGCACACAATGATAAGGCACTACCTTCAAGAGACCTCAGAAAGAATGCAATGTTAAATAGACAAGAAATTGAAAATGGCACCTCAGCTAAAGAAGGGGGATAAAGTCTACCTTCTCACAAGAAATTGGAAAACAAAGAAACCAAAGATAAAGAAACTTGACAACATCAAGGTCAGACTATTTTCAGTCGAAGAAAAAACAGGACCAGTCAACATCAAGATACGACTACCAAGAGATGCCAGAGTCCATCCAAACTTTCATATATTGATGATTGAACCAGCTGACCAGAGCACACCCTTGCAGGAAACATTCTATTATCAACCTGAAGAAGAACAAGAGTTTGAAGTTGAACAGATCCTGGCTAGGAAAGGTCAGCAACACCTTGTCAAGTGGAAAGGATACCCAGACTCGGAAAATACCTGGGAACCACTCAAGAACCTTGCAAACTGCCAGCTTCTTCTGTGACAGTTCCAGCAGGAGCAGGACTGAACAGCTTGGCCTGCAGGAGAGACACATCAATAACTGATCAAGTCAAATCCTCACCATCTGACTCTATCTCTTTCACCAAGCACTGAAGCTTCTGCCTCGCACAGACCTCAGCACCCTCCAATACCTTTCACTTCTGAGACAGACAAGCCTGCACCATAGCAAGTTGTTCAAAGAGTGTGTTGTGTGTTGCTTTGTCAGTGGCCACATCCTCACAGAGGTTGTCCTAGGACATGTTCAGAGATTCCCAGGACACAGAGACACAAGACCTTCCACGCTGAGTGCACACAGCACATTTCAACTTATCGTCTTCTCCTGACATCTGGAAGCACGGACAACCACAGAGAACACAAAAGTCGCAGGGCGTACACAAAACAAAACCCTGATTGTGGATTTGAGCAGCAAGCTGAGTTCAGCTAACAGTCACACATGACTTTAGAGGCATGACCAGATTTTATCAAGATGATGAAAGATGGAGAGGAGGATAGTGTTACAACCCAGGAGGAACACAGTCTTTATATACTCACAGAAAGCAGCAGACAGGATACTGGACAGAAGTACCAGGCAGTGTGACACGGGAACCAGTCATGTGACCGGCAAGACAAACCAGGGGGTGCTTGCCGCAGTATGCATATGCACGAACAAGTGAGCAAAGTGAGCAGAGCTCACCCAGCTCACCGCAGTGTGCATGAAAAGTGAGCAAAGTGAGCAGAGCTCACCCAGCTCACTGCAGTGTGCATGAACAAGTGAGCAAAGTGAGCAGAGCTTACCCAGCTTGCTGCAGTGTGCATGAACAAGTGAGCAAAGTGAGCAGAGCTCACCCAGCTCACCGCAGCGTGCATGATTTTTTTTGATTTGATTTGATTCTTACACTGTTTGTAGCTTTACAGCCATGCAGATCTTCCAGCTAATAGTGAACTTCTTCAGAAAACCTTTAAAGGAATAAAAACTGAAGACAGGGAGGTGACTAGAAAGTGTAGCAAAAGGAAATCTTGTAGTGTCTGGTAGGAAAAGCTTCTAGATGTTGGAGTGTGAATAGTGAAGTTTGAAAGCCAGATTAAATTGGTTTAGTCTTTTCAAAGACATAAACCAGTACAGAAACTTCTGTAGAAGCTCTGGGTTTGAAATAATAGTAGTGAAATCTTGGGGGTTAAAGAGAGCATGTTGTCTTTGACTTGAGTAGAGAGAGCATGAAGAGGTGATATGCTTTACTGTCTCTTCTGCTTGACCACACATGCATAGGGGGGTAGGAAAGTCAGGGACTCCAGCTCTGAAAAGAAAACTTGCTAGACCAATTCTCCCAGTTCTGGTTTGCAGTAGTAGACTTGCCTCAGCTTTCTGTAGCTCTTTGTAGAGCTTTAGGTTGTTGTAGTGAGGTTTTTGGCAAAACACCTGCCATCCAGCATAGCCTTTTCTTTTCTTCTCCTCCCATTGGTTTTCCCACTCTTTAGTAAAGAGTATTTGTAGTTCTTTCTTTGAACTAGCCTGGTTAGTAGTTATTTGACTTAACCAAGTGAACTTCCAATTAGGAGAGATAGTTGAGCATTTCTTTAAAGGTTTCCTCAGTGAAGAAGTATAGGAAGAAATAGTAGAAAAGGTACTGTCAAGAAAGTCTTTCAGAGAGGAGGTTTGGATAGAAGATAGAAAACAAGCTGTGCGAAATTTAAAATAGAGATCTAGAGGTAAAAGAAAAAGCTCACTCTCTAATAGAAAAGAAGGAGTGGCTTTGAAAGCACCCCCAATAAGTCTCAGACATTTGTTTTGGAATATGATAAGAGAGGAAATATTAGAGGATTTTCTGAGTGGGTTGAACCAAATTCCCACTGCATAGCTCAGTACAGATCTGAGTATTGCAGTGTACACAAGGTGTGCTGTGAGAACTGGAAAGTCCCAGGTGGAGTAAGAGGTTCTAGAAAGAGAAGATAGTGCTTTTTGTGCTTTTTGAAGAATAATTCTCTGGTGTTTGTGCCAGTGGAGTTTGGCATCCAGGTACACTCCCAATACTCACACTTCTTCTTTTGGTTTTAGAATCACATTCCCAAGTCTAAGCTTGAGCTGCAGATTGTCTGATCTTCTTCTGGAAAAATGAAGTATTTCATATTTCTCAAAAACAGTCTGTCTAAGAAAACCTGGCAAGGGAATCTATAACCAAGCTAAAGCCTGGCGTCCTATAGCTCTGCTAAACACAACTGGCAAGCTGATGGAAGCTATTACAGCAGCCAGACTAAGCAAGGTAGCAGAAGAGGCTAAACTCTTGCCAGAAATCCAGATGGGGTTCAGGAAAGGCAGATCAACTGAATCAGCACTTTTCCTTCTAACTTCCCAAGTGGAAAAAGTCTGGAAAGAAGGCATGGTTGCATCTCTACTTTCTCTGGACATCTCAGGAGCATATGACAGAGTTCTTCCAGAGATTCTTCAAAAGATTCTGGAGAGAAAAGGAATCCCTCTCTGGCTAACTTCTTGGATCTTCTCTTTCTGTACCAGACGTACCACCACTCTAGTTTTTGATGACTCTGAGTCCTCTTCTATTCCTATTCACTGTGGAGTTCCCCAAGGTTCCCCTTTGTCTCCTATTCTTTTTCTATTCTATATTTCTGAACTTCATGAGACTGTACATTCTCCTACTACTGGTGTTTCTGCTCTGGGATTTGCAGATGATACAAATCTGCTTGCATTTGGACACTCTCTTAAAAGCAACCTTCTGAAGTTGAAGAATACACATCTTAAATGTCTATCTTGGGCTGCAAGACATGGAATGGTCTTCTCTCCTGAGAAATATGAAATACTTCATTTTTCCAGAAGAAGATCAGACAATCTGCAGCTCAAGCTTAGACTTGGGAATGTGATTCTAAAACCAAAAGAAGAAGTGCGAGTATTGGGAGTGTACCTGGATGCCAAACTCCACTGGCACAAACACCAGAGAATTATTCTTCAAAAAGCACAAAAAGCACTATCTTCTCTTTCTAGAACCTCTTACTCCACCTGGGGCTTTCCAGTTCTCACAGCACGCCTTGTGTACACTGCAATACTCAGATCTGTACTGAGCTATGCAGTGGGAATTTGGTTCAACCCACTCAGAAAATCCTCTAATATTTCCTCTCTTATCATATTCCAAAACAAATGTCTGAGACTTATTGGGGGTGCTTTCAAAGCCACTCCTTCTTTTCTATTAGAGAGTGAGCTTTTTCTTTTACCTCTAGATCTCTATTTTAAATTTCGCACAGCTTGTTTTCTATCTTCTATCCAAACCTCCTCTCTGAAAGACTTTCTTGACAGTACCTTTTCTACTATTTCTTCCTATACTTCTTCACTGAGGAAACCTTTAAAGAAATGCTCAACTATCTCTCCTAATTGGAAGTTCACTTGGTTAAGTCAAATAACTACTAACCAGGCTAGTTCAAAGAAAGAACTACAAATACTCTTTACTAAAGAGTGGGAAAACCAATGGGAGGAGAAGAAAAGAAAAGGCTATGCTGGATGGCAGGTGTTTTGCCAAAAACCTCACTACAACAACCTAAAGCTCTACAAAGAGCTACAGAAAGCTGAGGCAAGTCTACTACTGCAAACCAGAACTGGGAGAATTGGTCTAGCAAGTTTTCTTTTCAGAGCTGGAGTCCCTGACTTTCCTACCCCCCTATGCATGTGTGGTCAAGCAGAAGAGACAGTAAAGCATATCACCTCTTCATGCTCTCTCTACTCAAGTCAAAGACAACATGCTCTCTTTAACCCCCAAGATTTCACTACTATTATTTCAAACCCAGAGCTTCTACAGAAGTTTCTGTACTGGTTTATGTCTTTGAAAAGACTAAACCAATTTAATCTGGCTTTCAAACTTCACTATTCACACTCCAACATCTAGAAGCTTTTCCTACCAGACACTACAAGATTTCCTTTTGCTACACTTTCTAGTCACCTCCCTGTCTTCAGTTTTTATTCCTTTAAAGGTTTTCTGAAGAAGTTCACTATTAGCTGGAAGATCTGCATGGCTGTAAAGCTACAAACAGTGTAAGAATCAAATCAAAAAAAAAAAAAAAATTTCATATTTCTCAGGAGAGAAGACTATTCCATGTCTTGCAGCCCAAGATAGACATTTAAGATGTGTATTCTTCAACTTCAGAAGGTTGCTTTTAAGAGAGTGTCCAAATGCAAGCAGATTTGTATCATCTGCAAATCCCAGAGCAGAAACACCAGTAGTAGGAGAATGTACAGTCTCATGAAGTTCAGAAATATAGAATAGAAAAAGAATAGGAGACAAAGGGGAACCTTGGGGAACTCCACAGTGAATAGGAATAGAAGAGGACTCAGAGTCATCAAAAACTAGAGTGGTGGTACGTCTGGTACAGAAAAAGAAGATCCAAGAAGTTAGCCAGAGAGGGATTCCTTTTCTCTCCAGAATCTTTTGAAGAATCTCTGGAAGAACTCTGTCATATACTCCTGAGATGTCCAGAGAAAGTAGAGATGCAACCATGCCTTCTTTCCAGACTTTTTCCACTTGGGAAGTTAGAAGGAAAAGTGCTGATTCAGTTGATCTGCCTTCCCTGAACCCCATCTGGATTTCTGGCAAGAGTTTAGCCTCTTCTGCTACCTTGCTTAGTCTGGCTGCTGTAATAGCTTCCATCAGCTTGCCAGTTGTGTTTAGCAGAGCTATAGGGCGCCAGGCTTTAGCTTGGTTATAGATTCCCTTGCCAGGTTTTCTTAGACAGACTGTTTTTGCATTCTTGAATTTCTCTGGAAAGTATTCCAGTCTCCAGCATGTTGATGTGAGAACAGCTATAGCTTGGCAGAACTTGGAACCCAGAGCTTTCAGAAATCCATTTGGCAGCTTGTCTTTTCCTCCTGCTGTAAAAGGTTTCTTCTTGTTCAGAATTTGCTCCACTTCTTCAGTGGTAACCTCCTGAGAAAGCTGGATCTCTGGGGTACTCTGGTGACTTTCTGTACTTGGTTCTGGAACACGTGCTTCTGGAAAGAATTGAGCTGAGAAAGATTTTGTCTTCTCCTCAAAGCTTTTGGCTAGTCCTTCTTGAGTCTCCAGATCAGGGACCAGAGGAAGATCAGGGGTCTTGTTAGCTTTTGATTTTCCCCACTTTGCAAGCTTCCAGAATTTTGAGGAACTGGCTAGCTCATGAACTTGTTTTCTGAAGGTGTTCTGTTTGCCTTCTCTGACAGCTTTCTTCTTGAGCTTAGTTGCTTCTTCTAGCTCTTCTTGGCTTGCCTGTCCTCTGAGCACTTGTCTTCTTATTCTTCTTTCCTGCTTAACTTTAGTTTGGATCTCTTGGTTCCACCAGGGGACTGAGTGGCTAGATTGCTTCTGGAGTTCTGTGCATCTGTCTGCTATTTCTTGGAGAAAGTGGTTAAGATATTCCAAGTACTCATCCACTTCATGTTTATCTTGAAAGTGGAAGGGCAGCTGCAAATTACCACAGTTGAGCTATGCCGAGGCATAGCGCAGAGTCGACATCCTGTGCAGGGTCTCTGCCACACTTCCCCGCAGTCCTGAGGTCTTTTGCGCTCCGCCGTGTACGCTCACCCCTAGGTCCTGCTTCGGAGCGCCGGGTTGCCAGCCCGGAGCCCACGCTCCAACTGCAGTTTGCTTCTTGAGCCTGTCATTTGCAGCCTGAGCCTGCACTCTGTACGGACCGGCATGCGCTTCCGTCCTCTCAGGCTATATAGACAGTCTTGTAGTAGGCCCAGACCCTACTGCCGTCACTGCCATTATATGCCACACCCCGCAGCTCTCGCTGTTTCATGTTATCTCTGTAGATCTCTTGTACAGAGGCTGACCATGCCTCGCAGGCTCTACGGACCCTGCAGGCCATGCCAGCACCTGCAGGACTGTCTTTCCAGCCCACTAACCAAGTAGGGAGAAGTCTCCGTCTGCCCACTGTTGCCTGTGGGACCCCAGATGTACGTGGTGGCCCACTGGAGAACCTCCAGTGCCCTAGCCCTGGTCTGTAGGTGGCCTGAAGAGAATCCATGGCAAGACCTTAGGCAAAACCATCAAGCCAGCACTTTGACTATCACACAGCCCTTAGGTACTGGAGCAGTGGAAACTCTTCGTGCCACCTGCTTGCCTTCTTTAACACGTAGTCCCCGTTCGATTAACAACACCACGGTACAGACATCACTCCCCTCCTAGAACAAGATCCTCAATGCATCAGCTGCTGGAGACTCTGCCAGAAGGGGGGTGTGCGATAGGAACTCCTCTCGTCTACTCCAGAGGTGCCCTGTCAGATGTCTAGACTTCACCTCCACCAGTTGCAGCGTGCATGAACTGTGAGCAAAGTGAGCAGAGCTCACTGTGCTCACAAACTGGGCACTATATAGTCTGGTGATAGTTCCCTTATGGAACAATCGTCTTCAACTCATGTTGTGATCCAGACAACTAGATCCACTTCAATACAATCCTTTTGTACAAAGCTATTGATCAGGTGTCACCACCACCACATTCCACCAAACCCCTTCACACTCCTTGACACTCCTCTCCTGCGAGAACCAACCTGCCTTCCACCTCTCACCCTAATCCTATACTCGGATAGGACAGTACAGTACGGACCGCAACAATGTGAAGTCTAGACACCTGACAGGGCATCTCTGGAGTAGACAAGAGGAGTTCCTATCGCACACCCCCCTTCTGGCAGAGTCTCCAGCAGCTGATGCATCAAGGATCTTGTTCTAGGAAGAGAGTGATGTCTGTACTGTGGTGTTGTTAATCGAACAGAGACTACATGTTAAAGAAGGTGAGCAGGTGGCATGAAGAGTTTCTGCCACTCCAGTACCTAAGGGCTGTGTGATAGTCAAAGTGCTGGCTTGATGGTTTTGCCTAAGGTCTTGCCACAGATTCTCTTCAGGCCACCTACGGACTGGGGCTAGGGCACTGGAGGTTCTCCAGTGGGCCACCACATACATCCGGGGTCCCACAGGCGACAGCGGGCAGACGGAGACTTCTCCCTACTTGGTTAGTGGGCTGGAAAGGTGGTCCTGCAG
Organism: Lichina pygmaea; assembly: GCA_963422465.1. NCBI lineage: Eukaryota > Fungi > Ascomycota > Lichinomycetes > Lichinales > Lichinaceae > Lichina > Lichina pygmaea. The sequence continues at coordinate 1,796,165 of OY730175.1, read as the reverse complement.
GTGCTGGCATGGCCTGCAGGGTCTGTAGAGCCTGCAAGGCATGGTCGGCCTCTGTACAAGAGATCTACAGAGATAACATGAAACAGCGAGAGCTGTGGGGTGTGGCATATAATGGCAGTGACAGCAGTAGGGTCTGGGCCTACTACGAGACTGTCTATATAGCCTGAGAGGACAGAAGCGCATGCCGGTCCGTACAGAGTGCAGGCTCAGGCTGCAAATAACAGGCTCAAGGAGCAAACTGCAGTTGGAGTGTGGGCTCCGGACTGGCAACCCGGCGCTCCGAAGCAGGACCTAGGGGTGAGTGTACACGGCGGAGTGCAAAAGACCTCAGGACTGCGGGGAAGCGTGGCAGAGACCCTGCACAGGATGTTGACTCTGCGCTATACCTCGGCATAGCTCAACTGTGGCTGGACTATTGCCAGATATCCAGATGGGCTTTAGGAAAGGAAGATCCACAGAAGCAGCACTTTTCCTTCTAACCTCCCAAGTGGAAAAAAGTCTGGAAGGAAGGCATAGTTGCATCCCTACTCTCACTGGATATCTCAGGAGCCTATGACAGAGTTCTCCCCAAGATACTACAGCAAATTCTGAAAAGAAAAGGAATACCTGCCTGGCTAGCTTCCTGGATCTACTCCTTCTGTGATAAGTGCTCTACCACTCTTGTCTTTGATGATTATGAGTCTTATTCTATTCCTATTCATTGTGGAGTTTCTCAAGATTCTCCATTATCCTCTATTCTTTTTCTATTCTACATTTCTGAATTGCATGAGACTGTGCATACTCCCTCTTCTGGTGTATCTGCCCTGGGGTTTGCAGATGATACAAATCTGCTTACTTTTGGTCACTCCTTGAAAAGTAACCTTCTGAAGTTAAAGAACACACACCACAAATGTCTATCCTGGACTGCAAGACATGGAATAGTCTTCTCACCTGAGAAATATGAAATACTTTATTTTTCCAGAAGAAGATCAGACAATCTTCAGCTCAAGCTCAGACTGGGGAATGTGATTCTCAAACCAAAAGAAGAAGTGCGAGTACTTGGAGTGTACCTAGATGCAAAGCTCCACTGGCACAAACACCAGAGGATTATTCTTCAAAAAGCACAGAAAGCACTCTCTTCTCTTTCTAGAACTTCCTATTCTACTTGGGGCTTTCCAGTTCACACATCACGTCTGGTGTACACTGCTATACTGAGATCTCTACTGAGCTATGCAGTGGGGATCTGGTTTAACCCTCTAAGAAAATCCTCCAATATCTCTTCTCTTGTTTCATTTCAAAACAGATGCCTAAGACTTATTGGGGATGCTTTCAAAGCCACTCCTTCTTTTCTATTAGAGAGTGAGCTTTTTCTTCTACCTCTAGACCTCTACTTTAAATTTCGCACTGCCTGTTTTCTTTCTTCTATTCAAAACTCCCCTCTCAAATACTTTCTTGACAGTATCTTTTCCACTATTTCCAGCTATGCCTCTCTCTTGAAGAAACCTTTAAAGGAATCCTCAACTATCTCTCCTAAGTGGAAGTTCACTTGGTTAAGTCAAATAACTACTAACCAGGCTAGTTCAAAGAAAGAACTACAAAAGCTCTTTACTAAAGAGTGGGAAGACCAATGGGAAGAGAAGAAAAGAAGAAGCTATCCAGGCTGGCAGACTTTCTGTCAAAAGCCACACAAAAACAATCTGAAGCTCTACAAAGAGTTATAGAAAGCTGAGGCAAGTCTGCTACTGCAAATCAGGACTGGAAGAATTGGTCTGGCAAGTTTTCTTTTCAGAGCTGGAGTTCCTGACTTCCCTACCCCACTATGTGTGTGTGGCCAAGCAGAAGAAACTGCAAAACATATCACCTCTTCATGCTCTCTTTATTCAAGACAAAGACAACAAGTCTCTTTTAATCCCCAAGACTTCACCACTATTATTTCAAACCCAGAGCTACTACAGAAGTTCTTGTACTGGTTTATGTCTTTGAAAAGACTAAACCAGTTTAATCTAGCTTTCAAACTCCACTATTCCCAATCCAATACCTAGATTCTCTTCTCTTACCAGAAACTTCAAGATTTCTTTTGTTACATTCCCTAGTCACACCCTGCCTTCAGTTTTTATCCCTTCAAAGGTTTTCTGAAGGAGTTCACTATTAGCTAGAAGATCTGCATGGCTGTAAAGCTACTACCAGTGTAAGAATCAAATAAAAAATAAATAAAATAAAATAAAAAATATTCCATCGTACTTCCACCTCAGACCCTGGGAACCACATCTTCTTTCTTTTCTCTAGAAGGTGTTCCTTGCAGTGGTTGTCTTCGCACACCTTCCAATAAGGTTGTCCGCAGGCTGCTGTTGTAGCCTGGTGTAGATCCACTTGTGTGGTGATGTCTCTGACCTGTGTGATGCTGAGAGTGTTGTCAACCTATTGTGACACTTGCGTCTCCCCTATTTCTGATAGGGTCACATCCTGTTGTTGAAGGACAGGTTTGTCGGGGACTGGTGGTGGCTTGGCTTCCTTGTCGTCAGCCAGTTCCTCCATATAGCTGGTTGTGTTGAACTCGGAGATCAGGTCTTCCTCCCAGTGGATTCCGTCAACCTTCCTTTAGACCTTGTTGAGGTGATCCAAGGTTTCCTGAAGCATGTTCTTGAGTTTTTTGGCGTGTTGTCAGAGGTTGTCCTTCTCTCTGAGGAGTGCCGCCTCAGAGTGATTGTGGGGTAGTGTGCCTTGGGGGGCTCTCTGGGGCTCCTCCATCTCCTTGCCTTTCCAGGCACTTGTGGTGTTCAACTACTTCCCTTTGCTCTTCTTGTTCTTCTTCTTGCTCCTGCAGTTCACTGCAAGATAGCCCACTTTCTTGTTGCGGTCTGTACCATACTGTCCTATCCGAGTATAGGATTAGGGTGAGAGGTGGAAGGCAGGTTGGTTCTCACAGGAGAGGAGTGTCAAGGAGTGCGAAGGGGTTTGGTGGAATGTGGTGGTGGTGATACCTGATCAACAGCTTCGTACAAAAGGATTGTATTAAAGTAGATCTAGTTGTCTGGATCACAACATGAGTTGAAGACGATTGTTCCATAAGGGAACTATCGCCAGACTATATAGTGCTGGCCTGTCGAGACAATCGAGATTGTCTCGACAGTCTTGATGTCAAGACAGGTGAGATTGTCTTGACAGTCCCACCATGTTATGCACCCTGTGTTGAGACGGGTAAGATTGTCTTGATGCTTCATGCATCCTGCGTCGAGACTGGTGAGATTGTCTTGATGCTTCATGCATCCTGCGTCAAGACTGGTGAGATTGTCTTGATACTTCATGCATCCTGCGTCGAGACTGGTGAGATTGTCTCAATACTTCATGCATCCTGTGTCGAGACTGGTGAGATTGTCTTGATGCTTCATGCATGCTGCGTCAAGACTCCTGTGTGTCTCGACAGTCACGTGACCCCTTGTTGGTTGGTCACTTGACTTCCATGGTGTCCTCTTGCCTGGCCTGTGGCCTGATTGCCTATAAATAAGTGGCTCCCATCCTCTGGGTCGTAACACTACCCTCCTCTCCTTCATTCATTGTCCTGATGAATTCTTGAGTATGTCTGCAAAATCACGTGCCTCTGCTTACTGAAACCAACTGGCAGCCCAGATCTGTGATCATAACTTTGTGTCGCTTGCTCCGTGTGACTTCTGTGTTTTGAACCACAAGCCCTGCTTCCGAATGTCTGACAACAACGATAAATTGAAGTGCGCTGAATGCACTTGTCATGGGAAGTCCTGTGTGTCACTTTCTTGGGAGTCACTGAACATGACTCAAGATAACCTTCGCGAGGATTTGGCTGTTGATGAGGCCAAGCAGGATGCTCTTGTTGAGCAGCTTGCCGAGCTGCAGGCTTGTGTGTCCCGAAAGCAAAAGGTTCTTGAGGGTGCTGAGGGTCGAGCAAAAAAGAAGCTCCAGTGCCTTGTTGCTGAAATAGAGGTGGATGGTGAAGATTTGTCGGCGACAGTCATTGACGTGTCCGCGCTGCAGGCTGAGCTGTTCAGTCCTGCTTCTGCCAGAACTGCTGCAGGAGGAGCTGGCAGTTCACGAGATTCCTGAGTGGTTCCCAGGTATTTTCTGAGTCTGGGTAGTTTTTCCACTTGACAAGGTATCGCTGACCTTTTCTCTTCAGGATCTGTTTAGCCTCAAATTCCTGTTCTTCTTCGGGTTGGTAATGGAATGTTTCCTGCAAGGGTGTGCTCTGGTCGGCTGGTTCAATCATTGATATATGAAAGTTTGGATGGACTCTGGCATCCCTTGGTAGTCGTATCTTGATGTTGACTGGTCCTGTTTTTTCTTCGACTGAAAATAGTCTGACCTTGATGTTGTATTCTTTCTGAGGTCTCTTGAAGGTAGTGCCTCATCATCGTGTGTGTTTGTTGTAGGAGCTTGTCATGTTGGAGTGCTTTCTCCGTGTTTGGTGAAGCTCTGCTTGGCATCCTGATGTTCGCATGTTGTCCAAAATTGGCAAAAAATAGTGATTCCTTTGTTGAGTCTGATCTGTGCTGGTTGATTGCCAGCTGTGCCACCGGTAATAACTGTACCCAATTGCTGTGGGTCTGGTTGATGTAATACTGTAAGTAAGTTTCCAGGACTTGGTTTGCTCACTCTGTCTGGCTGTCAGTTCGTGGGTGATAGGCTGTAGATATTTTGGGTTTTGTTCCCATAGCTGCACTGATTGTCTTCCAGTAGTTGGATGTGAAGAGTTTGTCTCTGTCTGTAATGATCATGATTGGAACTCTGTGGTCTCTGACCAATCTGTCCAGTAAAAGGTGTCCCAACTGTTCTGCTGTGTGGGTCTCCTTGAATAGTACTGCTATTAGATATTTTGTGAATCTGTCCACTATCACTATAATCAAGTCGTAGGTGATTCCTGTGACTGGGTCTTTGGACTTGGGTAGCTTTGTGATGAAGTCTATTGACATGTCTTCCCATAGACCTCTCAGTATTATGTTCAGGTGTCCTTCTCCGTATGGCTTGTGTCTTCCATGTTTGTTTTTCTGGCATAGTAGACACTTGCTGATGTAGTTTGTGACATGTTGTCAGAGGTTAATGACATTGTTCCCTGCCTGTTGGATAAGGTCTGTGGTCTTGGAGATTCCTGGGTGACCATGTGCTGGATTGTTGTGGTAGTTCCTTATTAGTTCTTCAGTGTCTTCTGCCGTGAGCTTGTTGATCTGTGGCTGAGGCACCAGGTTTCCTTGCTGGTCCTGCTGTAAGATTGTTCCTTGGTGTTCATCCTCTTCCATGTGGTCTTTTCGTCAGCTTAGTGTGTCTGCTCTCCTGTTGTCTTGTCCAGGGGTGTACAAGATCTTGAACTTGTGTTGCCCTAGGAGTTCAGCCTATCTGACTTGCCGTCTGTTCAGCTTCTTGGTTGTCGTGAACGTTGTCAGATTCTTGTGGTCTGTGAGAACAGTGAGTTCAGAACTGCTTTCCGTGTACACTCTCCAGTGTTCAAGTGTGTTGACAACTGCCAATAGCTCTTTGTTGTGGATATTATAGTTTTGTTCTGCTTGTGTCATTTTTCGTGAGTAGTAGGCAACTGGGTGCCACTTGCCGTCTGCCTGTTGGTATAGACATGCTCCTACTGCCTGATCTGAAGTGTCCATCTTGATTTGTGTTGGTTGGCCTGTCTTGAAGTTGAGGAGAACTGGTTCCTTGGCGCAAGTGTCCTTGAGCTGTTGGAATACTTTTTGTTATCTCTCCGTCCACCGGTACTCCATGTCCTTCTTTGTGAGTTCTGTCAGTGGTGTTGCCATCTGTGAGTAGTTCTTAATAAACTGTCGGTTGAAGTTGGTAAATCCTAGGAAGGCTTGTACTTCCTTAACTGATGTCAGTGTTGGCCATTGCTGAATCGCTTTGATTTTCTCAGGGTCAATCTTGATCCCTTCGATCCCTATGACATATCCAAGGAATTCAACTTCCAGTTTGTTGAACTCGCATTTCTTTGGGTTGAGCTTGAGCCCTGCCTGTTGTAGGCATCGTAGAACATCCTTCACATGTTTGGTATGTTCCTGTTGTGTGTTCAAGTAGACAAGAATGTCGTCCAGGTAGGCAATAGCTGTTTAGTCCAGGTGTGCTCTGATGATGTTGTTGATCAATGCTTGACATGTTGCTGGTGTGTTCGTGAGTCTGAATGGCATAACCAGATACTCGTAGTGTCCGTATCAGGTTCTGAAGGCTGTCTTCCATTCTTCTCCTTCTTTCATGTGTATCAGGTTGTATGCTTCTTTCAAGTCCAGCTTGGTAAAGATTGTAGCTTGGCTGATCCTGTCTCGCAATTTGTTCGCATTTGGCAACAGATATCAGTTCTTGATGGTAATGTTGTTGAGTTTCCTGTAATCCACACAAAGTTGAAGACTTCCGTCTTTCTTTAGTGCAAATAGTATTGGGTATCCTGCTGGCGATTGAGATTCTCGAATAAAACTCTTTTTCAGGTTTTCCTCCAGGTACTCGCGAAGTACTTGGAGCTCTTTCTCTGATAACTGGTAAATTGGTCCAAATCCTGGCTCTGTCCCTGGTTGCAACTTGATCTCATGATCTCAAGGTTGGTGCTTAGGCAACACTGCTGTTGTTGTCTCTTCCTGAAAGAGGTTATCATACCCAGGTCAGTACTCTTCAGGGATCTCCAGAGGGTTAACAACTTTCTCTCTCTTCATCTCTGACTGTTTGGCCACCTGGTTCCAGGGTGTGCCTGTCAAGGTAGACCTCTTCTCTTGAGAGTTGTCCTTTCTGTCAGTGAGGTTCCACTGAGAACTCCTTCCCTCATCTGTCCACACCTTCTGCGGCTGGTAACAGGTCTGAGCTGTGTTGTTAGTGCAGTTCCTAAATGTGAGTACTCCTGTCTTCCAGTTAACAACTGGGTTGTGCTTCTTTAGCCAAGGTATCCCCAAATAGATATCCTGAGTGGCCAACTCAACAATATCAAGGTGGATCCTTTCGGCATGGTGTCCGGTAACTATTTCCATTGGCTGCGTCTTATGGCAGACTAGCTCTGTCTGTCCATTTGCCATCGCGAGCTGATAGGGCTGCTGCTTGTGTCTTCTTCCAGTGCCGAGAGTATCATAAAGTTGTCTTGAGATGTAGTTTCCACTGGCTCCAGAGTCTACAAGTGCGTATGTCCGTACTGGCATGTTGGTGTGTAGTGACACAGGTAATCGCAGGTGCTTTGCGTTGCTAGGGGTTATATTGTTGAGCTCCTGATGTTGCCCCTTGACAAGGGAGTTCAGTCTTTTCCTGATCGAAGTGTCTTACCACTGACTGGGCAATAGGTCCAGCCATTCCCATCAGTTCTGAGGAATCTGTTCATGAATTTGTCTTGCTGATGCTTGTCACATCCAGGCTTGAGGCAGTACTGCCAATTGTCAATGTAGCAGTTGTAGTTGTTGCCTTGCTGTAGGAACATGAGGTGTTCGTGCCAATCATGTGTGTGCCCGGGGAATGCGGTGTGTTGGTGTTTGTCCCAAAGATGGATCTCACACCCATCCTTCTCGCAATTGACCCAATGCTTGTGGCAGGTGGCGTGGTAGGGTGAATGTCCTCCGTACCTTCGTAGTTGTTTGTGGTAGGTGCAGTAGTACTTTGTGCAAAACCTCCACTGTAGTTCGCCGTGCTGTAGATTTCGTGGGTCCATGCTGTAAGCATAGCTTCCTTGTGGTATTTCTTCTTTGATAGACATGGGTTTGTCTCAGTCCCCATCAGAGGTGGTTAAGAGCTCCTGTCCCTTGTCCTGACCTGTCTGTTCTGGTAGGTCCTTGCCTTCTGATGTTGCCAGTTGGTGGGCTGCTTCCAATATCTGATTGTAGTTGTCCTATTGTTTGAGAGATAGCTGAGCCTCTCCTGGTGGGTCCTCTGGCTTGATGACATTCCAGTCTCCATCAAGCGTATTAAGTTGCTGTTAGTGCACCTTGTTCTTTGAACGATAGTCTTTCGCCATGTGGCCTAGCTTGCCACAGGCATAGCACTTCAGTGCTTTCCCCTTTTTGTTGTTCCTTCCCTTCGTGAACCTTCCCTTGTGGTGGACTGCATCCAGTTCCATGGGTGCATAGCTATATGGGTCATGTGGTGGTGTCTTGTTAGGTGGCTTGTAGTGGTTGCTCACATGCCATGCGGGGTGGCTGTATTCTCTGTTGTGGTGTTTCTCCATCACTCACTTGAATAGCTTGTCATCGATATTGATTGCTTGTGTGATGAGTTTGTCCAGTGTGTTGACTGCTCGTCTGTCGAAGGTGATTTCATCCTTCACATTTTCCTTGAGTCCACGTCAGTACATGACCATCAGGGCATTGTCGTCCTAGTCAGTCAGTACTGAGTATTGTTTGAACTGCGTGGTGTACTCTGCGGCTGAGTGTTGTTGTTTGATGTGCTGGATTATTCGTATAGCCACTTTGTCTTTGTTAGATGGTCCAAGGATCCTTTTGATCTTGTCCTTGAATTGTGTCCATTTTGTCATCCATTCTGTTGTGCTGTCGTGGTCTCTGTTTTCTGAGAGATGTTTGTTGACGTAGGGCTTGATCTATCAATAAGCATTGCCTCTCATGTAAGTGGTTGCGAAGAGGGGCCACTTCTCCTTAGGCAGCTTTGTCCCTGGTTGGAATTGAAAGTAGACTTGGAGTTGCATGAGCCAGTCGTCGACCTTGTTCCTTTCACTGTAGAACAGGTCTGGCTTGGTGACGCTAATCTTTCTATCTGGGAAGTTGGGGTTGGTTGCTCCTGAGGTACTCATCCTTGAGGGTCTTCAAAGTGTTGTGGTCTGTACCGTACTGTCCTATCCGAGTATAGGATTAGGGCGAGAGGTGGAAGGCGGGTTGGTTCTCGCAGGAGAGGAGTGTCAAGGAGTGCGAAGGGGTTTGGTGGAACGTAGTGGTGGTGACACCTGATCAACAGCTTTGTACAAAAGGATTGTATTGAAGTAGATCTAGTTGTCTGGATCACAACATGAGTTGAAGATGATTGTTCCATAAGGGAACTATCGCCAGACTATATAGTGCTGGCCTGTCGAGACAATCAAGATTGTCTCGACAGTCTTGATGTCAAGACAGGTGAGATTGTCTTGACAGTCCCACCATGTTATGCACCCTGCGTCGAGACAGGTGAGATTGTCTCAATGCTTCATGCATCCTGCGTCAAGACTGGTGAGATTGTCTCGATACTTCATGCATCCTGCGTCGAGACTGGTGAGATTGTCTTGATGCTTCATGCATGCTGCGTCGAGACTCCTGTGTGTGTCTCGACAGTCACGTGACCTCTTGTTGGTTGGTCACTTGACTTCCATGGTGTCCTCTTGCCTGGCCCGTGGCCTGATTGCCTATAAATGAGTGGCTCCTATCCTCTGGGTTGTAATATTTCTGACAGTTGTAACACTTCTGTGTCTTCTTTTTTGTGGTTCTGCCATGTTGATTTCCATGGGTACCAAGCTGTACTTATCTTTGGTGGGTGTTGGCTTTTTCTTCAGCTATAGTTTTGTCTGCTTGCCTCACTTCTCAAGCTCTCTCTTGAACTGTCAGTCGTCAATGTGAGCTGCAGTCTTGATTATTTCATAGAGCTTGGTGGGTCAGTCTCCTTGCGTGATGTTATCCTTGACTTGTTCCTTAAGGCCTTAGTAGAATAGTGCTGTTAGTGCGCTATCCTCCCACTGGGTCCTTACTGCTAGTTGTTGGAACTTTGCTGTGAATTCTGATGCTGATCCAGTTTGCCGCAGTGCTTGGAGCTTTCGTTCCGCATCTCTTTCCTCATCAAGGATTCTGAACATCTTCCTCATGGCTGTCTTAAAAGTTTTCAAGCTCCCCATGACCTGTCAGGTATTGTCTTCTTGCTCCTTGGGGTCTGCTTGATTGTCAAGATAATCTCTCAAATAGATGTTAAACCAAGCGAAGGCTGGTCCTTCCTCGCTTAGCTCCTGCTCGTCCTCTGGTCGAGCTCCTCGCTTAGCTCCTGCTTGTCCTCCGGTCGGTCAGACGTTGTTCCGTGTGACTAACACACCTCCCTCGCTTACCTAGGCTGTTCCGGCCTAGGCCTTAACACACAACATTTTTCACTTTTTGGAGTTTTCCTAGCCTAATTCTATAGCTGACCCGGCATAGCCTAGATACACTAGCGCTAGAACAGCGTAGGAATTCAATCAATCAATCAATCATTACTGAGCTTGAAGACCTCTCATTATTTTTGTGGTGTTGTTGAGCAGCTGTGGTAGTTGCTGCACCTGCCCTGGCTACTGTAGACATGTACAGGAGTACGTATGGGTACCTTCGTACACAGACTTGTGTCGTGCCACTGTACGAGGTGTCTAGCGGATATAACGTTGGATTGATACAAGCGAAAGTCAATTGTAGAGCCGCATTATCAAAATTCTTGAGACAGAGATTTGCTCTTGTACGAGTAATACGTACAGCTTAGTATTCTGTATGCCCCCTGTTGGCATCAATGACTGCCTGGCATCATGCCTGCATGGAGTCTATGTTGCTGGTGCATCAAGAAACTCGGGGACCTGGTCACCTAGTCCATGATGTCGCAATTTTCATCGTGATCTAACCAAAGTTTTTGTACGGGTCTTTTGATACTGTTGCGGGTACTCCAGCTTACTAAGCGTACTCATCTAACGTTATATCCGCTAGACACCTCGTACGGGAGTACGGAGTACGTACTGTACCTATGTACTCTCCCCTCACTGTACGAGTAATTAGTGGTTGCAAGGCACGCACGGGTATACGTAGTACGTATATACGTACATACGTACATAACGTACGTCCGTACGAAGGTACCATACATCGTACCAGGGGCCACGCTCTACGTCGTCCGTGCTCGTCCTACGCGATTTTGACTCCTCCACTCTCGAACACCATCTTGATCTCCCATCGTGCAACGGCAAAATGGGTTCGAGTGCCAAGAAAAAGAGAGAGAGGAAGAAGGACTTTCAGGCATGTCTGCCAATAGCTCCTTACAAGCATATTTGCCATTAACGCAGTCGTCGGGCAGAAAACGAAGCTGAAGGTCGGCAAGACCCAAGCCAAGCCCGCAAACTTCACAGATACAAGTTTCAGGTCAAAATGTGAGACGCCCCTACCACAGAAATCAACCAGATATCCAGGCTGTACTAAGAAACTGCAGCCATTGTGTTGAGTCAACAATCTCTTCGGACGTCTGAGCCAACACGACAGGCGCAGGTGGCCCATCATCTCTCGCTTCTCAACAGCCACTCCGACTCGCAGTGCCGAGAATCGCTAGCATACCTGACGAATGCCACAAACGGCAAGGTGCAGACTGCTCAGCCTTGGGCTTTGATCATCCCGAGGCTACTTCCGCTTATGACCAGAGCTTCATCCTCCCTTAGGACTCAGCTTATCAAGTTTCTTCGGTCGATTCCGCCGCGAGATGTCGAGGACAACGTGCAGCTTTTTACCACCTACATTCGATCTGCCATGACAAGCTTGGCCGCTGATATTCGTACCGATGGTATTGAGATCCTCAGTTGGCTTCTCGAGACAGCTGGTCTCGATGTTGTACGTTGTCGGGACGGATGGACAAAGATTCTCAGATGCTTTGTTGCTGTCCTTGGGTGGGACAAAGCAGCCACCGGCAATGGTGGCCGACTGGCAAGCACGGCCAGACTAAACGCCACAGATAAAGCAAAAGCAACCGCTCGACAGTTGCAGGTGCTGGGGCTGATGCTAAGATTTGGCATAGGTTCTGCTGAACCTGACAGCGACGAAGACGAGCATATAACACCACCACTATGGTTCACATATCAACACCTCTTACCTCGCCAGACAAACTGCTTCGCCCATCTGGACTTGTTTGCGCAGACAGAAGACGAGGATGAACTCTCTTGTGAAAGCAGGGAATGCCGCATAAAGATATTTAAGCAGTATCAGGGTATTCTAGAAGGGGGCTTGGAGTCTTGCAGAAGGCAAGGTGGTGAGCAGGGGAGAGTGTCAGCACATGTAATTCAGTTAATACATGACAATGCAAAGAATACCATGTGATTGATTGAGATTGATTTTGTCATTGGAGTTGAGTTGGTAACTAAGTAGATAACACACAATGCCCAGGTAATGGCACTGGATAAGGTTACAGTCACATGAGTGGGGTCAGAAGAAAACTCTAACTACAAGTACAGTGATGACTCAGTTCCCCCTCCTGTTCAAAGTTTTGGGAACCCACTGTACCCATACGTGGTATTCAGTGAGCATCATCAGCAAAACTCATACGGTGTACTTCCGTACGTCTACAGCTCGCACACGAAGTATCAAGCAAGTTGTAAAGATTTCGACTGTCGCGGACTTGAAAAGATATCGCATCAGCCAGATGTTAGTCTGTCCGTCAATTTTCGTACGATCCGCATGGTAATTTCACACGGAACCGTGCGGAATCCTGCTTGCCCCCTCGTTCCCCATCTTCTACGTATTTGGTGTTTCCGGAATCGTCTTCGCATGCGCAATCTTTCCGCCTCGGCCTTAACGCGTCGTATATGGGTCTCGAAGGCGATGATTTCATAACGACAATCTCATCTTGATGGATTTGCTGACGATGACTGTTCAACAAGATGCGGCAGGCCGCCCGATACCTTCCGGCAGAGGACGACGAGGGCGATGATGTGGGAGAGGAGGAGCCCACCAACGACGAAGAAGATGCCCTTTCTGACATAGGAGACGGTGACGGCGAAGTCGGCGACGATGAGCCGGACGACGACACCGACGAGGTCGACGCGAACGAGTCGGGGCCGCGGTTCATACCGGGCTCATGTCTCCCCAAGTCTACGGTTGCAAAGATCCGCATCGTAGAGCTTGTGCGTACGTACACAAGCTCCTTGGAGGAGGAAATCCACGGAACTTTTATTAATCGGTGAGATGGACAGGACTGCTGGGGCAAGGATATCTTGACCTCAACGCAGATTATCAGCGCGAGGTAGTCTGGCCAAGTTAGTCGTTCAGGCTTTTCCCATGAAACATGCATGAATCAGATGCTGACGAAATCTGAAGAGGAGAAGATGTCGTCCTTGGTGACGTCAGTCATGGGCATGTGTGACTATCACCAGGTTCTGGATTGTACTCAACTGACACTAGGCAGAGGATTTTTACATCCCTCCGTTGATATTCAATGTGACCACCATCATGGACGCCATGGGAACAGAGCGCGTGAAGCGTATCTGCGTTGATGGCAAGCAGCGGTTGTCGTCAGTTCGTGCCTTTCTGGCTGGCGAGATTCCCGTCTTCGATCACGCTGGCAAGAAGTGGTGAGCAGCCTGCCACCATCCCTTTTAGTGTCATACCTTGATGCTTACAACCACTGCTCAGGTACTACCAGGAGGGCAATGCCAAGAGTAAGGGTCCCCGGGTGCGAAACCTCCTCTCTGAGAGCTGGAAGCAGAAATTTTGTCGTAAAGAGTTCTTCTGCTACGAGCTCCCGGATCTTACGACAGATCAAGAGGAGGATCTGTTTAGCCGGGTTCAGCTGGGTGTTCCCTTGACAGCAGCAGAGAAACTGCGTGCTTCTCGTGGCCCGTGGCAAGACGAAGCGTCCTTGTTTGAGGACGAGTATCGCCAGGTCGTGCGCTGTAAGTCAAAGAGTGGTGTGGCAGTAGGTGGGCAACAGCGCTGACGTGCGATGACAGTGTGCCGGGACGCAAGGTCAAGTGGGTGGCAGAACCTGCTCGCATGCTTCTCGCAGATCATGGAGGTCACCTCCGGCGACTGGAACGGGGGATCGACGCCGAAGCTGAAAGCCGGCGCTCACACGATCAAGAAGCTGATCCGGCGGCCGGATCTGCTCGACGATGCTCTGCGGGCACGTTTGCACCGAACCTTTACCACCTTCAAGCGGCTCATCCTCCACGACGCTAGCGTTTTTCTGGACACCAGCTACGCTCGGTCCAAGAACTTTTCGCCTCTGGAGATGGTGGCTGTTGCGGTGCTGATATCGCAATACGGGGAATCGCGAACCGATGCGCTGCTCTGCGGCGACATTGCGCTCTTTCGCAAGGAAATCCGTCGCGTCCATCGCGACCTCTTCCTCAACGCCGAGTGTTGGCGTACGGCATGGACATTCATCGAAGATCTCGAGAGCCTGCGAGGCGCGACGGACGGCTCGACGCGTGTCAACCCGAGATCAGAGGCTGCCAGGCGTGCTCGGGCAACTCAGGGTGCTGGCGGTCATGACGGCGAGGTGCCAAGCACTGCGACCAGCGGACACCGGGTTCAAAGGACGAAAGCCGCCACGTCGACTGATGCTACATCGAATACTGCTGCGCCCGCGGCTTCCGCACCGGTCACTCCTGTGACGTATGCCTCCGGCGGCAGAGTTACTCGCTCCCAGGCGAAGTTCGCCACGCCGGATACAATGTCGTCGCTGAGCGGCAAGTCGCGCCATTTCTCCAAGCCGAAAGCAACGACGGCGTTGGCGGCGCGCCCTGCTCCGCGTTTCTCGTCGGTAGCGCAAGGCACCGCCTCGTCGCCCACGGCGAGCGGTAGCAACAATGCCGCGGCTGCTGGTTGGGCGGCCAGCACGACGCGAGGAGACGCGGTCACAGCGAGCGATAGCAACGGCGCCGTGACCGCTGGTACGGGGGCTACCACGACGGCAGAAGACACGGCAAAAGCGAGCAGTAGCATCGGCGCCGCGGCTACTGGTCTGGAGACCAACACGGCCGCAGAAGGCACTGCCACGGCGAGTGGTAGCAGCGACGCTGCGGCTACTGGTTTGGCGACCAACACAACAGCAGAAGACACGGCCACCGCTAGCCACGGCTTGTCGGTGCATAGACCCGAGGCCACCGGTATCTCGGGTACTCCTCTCGGTGCTTCTCCCAACGAAGCCGGACTCGGTACCGCTGCCGGAGGCGGCAGACGCAAACGCAACAGACTCGACCTCGACGATCTCGATCTGGACTTGATCAAGAAAGAGCCCAGAACGCTATAAGTGCGGCCTTCTCGGAGGAACAGCGCATCGTCCTCTTCCTCCCGACGGCTACCCCGATGACTGACGATCTGACCGTCAGTCAATTTTCGCGGAGGACGGCTAGAGTTGTGGCTCTAGGGAGGACTCAGCCCGACCTGGGGAGGGCCCTTATCCGTTCTCGACTCTGGCCTTCTTCTATACACTCTTCTCATGGCACGGGGCATTTTCTTACTTACTATCTCATAGCCCTGTGCATGTCCCGCTTGGTACAGCAACCGAAATGGGTTCTTGTCTGCTCGGAGCTCTCGGTTTTTATACCCTGTGCAAGCGTCCTTGAGCTTTTTGATACCAGTCGCTTTGAGTTCTGCTATACCTGGCGCCACGGCCGTTTGGGCCAGTGATAGTCGAAGCATTGTCTGCTGAGTTAGAGATAGGGTGCATTGCTCTTAGGAGTGGATGGGTTGCCCTTATCAAAGCAAGATTATAAGCAGTGTGAACTGGGACGTATAGTTGACGATGTCGCCTTCACGATTACACTCATCTAAGCACAGTAATGATTCCCATCAACCCGATCATAGCTCGAAGCTTGGCTCATGCCTCTTCCTCTCCCCTGGAAGTCTCACGCGCTCGATATCCGCCGAGGTGACGTTCCTCCACTCGTCGAGCGGGATCCAACCGAGATATGCGACGTCGCCGAATCCACCTAGCCAGAAGACGTTGGTGACGACCAAGCGCGTCCACCTGCTGGGGTGGCGGATGCGGTTGCCAGGGTACCACAAGACGGCGTCCGGGTGACGACGCGCGAAACAGACCTCGACGTCGTACCTCTCGACCTCGGCCGGGCTCATGTCCTCGAGGTAGCCGATCAGACTGAACCGCGGCAGCGACGCCGCCGAGTACGGCCGGTCGTCCGGGTAGTGCGGATGCCAGCGCGTCGACAGCGAGATGTTCGAGCCGGCCGCCACGTTGCGGAAGGTCGTCCCGATGGCGACCGTCAGCACCGTCGGGTTGCCCGTGTCGGCCTCGCAGTCGGCATAGTAATCCATGAGACCGAGCGGAGCGCCCTCGACGGCGCTGTTCGCCGCGGAAGCCCAAGCCTCGGTGGTAGGAACACCGTTGCTACCACCACTGCTACCACTGTTCCCACTGCTCCCATCGTCGTCGTCGTCGTCGTCGTCCTCGGCTCCCCCGACAGCGCTCGCGCGCTGGAACACCGTCGACATGGTGCCGATGCTCTGCAGTCGCAGGATGCGGCGCGCTAGAACGGCGGATTCCTGGCTCGTCGGCACCCGAAGCGTCTCCGCTTCGGACGCTGCTGGGTCGCCGACAGGATCCTGCCTCGTCGGCGGAACATGGTAGGCGCTTACATATACGGCCTTGCTGAGGAGCGGCGACAGTGCTACCAGTGAGGGTAGCAGGGACTTGGATGGTCTCATCTGGAGCGGCGGAAGTTGTCGCTTGGCTTGCCCTCTCCGTGCGCTTGAGCACAGCGGGATTCTAAGTAACAGCACTACTCGTACGTATAGTAGGTAGTAACTTCTCACATCGCCACCCCACTAGAACTGGCATCATCAAGTGATTAATTTTACTGTTGACTATAAGCACCTGGCCCTGGCCTGACTGAGCTCTGATATCTCACATTTTCCTTCACCCCCTTCGAAGGTACAGTACACTTCTTTTCATTGGAGAACTTATTTCAAGTAGGTTTTCCTTATCTAGTTTACTTTGTTTCATTCCTACACTGATCTGACCCGTATCGTAAGCAATCCAGAACCTCTGACTATATAGTTAGTTTTATAAAGACTAACCTTTTGAGAAAGCCTAGTTTGACCCCCCTTCCCCATATTCATAACTTTGATACGGTACTCCAGTGCCGGTTTGTTACGGTATGTGATCTTTGGCATGCTTCCGGAAGGTACCCTTACCTATACTACCTGCAGATACTCTCGCAAGATCAACTGTCAGCTTGCCGCTGAAAGTGAGGCCCCAAAGATGCTGGTGTCCTGCATAGCTGTACGGTATCTAATCATATTGATCGGTATAGTTGGAGACTAGTTCTCTCATATCACCAACTTTCTCATATTTATTGCTCTTCCTGTTGCAGAAAGACAGGGTTGTTCGGGAATTTTAGACTTGATGAAATCCGAGCAGTCAGCATAGGTCTGAATCCCGAGATAGTCTACCTTGCAGCAGCTATCGACAGACTAGAAGTGATTCAGAACCATGTACTGACCACGATGGTGTTCAGTGTACATCTCTTGTACAGCTTTGCACAACTACTGTACAAGGCGACGGCCTATCATCAAGGGGGAGAAAGCTGCTTGTTGAAGGCCTCGAGGGCTCGAGGACTATAGGACCCACTAGCTGACAGCCATCTCAAGTTTATCTGGTTGTTGTGCGTGAATATTAGTCCTTTAATCTCAAGATGAATAGTACCAACCTGGTTGCAATACATCTCCGTTGTTCGGACCACACATATAGCTTTCCTCCATCAAAACATCGGATGACGTTCTTCTCTAATTCTTCTTCTTACGATTGAATGAGGAGTGATCCAACAATTCAGAGATGTCGGTGGGAGGAGGGGAGTGAGGTGACAAGAGGGAGAGCAATGTTGTGACCAGGCAGAGGCATAAGGGAATCGTTCTGATGTGGTCACAAATCGGCGTAGCTAGACATCTATTAGACTGTTTCCAGGATGATAGATAAAACTTGATCGTATCTGCTTCCCTGCACACTGCCGTATATCATCAACGACATATCAAAGATATGGAGACTATTGATAGCTTCGGTCTGCTGCGTCGGTCAGGGCCGAGGAGTTTGCCCGGAGAGTGCGCCATACGGTACGTACGTACGGGGAGTACGTACATGCTTACATAGCGGAGATAAGACAGCCAAGGTTATGTGACGTGTGGTATTAAATTACGGTTGGGTAGGGCTAAACCGTGACTGCTAACTGCGCCATCAGCTTGACGATCCAGCACCATCCAAACGACATCGCCCATCCCGAAGAGCTTTTGCATCGCAAGGTACGTTTTGAAGAAAGCACATTCTCTGCTTCCGCTCAATGCACTGTTCACTGTGAAATGAGAGCCATATCTGACATATCCCCGCAGTCCACCAACGAAGCCCATCCGCCAGCTCCACGCACCCACGAGTCACATAACTCTGCCGCGGCTCCGCAAATATGGGTAAAGTGCACGGCTCTCTCGCGCGTGCCGGCAAAGTGCGCTCGGCCACGCCAAAGGTAGTGATGCAGCGTGGTACTCCATGTCTGACGAGCGTGTCTTTTGGCCGACCCTGCTTTTCTACTCGCTTCTTGCATCGACCAAAGTAGGCTGACTGAGGTCTTACCCGCCAGGTCGAACCCCAAGAGAAGAAGAAGACGCCCAAGGGACGGGCAAAGAAGAGACTTACGTACACTCGACGCTTCGTCAACGTCACGATGACGGGCGGCAAGAGAAAGGTGTGTTCTTTTCGCTGCATCGTCTTCAGTCTCGGTCTCCCCTGATCTCCCCTGCATCCATGGATACAGGACTTTCGTCGAATTTTGCGTCAACGCGAGTCGCTAACGAGTTGTTCAATTCTCGCAGATGAATCCAGCCCCATCGGCATGAGCTCTTTCACTCTGTTTTCTTTGTTGTCTATATGTATTCGTTCGGAGGGGAGAAGAAGGATCAAAATGCAAGGGTCGTCTTTCTCTTCTTCGGATGGATCTCTCATCAAGATTGCGCGCTCTGCAGTTCCATCGTCAATCGAGACGGTAGAAAGCCACTACAGTTCAATCCAGAAAGAGAGCCGTTTTCCATAACCCCATCTATGGGACATAACTTCTTCCCCCTTATCTTCTTCTCCGCAGTGATCTATCACTACCGACAGGGAAGAAACAACCGCTTCAGACGGCCTCCTCTGCGGACTCAATATAGATATAATTACAGCCAATAAAACCCCTTCTCCCCCATGTCAAGCGCACTGCAGAGAAGGCAGCGCAACAGAGCCGCGCTCTCACCGCGACTGTGGGGTCCACCTGGGGAGCCACCTTCGCTAAGGCACGGCTAATTTACAGTGCAGTAGTGCGCCCGGCCATCACCTACGGAGCGACGATCTGGGCACCTACGGAGGGCCTCCTTCGGCCGGCAAACCGTCGCTGGATTGGCGACGCACTGGAACGTCGACAACAGGGCTGCCTCCGGACAGTCACCGGCGGCTACAAGGCGACCAGCCGGCAACAACTGGAAGCCGAAGCGGCAGTGCCACCTCTCCGCGCACACATCGCACGTTTACAGCTACAGGCGTGCGCCCGGATGGAGGCCTCTGGGGTACAAGCTGAGATCCAGGAGGCCTGTGCCAGAATCCAGCGTCAGCTTGCCCCGAGGCGAGGCCGCCGGCGCCGCCGTGGCGTCACTCCGGGCCAGCACCGCCAACAGTGGGCCAAAACAACCCTGTGGCCACGAAGAACCATGGAGGACTCGACGGCGAGGCTCGGCATCCCCCCGTGGTCTGATGGACCACCCCCGCCCCCCGCCGTCACCACGCCGAACACCCCCCTTCCGCGGTCAGTTTGGCAGGCATACCAGCTGGCAGAGCAATGGTGCTGGGAGCGCTGGCACCAACTGCATGGAGGCCCCCCGCCAACAACACAGACACTGGACCCGGACCCCGGAGGCGGAGACAACTGGAACCCAGCAAGATGCCGTACCGGTCGGCCCTCCGGCTACACGCCGGCCTGTCGAAGGCGCAGAGCAGTATTCTGACGCAGGTCCGCACAGGCAAGATTGGACTGGCGGCATTCCTCTGCAAGCGACGGGTGCCTGGCTTCCCCACACCGGCGTGCAGCTGCGGAGCGCCGTGGGAGACAGCCAAACACGTGGTTCTAGACTGTCCACGCCTTCTCCGAGCGCGGCGAAGCCTGTATCTAGCAGCTGCCACCACTGACTACCAGGCTTTGACATCCCGACCACGGCCCGCCGCCGCCCTCACAGCGTGGATCCTCCGACAAGGCATTCTCCCCCAGTTCTCCTGGGCTCAGGAGCAGCTGGAAGCTGGCTGCTAGCCAGCCACCCCCCCACGTTCTACAGCATCTCGACAGGATAGTGCTGGCCAGGCACTGCAGAAGGAGGTTTTTCACCCTAGCAGGCCTAGGGTTTTCCTTGCTTAATTTTCATAGCTGACCCAGCATAGTCTAGATAACTAGCACTAGAATGGAGTAGGAATACCAATTACCAATTACCAAAACCCCTTCTCGGAAACATCCCCTACCTCTGGATAAGAACGACCAGCAGTGGCGCTTATCAGACTACATTTCCATGCTCTCATTGTCCAAAAGAATAATCTCCCACGCGTCCGTGTTACCCGATAAACTATATTACCATCATCTTCACTTGTTGCCTGCCGGGTCTATCTCTTCCCTACAGCTACTTCCCAAAAGGCAATCTTTCCATTTGGCCTATCATTTCACCTGCAAGCCTTCTGTTCCTAACCTACTATCATCTGAAGGAGTATGTTCCCCATCCTCCTGTCAGCCACCCGAAACAGTAAGTCTCGATGCTGCTCTCGTCTGATGATCTTTCCTGATTGCTCGACACCGCCCTTGTATGGCTAGACACTGCTGTAGTTGCCCGACAGTCCTGTTATGGCCTCAAGCTTTCCTCCCTCCTAACTACTCCGAGCTCGTCTTTGCCGCACATGGTTGGTGGAGGGGGTGTCATGATGATTTTCTCCTGTCTCATCTTGTCTAGTTGTGTCTACTCATTTAGCCTCGTCGAGCTGTGTCTACCGACATTGTCGTGTCTAGCTGCCTAGTTGCAATTCCCCATTACGTTTAGCTGTGTCTGCCAATCTGACAATCTTCTCTCATGTATCAATTGTCGCCTCACTTCTCCTAGGCACCTTGTCTTGTCCAGTTGTCGTCACTCATCTTTGTCTGGTTGTGCCTATCCAGCTCTTCTAGCTTGTGCTTATTCATTTGTCTTCTTTTGCTATATGCTCTCCATTCCCTCGCTCACAGATTCGGTCATCCCAGGATTGGCTCAACTCATGGCTTTGATCAAGCCAGCCGATGCAAGCATGCAAGCAAGCGTATGCAAGCAAGCAAGCTTTCTGATAACTATGTATTTTCAAGCATGACTACAGGCTCCTGCTTACCGGTGACAAGTTACTTTGATGATAGAGTAGAGATGACGCATAACAACACTGGGAGGTGGAGAACATCAAGCAGTACACTGAAAAGAGTACCAACCAACCATACGTGCAACGAACCAAATCAAGTCCATCCAGTCCAGTCCAGTCCAGTCCCCATTAGATCACTTCAACCATTTACGAACTATCAGCACTGTAAGCTGATCCAATCGCATCACATACGAGCATCAACACGATAATGTGATACAAGCCCAAAAGTAGAACCACTCTTTCGTAGAACCCCCAACCTAGAGGTACAAAAAAGGTAGTCGTCATTCATCAGCGACGTCTTCAACCGTCGCGATTTTCGTTCGAAAACGCCGCTCTTCTTCTTCGAGAAGCTTGTCGTACGCCCCATCTGACCCTTCATCTCCTTCTTCTTCTTCTTCTTCATCGCCGTGAGCATCACCCTGACCTCTACTATCGCCACCGACGCTGCCACTGCCAACTCCATCGGCACCAGCGCTGCTCCGACCACCGAGTCTCTGCGTTGCACCGCCGCCTCCGTCCGTCATCTGCTCCGAGCGGGAAGGCTCAGCAGTGGTTGGCACGCCAGTGTATCCCTCGTTCTCGAGTCGATCCATTTCTTCGGGCTCGAGAAGCTTCCCGGCGTGGCCGCGTGCGGCGTCCATTTTCTGACGCACGGCGCTGGGCATGAGGGACAGTGTGGTGGCCTCCTTGCGCAGGTCCCGCACCACGGGCTTCGATTCGTAGATGATCTGCGCTTGCCGCTGCGGTCGTTGTGCGTCTGGGCCTGCGCTGTCGGGCGCTGTCGAGGCCGTTGCTGTGCCTGGTTTGGTCGGCAGCGGGTGGTGTCGTGCCATCCGGGATGTCGATAGAGGCTCGAGATTGGGGTTGCTGGGCGCGTTGCCGTGCGGTCGCCGCTGAGGTCGACGGGGACGATTCAGATACTCGACTGGTATAGGGGGCGGGCTGTCTTCCGGCATTGGAATGTTCTTGACGCTTTCCGATGTCGATGAACCATCGCTGTCGTCTCCGGCGCCATGCTTCGACCAGGGGCCTCTGCCCACCGCCTCGCCCCGCCGTCTCTTGCCGAGAACGTCCGAGTGGCTGTCCTTGCCATCATCGTCCTTGCGGTACTGCGATGGCCGTCTTTCGTTGCGATCGCCTCGTTCTGGCCCTGCTCCAAAGGCGGGCGCCTTGTCGCCCAATGCCTCACGGGCCTTGTCGACGGCCTTCAAGTCCCTCTCTAGTTCCTCGAGAAGCTTCTTTTCGCGGGTGTTAAGAGTGCCGCCAGACGCCTCGGCGTTGCGCAGGTCATCGATCTGGCGTTGTATGCGCGTCGGATTGCGCCGCGCGAGCTTTTCGTTCCGTCGTGCCGCTTGTTCGGCCTTGCCTTTGGGAGTCGACGGTTAGCAACGCCCGGTTTTGGTACCGTAATGAGAACAGAATACGCCAAGGCCTGGCGAATGCTGAAAGAGGACTGCGCTCAACAAGCCTAGCTCCTCACTAGACATACCTTTCTTCAAGAGCTTTTGCTTCTCAAGCTTGCGCTGGGCTTGCGCAGGGTTGATCGACTTTTCTTTCGCCATCGTGTGTTGTTGCACGGTAAGGTGTCCGGTGTTAGAAAGTACCGGTAGCTCGATGTTATCTAGCTAACTCAAGCTACCGAAGCTCTAGGTTCCTCAGATATGTTCATCCCAAGGCAACTAAAGCGCAAACAGCAAGCTACAGCTTCAGGCTGGGACGATGGCCCTGCGAGTCGCCTCCAGGATCTGGAGAACGACAATCCCAGAGCGATCAAGAAGCCCCGGTCCGAACGCGATGGTCGTCACACGGCCAGGCTCAACGACAGCAATACAGCAACCTCGCTGTCGAGTACCTACTACGAACAGGTCGTCTGCGGTCTCGAGCTACTCTTCTCAGAACACAGTTTCTGCTACGGGGAAAGCGCGCAATGGCTGCGGGAGAGGAGCAGGACGATCGACGGACAAGGTGGATGTGCGACCCTCCAAGTTTTCTGTTCACAACGCCTTGCCTCTTCGCGCCGAGATATACCTGCTGCTCCCTCGAGCTGTTTCTTCTTCCCCTGCCCGAAAATCACAGCTCATGTGCTAAGCTCTTCGACCTAGGACACGCGGGGATGTGATTGAACAGACGTCCATCTCTCAAGCATCCTTGAGCATCCACTGTTTTCAAAGACGAAGCCACCCTTGACCCAAAAGGCTCTGCAGCAAGCCTTGCTTGGCGGTTCACAGTCTAAAATCGTCCAGGTGAGCTGTTGTGTTTCAGCCAGGCATGTCCGAGTGCTTGCGCCAGGCTAACGAGATGTTGTTCCACGTCCATAGCTGAGCCTGGATAAATACTACGTCCGTCGACGCTCGCTCCCGGCTCTAAGAGAAGATGTTGATTGGGACGTTCGAACGGTCTATGTTGTACGCAATACTTCCGGACCGATACGGTCGTGATGACTGCGATACAGAGATTGACCTGGAGCGCAGGAACCGCAGCTATCAACCCTGTGCGGGAATCCTCCGCAGCTCGTCCACCATTTGCTCAAGCATTCGATCGATCTGCCCGAGTCCTTGTTGCCTGTCCAGAGAATCCAGACTCGACACCATGCTTGGGCCTTTATCACCTTTTCCGGTTCGATCCGCGACGAAGATGTCAGGATGGTGACCAAGGGGACCGGTTTCGGTCAACGACAAGGGAAACGATGGAAGTGGCCCAAGGACTGGATCGTCTTGACAAAGTGAGTTGGTGGGCTGGCATCAGCGCCGAATATGTCCGGATCGGACACAGCTTTTGTTCTTGCTCGTCCCGTAGCCCTGCTAAATCACCCTACTGACACTCCGATCAAGAGAGGAACACGCCCGTCGAGACGCCGAGTACGCGTCGCTTATTCCGATCCATCGCCATCCATACCTTCCCGCTCCCGCAAAGAACCAGCAATGTAAGAACGAGCCAGCAAAAATCCGGAAGAGTGCATTGGCCAGTCGCCCCGGTCAACTCATCCCCGTGTCCAACCTCCCTAGCGACACAGATGCACCGACGATCAGATCGTTCGTTGCGTACAACGTCGATCGCTATCGAAGAAAAGCGTCCATGCGAGGGACGTCCGACCCGACGACCACTTTATCTTCCTCCTCCTCCTCCTCCTCCTCCTCCTCCTCATTTTCCTCCTGCTATTCCTCTCCCGCCGAGGCAACCGGGAAGGTCAACCGGAAGGAAAACATCAAGAACCGCCGCGGCCACCAACCTACCGTCAAAGATCAACACCGCACGACCAACCCCGCCAGCCCACTCTCTGCATCCGACAGTCCGTCGTCCGAAAATCTTAAGATAAGCTACGTCGATTATAGGCCGGGCGCGAGCACGGCTGTGATCCGGCCGTGCCAAAGGGAAGACGCGGCATCGGTCGTGCATGCGTTGAACGCACGGAAGAGGAGCATGACGAGCGGCTCAGATCGACGTGGGACACGCGTAGATGCAGTTGTACCTGCAGCGGCAGCAGCGGCGACGACGCCGTCCGTGGTCGCCGATCCGGCCGAGACGACACGGATGGGGAAAGGCAAGGGTGAGATGACGGAAGCTCAGGCCGAGGCTCGGACGGGGAAGCGTAAAGGGGAGAAGAAGTCTGGGAGACGCCGCCGTGGAAGACGGCATAAACGGGACGAGCCGTCGTTGCGCCCGGTTGTGGCTGTGTTGGCGGACGGCAAGGAAGAGACAGTTGCTTGATCGTCGGGTGGATGAGGAGGGCAACGGGCAACGGGCAACGGCGGAGAAGAGGAGGGGAAGAGAGGGACTTCAACAAGCGTAGGGCGCTAAAACACAGTACGATGGCAAGCGCTAATGTAGTGGATGAACCGTTGTGATTTTATTTGATGCCGCTACCAGCGAGCTAAGATCACCTCTCCATGCAACGTCGCCATCAGGTTACCCGCATCATGACACTACTCGGTCGTGTTATGCCGATAAAGACGAGCAAAAGAGGCCGACGAGCAAGTGAAGGCTTGGGGTATTTCCCGACCAATGCCATCTTTCCACGGATCGAAAGAAGAAAAAAAGGCAGAGATCATCGCCGCCGAGAGAGAGAGCCAAGCGTCTATTTGGTGTTGGTCGTGCCCTTGACAGAATCGGCTACAGATGAGAACACGTCAGCACATCGGACAAGGTTGAAGCAAGTGGATCGTGGACAAGCTACTGACCAGCCGAGTTCAGGGTGTCGGAGGCAGCCTGGGCCAGGTTGCCTGTGGTCTCCTTGGCAGAGTCCGCGTAAGATCCGCCCTTGTTCTGGGCCGAGTCGGACGTGCTGCGCGTGGCGTCGGACGCCTTCTGGGTGGTCGATTTGTCGCCCTCTGTGGGAAGACGTGGTCAGACCACGAAGTTCACGGCATGGCGATAGCACAACCAAGAACCGGGCGGCGGAACATACCTGGCTGGACGGAGCTCGCAATCTTGTCACCGGCCCCGGTAACATTCTCGCCGACCTTGTCGGTGGTCGACTTCTGAGAGTCCGGAGTGACCTTCTCCTGCAGCTGATCACCGACGCTCTTACGACTATGTCGGACGTCAAGGGGTTAGCAACGGTCGACCCGATGAGCTGCGACAGGTGGTGAATGGCCGAGGGAAGGGAATGACCGGGATGTAGATTGCTCACCCGAGATCAGACATGATGAACGGTTAGTTAAAGTGGTTGGAAAGATTGGTTGCTTGTTGAGTGAGGTAGCTGTTTTCCGTGTGTGTTTGAGAGGCGGTGGTGGTGAGAAGAAGAAGAGAGAAACGGACGAGAGAGGGCGGAAAGAGGCCTTTATATACCCGCTTTGGGGGGAGGGGGTGGGTGGGGGGGGGGGGGGGGGGGATATGCCGTGGACAGACCCACGGCTGCAAACGGCGCTCCTTCCCTCCTTGTGTTGTTGACACAATAGCCACCACCCTAAAACACGCACCTACTCACACACACCCTTGAGCCGAGGTCACGGGGATTGCCTATGACATGATCGGACGTGATGAGCACCTACGGACGGTGCTATGCCATAGGTAACTTAGGCGCTGCTTATCACCACACCGGCTGGCTGACAGGCACACACGAGCCAATACGTGCAATAAGTGCTACGTACGGCCTTTCCCCGTTTGGGGCAATTACATCCGGCCTCGTCGTCGTCGTCATCGTCGTCGTCGCCGGTGGAGGGGCAGGCGGCGAGCAATAAGCCGGAAGTGGGGCAACCAGAAGTGGGGCAGCCGATGGACCGTCCGGTCGCCCCTCCTTATGATGTCATAAGTAACGTACGGAGTACCGTCAACGCCCCACACACGCCACCGTAAGAGTCTAGGCTTCCGTGGAAAGGGTGGCGCAGCCGAGGACGAGCCCGACGCTCGTGACAGCAGCCCTAAGGCAGAAGTCATGAGGCTGTTGCCGCGAGTATAGTCCAGTATTCCACTGCAATAAATATGGCATGCAGAGATACCTAATAGATCATGTGACTTGATCTCCAGATGCGGCATTTAGATTGGGGCGCCGGACACGTGACAGGTACTGCGTACCGGTACGTATGTATGTTACGTACCCCACTAGCTATCGCTGGCTCCGTGGGATAGAGAATCACGCAAGATTTCCTCGTGAGACTTACCAGTGTTCTGATTGCTGCCATGGAGTCTTTCTCTGCACTCAAGCCCGTTTCAGAGTACATCTGTACCTATGTGAATACCGTGTAACGTTTGTAGTAGAAATTCGGATGGGGATATGGGAAAGTTCTGTCACCACCAACAAGCAAGTATCGCCACTACCAAGCATTAACAGCTGCGGCACTTTTCGATCTGATTCTATTCTTACGCAGAGTCGGCTGTTAGGCCATGCAGAATCTCTCAAAGGATCTCTCTCTTGTAGACTTTTTCCACTTGGGATCTTACACATTCACTGTACTCCGTACACCCAGTGCTTTATAGTGTACATACGTATGTACTATGTACTGCGGGAAACCCCCAACCCCCGTAGGGAGAAAAGGAAGACAACAGTAACAAGGGTTTGTGAATCTTGACGGACATCAAGTGAGCTATCTCTCAACGGGTTTTCGTACATCTTTATATATCGTAGGATGTAGCCGTTGCTATGCCTTGGATCCCGCTTTCCGTTGAGCCATCGAAGAAGAACTCCGACTATCCATCAAGCTCTCCAAACCCAACATCACTGTACTTGAGGTCATCATCCACCACTCGAACAAAGTCATTGCGTGCTTCGACCACGGTGCCTGGCCAAGAAACGACAAAGGATGCTGTCTCAAAGGTCAGGCTCCACTGTGGATGTTCCACATTTTTGATGTTCCCGGCGCACTCTCTGAAAACATTTTTCGCCTGTATTGACACACGGTAGCCTGCCCAGCTGCGAAGTATGGCAGTGTTGATGTGCCTGGCCGGAGCAAAGCCTTGAGCTAGAACAGGCGGCACCTCTTCCGGGTCTGAATAGCTTGTCGCACGGAGTAGTCAACGAGTTCCACCAAGCGGGTTGTCTAGCTCGAACGCACAGCACTCCAAGAAGACAGGTCAAGTCTCTCGGCGGCCCATGCTTGTGTACGCCAAGCCCCTGTGATCCTTCGCCGAGTGAGTGAGGAAGTGCGGCCGTCTCTGAGGGGTGCGCTTCCGATCGTTCTTGAAGCCTGTAGGGATACCAGCCTCCTCGATGTGTGGCTGATTTTGCGGAGGGGGTTGGGGTGCCTTTCGTTGTGAAGATATCCAGACCAAACCCATTCCCCAGCCTTTCTGTAGCCGAGAAGATGATAGACGTCAAGGATCACAGCCGGCACGGATGGCCTTGCAGAAGATTCGGCCCATGGCCAAACAGCTCGGCTGCACATTCCAGAACGCTCTTTGGTTCAACTGTGTTCAAAAGAATCTGCCATGCTGATATCACCTCCACTACTGCCTTCCTCGTCCGTGGACAGATAGTCCTGGCTGTGCAAAGCTAGCCGGGTCATTAGACCTTCGATTCGACCATCGGAACCCCGAATCTTGCGCTCCAACGCTGTGTCCCGGCCATCCACTCCACGCACGCTACAGCTCTGTATGGCGCCGGACCCGCCTATCCTTACCCGGGCGAGTGTCTTGTCGCCCCACTCAACCTTGACTTCGCGCGCCTCGGCATCCACAGCGCAAACGTCGACGATGGCGTCCGGATCGTCCATAGTCTGCGTGGTTTCGTGAGGCGACACCACCAGAGATTGACGGATAGAGTTGATGAAGGAATGTCGGAGATGATACGATGTGAGTTCCCGACGCAGAGATCGAACGAGACCGGGCAGGTCCTGCGTCGGCCGTGGCTTCGGAGGTCCATCGGCCAACCGTTGAGCCGACAGCGACTTTGGCTGTGGGAGGTAGAGCTCTTTGAGTGACGGGAGCGGGATGCAAGGTGGAATGGTGTGTTTATGTATCCGTAGTGACGGTGACGAGACATACGTCCGATTCAGCAGCAGATAGTATGGACACATGAATTTGCCTGCGCAGTACAGATCAGCAGATGTAGGCAACGAATAGCTGGGAAGGCCATCCACGCGCAACTTGCCTTGAACGCACACTTCGATTCGTACGCCCAGCACGCGTCCGCGGTCAAGCGCCCGTGGGTCTGGGTCTCTGACCTCGAACATAGTGGCACCCGCTCCCAATCGATAAAGGCACTGTAGTTCGTGCTTCAACCAATTGTCCGTCGCGCCCACGGTGTCGATATCAAGCGCAGGGCCGGCATCGTGCGCTCCCGTTCCATTGCTCAGCGTCGTCGATGTGTGGCGTGGGTCCACGCGAGAAGAGGAACACTGTGCTGGTTGAAGTGCCTGCAGCGTCGTCACCAGGGTTTCCCGCTGGTCGCGTAACGACTCGACTACAGAATGTCAGCTAAGCATACATAGCCGCCACTCAAGCTACTTACTTCTGGCTCGGATCTTCTCTATATCACCATCTAAAGGCTGATTTGGAGGCTGATGTGGAACGGCTGCCGACATGCTGATGTCCATTGAGCTGCTCGGTTCCAGTATCTCCACTGGTCGTTTACGCTGTCCTTCACAGAGGTTCGGTTCAAAGCGGACGGATGACAACAATGTTTGTCATTCACATGAATGTTTACCCGGCGCTTGTCGCGTTTAGTCGGCCGCGTCCCAGCCAGCTCCAGCCGGTCCACACCCCCTTTGTTTCCCGCCATTGGGTTGTTTCCAGGGGCTAAACTTTTAGGCTAGCACGCCTAGCTCTGGGTGCCCGATGACGGCAGCAAGTCGTGGGCTTGATGGACACCCCACTAGGATTCGACATCGAGACTCTCCGCCTCCTCTTCTTCATCCACCTTCCGTGCACCCGTGAATTTGTGCACACTTACCGCCCCGGCACTGTCGTCAATCGGCCAGCTAGCAAATACTCTGCTGCTGTCAGAGTTAGCGCTTACGCGCCACACGGCGTGCTTGGCGGTTGCTTGAGCCTGGGTCAAACGTCTTTCGCTCCGGTGGAAGAGATACGACGACCTCCCCTTCTTGCATCGTCGGCGGCACGATGCTTTTCTATGGCAGATGAGCTACGGTTGCGGTCAAACATGTGTCCATCTCTAGTTCTTCGAGTTCTGGCTTCGCTGTCGCTAACCGGCATGGTAGCCTTCGTGAGAAGTGACTAACGACCGCCGGATGAGTCCGGGCGTCACTCGTTGCCACATTGGCCGCCTTTGAACAATTCAGCCAGTTTGGCAGCCCCGCTCATCTCGAGCGAGCCTGGCTAGACCTTGGACTGGTGCAGATATTGAGATTGACCATACATTTGCACGCCCGAGGCCTCACCTCCTTCTCGACTGCCATCATGACTTTCGTTGAACCCTTCCGCCTCCGTCCGCTCAATACTCTCGTCAGCCTCCTATGTTTTTTCTCGTTGTTCTCCCCGTCGCTACAAGTCCGATATTTTCCTGGCTACGATGAGGCGGGGAACCGAGTCAACTTGGAGGATGCTAGAAAGCCGGCCCTGTTCACTCGAGACTTTGGTGATTGTCTCGGGAGCAGCGTCGTCAACGTGACACGCTTTGATGCCGCCTACTACAAGGATAATGGAACCGTGGTCTTTCATCTGCAGGGCAGCACGAGCATCGCCAACGAATCCTTGATGAGTGAGTGCGGCTTATGTTCATCCGCCGTCTGTGACGTGGCCACGGTGCTGATGGTTTGGCAGTGTATATCGGAGTCTTTGCCTGTACGAGATCCTTGCGGCGACGCTCCCTCGTCGAGAGATGCTGACTCTCGGCCCAGATGGCGAGAGTCGGTTCGACCTCACCTTTGACCCCTGCAGTGCCAACATCGACAATCTGTGCCCGATGCGTACCGGCGTCCCGATCGAAGCTAACGGCACGATTGCCGTTGCCCCGGCCGATGTGGCCAACATTCCAGGCGAGTTGCTCCCTTCGCGCCCCGGGGCGGGGCGGAATGACGTCGAGCTCTGGTTTTGGTTGCTGACCCCATTCCAGAAATCGCCATGTCGATTCCGGACTTTGAAGGCCAAGCGATCCTAAGGCTCTTTTCAAACTCGACCCAGTCCCAGATTGGCTGCTACCAGGCTGTAGTCACGAACGGGGCGACGCTGTCTCAGCCCAAGGCCGTGGGCAGCATTCTCGGTATATTCACCCTCGTCGCCGTCGTGGCCTCCTTCGCGACCGCCGTCTACGGCGACGACGTGCCGACCACGAGGACCCACTATGCCCATTCGCTCTCGGTAGCCGTCGTCTTCGCCGTCTTCCATCACATCTACTTCTTCGGCGCCCTGTCCTTGGACTGGCCGAGCGTGCTACCGGCCTTTTGGAGCAACTTCGCCTGGCCGGCGGGCATGATCTACAGCGACCGAATGCAAGACTCCATCAACAACTTCCTCGAGACTAACCTGAGGAACAGCAGCGTCGTCGGTGCGGCGGCCCCGAGACGCTCGCGCGATGGTGGGCAGTCGCTCGTGCTTCTGAATTCGATCTACAAGGAGCAGCAGCCGTCACCACCGGTCCGGCGCGACCTGACCGCCGTGACCGAGGGCCTCCTCCGTCGGTCGCTAGGGCCGACCGTCGTCAAGAGATCCACGGCGGACGCGACGGACCGCTTCCCCTGGTACGGGCAGCCGGTCAAACCGGGTCTGCCGCTCCCGGGCGATTTCTACGGCTTCGCCGGGACGCTGGCGAAGCAGAGGATCCCGGCATCGAACGCGTTTCTGACCGCCCTGCTTTGGCTCCTCATCCTCCTGGCCTTCGTGGCCGCTGCCGTGGTCGTCTTGAAGTGGACGCTCGAGCTCGGGATGGCGGCCAAGCTGGTAAAGAAGGAGCGGCTGGCCTTCTTCCGGGCCCACTGGCTCCGCTTTGTCTGGCAGGCTATCCTCAAGATGGTACGTGAACGGCTCATCTCGCGTCGTCGTGCATGAAAGACCGGCTGACCATCGCTCGCGGATGGCTAGCTCTTGGTGGCCTTCTTCATGATGATGGTTCTCACGCAATTCCAATTCGCGCGGCAAGGCCCAGCCGGGGTCACGGCTATCGCTGCCGTCATCTTCATCGTCTTTCTCGTCGGCATCTTTGGTGTGGTCGGGTATGCATGTTTTGAGCGGCTCCGCCAAGGCCGCTACGAGGTGACGCCAGACCGGCTGCGGCTGCGGCGGAAGAGGCTGTGGAAGGCAGTCCCTTGGGTCGAGCTTGTTCGAGAGAGCAAAGCGGATGACGGCTCCAGCGAGCGCCCGCCGGCTGGCTTCTCGATTCCCTGGAGGAGCGTTCGATACGTCGACGAGGCCGCCGACCGGACGAGCATTCACAACGACACCGACTACGTCCTTCGGTTTGGCTGGCTCACGGCCCGCTTCCGACGGACGAGGTGGTGGTTCTTCGCGGTCTGGGCTGGATACGAGTTCCTCCGAGCCTGCTTCCACGGCGGCGGCGCCGCCAACCCCATGGCGCAGGTCTTTGGGTTGCTGATCCTGGAGATCGTGGCTCTGATCGCCATCGTCCGCATAAGGCCGTTCGAGGGTGCTCGGCTGAACGCGCTGCTCGTGTACCTTCTCGGCTTCAGCAAGGTCGTGACGGTGGCCTTGTCGGCTGCCTTCGACTCCGGCTTCAACCTGGCACGCATCCAGACGACCATCGTCGGGATCGTCATTGTCGTCATTCAAGGAATCTTGACCATCGCCGTGCTAATCGCGATCGTGCTCGGTGCCATCTCGAGCTACTTCTCGGTCACACGCAACCGAGAATTGATCAGACCGCGAACTTGGGCGCCCATGAGGGAGCGGTACTTCAAGCATCTCGAGGAGACAGCCGTGGATCTTCCTCCCGCGCCCCCGTCGCCTCCAACGCCCGTTCCGACCTCGCCGTACTTCAAGGTTGAGTCGGTCCGACGGTTCCCCAAGATCGAGGACGAGGACAGCGATTTTGTGGCCGAGATCAACGACCCTTCCGCGTCCCGAATTTCGATGCCCGGCGCCAGCGCTCGCGGTAGGCGCTCCACCAGCGTTGGCGGCGCCAACGGCGCTGCGCCGCTGAACACGGTACCGTTCGGTGCGCGCGTGCATCGCGCCAGCTGGAGCACGCGCGAATTCGAACATACCCGAGCCGGCGAGCCCCGTCGGTCATCCATCTCGACACAGCGACAGCAGCAGCAGCGACACTCGAGCCTGTACGGCAGTCCTGGGATCACGCTGCCTGCTCCGGGGGCAGCAGGCTTGTCATCGACTCCAAGGACGTCGACACAGGTCACCAATCATCATACAATCGAAGAGCAAGACCGTGTCTCTCCGGCATGATGATGGATAATAACAATATTAATGATCAGTGATGCATTGCGTACGGAGTTGCATGCCATAGGGTACCAGGCTGTGGACCTTTGGTTCACGAATGATGTTTCAAGTTCTCCACATTGGTTGCACTTTACATCTTTTTATCTATTGAGCTATGATCAGTCCATCATCTATTTTCGAGTATAGTAGAAGCTAGCTCTGCACGCTAGCGACAGTCAATCAGGAGACTCCCTACCTGGAGCTCATCAGTACAATAACAACGCCACACATGGACAATTAGCGTGATTCCTGATTGACACTTACAAGCCCAGACCTACCTGTATCCTACCTGTATCCCACCTGATTATTGATTCTTGACCTGAACTGACTTGAATGTCAACTGTTAGAGTCAGAGCTTGCGGACCCCAGAATTCTCAATAGTGTCACATTACACCACAACAAAAGCCTACAGTATAGCCACCTCATTCCAGACTACCCTGACACATATGTATGTACTCTTGTATGCTGGTGAATTTGATTGGACAGCGTACACTGTGATGAATAGAATCTAGTTATTCAATGAAGCCACTGTAAGCACACAGTGAACTTGGAGCTTCAAGAACCTACAAGTAATGGCTGCAGACCTTATACAGCTGCGTGAACCAACTGTTGCCAATGTTAACCCCGAGAAGTCCGCAGTACAGTGGCTATGTTGTAGACTTACGTTGCAGTGTGACATGAAGTAGTTGAAAATTGCTCAGTCTGTGAGATCTGGCCTTAGCAGTCGACATCCATGGTATGTGGGACTGGGCTCATAATCGTGAATCAGAAATCAGACTACTTGGAGCTTTCCCGCGTGATAACACCACTGTGAATACACACTCAAGCAGCCTGATTTGTGATTGACATGAGTGGACTTTTCCATTCCTCCATCTGTCAATTCATCTCATCATCTCATCAGCCCTAACTACCTACCCACATACGGAAGTACACCACCATAACATGCAGAATTCCACCAACCACCACACCTGTTTTCTGGTGGCTGTACTGTACATACGTGACATACCGGTACTGTATATTCACAGCCACTTATGTACTGTACGGTACCGGTGCAAGGTAGGCAACACATGTACCTTTGTACTTAGTACTAACAAACCCTCTAGGAACACCGAGCAGAGAAGACTGAGGGGTGTGTCAATGGTGGTGGGATTGATCTATTGAGCTTAGAGAGGTTTGGAGGCTGGCCATGTACGGAGGTACTCGTACGCCTCGGACGAAATAGGGATTGCGGCTCTGCAGAGTTCAGCCCTAAGGCATGATCGTGCTTCTCTATGGCCCGTACCCGATACCAGGTACGTATGTACGTCTGTACGGGAGTACGAGGTTCGCGAGCAGAAGTCTGCAAGCATACTGGAGCGGCTGGTACAAAGATTGTTTGATGTGTTTTGCATCATCGACACCACCAACCAGATTGTCTACAGAAGTTATCTCTGATATCTTGTACCGACCGCTCCAGCATGCTTGCAGACTTCTCCCCGTGCGTATGTACTGCTTACGTACTTGGGCAGCTTCAACGGCCGTCGGAGCAATTAGACCTCCGTTCACTCCAGAGGTAGTTCCAACCGACTCCGACCCCGCGACAACTTGATATTCCGCACACTTATGACGCCATCGTGAATCCTGCTGTTGGTAGGGGCCGCGCAAGCGTGTTGGGGGCCCGGCGCACCAATCGAAATTCGCGCAACGGGCCCGCATCTCTCGTCGAGGCGTGCGAGGGTACCCGTACTACGACGTACGGCAGTACATTAATTAGTAGATCTGTCGAACGTCTTTCACCTTCCTGTCTGAACGTGCATCTTGACATCCAAGAAGCACCTTGTCGAATACCGACCAACTTTGACCACCCATCTGGCGTCGGACATTGTGAATTGCTGTAAGGCACGCTCACAGAAGCATGAAGACCACATATCTTCTGCCGCTGGCCACAGCCTCGTCAGCCTTCATCATACCCGATGATTCCGTGGCCAATGAGCTCCGGATCGAGCCCAACCGCGACGGCCTCGACGTGGTAGACAACGTCGCCCGTGCCACAGACGACTTCTGGTCCGCGACCCAGAAGACCTTCTCGCATGTGCTCGAGAACTCACGCAACGTCCTGGACGAAGCTCTCGCCGCTGTGTACGAGACCGGAAAGAAGGCAACGCATCGGTCCTGGACCGACAATCCCGCTCAGTCGTGGCTAGGAAATCCCTTCGCCGCCGACGTCGCAGACCTCCTCGAAGGCGCCCGCGGCCCCACGGACTTCCCGCATTTTGGCCATGGCCATCACGGAGACCATGGCGGCAAGCCCAACCTGACCATCTACCAGCTGATTCAGAAGAGCAAGTACACGACCAAGCTGGCCAAGCTGATCGACGAAGAAGCGGACCTGGTGATAGTGCTCAACAGCACGGCGGCCAACTACACAGTCTTCGCACCCACAGACCATGCCTTTGAGAAGATCTCGGAGCACGGCAAGAAGCCGTCGCCGGAAGATATCAAGAAGACGCTGCTCTACCACATCTCGCCGGAACTCTACCCGGCCTGTCGGGTGCTGCTCTCGCACACCATCCCGACGCTGCTCAAGGAGAAGTCCCTTGGCGGCTTCCCGCAGCGCATCCGGCGCGGCTTTGGACTCAAGGGCTTGGAGCTCAACTTCTACAGCCGAGTCGTGGCGGTGGACGTCTTCGCCACGAACGGAGTCATCCACGGCATCGACGATGTCCTCTTCGTACCCGGCGGCGTCCTCGACGTCATCGACCACCTGCCGGCCGAGTTCAGCACACTCCAGCTGGGGCTCATCAAGACAGGCTTGTGGAACGACTTGGAGAAGACGGCGACGTCGGGCCAGACCTTCTTCGCGCCCTCGAACCTCGCCTTCTTCAAGCTGGGGCCGAAGATCAACGCCTTTCTGTTCGGGGAGCACGGCCTGAAGTACCTCAAGGCCATCCTCAAGTACCACGTCGTGTCGAACCAGACCATGTACAGCGACGCCTTCTACGACGCGACCGACGACGACGCCAACGACCAGCATCTCGGGGGGATCCCGAAGGGGCTCTACCACTTTGACTTCCCGACCCTGCTCGACGGCCACTCGGTCAGCGTCGACATTGCGCGCTACGCCGGCTTCATCAGCATCAAGATCAACGGCTTCGTGACGGTGCTCATCCAGGACGGGCCGGCCAATGACGGCGTCATCCATCTGCTCTCGGACGTGCTCATCCCGCCCAAGAAGCTCGGCGACACCAACGATGTCTCCGACAAGGCGCCTGCTGAGCTCACCGTCGATGAGCTCAAGGAGAGACTCGACCCATACATTGGGCAGCACGACATGTACGAACTGTAGGCAGTATCATCTGCACCGTGACAAGAGACGCGGAAGGCTGAGTTCGATTGTGTTAGTTTGGGCTGGGCTGGACTGGGCTAGACTAGGCCTGACCAAGCCGTGGCATGCTCCGGCATGACGTGGCGTTCTTGATTAGAGAGAGCCGAGGAAGCGCGCCAGCGCAAGTCTCGTCATATTGTTCCGCCGTAAAATCTAGAACTGCCACACTATGTGACGACATCAGGATCAAAGCCATTCTTGGCGCCTTGTGCATCCCGTCGAGTACCGTTCAGTAAAACATGCACATGTGTTCCCCGTCACTCCGTCACGGCTGGAGACTGTCAGGGGCAGTAAGCTATCCGGGCCGATGGATCTTTTTGACTCATCGGGAAAGAGAGATATGACAGTGATGGAGATTATCTAGGCTCCCGACCGATAGGCCAGCTCTCAGACAAAAGGGGGGGGGGGGTTTCAATCGATCAAATCTTCTGTTACTGTCGTAGCTATCAGGAACTTGGTTCAAGATTGAAAAGTTGGACAAGGGGAAAGGAGGGGTTTTTGTGTGGATATGGTTGGCGGGGTCGGTTTGTGGAGTTTGTGGCTGCTGAAGTGGTAGAGTCACCAGTTGTGGTGCTGTTGTAAGGAGTAGGAGTCGGAACAGGGGGGAGCAAGAGTAAGAGATAGAACAGTACTAGTTAGATCACCGGCGGTAGCATCTGCAGTAGCGGTATCGAAGACAGAGCATGACATCCAAAGTAGATGCTTGTTTGCGTGTGGCTGAGATGGACGGCTCCGCGGCCGGTCGTGCTGGTCAACGACATCGCGGACCGAAATGTCATCCGTTACGGTATGATTCCTCGAAGCCAGCGAGACGAGACTGCAGGCGGTGAGATAGAGTTGTTTGCTGCTGCTGCTGCTGCTGCGACTGACTGTTGCCTGTGAGCAATATGCTCCGAGGAAAGGTGAGAAGTGCACGGCATGTGACGGAGATGATTTTTCGTCTTTCTGTAGGAGGAGTGGGATACCTACGGCGGAATTGCAATCCCGTTCATTCGCTCAGGCCAAGTTGCGCGCGGTCCGATGGTGCAGGGGGCAGCCGCATCTGGAACTTCTGGAGACAGAGGTCTCTTGAAACGATCCCACGTTCGGACACTGATATCTGCCGGCGAGGCGGTTGATGAGGCGCTACACAGGCATGAGCTGGGAAACTCGAGTGCGCCCCGCACGGATCCTAGAATTTCGTTTTATGCAAGGCGTACTTGATGACCCATACGGTACCGACGTAAGTCCGACTTAGGCTGTTCGGCTAGAGAACGTCGAGAGTCCGAAGCGCGGCCTCGGCGCATTGACAGCCGCACCCGGTTGGGCACTCCCTCTCCGCTTGCTGGAACCAGGCGTGGTGGCAGTCGGAGTGCGCAGCGTGGCCGCATGCCAAACAGGGCGCGTACAGCCCCGAGACCATCTCGTAGCAGATCGAACACGCCATGCGCTGCTGGCGGCGCCGGCAGCTCGTGCAACGCCACTGGTCGCCTCTCCTGCCTTGAGGAGCAGCGCCTTCTCGCTGCAGCCGATCGCCGCACTTCAGACAATATCCGGTGATTTCAAGGCCCCGCCAGACGGAGGGCTCGCGAGCTTCGCTGTCTTTTCTGGAGAGGGTAGAGGCGAATGATTGGTCAGCGGTCGACTCGGTCGAAGATAGACATTGCAGCCCGTCAAACTTGAGCAACTCCAAGCGTCGCATCTCAAAGCCCCATTCGGCAAGTATGTTCGCATAAGCCGCGCGGTAGCC
Organism: Lichina pygmaea; assembly: GCA_963422465.1. Lineage (NCBI taxonomy): Eukaryota > Fungi > Ascomycota > Lichinomycetes > Lichinales > Lichinaceae > Lichina > Lichina pygmaea. The sequence goes on along the minus strand of OY730175.1, from coordinate 1,758,237 downwards.
ACGATGCTGCACGGCAGACGTAGGATCAAGGAGGGTCAGCTTGTGGTAACCCTCACAGTCCAACTCGGTTTGATTCTTCATGACCACTTTGACGCCGGTGGCCCCAGCCACCTGCAGCTTCTCTTCGTCCGCATCCGATTCCGAAAACGTGGCGCTTAAAGGTGCGCGTGCTTCGCTGACAGAGGGGCTGATGAAGGTGTTGACGCCCCAGGTGATTCCTCCCGGCGTGAGGCTTCCGGAAGTGCCTCGAACGAGGTTTGGATGTTTCCTTTCTGAGCTAGACGAATTGGAAGGACCTCGAGACATATTCGCGCCGAGGGCGCTAGTAAGGCTGGCATTTGACCGACGTCCATGTTGGCGGTCAGGTGAAGCAGACAAGCTGTGCACTTGGAGCTCACCCTTCTCGATGAGGGTACGCTCCATCTTGTAGCTCGACGGTGGAGTGTTCCCGTTTAGTCGTGGCGTGATTGAGAAATTGCTCGGCTGGACATCTGAAGATACTCCAGAATTGTATGTGTCGAAAGGTGTGCGGGGCAACCGTGGCATAGGCGATCGAGATGCTTCATCTTGGAGACGGTAGCTCGAAGCCATATCAGCGGATGGGAAATATTCCGTTGACGAGGTCGGCAACCTCATACACATAGCTTTGCTCTGTCGTTTGTTAGCGTCAAGATCCGCCATATCTATAACAAGCATTCCGTACCCTTAGGCCAAGATCAGCGGCCGCGCCATAGGGCCTCTGCTCAGCAACTGACTCTGCGAATATGCATGACAGCATAGCGAGCATTTGCACGTCCGCTAGCCGCTCGTAGTAGTCAAACCTAAGCATCTGTCAGACCGGTTGCCCCACCAGGGGAGTGGCAGAGGTCGCACGTTGCTTCGATCAAAAAGACGCCACCAAAGGGATGTTGACCCCATCGAAGCCGTCCTTTCGCCTGCGAGTTTGCTCTCGCATGTACTTCATCGTAGGCCAAATCCAGGCCGCTGTCAACCCTGAAGAGCGGCGACGTTGCTCGCTTCGCCAGAACCGGAATCGGCTCCTCCCAGGACGATAGATTCATCATCTCGAGTGGCATCTGGTTGTGCAGAATCAACTCGGCAAGATGCCATACGCGAGCCAGCTCTTGAAAGCCATGAGTTTCGGCAACGCGTGCGTTGTGCTGGCAAACGCTGGGACCGTCTCCCAGAATGATGTACTCCTCCGCTAGGATCCTCTTGGCAGGTAGAAGGTGGTCGACTCTGTGGATGGAAACAACATTCTTCGGCCGGACCGGCACCGTCTTGAGGCTGCTCGAGCCTTGCCCGAACGAAAATTGCGAGTTATCAGTCGAGACGGCCCTGGGGAATCGACGGTCATAGGCCCTGGCTCTCCGCCACCGAGGGAATCCGCTCAGCTTCGCATCCATCAAGTCTTCCGACGACGTAGAACTGCCCGATGACGAGGTGAAGCCGTCGCCCGAGTCGGATTTCGCCTCGTCGTCCTCATGCAATGAGAATATTCTTGTCCGCGACTCCGGCGAGTCAGCCTCGAGCCGGCCGAATCCCTCAAATTTTCGTTGAGCTCTGCTGAAACGTTCGATGCCTCCCGAGACGAGTCGTCCAACGGAGGTCCGGATTCGCTCCTGCTTCGGCGGGAAGAAACATACGAGCCTGCCGTCTCTGGCAAACGTTGCTCCACACGATCTCGGAAGGGGCACACTGCTGTTTAGCACGGGGACCCCCAACGGCCCGGTGCCGCTACTCTCCATGTCCTGCATTGTCGTGCACCGGCCCATTCCGATGTTGTCTTCGTCGTCGCTGGATAGCTGTTCCGCCAGGGGATCGGCATCAAAGCCAATCGTTGTACCCGCTTCCGCGAGCCATGTTGTGCACTCTTCAAGACCGCGTTCGCCCAGCAGGTACGACACGGCCGCCTCTAGGCAGGCTTTCTGTCGTGACGCGTAGACCTGGGAAATCGATTGCAGGCCTTGAGAAACGTCCTCCAACATATCCTGGGGTATGGAGGACGTCCTCTCCAGTTCGAAACTGGGCGGCGAATTCTCGGGGTAGTCGGCTGGGAACTTAATGGCTACCTTAACATACACCGTCTTTGCTTCCGAACCCCACGGTCCGTTCATCGAGATGGTGGCCGAGCGCTTCTGGACATCAACATGGTCGAAAGTCACTTTTGTATACTTGGCCGCCACCTGTGTGATTTCATCCCCGAGACTCTCAGGGGCCTCCCAGTCGTCCTCTAGGCGGCCATTTGAAGACATGAAACTGAAATCCACCGCGTCGGTCGGATCGTGCCGCCTAAACGCACGAGAAGCTTCCCCCCTTCCGATCTTGACACCTTTCATCCAGTCAATGGCGCTGATGATCTTTCTGTTCCTCTGCCTGGCTTGCATCCCCGTGGCCGGGGCAGTGTATCCCCCACTGCCCCATCCCTTGGAGAGGGGTATAGGGGCTTTCTTCATCCCGACGCTGATTGCGCCTGTCTGTGAACGCACCTCGGACGAGGCGAATTGTGAGTCCCAGCTCCTGCCTGCTTTTGCCGTCTTTCCGGAGCTGTTGTGCGGATCTAACACACCCGCGTCTCGAAAAGTCCGGTAAGGTGCCCCTTTTCGGGTGATGTTCAGCCTCCGTCGCAGTTCCTGGCCTTTTTGATAACCGATCTTCTCGAGAATTTGATCGCTCGTCGGATGCAGACGCAAGTCACGATCCATCCCCCAGGTCACGAGCTGAAACTCCCGATCGTCTGTATTGTCGACAACGCTGCCTCTGAACCTCCAAAGGAATTCCTTCACCTGATCCTGGTGGCCTTCGAACCGGTGAACCGGAGGGACAATATCATCCTTGCTTACCCCGTCAGAGAGCCTCCGATCGTAGAGATGCAGATCCGAGTTCTCGCGTTGAGGCATGGCAAGTAGCCCCCATCCAAAAGGCGTATGTCGTGCACGCCACACCGGGAAGGGCGTCCGGACAACTCTCTCGGGCTCGTCCTCGACGTTTCCGTAATCCCAGAATTTGATAGACTTGTCCAGAGAACATGTGACGATGCCCGATGGCCTGGTCCTATTCCAGTCGATGCCGTAAATCTTCGTGTCATGAGCTTCAATAGAACGTAATGGATACGCGCCTTTTCTCCGGTCCCAAATCCTCAGTATCTTGTCATGCGACGACGCAATGATGTGCGGGTTCTGTCTATTCCACTTGACTTGAGTTGCCCCGGCGAACCAGTCACAGAAGGTTATGGAAGGCCTAGAAGGAGTGCGTAGGTCCCAGCAGTGGACAAAGCTATCGACAGCACAAGTCGCGACGACATCAGGATCGTGAGCAGAGAAATTGATATCTGTGATGGCTCTCGAATGCGCGTGAAGGACATGCTCGATCGCATCGAAAGGAGACTTGATTTCCAAATTCCAAACCAGAGCTTTCTGGTTGGAGGTGCTAACTACCCAATAGTCACGTATCGCGAAAGGGGACCACTGCACGTCTGCGACCTCCCAGGGTGTCCGATGCGGCAAATGACGTGGGGGGGAGTATGGTGAGTCAAGGTCGATGATATGTAATCCCTGTCGACTATCGCACCCAAATGACAATATATTAGCCTCGGATAACCCCCAAGGAGTTGCTGCCACCAGATAGACCTACGACGCCAGTACAACATCGCGACCACAAGGAGATATTGACATGGAGCCCACGGGTTGATCCACTCTTATCGACATGTGCAAGACGAACGTCGGGCTGTCGGAGGCGGACGGCTGATTGTAGCCTTCCGCCATGTCCTTCATGATGCCCATGATGATGGCCCTTTCCTGATTTAGAGCCAAAGCCTCTTGCAGGAGGTGAACTGCTGTGTTTGCAAGACTAATGAATGGAAGGGCGAGACAGGTCGTCGCCAGCTACGCGTACAGTACCAGACTCCTGCTGCCTGTGAGACGCGAGGCATTTCATCTCAGGCGCAAACCCGTCGCAAATCAAGTCACATGTCGACTTGTAATTCAATGGGAGAGTTGATTACATAACACGGTACCCGGCCGGATACTGTTGTCGTACGGTAAAGGTTGCGCTTACCTCATCCTGAACGCTACGGTACCGCACCATACGTATCAATCCACAACGTGCACGGGAGAGGGCGTTGTACACACGTACGTTACGTACCCTTGACGAAGCTGACTCTTCTTCTTGCTGTCCTCCCAACTTCTTCGATCAAGCCGGGTTTTCAGCTGACTGAGGAATTCTTCGTCATATGAGTCAAGCTTTCCTTGTTATCTGTCATCATGGCTGGCACACTGCCAAAGAGAATTGTGAAAGAGACCGAACGCTTGATAGCTGATCCGTACGTTCATACTAAACATCTCTCGGCGCAATTTTGCAGACCCTTGACTGCCAACCCTCGAGGATTTGGGCAGCTCGATTGATAAATCGTTGTAGTGTGCCGGGAATCAGCGCTGTCCCTCATGAGGAAAACTTGAGGTACTTTGATGTGTCCATTCATGGACCATCACAGTCGCCGTACGAGGGTGGGCTTTGTGGCAATCCTGCACGATAAGTCTTCTGACGCTGACTTGCCGTCTAGGCGGCATCTTCAGAGCCGAGTTGTTCCTCCCCGATGATTACCCTATGACGCCCCCCAAGATTCGTTTCCTGACCAAGATATACCACCCGAACATTGACAAGTTGGGACGTATCTGCTTGGATGTGCTGAAGAGTAAGCCTGAGTGCCTGCGAGAATCTATCCACCGCTGATAACTTCTTCCCTCAAGGCAATTGGTCGCCTGCGCTGCAGATCCGTACCATACTCCTATCCATTCAGGCCTTGCTTGGGGCACCGAACCCGGACGATCCGCTGGCGAATGACGTGGCACAGAGATGGAAAGAGAATGAAAAGGCTGCCATACAGACCGCGAGGGACTGGACGCGTACGCACGCCATGGCCTGAACCAATCGCACGTCAGCCTTTTCTTTTTCGTCAGGCCTTCGGGCACTACGTTCAGCTTAGTGTCAACACGGTTCCATCATTCAGATGCTAGCATGAGTTTGAAGAGTTCTTGGTGTCCGGTATTTTTTTTCACGAGTCTGGTAGCAAGCATTTACGTGGGGAGGTGTCTTGTCACGCCTGATGATAACGAAAGGAACTCTGTTACTCTGCACAGTATCTCTGCTCACAAAATGATTGCACCAGCAATCTAGCATGGGTGCACCAGGAACAGAATCACTTGAATTTTGTCAGTTTGTCTCCACCTGTTGTGAATGATTGCAAGAACGTCACGTGTTGACGTATCTCACGTCAACTTGCGCTGTTCTCAATCTGCCTTACCGTACTGCACTTACTAAGCCTGTAAGTCCACACGTACGTACCGGTAAGCCCTAAGTTACCTTCGAGTGTCATCATGGTAATCACGTGAACCACAACTATCGATTGACTGAAGTTGATCAAGGGAATCCCGAAGTCGTCGTTGACTTGATCGTGGACATCAGTCAACAGCCTCAACAATGCGGACATTCGACGATACCTTCAGCGGGGACCGCATCTACCCTGGAAAGGTAGCCATGGCTTTTCATGAAGTTGGTCACGGAGTTTAATGAAGTTGTTGAGCTGACGGAGATCTGGATGCCCAGGGTTCACTCTTCATTCGCGGCGACAACAAGATCTTTCGATTCGCCAAGGGCAAATCGGAGAGCCTCTTCCTGCAGCGAAAGAACCCAAGACGCATTGCCTGGACTGTACTCTTCCGACGTCAACACAAGAAGGGCATCTCCGAGGTACGTTCGCCCCGATGCCGTCATACTGGCTCTGGACGGGTTCGGATGTGAAGGACAACGGCAGTTTCACTGCCGGGCAAGATCCCCGTTAATCGTTTTGCATTTTATAGGAGGTTGCCAAGAAGCGAACGCGGCGTACGGTCAAGCAGCAACGTGCCATCGTCGGTGCCTCTCTCGATGTGATCAAGGAGCGTCGTTCGATGCGGCCCGAGGCGCGGACTGCCGCCCGCCAGGAAGCGATCAAGCAGGGCAAGGAAAAGAAAGCGGCGGCTGAGAGCAAGAAGAAAGCCGAAAAGGCCAAAACCGCAGCCAAGGCCGCCCAGGGCCAGACCGGTCGGATGGTGAGCAAGATGGGGGCACGAGGGGCGCAAAACAAGGTCAGCGCCAAGAGCCGCTGAGCATGAGTGGAATTGGCTCTTCTGGTGTTGGTCTCGGCCTTTATATTTCGCAGCAATACAACCACCGGGCTTCTCATATTCGACGGTTGTCTGTGTCGCACATGTTGCCTCGTGACATCTACGCGCTCTGATCCTACAGCAGTGACTATACGTCGGCACACTCCTGATCGCTTTTTGCAGGTATGAGGACTTTTGCTGATTGGGGTCCCTCGTCGACCTACATCGCGAGCCTATGTCCCTATCGATTGAGGGCTTGCTCCTGGGCCCTTGGACATCTAAGTTCCCTCCTACATTATGTCCTTTGCCAATGTAGATTCAGCACCAAGAGGCATCACTCTGCGTGAGAGGCAATGAGCAGTGACATCTAGCGTTGGTACCGAGTCACACGACAGTTCCCCGTGAGCTCTACGAGGTACAATCTGTTGGTAGCTCTGCCCCGCTTTTCATCGCACTTGATCGGTGACATCACCTTTGTTCTGGTTTACCTCCGTACATTGCAGGCCACCGCCAAGGCGATGGCTGAAGCTCTCGCAGCCGCATCAGGCATAGCCGGTCTCCTAAGCTTGACCGTCGAGGTCTTCAAGCTGAGCACGAGATATGTCAGGAGCGTTCATTCCGCATCAGAATCTGTGGTTAGCCTAGTGCTAGAACTGAAAGCGTTTAAGCAAGCTCTCTTTGAACTCCACAGCCTTGAAGATTCTGATGATGACCGACTGTTTGACGACGGGCCTGCTCGGATTCGCATGCAGGATCTTGTCGACTGCGAGGAAGTCCTAGGGGACTTGCGTCAAAAGCTTCTGCACCGGTTGAGCGGTAACCATCTGACGATCAAGCTCAAAACATTGACCTGGCCCTTTTCGGAGGACAAGACACAGCAGACCGTGGTGACGTTATATCGGCATCTACAGAAGGTGCAGACTGCTCTCAACATCGACACATAGTAGGTTGACAATTGGTACCCGGCGAGGGGATAAGAATCTCACAAGGTTCAGCACCGCGGCAACAAGTATCTTCAAAGAATTGAAGGAGCTAAGACATGAACGCAAAGGTTCTTGATAATGGTGCGAACCCTAAGCGGAATCTAGCTGATGAAAATCAGATGAGCACTTCGAGAATGTCTTGGCGTGGCTCTCGTCCACCAATGTTCATCAGAGACAAGGCGATATATTCTCTAAGCGCCAGGGACAAACTGGGAAGTGGTTCTTGGAAACCAACCAGCTCCGGACCTGGTTGGAGAGCACATCAGCTCATTCTGCACTATGGTGTCTGGGGCCTCGTACGTGACTCAAGATTGGCTCTGTGGTAAGTCAGATGAAATGCTGACTGTGGGCATTAAGCGGGGAAGCGGCAAAACCGTCATGATGTACGTACAGTAGTGGGAGCACTAGATACCTATACTTTAGTCGCTCACAGAATTTTAGGTCACTGATTGTAAATCACATCACCTCACAGCACCGGTCCTCCTCTACCGGAGTCGCATTCTACTATTGCGATTACAAGGATTCTCAGAGACAAACAGCCTCTGCTATCCTGGCAGCGCTGGCTCGACAACTAGCAGCTTCCACGGGCAGACTCGCCCCGGAGCTCGGGAAGCTCTACGAGGAGCTTCACAAAGAGAACAGAAGGCCAAACCACGCTCAGATGAGTCTGCTCTTACGATCGATGTGCAAAATCTACAAGCAGACATTTCTGTTGGTTGATGCGCTCGACGAGTGCAATTTCAATGAACGGCAAACTTTTGTTTCCGACCTGCTTGCGCTCAAAGACTTCGGAGTCAGGGTTCTCTTCACAAGTCGCCCCAATCCTGAGGATCTCAAAGCGATACTTCACAACGTTCCTCATATCGAGATCAAAGCCATAGAGTCTGACATACGATCGTACGTCGCGTGGAAGCTGGAAGACAATAAACAGTTCAGGAGACGACTTCAAAGTACTACTTGCTCAGAGAGAGACATCACTGACACAATCGCGAAGTTGGCTGATGGAATGTACGTCATAGGTTATGTCCTATGTAACGCTACATTCGATGGCCTCAGCAGCCAATTATCGCTATAGTTGTCAAGCTGATAGTTATCAAGTTCCCGCTGGCGGTCCTCCAGCTGAACCAAATTCAGGCTGAACGGACAGCAACTAGAATTATGAGAGCATTGAAGCAGATGCCCTCCGGCCTAGAACACACATATGATATGACCATGGATCGTATTCAAAGCCAAGCAAAACCGGACATCGAGCTTGCCTTTAGAGTGCTACAGTGGCTCACATACGCCAAACGGCCGGTTCTTGTCGAGGAGTTACAGCAAGCTTTGGCTGTTGAGTGGAACGAGGACGAGGGACCGCCCAGAAAATTAGATCTCGACAATATCCTAGATGCCAGAAGTCTATTGGACGTCTGTGCCGGTCTCGCCACGATCGACGAGGAAAGCAACGTCATCCGCCTGGTTCACTATACCACCCAGGAATACATTGTCAAGTTCCGCGGGGAGCTATCCGCCTCTGCTCACCTAAATATCTCAAGGACATGCCTTGCTTTCATCTCTTTCGACGAGTTTGGAGACGGGTTCTCTAGATCCGACATCCAATTCCGTGGTCGCTTGGATCGATACCCTTTCTTCTCATATGGTGCACGATACTGGGGTCATCACCTACGTGGGCAACCGGAAGAGGAGTTGCGAGAGCTCACGTCGTTCTTTTTGAACGATCACTCAAGGGTGTCAAGCTGCGGACAAGTCTTGCATGTCTCAGACATATCATACGAAGGCTACAGTCAGAACTTCCCACGCCGGCTTCATGGCCTCCATCTGGCCGCAGCATTTGGTCTCGGAGCAACAACGTCCTTACTGCTGCGATCTGCCTCAGACTCGGACCCGCGAGACAGCTTCGATAGGTGTGTCTTGCACTATGCAGCCAAAGAAGGGCAAGCATCAGTCACTCGGCTGCTACTCACCAAAGGATGTCACATCGACGTCAGAGACAAAAGCGGTAACACCTCACTTCACTATGCTGCGGAGAATGGCCATGTCGAAGCGGTAAAATGTTTGGCTGAGGCGGGTGCATCACTCGACGCCACCGACACGTCGGGCCATACCGCACTTCATCAGGCATCCAAATGGGGCCACGAAACAGCTGTTAGGCTGCTCTTGCAAAAGGGTGCTTCTATAGAGGTGGAAAGCTATCGAGGGACCCGGCCACTCCACTTCACCGCGGAAACGGGGCAGTCAGAGGTCGCCCGAATTCTTCTCGAAGAAGGTGCTGGGGTGGACGCGCAAGACGCAAAGGGTTGGACACCGCTACACTTCGCGGCTTGCAGGGGCCATTCCACCGTGCTGGAGATTCTGTTAGATGCGGAAGCTACCATCGATAAAAGAACGGGCGACCACTGGAAGACAGCGTTACATTGGGCAGCCGAACTGGGGCAGGACAAAGCCGTCAGTACTCTGATAAATAGTGGAGCCTCTTTGTATCTTTTAGACATGTTCCGAGAGACAGCGCTACACTACGCGGCCGAGAACGGACACGAAAAGACGGTCGACGTCCTTTTTAATCACAATGCTCCGCTGGACACGCTGGATTCTCATGGTCGAACTCCATTGGACTGCGCCGAGGATCAAAAAACCATATGCACAATTCTTCGAAAGCACGTCGATCGGGATGTACAGGCGGGAATTCCAGGCTCGCAGATGCGACTGGCTGCAGTCACGGGAGATGCTGTGATGCTTCAATCGATACTCGACAAGGACGAGTTATTGACAAGCCCCGTCGACGCACAGAAAGACACCGCCTTACACCTTGCCGCACTGGAGGGTCATCGCGATATAGTCGATATACTCATCAGAAAGAGGTTCTCGGTCAGTGCGAAGGGGGAGTCTGGATGTACCCCTTTACACCGGGGCTCGAGCCAAGGACACGCTTTGATTGTACGCCACCTCTTAGAGAATGGAGCGGACCTCAACGCGAGAAACAAGACTGGAAGAACACCACTGCTATGCGCCGCATTGAACGGCCATACAAACGTCATGAAAGTCTTCCTCGAGGATTGGCATGCCGACGTAAACAACCATACTGCAGATATGACGCTCCTATGGGGGGCTAGCAAGTACGGCCATTCCGCGATGGCGCAACTCCTCCTCGACTTTGACGCTGACATCGATGCCCTGCACTCGTTCTACCGCAAGCCTGCGCTGACCGCTGCAGGCCATCGGGGTCACCTCGGTACTGTGCGGGTCCTTCTCGAGGCAGGTGCTAACGTGAACATACAAGATGGGTCTGGGAAAACGCCGCTGCATTACGCGGCACGTGATGGTCATGGTGAGATTGTGAGGCTGTTGCTGGACAGGAAAGCAAAGAAGGAGTTGCGGGATAGGGGGGGGAGAGACTGCGTGGGACATGGCGGAGAGGTGTGGACATCGAAGGGTCAGAAATCCTCTCTCCAGAAGTGAGTAGGGATCACAGTGTTCTATCTGGCGTGAAACACCTATCGATTGGATTCGCCCGGTCCAAAACACCGGTTAGAGCTATCAGGTGTGTGAAAGGTGCATTCTATGGTATCTGCCCCCTCAACAAGAGACCTAGGAGATCTCCTCATGCTGTACTATACATCTTGCTTTCTTATCACTCCTCTTGCTGGAATTGGGACCATCTTAGCAGAAAAAACACGAGGTCTTCTATGCCGTACGTAGGACTTTGACTTCTGTCACCAACGCTCAGCTGTTGTACGAGGTAGATCCCGTGCCTCGACCATGCGGTCGGAGAGCCACCCCCATACGTAGCCGGCAACGACATGCATGTGCGACGTTGGATCCTCATTCAATAGATCAAGCGTAACCGAGACTCGCATCAAGCACATGATTGTTGTCACGCTCGGGGTGATCCGTGACAGACGGACGACGCACGTCGCTTCAATCTGAACAGCTCAAGCGAAAGGGTGGCTTCACCCACGTGCAGGCTACGAAGGAGGAAGTCTCTGGGATTGTTACGTAATACGTGCCCATTCCAAGGCCCCCCTCTCTCCGGCACGGGGAACGGACCGAAGGAGGAGGAACAAGCAACATGACAAGCAGTCACGGTACGAGCGTACTCTGCCGTGTCTACGCAAGTTAGTCGTACCTGCCGACATACTTCCGTACTTTGAGGTACATTACGTAAGTATTACTGACACTGATTAATACTGGGCCATCTTTTCGCTCTTCGAAAAACGTCATCCCTCTTCCGCCAAAAGCAGCAATTGAAGGCTGCAATGCGCAGCATCAGTACTCCCGTAACGCGCATCCTGTACGTACGTACATACGTACATACGTACCCATACGTATGTATGTTTTGATTAATATGCGCAACGATCGCTTTCGTCATGCTGACCCAGCTGACAGCAGCAGCGTCCGCAGTGCCAGCCTGCAAGAACCATTCTGGGACAGCCCAACGCTGGGGTCTGACCGATCTGAGCGATTGGTCTGAACGCCTGACCCCGGCAGTCGCCGTCGCAACACCCCATCGGTCCAGAGCGGCATGGCACGATCCCGACCTGGGTTGAGCCAGATCATTCTGGGTTTGGTGTGCTTTTCGAGATCTCGATCGTTTGGATTGAGCCGTGCCGGCGGTGCCGTCTTTGGAGGACGCAGTGGGACGCCATGTGCGGTTCCTGTCCCTTGCAGGCTTACATTGCCTGGCGTGCCTGGGTTACGGTATGGCCAGTTCCCTGCCCGTGCCGTCTTTCCATGGCCTTACTCGTACCTAGAAGGAGGCGAGACGATACGACTCGGCGGCTGCGACGACCGTCCAGCCCCCCTGGCTCAAACTACGTCGGAGCCGCGCCACCCGACGCAATGGCTGCGGATGCAGCGCGATGTGATGCCATCCAAGCTGGTCGTTGACCGTCAAAGCGGATGCACGGCTGACTTTTGCGACCAGAGACGGAAACTAGACGATTAGCTTGAGCAAATCGACTACGATCTTGCAATGCCGTGTCCGTTGGCGAAACCTTTGCGTTAGCCTCTCTCCAAACTCTGCTGGACTTCTCCGGATGGCTCAACTTACCGTACACTGCACGGATCGATTGAGCGCTCGCTGGCTGGCCGGCCGGTCGGCCGGCATCTCCGAAGCGGAATTGGGGGAGGGGGGGAGGGGAGCAGGAACGTCTTCCCCCAGAGTGGAACGATCAGGGAAGCCCACTCCGAGGCGGATGCGGTGGCTCGTTGGTGTCGCCGTCGTTCCCACCCTTCCATATAGGGTGGCGGCGGCCCTCCGCATTCCACCATCTCGTTCCTGGATTGTGACAGGAGCCAACCGGGCTGCAAACTTCGCCCTCCCTCTCGCGCTCTCGTGGCAGATCGTTGCGAGACCTCGTCGTCTCTTTCGTCTCGTACGGAGTACATCCCCTCTCTCCATCTCGGCGTTCCTTTCTTCCCTAGCTAGATACCATAAGTCGATATAGCGGTTGTCTGTTTCTCCCGTCGAGAGTCATCCCCGCATCATGGTCTATTCCATCACATACCGGCGACCACGCCATGTGGGCGAAGCATCCGTCTCTACCTTCAGCTCGGACGAGAAGAAGTACGTCGACGACTCGATCAAGTCGGGCAGCACCGGCCGAGCTACGGGGATACCGGATGCCCTCTCCTTCGACCGCATCGTCTCCGGCGGGACGTGCCCGGTACGCGCAGTGCTTCCCCCCTCTTGCCCCCACCCAACGTCGCCCAACGATAGTGCTGATCCGTTCGGTCTTGTAGCCATGCACGCTGCGCGAGTTCATGAACTACCTGAAGCACATCGAGCTGGCGGCCGAGAACCTGCAGTTCTTCCTCTGGCACAGAGACTACTGCCGCCGCTTCGGTGAGATGCCCGAGAGCGAGCGCGTGCTGGCGCCGGAATGGACCGAGGCCCACGCGGTCGAGTCCGAGGGCGCGCCGCCCAAGAGCCAGGTCAACGTCAGCCCGGAGACGGCGGCGCTCATGGCCAAGACCAAGTTCGACGTCAACACGAAAGTGCGGGCCTCCCGGAGCGTGCCCGGCGGCAACGACGTCGACGACACGAACACCCTCGCCAGCCGCAGCATGCGCGGCGGGTACACCGCCGCCGAATCGTATGCCGCCAAGGCGGCCCAGGCCTTTGAGGACGCCGACGTCAAGCTCCAGCCATGTGCCTCTCTCTCTCTCTCTCTCTCTCTCTCTCTCTCTCGCGAGCCTCTGAAGAAACGCCTGTGCGGGGGGGGGGCCTCTTATACTGACGACGTGTGTTTTGCTCTCCAAGTCACCATCCAACCCTTCCGCGAGGAGATCAACCGCGTCATCGCAACATACCTCTTCGACGGTGCGCCGCGGCAGCTGAACCTGTCGTCGCGCGAGCGCGCCACCGTCCTGCAGGCGCTGGGCTACACGACCCATCCGACGGCGCTGCGCGAGGTGGCCGCGACGGTGGAGTACTCACTCCGTCGTCAAGCCCACCCGAACTTCATCCGCTGGACCATCTGCAACGGCAATCGACCGCGCGTCGTCTTCGCCCGTGGTCTCGGCGTCACCACCATCTTGCTGGGCTTCGTCGCCGCCATTCTCATCACCCTGAGCAGCGCCGGACGCGGCTACAGGGCTCTGGCGGCGATAGGATGGGTTATCGGCGTTGCGACGCTGGTTGCGGCATGGAAGGGCATGTGTGTCGTGAGTCCCCCCCCCCCCCCTCTTTCCACTCCCTCCTTTTTTTCTCTTGACACACTCCTCCCATAACTCATACAATTTTTGTAACATTGTGCACGAATATAAAGGTCCTCCACGGTCTCCACCACCGCCACCTTCGTCCGTGGGAGCTCTTCGACGACGACGAGGCCGCGTCGGCCGACTTCCAGCTCGAGCGCGAGTCGTTCGACAGCGGGCCGAGCAACAGCTACGAGGACGCGCCCTGGGTGGCAAAGTACGAGAAGCGCAACGTCATCCGCAAGGTCTTCGATCGCGAGCTCTGGATCCAGGAGCCGGCCCTGCGCCAGATCCAGGACACCATCTTCCTGCAGGCCGTCGGCGTCGCCTTCGTCGTGTCGTTGATCCTGACCGCCGCCTTTGTCGCCCTGCCAAAGGGGAGGTTCTATTGAACCGAGGGCCTGGTTGGAACCCGTGTGGTCACCATGCTCGCGCGGGTAACGACGGGGCGGTGCGGATGGACACCGATATAGAACCCTCTCAAGTTGACGTCTCGTCCGTGGGAACAAGTTCTCTTACGTCAGCCTCTCTCAGTCTCGTGGGCGGTGGCCTTGCGCAGGAGGAAGACGCGGCTCTTCAAAGACTCTGCTACGACTCTCTTTTTTTCCCTTTTCCTTCTCCTTCTCATCACCCACCTTTCTCTCTTCTCTTCTCTTCTCTTTTTTTTTTTCTTCTTTTCTTCTCTCTCGATCGTCACGAAGTATCTTTGTTGCCTTTCATCATGTTTGTCATCATTAGTTTTTAGTCCTACCGTAATACCCCTCTCCAGTACAAGAACGGAAAAGAAAACAGCTCACGCCACTGCTTCCTTTCCTCCCCCTCCACCCCCCTGGCGCTTTTTGTAATTGTCTACTTATATCTACCGTCACGCAATATCCTCCATGTTGACCCAAAGAGAGAGTTACAGACAGGACGAAGAGAAAAGAACAGAGCAGAGGCAAGTGATCATGGCACAGCACTGGGAGAAGAGGGTGTTGGCAGTTGGCAGAGTACGAGTGTCGCAGTTGTAATTTTTTTTGTCCACATCAATTTCCTTGGACCACTTGCTTGTGCTTAGTGTACACGGCCTTTTTTTTTTTTTTTTTTTTTTTTGCTTCTTGGTATCTACAGTACTACTTCTACTTGTCAGATCTTTCTTTGTACGTACAGGATATGAATGTTGACAGAAGTGGTAGACACAGTATCAGAGTTGAAAACACGGACCCGGGGCCCCGGGGCCCCGGGGGAGGGAGGGGAGGAGGAGGGACTGGAGAGGGCTGAAAGAAGAGTAGTTGCAAAAACTCAAAGAACATCTGACAGATAAGAGAAATGAGGAATTGGATTGATGGCGAGAGTTGGCAAGAGCTGGCAAGAGCTGACAAAAAGCAGTCCAGGATAGTGCTTCGAGTAGGAGTTGCGGTGACACGACATAAAAAGTCTGTGTTACTGTACGGCCCTAATAGAAAGTTGACTTCCGGGTACTTCCATACGTCCATCCGATTGTTAGTTGATGCAACTTCGGTACGTACGTACGTATCGTGAAGGAAGGTTGATGTTGTTATCACATTACGGGTACTTGTGACCATTGCGACCGACAGCATGTAGGGACATGTACTTACGTATACTGACTCGCGTCGTGACACTGTAAGAACTCAACGTTCCACCAGTGCTCAAGACTCAACATTAGACACGTGCTAAGATGACCAACTCCAGGCCACAAAATTTACTGCAGACAGAGTAAAGTTCTACAGAAGGTCTATGGAAAGCACAAGCGATTGGACGAGGCGTGTCCACTTAGTGCCCGCCGCGGCTGTTCTTGTCTCCTGCGTTTGCCCTCAGTGCCAGAGCACGTTGAAGCCAAGCTGCTGCGATTGTCTGACGCACTATCTCCGTGGCGGCTGTTGGAGCAGTTGTTGGAGCAGTTGCGGTAGTGTTGATGGTGGTTGCGGTAGTGGATGCGGTAGTGGTTGCGGTAGTGCCAGGGGTGGTGGGATCAGTAGGAAGAGGAGTGCTGGGGAGGGTACTGATAGTCTCACACGGCGTAATCCCTTTGCTAAACTTGGTGGTACCGGGGCCAGGAGCGGCGCTGGCTGTGACGTTAGGAATACCGCCGCTGCTACCGCCAGCAGTAGCGGCGGCAGCAGCAGCAGCAGCAGCAGTGTTAGCGGCGGCGAGATTGAGCATGGTACTACTCCCCGGACCGAGACCGAGGCTGGAGATAATGTCATCGATGGTGCGAGACAGATCGTCTGCGTCGTAAGGGACGGCACTCGGCGCGTGATGCCCGTTCCCTGTCACTTTTATGCCAGCCTTGTCCCCGTCGACGTTCTGTCCTGCGAGACCTGCTGTACCCCTATCCGGTTCCGCGTCGACAGATGTTGACGCACGACTCATCCTCCCCTGTCTCGGATGCCGTCCGAGCAGAGCGATGTTGCGCGTGCTCGGGATGCGCAAGACTTCTCTCTCGACGACGTAGCCCAGCCGTTCCGCGATTCTGGCCGTCCACGCCACGAGACCGGCGTAGGTCGACTGCGAAACGGGCTTGCCAATGACGCCTGATTCGGCCTGCGTCCGGCTGGGAGGCTCTGGTGAGAAGAAGGACGCCGCTGCTGGAGGTCGAGCGCATGTTGATCCTGTGTGGTCTGGCCTGGCGATTCCTGGTGGGTCTCTCAACACCCCGTTCGGTGCATGTGGAGCAGGGGACCCTGCGTGTGCTGTCGAAGGCGGCGATGTGTGGGTTGGCGCTGGAGCGCGGAAGCGTGCACCGGACAAGTCGCAGCTGCAGCACGGGATGATTATAAAGGGAGCATAATCGGCGAGAGCGGCCAGGATGGGTGTCCAGCCCGTCAGTTGGTCGGCGTGGTTCGAGACCAAGAAGGTGCCTGATGGGAAAACACCACGGTGCAACGGCACCGGCCGAGAAGCTCCCGTCTCGACTTGTTCTCCTGGTGACTCTTCGACGTTATCATTCTCAATGTCGGACGAGACCAAGGGCGCTGGAAGCAGAATCAGCTCCTTCAGCTTGTCCATAGCATCTACAGAAAGCGTGGCCCAGGTCTTTCTCCGTCGGGCATCAAACCCCCAGCCATCCCATCCCTCGCGATTCAGTATCTCCACCAGCACACCGTTGCCGCAGCCGATATCCACAAATCCCGGAAAGGACGGTACTGATTTGGGGGCGGTCTCCTGGCAAGCCGAGCTGTGACCAATACCTGGACTATTTCCGTTCGCCAATCCCCTTTCGGTCTGCTTGCTCTGTCCGTACATATCCTTCCAGCGCTCGATCAGGAAGGCGGCAATACCCAGGTCCTCAAAGACGTGCTTCCCAGGGTCCGTGGTCTCGACCCAGCTGCCGAGCAAGCGCTTTGCATGGGCCGCCTTCAAGCGGGTATAGGTGTCCTGATATCGGGCTTGCGGCATTAGGACGTCGTGGTGCACGCGCTTGACGTACCCTGCTGCTGTTCCATGTCCGTGCTTGTGGAGGGTCTGAAGCAACTGCAGAGCCGTACGCTTCTGGCGCGTGTCGACATCTGCGGCCGAGTTGAAAAGAGCATAGTGGAGGGATATGTAGCTTCCTGTATGCATAAAAGCAATGGCCTCGACTTTGGGATGGTAGTAGGGTATCTCTTCTGGCCGGGCAGCATGCGGAACGTAGACCACGAGACGCCTTGTACCCAATGATTTTTCTGCCGTCTTCCCGTCGCTGGTCGCCCCGTCGCCAACATAGAAAAGACAGGTCTGGAGCAGTGCTTGGTCTCGCTGAGGGTTCCGCGAGATCATCTTCCGCGCCAACGTTCTGACAATCTTAAATCCTTCGATTTGCATACGGCGGGGGCGACAGTGATCACCGACTTCGGTACCCTGCGGATCGACGCCGTGAGAACCATTGATATGATCGTGGCCTTGAGTTTCAGCAGGCGCGTCATCCGGACGCCCGGCAGCCTCGTCCTGGAGGTCCGTCCCGGAGTCAAAGAGTATATCGGCCCGGAAGACCCAGGAGGTATTGAGGTTGGGATTCCGGACCAAGTTGAGCATGACCTGGTCGAAGACATGACCGGGGAAGGTGCAGGAACTTGATATGACGGGGAGCCATCTTCCGGGTGGAGTTGATGCCAATCGCACAGCTGAGTCGTGCTGCTCTTCGTGGATGAGGTCAATGGGCTCAAAAAGCATAGCCCGTAGCTCACTTTAGCTTTCCTTTCTCCTTCTGTATATTCCAAGAAGGATCTCCCTTTGGTGCGGCGTAGAAGTGAATCGTGGTGGAGCAATGTCGCTGTAGATTCCAGGGCTGCATCTGTCATGTCAAAGCACATCAACACTCAGCACTCAGGTAGAGGTGCTATCAAGAAGCAATGGTATCCATACAAAACTTGCGAAAGGTTCATCAAATGCGACTAACGCAGTGGATGCAGGCACAGATCTAGTTGACACAGGTATCGTGACTATTAACGTAGTGTAGGATATTTTACAGCATCACGTACTACATTCTAGCCGGCAAAGATTATCTCTAGACTTTGAGCTTCAAGGATATTTTCATACTCCTTGTAATACGGGTACTCTAGGACCAGAACATGACAAGCAGCAAGGACTGTAGAGTTTATCCGAGATATCTTCCTTTCAAGCCTCACGGCGTAACCATACTCAAGCTGATAACCTTTGCATGGGCATACGCACTCTTGCCAAGCAAACGTCTACTCTCATGAGCTAGAAATGTCAATTAACACATTTCTAGAGGCCGAGTAAAAGCCCCCAGGAGAAATTGCTTCCCTCAGCAACGTAACTTTAGCTCTATCATGGGAGTCATCGTCAGGCTGTCGTCCTTCGTCCGTCTATCAATACAAGAATTGTGGCAGCAAACAAGAAGGACAAAGCTGCAGTACCGTCATGCCCATTGGCAGGCAACCATCCCCCGCCCTACACAGGGGAGCGTCTCATGTGGACTGTACGAGAGCGATCCAGTCCACGATCAAGGTGCTCCGGGTGACCTAGAACTTGCTGTCCTTCGGTTTGTCGTAGTAGTGTGCCATCTCGAGTCCAGCTCTCTTGAAGCCGCATTTGACGTAGAAGCCTTCGTTTGCCTCGGAGCAGTCCAATATACTCTGTGCCAGAACGCATCACCAGTCAGCAAGTGCTCTCCCACCAGCATATGTCGTCACGACCACCCCGCTACGCGACGCTGCGTCTTTCTTGATGCGAGGGGGCCCCAAGAGCCACAGTCCAGTAAAGCGCACAGTACCTTGTAGCAGCCGACCTTCTCGGCGAGGTAGTCGAGCGCCTGGATCATGCGGAGACCGAGCTTCTTGCCTTGCTGGTCCTTGGCCACGGCGATGTCTTCAACGTGACCGACTCGGCCGAGATCATGTATGCTGTTCTCCGGGCAATGTCGTAGTCAGCACTTTGTTCGATGGAAACCCCCTCCTGGCAATTCGAGCCCGTCTATCTTACGCATTGCTCACAGAAAAGCCAATGCCATCAGGTCGAGAAGAGCGACTCACAACTTCTGCTCCACGAGCAGTGTGCCCGTGGCGACGATCCGCTGTCCGTCGAAGATGATGAGGATGAAGTACTCGCCGGGACCGTCACCGTCATCGTTGCGCTTGCGCATCCACTCGTACCGCTCTGCCCATCGTTCTTCGCTGATGTCACCGACCGTCGTGAGCACCTTGAGCACGTCTAGGAAGCCGGCGTTGAAGTCGTCCCGTTGCAGCGGACGCAGCGTGTACGACTCCGGCAGGGACGAGGACACCTCGGGCGAGACGAGGCTCGGCGAGAATAGTAAGGTCGGGTTGGACATGGTCAAGCACTTCGTGGCGGAGGAGTCGAGGAAGCGCCTACGAGAAGATGCACCGAGGAAACGCAGAACTGGCTCTCGACGAGTCGGACTCAGACTTTCTTAGAGCCGAGGTCTGTCGTGAGCTTACTTGATCGGGTCGAGCAATGGGCGGGCGGTCGTGTCGCACCTGCTTTATTGAACTGGGAAGAGACGTCGGCTGGGTGGTCAACGGAAGGCAGTTGTATTTAAAGATCCTAACAACGCCGACAGCTCCGAATGAAATCCCTTTTGTCGTAGGTACACGAGATATGAAAGAAGCTTCTCTGGCATATCTTGAGAGCTGCGTGATCTGGTCCGAAGGGCACGATGTATAAATGAGGCGGTTGGAAGAGAAGAGAAAGGAAGAGCTTGTCACCGGAGTCATCAACCCAGCGTGCCACAGACCCATCGTCGTCGCTGTCGCCGTCGACTAAATCGGATCACCCAAGGAATCCCGACCCAACCATCCATGCCGCACCAGGCCGGAGGGAGTCTTTCAGATTCTGGGTCAAGCCCATCCGGCACACACTTACCATGTTCAGGCGAAGCCAACCTCTGAAACCCCCTAGGAGGGTCACCGGTGGAGCTCAGGCCGGACAACCAATACAGTGTCAAACGCCGACGGACTGTCTGGTGAGTGCTCCGCCGTTCTGGCGGCGAAGGACGGAAAGAGGATTGGCGCGCTGAAGTGACGGCCCAGGACGAGGATCGACGACGGTGGACGGGCGGTATGGCGGCGCACATGGGAATGACAACCGAGATGGGGTATGTGGGTTTGGGTATGGTGTGTGCGTTGGGCAATGGGGAGGCCGCATCATGCAACCCGTATAGCCAAAGCCTTCTTGACCTCCAGCAGTTTCCCAAAGTCCAACGAATCACCACTGCCCCCAGTCTGCCCTGCTTGCGCGCCAGTGCCTCTCCTGCTGCTGTCGTTCTCCGAGCCGGGCATGAACTCGCCACTGGCAATGCAGTGGATCTTCATCCGCCGATGATACTTGAGCCCGTGCAGCAGCTTGGGCGTGATCAAGAAGTATTGGCTTCCGCCCTTGCCGGCTTCTCCGCCTGCTCCAGGGTCTCCTCGACTGTCGTCGCTGCCGCCGCATGCGATGTCCACCATCCGTTCGTGTACGATGCGTTCGTTGCGCGGGTCCATGCCCTGGTTGATCTCGTCCACAACCCGGAAGGGGGCACGAGACAGGGACTGAAGAGCCATGAGGTAGAAGATGGTCGAGACGGCGCGCTCGCCGCCGGATTGTCGATGGGAGTCGAGGATCGAGAGCTGCTCGTTCTCCCTGCTAAGGTGTTAGTGACCGAAAGATGGTGGGTGAGGATATCAAGCGAGGTCGTCGACGAGCACGCAGACGCGAGAAAGCAGGAGGTGGAGTCGAGCGACTTGCCTGAACTTGACCTGGATCTGGATCGCCCATTGATCAAAGTCGTCGTCCTTGTAAATCTCGACCTGACCAGCACATCCAATCTTTTCAAAGTTTTCGGAGAAGGCCACGCTGATCTTCTCGACCAGCTCGTCCAGCTTGGGCTCCCATTTGCCCCGAATCTCGGCAATGGCGGCTTCGAGTTCTCCGAGCTTGTGCCCAATTCGCTCGAGTCGGTCGCGCAGCTTGTGGATCGCCTTTTCACGATCTTCGTACTCGGCGATGGCGTTAGGGTTACCCTCGTGCACCAGCTCGAGGCGCGTCCGTTCCGATTCGATCTCGCCCTCGAGCTCCTCGGGCGTTTGGGTTTCCGGCAGCGTCGTGAGAAATTCTCGCTGCTCATCGCCGGAGTCCTCGTCGCTGAGCACCCGCTGGCACTGCTGCAGCAAGAGACGACCGGCTCTGTTGGCCTCCTCCGCCTCTTTGACGAGGGTGGTGACGTCTCGACGCCTGGCTTCGAGCATGTCCTTGACGGACCGGTTGCGTTCCATTAGAGCCTCGACGTCCGATCTCGCCTCGATGGCCATGATCTGAGCCTCGAGCAGTTGTTCGTGAGCTGCCGCTAGATTCGCGACAAGGTCCTTGGTGGGCGTCAGCTGTGGCCTCGGGGAGGGGAGCTCGACAACCTCACCGCATGTTGCAGCGCCTTTCGACCCCTCTCCAGCGTATGCTGGTCGATGGTCTCCACGACCTTCTGGAGCCTGTTCCTGAGCTGCGTGCCGGCCTGCCGTAGCGACTCGAGCTTCTCTCGTGCTTGAGCTACGCCCAGGGTTAGACGAATCGGATGGCGTGAGGGCAAAGATCGGATGGTGGTCTCAAACCTAGTCGTGTGGGCAAAGCCGCATATTGGCTGTGTGCCCTTTGCTTGACGCCTTTTTCGTCTTCTAGTTCCATCTGCTCGCGATTGTTGATCAGCTATCCAGTCCCCTCCCGCGAGAGCGCGTGGCGAGATACCTTTTCCCTCTCCAGACCATGTGCCTCGCGACGTAGGCCCTCCAGCCTATCGTTGACCTCGTCGGCTTGGCGCTTCAGCTCGTTCGCTTCACGTCCCCATTCATCGATGTTCGCCTGGAGCTCCTGTTTGAGGCTCATGTCCACGGGCTGATCGGTCCAGACGCGCCCTCTTCTGATGTCCCTGACCCGAGTCGACGTGGCACCGGGCCCGTACTCCCTCCGACGCGTGATCTGGTAGCTGGCTTTGCTGGTGACCCAGTTGCTGATGGGGCTATCCCGGAGAGCCTCATACTGCCTTTCCGTGACGTCCCGCAGCGTGACGGCGGTCTGGTGGAGCCGCACCTCGCCGCACAGCATGGCCAGAACCGGCTCGGGTCCGTCGATGAAGTCCAGGGCCCAACCTTCAAAGCCGTACCCTCGCAGCTGCTCCATCGAGACCGGCGCTCGGAACTGATCCAAGCCCGCCGTGCTGGTCCGGATGTTGATCTCGGCTAGCCTCATACGGTCGTAGAGACATTCGCCGAGCTTCCTGAAATCGTTCCTGGATTGAGTGGTGAAGGTGAGGAAGTCGTTCTTCTGAAAGAGAGACTCGATCGAGTCGACGTATCGAGGGTCTTTGATCGAGCATTCGAGGATCGGCGGTCCGTACACGCGGTGCTCGAACAGGGCCTGGTTGTCCTGTATCCAGTCCCACGCCTGGGCCGTCTCTGGCGAGATCTGCTTCAGCTTCGCCATCTGCTGTCCGGCTTGCGAGTCAAGACTCGCAAGCTCCGACTCGGCTTGCCGGATCTGTTCACGCTTCTCTCGACCGCGCGAGACCTGGGTCTTGGCCGAGCCTCGGAGCTCTTGAGCCTTGGTCGTCATGTCCCGAATCGCCCGATGCTTCTCCCTCTGATGGCGGTGTCAGCGTGAAGCCGAGCCCCTCCCCCAAGTTCGAGCGCGCCCGCACAGGTCGGCCGGTAGGTACTTACAATCTTCTCGTTGTAGGCCAGCGGGTCAAATTCGACGGGCGCCTCGTCCAGTTGCCTCTCGAGCCTCTTGATATCTCCGTCGATCTTCGCCATGCTGTTCTTGCGCTGCTTATCTCCGTCCGTCTCCGCTTCGATCTCGCGGTTCAAGTCGACAATCTGCTCTCCCAGCTCCTTTTGCTTCTGGACGGCCTTGTCGGCAACGTCTTCGCGTCGCTCGACCTCCTTGGCCCGGTCCCTGACGACCTTCTCCATCTGGTGGGCGTAGGTCTGTTTGCGGTTGACGGCCCGCAGCGAGGGTTCGACCTCCTCTTCGAGCTTCTTCAGCTCCACCTGGGACTCCTTGCTCTTCTTCTTCGCCTCGACAAGCCGGAGGCGGGCCACCCGATATTTTGCGAACGGCCGCGCCTTCTCCAGCAGCGCCAGCCGCTTCTGAATGTTTGCTCGTTCCTGCAGCCGCTCGACGTCGGCACGTAGGACCTGCTGCCTTCCGTCGAGGTTGGCGAGCGTCTCTTGTTCTGTGGCCTGCTGCAACTGGGCCTTCTTCTGCTCGGCACGGAACTGCTTGAGATGATCGTGCCATTCGAGCATGTGCTCGGGCGCCGCTGCCCGCTGCGTCGAGTTCAGAAGCTCGACCGGCGTCAGGGCTGCAAACTCGCAGACCTTGTCTTGCGGCAGGAACTGGCACAGGTTATCGATCTGAATCGAGAACGACTTTGCCAGCTCGAGAACGGCCTTCTGGGGAGCCTGCTTCCCGTCGATCGAGAAGTGAGACTTGTTCCCTTCCCGCTTGATGGCGCGGCGGATGACGGGGTTCCCTCCTCGGTCGGTGGGCCGTTTGGCGAGCTCGACCTCGACCATGCCCTCGTGGCTCCCGTGCTTCACATACTCAGAGATGTCCTTCGCGCGGCCAAGATGCTGTGCGATCGTCAGCGAGCCCGAATCGCGACGTCACGGACACGACGCGGTCGGTACCTGAGGGCTCCACCCTAAGCCCAAGCAGATGGCGCACACGAGAGTGCTCTTCCCGGTGCCGTTCGGGCCAATGACCATGTTGAGATTGGGGCCAGGGAAGAACTCGGCCGATGTGTAGGTAACGAAATTTTGAAGCCTGACTCGCACGATCGATCCAGGCTGATGAGTTTCAGGAACGGCCCGACCGGATTCCGTCGAGCCGGCCGATGTAGACTCGCTCGGTCCATCGTACAAAGCTGAAGGACGTCGGCTCAAGGTCGTCGGGCGGTCTGGATCCAACCGCGGTCGCTTGTTGCCGGATAACGGCGTCGACGACTGCAAGGGATGCGAGTTGGAGGCGCCCGAAGGGGTACTTTGCTCATCGCTCGCATCGCTATCATCGCCGCTATCTTCGACCCGCGCCCGGCGGAGAGGTATCCCTGGCATCCTGACGAGTTAGTGACTGATCACGACTTTCGTTGATTCTGGGGGGCCAACGCGCGAACAGAATCGGGTTCGGTGTCGTAGTGGTGTGTGGGGGTCACGTGGGCGATTTCGCGTCTTTCGCGATTTTTCGCAGGGCAAAGCAGCAGAGCGCAAGGATACCGCGGCAGTGCGCGGATACGTCGGGTTATCGACCACATCGAGTCCACGTACCAGTTACTACGCCAGTATTGCTCGTTGTGCTTGTATCACTTCTTCTTTTTCCTCGATGGCGCTCGAGGCGCAACATGTTGACCGCGAAAGGTCCTCACACCCAGTGTAGAAGTGGTTGGTGGGGCCCGAATATCGACCGTTAGGGAGAGGTGAAGAGACGTGGAAGAGATGTGGAAGGAGGAAGAAACCAAGTCGTTGAAGCTATCGTGGTTTCGAACGAACACCCAGCGCTACGAGTAACGTTACTTATGATATCTATCACTAATTTCAAAAGTCCTGCATACACGTCCCCACGTGCATGTGGCATCAGCAACAACCAGTCATTTCGGAGCCTAGCACAAGGACATCAGCCACCACAGCTACGGATGATACTGTACTGGCAGGTTTGGATCGTCTACCGTAACCAAGCTACTACTCCCATCTACTCCTGTGGGTGTTCAGGAAAAGCCCATCCTGTGCAATCACGCCGACTGGACCTTTCAAACCGTGCTTGTCGCAGAGAATGTCTTGTATCGCAACAGGATCGGCTGCTACAGTACCGTACTCCTTGAGGTATCGCCACTGAAGTTGAGGAAGGAGATATGTCAAACATCACCATCTGCTTTCTGGCAACTTACTGTACCGTACGGTATGGTTTTCCTTCTCGGACAATTTGCTCGCGCTCCTTACTACCGTGCCTTCCACCCCCTGCCCCACCCCTTCTTACTTCTATGTCCCCTCGTTTCCATAGGTGAGTACTGTACATATGGACGGGTGTCGAATGCTGGAAGACCTTTGAAAACCGATTGCAGAGCCACATGCATCAAACATATTTGTGCCTCGCATTGCTTACACAGCAGTTGACTGTGGGAGCCTACCGGCATCTCTGTGGTGGAAGACTTGGGCTCCTGGGCTCTCGGCCCTTCCATACGGCCCACAGTCTACACCATGAACGACCCTCCCAACAGAATGGCAGGCTCCTTGACGCTGTGATGTTCATAGCTGCAGACATAGTCAGCTAGCAGCACGGATTTTCCACACGGCATTTGACCAACGACGGGCCAGCAGACTTACCTGAGCGTGCCCACGCCACCGGTCTCCAGTAGCAACGAGGGTCCGTCCTCGAGTCGTTTGCCTACCCATCTCATCGCGAAGGCGCGCAGTATGTGGCCGTGCGCCACGAGTAGGACATCTGAAGCTGCCTGGCTCCCGGCAGGCGCTTCAATGGCCGGCTCGTGGACACGACGCCGGAGGTCGGCGATCAGGCGGTCCAGCCTCCTGGTGACATCCGCGGGAGATCTGCCAGATGCTACTTTTGAGCGTTGGATTCCGAACCCCAAGGGCGATGTCAGGGACCAGATCCCAAGCGCCACTCACTCTCCGCCAGGGCATCCGTCTTTCCAGATATCCCAGCTTCCGCTGCCGGTTTCTACCATTCGCCGCTCTCGGATCTGCACTGAGGTGAGGCCTTCGTAATTTCCGTAGTCCCACTCTCGGATGTCGTCTGTAACCTCGACGTTGGCGCGCGTGCGTACGTCCTCGTTGGAATGGCCTCGACGGTCTTGCCACGGCAACTTCTCCTCGCAGCCTAGGTTCAGCAGCTCCAGCGTCTGCTGAGCCCTTTTACGCGGTGACACGTAACTGATTCCGAACACGATCGATGAGCTTCAGTCGAGATCAAGTCCCTGATATGCGAACAGCAAGAAAAATGCTCATGGTCGCCGCTTGAAGATGCCTCTGGTGCCTCACATGATGGCTAGTTTCGACGGGACGATGAGCCGGTCGTTCCCAACCAAGGCTCTTCCAGTCGCTTTAATCCTCTGCTCACCATCTGGCGTCAACGGGAGCTCAGTGGTACCGGTATGCCGGCCGTTCAGTGACCTTTTGAAGCCTGTCAACGCAGCTCTTATCATAGTCCGCGGTGGAAAGGCCGGGTACCATTCCGTCTCCCCGTGACGAATGACGAATGCTCGAGGACTCGTCATTCTTCGTAGATGCAGCTCTCTTCCCCAGGGAGCTACGGTATTGTAATCTTGTTACGGCTGTACAGCACGTGTACGTTGAAGAAGATGGTACTTGGTTGCTGAATACAGCAACGTATGCTCGACCAAGACAAGGCTGGCCCTTGGCGGATGCGAAGCAGCACATAAATAGCTCAAGCGGAGCTATCGGGAACAACGCTTGAGTCGCCTCTCAGTATGTCCAGGTACATACGTTGTTGTGTTCTCTAACCTCCACCGAGGCGTAGTCATTGCTTTTAAAGCAACGGGCTCCGACGTCTTGCAGCGGAGCGACACACTTCGCACCAGTAAATCCTCAAAAGACGAGGAATACAAGAATGGAGTGTGAACCGTTGAGATTCCTGCTTCAAAGCCAAGGCTGTAATTCGAGCTACGTATCCGTGGTATCGTACCGTATGGTTAAGGTAAGCTAGCTTAAGCTGCTTACGGTACGGCAAGCTCTGCCGCAGGCTATCATATACCGTACCGTACCGTATAAAAATTAGTAGTCCCGGCGTCTGCTCAACACCACGCTTCGAGAGCTATCGTTCAATGCAAGTGACAGCCCGAGAAGAAGGAGCTATGTAGCTGACGACATGAGCCCTCCACCACATACATCAGCATATACAGGCGGATATGGAGCCCCGGCAGACACCGCCAGCAGCAGAGCGCGCAGCGACTGCTGCAGCCCCTTGGCGTCACAGCCGTACAGCTAGACCATCAACGGCGTTGAAAGTACGCAGCGTGATCCTCACCGCATCGGCAGTGGTCATCACAGTCTTGGGAGCGATCTACGGAGCTGGGTTGAAGATATCACGCGAGGCAAAGCGGGTGCGTATCATTATTTTCTTTGCGTGAGCATCAATGTCCGACGACACACGACATCTCTGGCCCATTTTCCCCCCTCACCCCCCGGCGGTCCATATCGTCATCGTCACTGTCATCGTCATTGGCTGACGCCTGAATCCACGACGTTCTCTACAGGAACAACAGACATCGAAGCAAGCCGGCTTCGTGATTGATGAGCAGATTACGCAGCTCGAAAGAAAGAAGGGACTTCTGGTGGCTCACCGCGTCGGGCTCGCGCAGAAGGCCGATGATTTTCGTCGCAAGGTGGACGAGAAGAAGAGGAACTCTCAGAGAGAATAACCGCTGCCGAGACTGCTCCCCCAGCAGACGGACCAGCTCACAACCCTCCCGATTGTACTGTACGTGCTCTAGTCGGGATCGGTCTGCCACGACGACGGTTCATGATATACAGTCTATGTGGTGGTCTGGAGGTCTTTTTCCTCATCTTTCGAGCGTCATCACTTGCTCGCCTGTTAGACAAGACAGTCGAATGAAGGGAAACTGTGCTTCTCGTACTTGTCATGATTTGAAGTCCGAGGCATCATGTCGCTGTTACATGCGACTCTACTGGGATGATAAAGCCACCGCTGATGTCCAGCCAGGGTTGTCCCATCATGCGCCGACACAGACTGAGCCTATTCCTCCTCCTCCCACGCAAACTGCGGCCATGTTCCAATTTCAGGTCGAACAAGTCTTGGCGGCCTGCTATCTACAGTCCACAGTTTTAGTCAAGATGGTAATGAAGAAAGGCTTGACTTCCTCACGGTTAAAAGTCCCTACAAACGTGGCATCTTGGCAGGTCAAGATTCATCTGACTGGGGTATGACTGCGACAAAGAAGAGCATTGCGAATATTGAATTCCCCTATCTTTTCAATTGTCTCCTGTGCTCTGCGCGACGACAGGTTGGGCTGTAGCAATTTGAGGATAGGTGTGACATCGGCCATTTTCTAGGCCTCGGGACCCAGAAGATCTCAAGCCTGTCGAGGCCATATTGATCCGATGCGATTGGAGAGAGACGAGAGGTCTTTGCGATGGCTGGACACCCCGGACTTACCGAATACCTGTCCAGTCCTTGTAACACGATGAGAACCTCGTCATTGCGGTGAAATGGGATGTTTAGGACCTGAGGTGAGCAGAAAAATCCTCCTTTAGCATCGCAATTGACATGACCACTGCATTGAACATCTTGTACCGAGACAAATAGAAGTCTTTATGTTGTCAATGTCGTGATGAGGAAGCAAGGGATCATATTCTCATATCGCAATTGGAGCCATACACATGTCAGGACCCCCATCAGGCGTTATGATCTCACCCCCGTCAATTGGCATGTTCTGATCACAAGCCAGCGTGTAGTCCATTATACAACACAGTTTCTGAGGGTTTGTACGTTCCAGAAGCACTGCATCCCTTGGACTCTTGTCTATCACATCTGTTAGTGCGTCAGTCCAGCCTTTTTGAAAATGGCGGTGCTGGCCTTACAGACTGCATGCCTGAAACGATGCCTGTCGCATGCACATGAGTTGACATGGGCCAGACGGCCGTCTTCGTCCATGCAGCCAACCGCGATCAGGTCGTTCCTCGCGTCACGCCTGCCCACAAGAATTCTACCCGGAGCGATCTCATGGTCACCCAATGGCATATGTATACCAGCTGCTGACAGGACACGCCGAGTTTCCGCTGGTGACGGGGACGTGCCCTGGGAAGGGGGGGGGGGGGCTGGTTGGCAGCATCGGAAGGGACCAAGAAGAAGCTGGTGCGGGCCACGGTGAAGGCAGGTACGACTTTTGCGAGCTGGACACGATGCGAAAGGGCAGAGGGTGACAAGTTCAAATAGACATATAATTAGCCATCGTCCCGCACCCAGACCATATCTCTCTAGGATTCGATGCAATATGGGTTGTGCGGAGGGGGTGGCCCCCCCTGTGTCTGAGTGAGCTTTGAAAAGATGTCTTGCTGGGCGTGGGTGCTCAGGATGCTGAGCCCTTCAGCCCAAGTACAATACAATATCATATGGACCAGGTCCCGGACTTTCTTTACGTATCAGTACACTCCAGCAAACCGCAAACCACGCAGCAGATGACTCGGGATGAGCGTCCGCGTTCAACTTGATGCGAGCATGTTACCCGGGCAGTCATTGATGCAAACAAGGATCATGTTGAATGTTGAGCTGTGTTTAGCGCTGACATCATTCTTCGTAACTTACCACGCTCACCTTGTGCAGTACAGTATGTTCGCATCATGATAGCGGCCATCACGGGGGATGATGGCGTCAGATTAGCCTGCGAGGTGTTGTTGCAGTGTAGGTTACGCTGGAGCCGACTGGCTGAAGCTGACTGGCTGAAGCTGACTGGCTGTAGGCGCGCACACACACACACACACTTACTCACTCACACACACTCACACACACTCACACACTCACACTCACATACACGACTGACATACCCAGAAAACATCTGAGACTGGCAGGACGCCGTTCGATGAGAACATCTCCTTGTTGTATCCTCGACTGATGGGCGATGCGGATCTATGCTGCTCGTGCCTTGACTCGGGTGCGCCTTAAGCCAGAGCAGTATGATCTAACTACGACGACGATGACGATGCCTCGAGTTCAGGCAACGGAACGGCGCGGTAGAGCAAGATGAGCGCCGAATGCGATTCGCCTGCGCACGCAATCGTCAGCGGGAAGGAGGCCGGATTGTGACGTGCGAGGAGACATACCACCGCCGGAAAGCCCCTCGATCTTTTCGTTGTCCACCTCCGAGACCTTCTCGTCGTTGAACCACCACCATTTCCCCTCTGCTTCCGTTTTGGCTCCGGCGGACGGTTCAATGGTTGCGTCTTTCTTCACGTACGCGGTGTAGTGCCCGCTGTCGGCGCTGGCACCTTGGTGCGCGATCACCGCTCGGAGCTCGTACAGGCCGGTCTTGTTGCCGCCGTCGTCCGCCTTGAGCTTTGGACCGACCAACTCGAGGACCTCTTTCTTGGCCTGTAGAATCGAGGCTGCCTGCTCGGCCTCGACTTCGGCGTCTGTCTTGAATTTGACGTCCGGCATGTCGACATCACCACCGTTCTTTGACTTCTTGTCCGCTGCGGAACGGGCACCGGCGTTCGTCGGACGCGACTCTGCTCCTTGCGCCGTGGACGGTGGCCCGGTGCCTTGCGGGGCAGGCGTCGCGTCTGGACCGTCTCCCCCGTCCGTTGTCTTGCGACGCTTTTTGGCCCGCTCGATTTCGAGCTCCTCCTTCCTCACATCCCGAATCTTGTCCCGGATGGGTATCAGAGCCTGCTTGAGCTCGTCGGTGCAGAACTCGACCGCGTCCAGCTCTTGCTGAAACGAGACTTTCCTCAGGATCTTGGCCTTCTTCCGTATCTCTCGCTTCCAGTAGAATCTCACAAAGTGAACCGTGAGATACTTCGGCAAACGCGCGATCCGAAAGCGCTTGGTGTAGATGGTGTCTCGATCCAACGTGGAGGACCGCTTGTCGATCTTCTCCTCGAGCGCCGCAAGGATGCCGTCGCGAAGATGGTTCGTCTGCATGCCGATGTGGCAGTCAAGTTTCAGAAACGCCTCCTCGCTCTGGAGAGGCTCCTCGCCAGCCTCCTTCGCCGCGACGTCGTCGCATTCGGTGACGGTCTCGAACTTGCCAACGAGGTACTTGTCGACGAACGACTTCCTCTCGCTCCCGGAGCTGGCGTCGGCCCCGGCAGGCTGCTGCCCCGTTCGGAGATTCTGTCGTAGCACCGACACGATCTGAGACCACGCTTCCTCTGCGTCTTGCTGTGCGTAGCCCAACCCCTGTTCAACTTTCTGGGCGAACTGCGGAAACACGGAGCGGAGCCCGTTCAGGAAAACTATGGGGGGAAAGCCTTCCTGGGTCTCGGACATCTGCTTGTAGAGGTCGCGTAATGCCTTGGTCAGGTCGAAAGGCGATTCCAGGCTCTGCTCCCAGAAGGCTCTGCCATCCGCCGCGGCAGGTGGCCCCTGGTACTTCATGAGCTCATGCTGCAACTCGGGAACGGCTCTCAGCGTCTGCAGCGTCGAGTTGAGATAGCAAGTGTTGCCCAGGTTCTGAAGTCCGGCGGGTATTGCGCCTTCCGCCCTGGCCGCCTCGGCCTCGGACATATCCTCGATGAAGCGGGGCTTTTCCTTCGGTGGCTGGATTGCGCTCAAGGAACCACCGTCCGGAGATGGCGTGCCCATCATCATGAACACATGTCCGGGCTTCAGGCTCAAAGTTGATAGATTTGTGCTGTCCTTCAGCTGGCCACCTTTGACGAGGATCTTCTGACGGTCTGGCTCGACGCCGGTCAGGGAGTAGAGCTGAAGCTTCAGTACCTCGCCATTGGTGCTTGTATCGAGCTCGACATCGTAGCGTTTGCCCTGATGCTTCACGACCACTACGAGGCATTCTTAGTTTCCTCCGTGCCGAGAAAGATGTCAGGTACCGAGTCTTAGAGGGGACTTGCCTGGTATCATCTCCATGACGAAAGGGCAAAGTCTAGCGTGCCCTGCAAACTTCCCTAGGGTTGTCCTTCGATTTTGTGATGAGCTTAGAGGTGACGCGAAGTTGATGGTGCAGCAGACGGTAGGAGCTCTTCACTTAAGTGAAAGAGCTGTGCACCTGGTGGTGGCGGCGACGGCGGCAGCCGGTAACACACAGGTCACGTGGGTGGGGTGCATTGCTGCCATGCAATACAGCTCGCCATCGTCAGTTGAGGCAGGAGCATCATAACCACCTTCTGCTGGTTCCCGACGCTCAGTAAGAAACCGACATCCATGGTACGTACGGCCACTAGACTGTAGAGATCTTGAGCGACACAGACGACTAATGGTTTGCTCGTCTGCAGTCCCAATCACTTCGGCCGTACCTTCAATGCGTCCGATCGTCGCTGACGGCCGCCCTGTCTCTGACCGACTTTCCATCACAGGTCGCCGAGCGGCACATTGTCCCCGAGATCGAGGCAAAAACCTCCCCTGAAGTCGTCTTGAACCCTTTGACGGTTGCCAGAAATGAGAACGAGAGGGTCCTCATCGAGCCGAGCATCAACAGTGTCCGCATCAGCATCAAGATCAAGCAGGCGGATGAGATCGAGCATATCCTCGTCCACAAATTCACAAGGTTCTTGACGCAGCGGGCCGAGGCCTTTTTTGTGCTCCGAAGAAAACCGGTCAAGGTAGCCTCTCGGTCCTTCGGCAGCAGATGAAAATCACGCGCTGACCTTGCTAGGGCTACGATATCTCCTTTCTCATTACCAATGTCCATACCGCCGGCATGTTGAAACATAAGCTGGTGGATTTCATCATACAGTTCATGGAGGAAGTGGACAAGGAGATATCAGAGATGAAGCTCTTTGTACGTTCTCCCAGGCTACAAAATGCAATGGCCTTGGACAGCTGATAGGGTATCATGGTTTTAGTTGAACGCGCGAGCACGGTTTGTCGCGGAAGCGTTTTTGGCGCCCGTAAGTGGCTACGTCTCTCTTCTCTACACAGAGGGACATCCTGCTGATTACTAGTATACAGTTCGATTAAAATTATTCTTGAAGGATGTATGAGAGCCTGCTTGTTATTTCGTCCGGCAGGGGAGATGGAGTCACCTCTTCCGTCCACCAAAATGATTCGTTGGCATGCCCTTGATTGGGTGTGCATTCTACCTAAACTTCTCCAGCCCCTTGTGCCACCAATTGCAGTCTTGTAGCCATGATCCAACCTCTATGTCGATCTCCAATCTCCTATTTTCTTGTCATGTTCATTTGGGAAGAGCTCAATATGTACCAGACTGAGCACGGAGCTTTCATGGAGCATCACTGGTAACGTTTGTCATATCACTCCAAGTCATCGAAAGCATCGAGTTCTGCATCGATATTTCAGGAACTCCTGCCACACACATGGAGGCTGCTATACCCGTGGTATCTATAGCTTGGATGCTCATTTCTCCGCACAGAGTACGGCGAAAGTGAGTCGTGGAGGTCCCACTTTCGTTATGCTCCTTATGGCGTGGATTCGCATAGACGTGGATGGTCTACAGTAGCCTTCTCAGGCGGGCAGAGTATGCATTACGAATGGCTCACATACAAAGAGCAGCTTGAATCAATAGTCTCGGTGGATAGAGCAGCCTAGTACCTTCGTGCGTACCAAGGGCTCCCAGAACTGAAAGCGTATGCGATGAGTAAGCAGTGCGTTGGCGGATTCACCGCACAAGTGGTCAGTCAGTCAGCTCATCTGCCTCGAGCGAGCATCATCTCTTCCTTCAACGTGGTTCTTGATGCAAGACTTTACCGAAAGAAATCGTACGTTCTTTGAGTAAGCATCTTTGCCTTCTTCATATCTGTTGAGACTTCATTCTATCGAATGTGCTTGCTGGGACTGATGTACCCGGTACCATCTGCCCGTCTTGAAGCAAACGTGCTGCCAGTTACGACCAAGATCCAAGATATGAGACACTCTTCAGGCGTCTCGCGGAGGAGATCGAGGAAAGAAGGGCATGGATCGCACCTGGGCTTTTGAATGGTGATGGAGAGGAAGAAGAAGAAGAAGAAGAAGAAGAAGAAGAAGGAGAAGAAGATGATGATGATAGTCATCATCGTCATCATCATGATGTAGATCACAATGGAAAGAAAGTCGGAGCAGAAAGCAATGAGACTGAAGGAGAAGGCCACGGCAGCTTCCGGATGCTGGACTACGCTTGCGGAACAGGTTCAATATCAAAGGTGACCTCTGCCCCATAAGCAGCATTTGTGGAGATGCAGGGAATGAGTATCGTCTCAGGCATTGGCCCCGTTCGTATCAGAGATTCGAGGAATTGACATCTCGCGCAACATGGTGAACGCCTACAACGACCGAGCGAGCAAACAGGGGCTGTTCCCTGCAGAAATGTCCGCCACGGTGGGGGATCTTCTGAGCCCTGTGGAGCCAGCGCCACCCCTCTCTGACCCTGAGTATTTCGACTTCGACCTTGCCGTCGTCGGCTTGGGCATGCACCACTTCCAGGACCCTCAATTGGCGGTCCAAAGGCTGGTGGAACACATCAAACTTGGATCTGGCACCCTGCTGGTCATCGACTTTCTCCTGTTCGAGCCGGTGAGTACGGGTACGAAGGAGAGTACCGTCGCTCATCATGGCTTCGGCAGGGAGCAAATGGTCCGCATCATGGAGCAAGGTGGCTGTCAAGACGTGGACTTTGTCGTGCTCGGAGAAGGAACTGTTCTGGCCAGTGATGGCACTCGAGAACCGAGAAGCGTCTTCATGTGCCGAGGCAGGAGGCACGAGACCGTAACCTAGCCGTCACTTCAACCATGGTGAGGCAGAACTTAAATCATCAAATCCAGTTCAGATGGTGTCTTGACAATTGCCAACGGGACTTCGATAGAGCTGTGCTTGATATATCTCGAACTTGTAGCTTAGTCATGTGGTCATTTTTCTGGCTATTGTACAAGTTGACGGTTCACAGCCGCCTGACGTTAGGTCTTGACGATTTGGAAAAGCGAGAATGAGGGAAGAGAGAGAGAGACTGAGCAAATAACCAATAAGAAAAAGAGAGCTATCCCATTCACTCCATCGTCTCTCCCACCACCTAACCGGGTTCCCCTGACCAAAAAACAAGCTTATCATCGTTTAGATCATCCGAATGCACAAAGACATCCTTCGAATCATCAACATCGGGCTTCAGTTCGACATCGCACCACACGGCAGTCGGGGCGCCCAGTCGTCAGCTGTGCAGAATGCATCGAGATACAGGAAAAAAGAAGCATCGGACTGATCCACCGTCTTCATGACGGCTATCCCTTCCACAATGAAGCCGTAGCGGCAGAACAAGCCCGCCATCCTCGCAGCTCGTACGAGTTGCACATCAGTTTCCGAGACATTGTGAGCTAGCCCCCAGAAGGTCTGCCAGAAGAGGTCCTCGAGTCCACGGCTGTTATCATAGTAGTGCCATCCCTCAGAATCCATATACCCAAGAACATTCTCAAGACCCCATAAAGAAAAGCCGAATGGAAGAATCCTCGCCTCAGCCCAGTCGACAATACCCGTGATATTGCCGGTATCGGAGTCGACGAGGAGATTCATCTCACAAAGATCTCCATGCGTGAGCACGAAAGGAAGCGCTCCTGAGAAGAGCCATGGGGGTTCTTCGAGTATTCTACCCAAGTTCGACTTGAATCGAGACGGCAGTGATCGAGCTAGGTGCTCAAATTTGGAGCGAAACTCCTCAAGCAGGGTAGTGGCATCCTCTGGGCAGAACTGCTGGCTGCAATTCCACGACTGTGCGAAGAATCTATCGCCCATGTCGGCCTAGTGTAAACCAAAATAATGTAGGACTCGGCACACCTTGCCAAGTCTTTCACGGTGTTGTGCTGTCGGAACACAGCGTCTGGTGGCTGTACGGTGGGCGTATGACGCGCCATAATGTAACTGGTCCCAGGGATTTTGTCCATCTCGTAGATGTGGAACGGTCGAGGTTGGCCAATGGTTCCATGATATTGCAGCTAGCCATAAGCTGTGGATGTACTGCCTTGGCCAGGTTCATCATGCCAATATCGAGATTGAGGTTTTGCATTCGAAACTGAAAGAGCTTGGACGCGTTGCTCCCTAC
This sequence comes from Lichina pygmaea, assembly GCA_963422465.1. Taxonomy (NCBI): domain Eukaryota; kingdom Fungi; phylum Ascomycota; class Lichinomycetes; order Lichinales; family Lichinaceae; genus Lichina; species Lichina pygmaea. Next base: position 1,722,235 of record OY730175.1, on the reverse strand, counting down.
CGTCAAAGTATAGCTAAATGTCCCTTGTATTTGCACGGGATTGATCGGTCCTGACATGTGGGAGAGAGTGCAATCGTCGCATTGCTGTCTTGTCGCCGTCGCGTTCGATTCGAAGAAAGAAGCGATGGCACCATCAAGGCTATAAGGAGTAGCCATTATGTGAAGACTACTAGAGAGTGATGAGGTGAGGCGCAGTGTTGGTATCTAAGGGAGATGTAGCTGAGATATTTGTTGGCGCACTGTAATTAACTTGGATGAGCCGGTGTCCAAAATAGGTCCTAGCCAAAAGATGTGGGGTGTTCGCAATCAGAGTCACTGTACGGAGTAGTTGTGGTTAGCAGTACCTGTAATTGTGTGTCCAAACCTCCAAAAGTGGCCGCTAGAAACCTCCACCTCTGCCAGCCATATCACAGGAACTCCACTTACCCGTACGGAAGTACTGTACGTTCCGCATGTGGGTTAGCAATTGCTGCCACGGCACGATGGAATGGAAAACGTGTCTGAATTCAATTCTCCCCCCTGGGTGCCAATCTGATCCTCGTAAGAGTCTGCCAGCTAAGAGAGTGCGATGTCAAAAAGGGGACATTGCTCCATGCAACGGAAGTGTGTAAGTGTCGAAGGATCTGTCGAAGGCTGCTACAATTCAAATCTGTGATCTGTGATTCCAAGCTCATGACCGTTGAGCGGCCAGGCGACTGGTCTGCGTACGGCGTCAGCGTCCGTACGGAAGAGGCTTCCAGCGCGTAAGACTCTCTTGATTCTCTGTGTTGTGATCTAGCCATCTAATATACAGGAAAATTCTCTTCATCTCACGTGACCTCGGCTCTGGCGGCGAGCGAGGACTGGTCTCTCCCACCCCCCAGGTCAACAGTAAGTCACAGGTGTAATTTTGGATGGTGGCGCGTACCTAACGCGCTCATTCAGGTTCCACGCGTAAACTGATTCGCGGTCGCCACGTACTGTACCGTATCGATACGTCGTGGTTCAAGAGACCCCTCCATCTCTTTCGTCCAAGCACCCTGCGGAATACAAGTAAATTTCCACGAGACCGTTAGAGCGGATTTACACAAGCTGAGTTCATCTTCAGTCAGGCACAAGCACCTCTTCGTCGGCAAGACAGGATGGCCCGGCGTTCATCAACCAAGCCGGCCTCAAGCTCGAAGTCCGGCAAGAAGAGAGCATCCCCTCGGACCATGGTCACGCCCACGAGAGCATCCAAGCGACTAAAAACAATCGACGAGGCAATGATCACTTCAGGATCCAGATCAAGGGTGAATTACGACGAGACAGGTAGCGGAGAGGAATCAATATCAGAAGAGGAGTACCAGACCGAAGGAGACGGAGGCACTGCAGCATCGTCCAACGACGAGGACGACGACGAAGAGTCTGTCAGCGAAGAGGATACAGGTCGCTCGACCAAAAGAGGTCCCAGGAAGGGAGCCGGTAGGGCGCACCAGAAAACGCGCAAAGAAGCGCCTAGGATTAGTTCCAGCACAGGTTTAGGCCCAGGGAAGCAGGTGGTCGTGAAGCTTCCCAAGCCCAGATCTGCCGGGGCCACGCCATACGAGCCGCATACAATTCATCCAAACACATTTCTCTTTCTGCAAGACCTGGCGCAGAACAACTCGAGGGAGTGGCTCAAAGGTGGCGCCCCCTCTCTCCTGTCGTTCGACTGTTCCACCACGTCATTCAGCCCTGCTCACGAAACCGACAGCTCATGATCCCGATTTCCGCGCGTCGGAGAAGGACTTTGATTCCTTCATCACCGTCCTATCGGAGAAGATCGTCGAGCTGGACGAGACGATCCCGGAACTGCCCACCAAAGACATTGTACGTCTTATCTTAACCACTGGATCAAGTGGCTTCTCACCGTTCTTGCTACGGTAGAAGTTCCGCATATATAGGGATATTCGATTCACCTCTGATCCTACACCGTACAAGGTAGGCCGCGGCTCATAGAAGCGCCTCTGCTCGCACATATGGCTGAACTTACGCTCCGTCCTGACAGCCTCATTTCTCCGCTGCCTGGTAAGTTATGGATGCCGCGCACTCCCACGTCATCTGGCCGGAATGGCGAAAAGCTGATGGTTCATGTCTTGCAGGTCACGTACTGGACGAAAGGGACCGTACAGCTGCTATTATGTCCAGCTTCAGCCTGGTCACAGCTTTGTTGGTGAGCGGACTTCAAGTTGTCCCTCAAACGCAGGGTCGATTCTCTATCGGGTGCTAAGTGGGTCCGATGCTGATGTTCGGCCCGGATCACTGCAGGCGGCGGACTGTGGCACCCGGAAGCGGGGCCGCTCGCACGAGTCCGAAACAACATCTCTCGGAAACCCAGCAAGATCAGGCGCGTGCTGACCCAGCCTGGCATACGCAAGGATTTCCTCAACGGCATATCGGACGACGAGGAGAAGGCGGTGGCAGCCTTCATCGAGAAGAATCAAGACGGCATGTTAAAGACAAAACCAAAGGTATGGATCTGCAGCCGTCAGGCACCCAGTCCACTTGCCACGATCTGCCTGCAGCCGACGACTGATACGGGTCTACGGCGCGATTTCGCACGTTAGGGTTTCGAGGCCGATCATCCAGACATCAAACTTCTTCGGCTCCGGAATTTCACCGTCGGAAAGAGGCTCACTGACAACGATATCCTTGGCGACGGCATCGGGAAAGTTAGCGGAGTCGTCGGAAGCTTAGTGCCCTTTGTAAGTAAGAGTACCAGTGCTCCTTTGAGCCGCGTTCCGCTTTCCCGGTGCCCGGCTGTCCGGTGTGTTAGCTTCCACTGTCACCCCATGTGGCCGCTTTGACACATTCAATCAAGTCCACCCACCCCCACCGCCGATCACTTGGGTGGGGGACGACGGGCTACATTGGCGCAAAGTGCTGACCCCCCCAATGCAGATCACGTACCTCAACAGCGTCGTCATGCCCGACGACCCTTCCTCGTCCGAGAGCGACGCAGGCACGGATGGGGACGACTAGACGAACCCCCACCCTGACGGCGACGCCATGATCAGACCCCCGGCATTCACCTTCCGGCACAGGCTGACTCGGAGGAACGAGGTGCTGACACGCACAAGATCTTGTGCAGACATTCAGGGAAACGGTCTCCCCATTACGAACTCGCATGTTCCATCCCATGTCGCATGAGAGTATGTACAGTACTCACGAGGCCTGCTGGCCATCCGAGTCTTGTTGCTCGCTTTGTCTATTCCTTCTCCGGTCGAGAGTCTTGGGGGTGCGCCATGTCTCGAGGCAGCTCGAACATATGCTGAATTCAACATTGGAATCCAAGACCCCTTCGTTCTGCCGTTCTTCTCCATCTTGTTCTTCTTTGAGCGGCCGTTGGCAGCTGGTGGCCACGTACTTCACGGTACTCGTCATCTGCAATGATGCCGGCTTGTCGTATCTTGGCGTACGTTTCGAATCGTGTCAGGCCACGACTCCCCACCCTTGTAAGTCGTGGGGTGGCTCATCAGCTGACCAGATACTTACTTCATCGGTCGTTACCCGCGACGGATGCGTACGGATGTGCTCCTGGCCCCGGCCCAGATGTTGCTGGAAGCACGTCCTAATCGGCGGCCCCCCCCCCCCCCCCCCCCCCCCCCCCCCCCCCCTCTCTCCCATGCCGTCGCCTCGCAGGGTATCTCGAGACACGGCCAGCTGGAGGCCGGGACGTGGCATTCCGTGCGCCCAGAGGTGGACGGAGGACCCGACCACCGTCCAAGCCATTGGAGTCCCGTCCTGAAGAGCTTGTCCGCCGGTATCGAATCGGGGTTTCGATGTGATGAGCCCATCAAGCCCTCGCGGACACGCGCACACGCACACACACAGGCTAGGCCAAGAACATGGACCCAACGTCTCGTCCTAGACGGCGGCGGCGGCGGCCGAGAATCGGACCAATCGAAGGATGCCGCAAACAAGCAACGCGACCTGTCAACTGCTGCGGTGGCGTGCCTGCATCATGCACCATGCACCATGCACCATGCACCATGCACCATGCAGCCGATCCGGACCCCAGTCGAGTGTCGGAATGCACGGGTGGACGCCGCGCTCAAGGATCCCGGGTCCGCAGTCGAGGTCGCCCCCACACCATCTCGGTTGGTCATCGTCGTGGGCGTCAAGGCTCGGAGGTCTTGCCGGACGACGATGGTTCAGGACGGGCGAGGCGAACAGACAGACAATACCTTGCGAGCCATCGGGAATGCCGAGGCTGCTCTTCAACCGTCCCAGCCCGGAGGGGGGGGGGGGGGGGGGGGGGGGGGGGGGGGTGGTGGCACAGACGCCGGCCAGGCCCTGCCACCGAGCTCGACGTCTCAAGGCCGTCCCAGCATGAACTTTAGCATGGCATTCCGACAAGCATACGAGTACTACGTGCATCCGGGAGCTTCCGGACGCAACATCGCGGCGAGCACCCTGGGCTGATCCCGAGCGCGAGACAGGCGCTACCAAGTACATGCATACATACTGTACGTACGTATCGTACGCAAGTACGTATGTACGGAGTACTGTGTCTCGGCACTCCCACTCCCACTCCCGCTACGTACCAGGCCGCTAACGTAGGGCGTAATAGCACATACGTACTTCGTGTCACCGGTGGCTACCCCACCATCGTTACACTGCAACACCGTCGGAGGCTGTTCGGCTGCTGGCGTTCGGCACGCTGTGCCACATCGACAACGATGACGATACCGGGTCGGACGGTCCCAGGCAGAGGATGTCCTTAGGCTACGACGGCGTAGTTCTGTGCAGTCCCTTCAGGGCTCAGGCACCTTACGTTCAGTAGTACTTACGTACATACTGTACGTACTGGTGTGCCAGTCCTCACTGCAACTTGCACTTCCGTATTGCTTACTTCATCGTCGCTGCTCTAGGCCGAGAGGGGTTCCCCTAAAGTATTGCTTACGTAATACGGATCAACGTCGATCGGTCGATCAAGGGCGAGCCCCGATCAGTCATCAACGAAGTCGCAGGTGCCGCGATGCTGTCTCAGCCGAGCCGCGCTGGCGTGGAAGTCGCAGCTGAGCCATCCAGGTCCGGCTCCAGCATCTTCATGCAGGTATGCGGCCCCGTCATCCGGCGCGATGGCCCATCCGCTGGGCCGAGCTGTGGCATCCTCTCGGGTTCGGGCGGACCATACAAGGGCCGCTATCGGCCGTCGACGCCCACCGACGATGGATCAGACGACGTGTGTGGGGCAGGCACTGGCAGGGCAGCCGGCCAGACCGGGACCGTTCCTGCTCGCTCAACGTTCCTCCGTCCCCAGCGTCAGCCAACTACCGGATGGACGACGGAGGTCTTGGCTCGGTCGGTCGGTCCCACGTGCATGCCTTGGATGCGGTGGTTCGATGCAGCAAGAGGCGTCCTCGAAAGTCCCGAGGTCCCGAGGTTGAACGAGCCGTCCTTGGAAGGAAGGCGGCCGGCCCGATCGAAGCTGCGGCTCCCCGTCAGCACTCGACTCCCCTCTCTGTCCCGTCGTCGCACAGGAATTGCGCATCCGGGGAACGGAGCCGTGTGATGATGGATGGCCGGAAGAGGGAATTCGTTGCCCCTGCGTCTGCGCCGTCAGCTGCAAGCCGATCCCCACGAGAGCGACGCAGTCCCGGCCGAGTCGAGCCGCCGTTCCAGCCTACGAAGGACCGGAGAGGTACGGGGTACGGGGTACGGGGTACGGTGGAGCGACGAGGCGGTTCGAAGGCCGATGTGCGACACTCCGGTTCCTGGATCGGTCGGAGCCCCGACGATGGACCAAGCTTGGCTTACTCCGTCGTGCCATCTTTGGCGTCTTCGAACGACGTCGTGGACGGCGGCGAGGCACGAGGTGCGCTCCGTGCGCTCCGTGCGCTCCGTGCGAGACCCATCGAAGATCTCCCGGTCACGCGAGCGCCGCGGTGCGATGGGCTAGACCCGGTCAGGCGTACGTATGTACGGGAGTACGTTTAGGGCCTGCCCCGAGCCCGTGGACCCGTGACAGGGCTTGCACGCGCATCCCTTTCGAGGCCGCCAGCTGCCGGTCGATTCCCGTACCTTACGTACCGGTACTGTGCGGCACTTTTCAGATCAAAGGACCGGATCGCATTGGCCTTGATGCGCTCATCTCAAGGCCGAGGATGACGACGACGACGACAATCGACTGGTTTCGGTCTGGATACGACCGTCTACTGTGACGACGCTAAGCAGGGAGCCTACCAAACCTCATGGCTCGCCTGGTCTTCCTTCCGGCCCAACAGGCCATTGCGCGCGCCGACATGCGCCGTTGATCCCTTTTGGCCGGGCCGAGGCGAGACGCGTCCACGCTTGGATAGCCGCTTGGAAGAAAGTGATCGAGCCTTGCCCAGACGTGGCCTAGTCGAGATATCGCCATGTGCTCATCCCCCCTCCCCCCTCCCGGGCGGGAGGGCCGGAAGGGCCCTCGAGCCCATCGTGCTTAAGCTTCTCTCCCTTGGGGGGGGGATCAATGTCTCGCTGACCCTTTTACAGGCGCTAGACACGGAGCCTAGAGCTACGGTACTGTACCTTACATCACCGTACGAGCATATGTCTACTCTGGACGTTGGCGAGGATGACTACAGCGCTCCTCGTCCGGCGGACGGGTGGAGGGACGGCCGAGGCACAGACTTTCTTGGCCGTTGGCGGTCGCGGCGACGGCGGGGGAGAAGGGGGAGGAGAAGGAGGAGGAGGAAGACGAGGCGGACAAGGTGGAGCTTCCTCTTGGGGAAGGTATCGCCTCGAACCATCCCCTCGAAGCGCATGATACAGTACGTATCGTACAGTCCCGAGCAAGAGGGCCGACCGGAGCCGGACGGGACGTCGATGCATGTCTCGCGGACGCACAGACGTACGGTAACGGACAGAACGTGGCATCTTCGCCCGACAACGATCATCCCTGGAGGGGGGCCATCGCATCTCCCCCGGAGACCCATCCGAGCTCGGCATCTGGCTTCTCCTGGAACAGAGAGGGTGGGGTCGAAGAAAATGCGGAGAGACGAGCGCGAACGAGAACGTCATAGTATATGCAAGCCGTCTTGGCGATGCTGGGGAGCTCTCCGCCGTCGGACTCTGGATCATCTCGAGCTCGGACCAACGACGCGTGGCAGGCAGGGACGCCGCCGAGAGAAGCATCTCTATCCCTCTCTCCCTCTCTCTCTCTTTCTCCCTCTCGGCAATCGACATCCTTGGCGTCGACTCTTTGGTTGGGGATTGGAAAGCGCTGACCCGCACCAAGCCCACCACACGTTCGAAAAACAAAGCTTCTGAAGGCAGACCTCGACCTAGAGGTGGCTTGGCCACGAGGCGCAGGGCCACGCAGCACGGCACGGCAGCCTGGACGGGACAGTACAAGCGTCGTACGTTCAGGCACGTTCCGCGCAGCGCCAGGGTACTACCATCGCACGCGCCGCCGTCTTGACCGCTTGGGCCGCGAGGACTCAAACTGGGACTTGGACTGTGAAGTCGGGCCGTGAACTCTCGAGCACGGCTAAGGCGCGTCATACAGGACGTCGAGGGGGAGGGGGCAGAGCATCCGGTACGTATCATCTCGTACCATCACAGGACGAACGATCGACCGTCTTCCTTCCGACCCTTTCGCCAACCATGAGGCTCGAGAGTTGCGGCCCGAAAGGACGCCTTGCAATCATAGAAAGGGGACGGGGAGACGGTACGTCGTTGTCCGTCCGCGGGATCGACCGAGCAGGCAATGCGACAAGAGGACCCGGTCGAACAGAAATCGAAGGAAGAAGGGGGATGCGACACGGCACTCCCATGCCGCGCCGCTCCCGCACCTTCAGCGCCCCAGGACGACGATGCTTCGTACGTACCGCAAGTACATCCGTACGTATGTACGCAAGTACCCTCATACTTACGGTACCCTCCCGAGCTGTTGCTTACGATACGTACCGTACGGAGTACGTACGTAGTACGTACCTCGTACGGTACGGGATCACGGGGATGTGGGTACGTGCAGCCAAACGGGCGAATGGCCTCGCCATCCGGCCTGCGGCAACGCTAAGCGCATCAAGCGAGAGCGAGAGGGCGGATCGCATATCGGGGCCGGAAGAAAAGGAAAACAAGACCGAGCGAGACAAGGCACGACAAGGCAGGACAAAGGCAAGACAGGGCAAAGGCGACACAAGACGACGCACATGGGATACAGGCGGCTGTGCTCGCGCCCGCCGCGTACAGGAGGGCAAGGCTTGACGATCCTCCACCGACGGCGCCGGCGCCGGCGCCGGCGCTGGCGGTGGCGGGTTTCCTTTAGCCTTTGGCACCTCGCTACAGGCTGTGTTTCTTTGGTCGCCGTCTCGGCGCTAGCCATCTCGGCCCGCCCTCGGCGCGCCCTCGGGGTGGGGACCGGCGGTCGCAGGCGCAGTACGTGTACGTTTGTACCGCACCTATGTACGAGGTACGACACGACCAGAGGTGGAGGGAAGCCACGACAAACGAGAAGGGGAGAAAGAGAAAGGACGAGCAGAGCGGAGGAGAGGCACGGCGACGACGTCGATTGGGTTCTGGCGCTTCTGAAGACTTCAGGGTCTCGCGGTCGTGCCCTCGCACAACCGGAGAGGCCCTCTCACTCTCACGAGAACACACGCAACTACACGAGCAAAAGCAAACGTGGCCAACCTTAAAGACCTTGCCCTCGAGGCACGAACAGACTCCCAGCCCGGGGGCTTGCTTGACGTTTGAGGGAAGGAGGGGGGCGGGGGGCGGGGGACACAGCCAGATGACCACCTCCCTTGGACCAACTACGATCACATTGGAGCTGAGCTGAACCAAAAGAAAGCACGGCCCGACAGCCTCGCATCGACACATTCCTGCTGGACCTTCGGCTGTTCTCGTCGTCGTCGTCGTCGTCGTCGTCGTCTTCATCATCGTCGTCGTCGTCGTCGTCGTCGTCGTCGTCGTCGTCGTCGTCGCCGCCGCCGGGCTCCACCACCGCCACCACCATCACACCATCATCGACGCCGCGAACAGCCAATGTCAACTAGGCGCAATCCCCTCCCGTCCGGACCGAGCGGCTCTGTCTCGGGCTTCTCCCGATCCGCCCACACGCCCACGGCTCCTGCCGCCACGTCGCGATATTTACCCTTTAGGCCACTCTTTCCTTCTCTCTCCCCTTCCACGGAGATGTAACGCCGCGCCTTTCGGACGGACCCGAGCGAGATTCTGGAACGCCAAGAGGACTGGATCTGGCGTCGACCGAAGGTTGGTCGAAGGAAGCTACTGTACGAATGAAGCATCCTCACCCTTCTCTCCTCCTCGCAACTCGCCGCGGCGAATCAAGGAGTAGGAGAAGGGATTGAGCGTGGCCATCTCAAGGTCCAACCTTCTCCATCCTCTCCTCTTGTCTCTCCCCTCCTCTCCTCTCCTGTTCTCTCGCCGCTGCAGGCCCCCGATGCCAACGTCATCGGGCACGCCCCGACGGCCTCTCCCTCCTTTTGTTTTCTTTTCCTCCTTCTTCACTCTCCCGTCTCTGGCGGCGGCAGCCCAGCAGAACGGGGAGCGGCCGTCAGGGCATGGGGCCTGTCAGCGCGTGGACACGGGAAGGGGACGAAGGGGGATGGAAGACGAGACGCTCACCAAAAGCAAAGCGGACGAGAGAAAAAAGCAAGAGGGTGGTCAATATCGTCGGACTGCGTGTGGTGTGTAGTGTGAGGCCGTGCGGGTTCGGATTTCTGTGTCACCACCTTCTGGGTTCGCGCCTTATGAACGAAGCGGTTGCTAACATGTCTCGACCGGCGACGACGCAGCAGGGCAGGAGCGGACGGGGACAGGTGCAGGCACGGGCACGGGCACAGGTACGGGCGCAGGCACAGGTTGAGAGCATTTGAGACGCTCGCTCGCCCGCACATCGGGAGCTGTCGCCGGTGAGACTCGACCGACCGTTGTCGCATCCGAAGCTGTTGGTCGCTAGCTCGCTCGCTCGCTCGCTCGCTCGCTCGCTCGCTCGCTCGCTACGGTCGTTTCGCTCCTTGGCTCGGGTCGGCCTTGGTCGCGAGGGAGAGAGGGCGGTTTTTCAGCGGGCCTGGCGTTACCCTTACGCCTACCGGATCTTCCGGAACCCCCCACCACCCCCCTTGTCGTCCCCTAAGTCGAACCCAGAAACCAGATCCCAGATCCCAGAAGCTTGGGACGGCGCCGGCTTGCAACCGATGCCCGCTCAGGCTCGCGTGGTGCGCCCCTCGGGGCCGTGATTCGGAACCGACGCCGTCAAATTCCCCAAAGCACGTTATCCTGTCTCTAGGTCGTCATCAGCTCGAACCGTTTTATTTCCTCGCCACCACCCCCCCCCCCCCCCCCCCCCCCCCCTCCCTCCTTCTCCATTTCGCCCCCCCCTTTTCACCAAATGTTCCCCAACAGAGACCTGCAGGGCCAGCAGCAGCACCAGCAGCACCAGCAGCACCAACAGCTTCACCATCATCATCCTCATCATCCTCATTCGGCCTCATACGACGACCGATCCGTCGCCAACAGCTATCCACCCTCCGGTCAGGGATATCCTCCTCCGAGGCTAGAACAGCAACCAGTAGGTCACTCGCCCAAGTTCGGGCCCCCTTCGGAATGCCTCGTTCTCGTTTCCTTGTCCGACACCACCGACGTCCGAGAGCGAGAGCGAGAGCGAGTGCAAGAGCCATCGCTGAGCCGCGTGCGCGCGAGACATTGTCAGCGAATCACTTCCACATGCGCACCGCACAGCACCGCATCTTTCAGCATCCCTCTCCTTGTCGCCCCTCCGTTTCCGTTACCTTGGCCGGGTTCTGATCCGTACGGCCCCTCGCAGGAACTTGTCGATCCCCGATCGCCGTCGGGTGGCGGCGGCGCCGGCGGTATGGCTCACATGGCCGCCCTCTCTCCGCAACAAGACCCTTACGGCTTGCCTCCACCCGAGTATCACGGGGCGCCGAACCAGGCGTATCGGCCGCAAGCGGGACACATGACCTTCAACCAACCGGCTCCTCGACAACGCACCGCCATCGCCTGTCGATATTGCCGACGTCGAAAGGTGAGTCGACGGAAGAAGCGAGCGACATGAGCTTCCTACGTCGGACGTAGAGGACGGCCCCCGTCTTGCCTGCTTGATGTTCACCTCTTTCTGGGTGGCCTTGCCCGGCCTGGCTCAAAAGACCGCTTTGCCCTTGTCTCGGTCCTACCTCGGCTCGTCTCGCTCGCGCGCACTGACCGTCTGCGGTGCGACGAACAGATACGATGCTCCGGCTTCGAGAGCTCCGCCGACGGCCGGTGCACCAACTGTCAGCGCTTCAATCAAGAGTGCATCTTCACGCCCGTGTCGTCGCAGGCCCAGGCCTTTGTGCCCGCTCACACGGCCTACCCGCATCTGCGCAACGCGGCCATGCCCGGTCGAGGAGGAGGGGGAGTCGGCGCCGGCGCCGGCGGAGCCGGCGGCGCCCGTCCCGGCTACGGCCAGAACGCGCCGGTCATCTACGGCGCTCACGGCCAGCCGCTCAACGCGCTGGCCCCGCAGGCGCCGTACGCCTCGGATGGCGTCTACGGTCCGCCTGACGTCTCGCCGACCGACGCCGTTTCGGACCACGCCGGACGTCGGCGCGGGCCGGACGAGCCTCGCACGCCGACGTTCGCGGCCCCGATCCCGGGCTCGGGTCGGCTCTACCGCCGCGACAGCTCGACCGACCACGCCTACCCGGACGCCTCGGCCCACCGTGCCCCCGGATCGCCGGCCTCGTCGACGGCGTCCTACCAGGCACCGTACCCGCACGCGCCCGGCGCCGGCTCGACCTCGTCGTCGTCGTACTACCCCGAGCCGGGCCGCACCCCGCCCCAGTCGTACGCCTTTGAGCGCAACAGCAGCTCGCCCCGGGAGTCTTCTTCCTCTTCGGTCGCCGCCGCCGCGGCGCCGTACGCTTTCCCGGGGCTCCATCCGCCGCTCTCGCTGCCGCCACGCGGCGCGGCCGAACAAACGCCGCCGCCGGCGCATCACGCGTCGTCGTCGCGACACCGACCGCCAGCATCGGACGAGCGTCGACCGGGCATGAGCATACAGAACATGCTCGACCAAGGTCCGGGACAGGGCCAAGGAGGTCGGAGCGCGACGGACCACGAGATGCTGGATGCTCTGATGCCCAGACGAGGCATCTAGCGTTTCGACCTCGGTCAAAGGAGATGCCAGACCGATTGGAATTCTTGTATCGTTTGAGCGAGATGCCGGACTCTTGTACCTCTCTCTCACTCACTCACTCTATCCACGACCAACCTCGTCTTCCTCTCCCTCTCTGTTTTCATCTCTCTCTCTCTCTCTCTCTCTCTCTCTCTCTCTCTCTCTCTTTCTCTCTCTCCCTACATTCATTAATCCCGCAAGACTTTGTCAGATCTCGATAGATCTCACAAACCCCCCACCCCGCCATCCGACAGAGCAACGAATTCACAATAACCATGATCACAATTTCACTCCTATTTCCATCCACTACACTACAGCAGCAGCAACGACTCAGAGTACATGAAGACAAAGGAGTTTTTTTTTTTTTTTCTTCTCTTTGTTTTACAAAAATTTTCCAATCCTCGCACACTCCTCTTCCCGGGGACGGGGGACGTATTTGTGCGTCGTGTTTGCACTTTGGAAGCTTAGGGTCCGGTGGGAAAAAAGGTGGCTTGCGTGTGGAAAATCCAAAAAGGGGGGGCATGCATGGCTGGATCAGGTCTATGTGTCGATGGGTCAGGCAGGCAGGCAGGCGGGCAGGCAGGCGGACGGACGGACGGTTTGTGGTCGGTCGGCATTCGGTGGGCAGTGCTCGGGCGGACGGGGGGGGATACATATTGCCATCAACTGTCTACAATCAATCGTCGGGAGCATTTTTCACAACAGGAACAGCGTCGTGGCAAAAAAATGTGCTCTTTTTCTTTTTATTTTTTTATTTTTTTATTTTTTTATTTTTTTTACACCGGGAGGACGGTCAGGGACGGTCAGGGACGGTCAGCGAGGCATTGATTGTATCGTATCTTCACACACACCCCTGCCAGGAATGACGCAGGGAGCACCGAGAATTGTATTTACACACACCCGCACCCACGACGAGGACGCCGGCGGATCGGGGAGAAGGGGAGAATACGAGTAGAGAGGAGAGAGGAGGAATGGAGAGGCTGGGCCGGACGCCGGTAGGAGCCTGCGGCGGCGGCGGCGGCGGCGGCGCCGGAGGCGAGTTTTTGTTTGAGTCCCCTCTTCTTTCTAATTCCTTCTCTTGCTTGCGTCTCTGTCGGGAAGATAAAAATGGAAAGCTCTACAAAGCATGGTGGTAGTGGTGGTTTCCGGTCGTGGTGTCGTGGTGTCCTGGCGCGGTGGATGGTGCGGTTGGTGTACTGTTATTGCTGACGTGGCTGTGGTTGTGGTTGTGGTTGTGGTTGTGGGTTTTGCCGTTCATCATTGCTGTCATCATTCCCATCGTCATCGTTGTCGTCGTCATCAGCTTCTGTTGTTGCTATAGCCATCTTCACTGTAGTCATCATCATCATCATCATCATCGATAGCATGACTGCTATCATCTCCTCACCATTGTCATCACTATCCACAACACTTCAACTGGTCCGCGTGGCTATCTTGAGTTCCTAGTGTCTCGTATCAATTCGTCTGTATCTTCCCAATATGAATCCTCCGTGTTGTTTTTTCCTTTCTTTTGGTGTTGAATCTGCAAAAGCGCAGCGATGGTGGGAGAGAGATGGGGGAGAGAGAGGGGGATTCGGTGGAAGGAGAGGGCACCCACAGTCTTCTTCTTCTTCTCCTTCTTCTTTCTGATTAGTTCCGATAGGAGAAGAGCAATGGTCAGTGGCATGTGGCACGACTACATGAGTGGCTACAGCCTGCATATCAAAGGGGGGGGGGGGAAGTCTGCTGAATTAAGACCTCTCGGGGTTCGAGGCCTATATCGGCCTTGTTGTTTTACTGACTAAGCTAGGGCCGACCCTGGTCCGGCCTACGGCACGTGTCTTAGCCTTGCTACTGTCAGTGATGCTGTCACTGCTGCTGTCACTGCTGCTGTCACTGCGGTCTACATCACTGTTTTTTATTTTGTACAACAAGTTAGCTGGGTGCAAGACTTCCTTCATCCTGTCTTCTGTCTGTGACTTGAATCTTCACTGGGGTACGGTACTGTATCATACAGGTGTACCGGTAACTTTGTGCTTATGATTCTCCTTGGCCATAGTCCACATCCTGTGACAAGTCCACCTTCTATTCTTCCCACTTACACCTCCCACATTCATTCCTCCTCTGGCATACTCCCTAAAGTGGAGAGTGTACACTATAGAGACAGAGAGAGAGGGAGAGAGGGAGAGCAAAAGACGAACATACAAACTCTATGAAGACATCTCTCCAAGTTCTCTATTTTCCCTTCCGGGTCTCAAAGATCCTCTGGGGCTTTACTTTCTGTCCCTGTCCGCATCGTTCTTAAACTCTTTCCTCCTTCTTGCCACGTGTCTATCTCAGTTTCCATATGGCGGTCGTGGCGGCTGTGTGTCGTTGTCTTGAGTGTGGACGGGCGTGGATGAGTGGGAGGGGATGGGAGGGATGGGAGGGATGGGAGGGGACGGCGCTGGACTTGGTCGTTGAGAAAGCAGAGAAGGGCGGAAAGAGGGGAAAGAGGGGAAAAAGTGAGGGGGGGGGGGGGGGGGGGGGGGGGGGGGAGGGGGCGCGGCTTCTGGATCATGTTACGGAACGATATGTACGTACGGTAGAGATTAAAGGAGAGCTGTGACTTATGCGCAGCATGTAGAGACTGCAGAGGAAATGTACGTATGCAGAGAATACAGAGAGGACGACGATGACGACTACGACCATGACAACGACAGCAGCAGAGACGTCGATGGAGGGAGGGTATTACAACTCGATTCTCGAACTATTATCGTCCTTCGCTGACGCATGATAATCCTGGCCCGCGCCATCTCCAAGCCGAGTCGTCTTTCCATCATCCTCGTCCGTCGGTGCTTCCTACAAGATTGTCGCTGACACCCTAGCTAACGTACCTTTCTCCTCCCGTCTCTCCTCCGTCTCCAGTCACTTCGATCCCAGAGCTCCTTGTCTCGGCCTCGTCCTCCCGGTTCCCACATATTCAAAAGCTGGCCTCTTCACGTCGGACGGGATTAGTGGGGAACGGGTCATGATGAGGACGATGAGATGGGGGCATGGACTGGTGAGTGGAGTAATTGGATGAATGTATGGAGGGATGGTTGGACGACGTGCCGGCAAAAGGATTACAAACGATTGTCTGAATCAATGGACAAGGCAAGGTGATGACGGGGATAGGATACGAGCAGGAAAGGGAATTGAAGAAGAAAGAAAAGGGGGGACAGGAACGTAAAAAGGATACAGAGTTGATACAAGATGACAAGCCCCCGGACAAGGCTCATCCCTGTTGCTGCAACACCTGCGTCATGGCTCGCCGTTTCTTTGAATCTGCCACGAGCAGACCGCGATGCCGGAGCGTGTCCTCGACCGTGCTGACGACGCGGTAGAAGCTGCTGGCCGCGCCCTTCTCCTGCGTGAAGCGGGCAACGGACAGCTGAGCTCGGCGGCCGTGGTCGAGCACGGCAAAGACTTCGCATGCAAAGGAGACCGGTCGGATCTTGAGGACTTTTCGTCGCAAGAGTGGAAGAGAGCCGAGTCAGCGACCGTCAAGCTGTGGATGGGGAGGACGGCAGCAAAAACAGCGAGCGGAAAAAAGATCGACTCCCATCAGTACGTACAGTTGTCCGCATCCACCCTCCCAAACACAATGCTGTGGCGTTTGTCGACCGTGACGTCGCGCAGCCCGTACTTCTTCCAGCTGCGTAGCAGCGTCGCGATCTCCCGACGCATCCGCACCTTGTTCGACTCGAAGCACAGCGTCGTGCTGGCCGGCTTGATGTGGAAGAAGCGCGCCAACCAATGCTGCTGCGGCTGCACCGGCCGACGCTGGCCGGCCGTCGACGACGACTGCGCATCGGCCTTGGAGGCCGGTCCCGCGGATGAGAAACTGACCGAGTCATCCCCGTCCGGCGCTGTTTTGAGATCGCGACTGGTCAGCAAATCCCGCGACGTCCCAGCCCCGCCCGGACACCTACCACCGAGAGTGAGCTCTGCGGTCTCCTTGTTCGGCTCTCGTCGCCCGAACAGCTTGAGGAAGCTCTTCTTGCCAGACAGTTTCCGCGTCTGCTCTTCCTCTTCCGTCTTGGCTCCGACGGGCGCTTTCAGCCAGCTCGCCGTCTCCTCTGCCGACGCTCTCTTCTCGTCGGACGCCTTGTTCTTCTTGTTGTCCGAGGCAGCGTTCTTCTTGTTTTCGCTGCCCTGTCGACGATTCTCCTTGCCGCTGGACGTAAAGTTCCGCTTGAACCACCCAACGCGCTTGCCCTGAGGCTGCTCGGCCGCTTCGTCCTCGTCGTCCTCGTAGATGACGTCATCCGGCTGGTCACGATTCGAGGGCAGCCGTCCGCTGTGTCGCTGCACGAGCTCGTCCTCCTGCGGCCTGGCGGAGTATCTGCCGGGCTCGGCTGCGAGCCTCGACGTACTGGCAACGTGGCCGCCAGCAGGCGACTGCTCGCTGCGTTTGCGTACGTTGAGTGGCGCGACATGGGCCATCGGGGGCAAGTCGATAGGCGGCACAAGGCGGATCGTGCTCGTCTGCTCCGAGTGGCGACTGGGACCCGGTGCTGCCGATCGAGGCGGATAAGGCGCAGAGGCTGCCCGATCCCCGGAGCGACCCCTGGAGGCGTCGTTGCTCGCGCCGTCTCGTTCCTGAGAACGACCTTCTTCTGAGATGACGGGCAGACCGCCCGTTGCGTGCGTGTCTCTGTACGCGGTGCCCGCCGAGACGGTGCGTCGTCTCTCTTCATTCTCTCCGCCCTCGTGCCCGACGGGCTCAGGTTCGAGAAGCCTATCGAGATGCGCGACGACATCGTCCAGGTATCCAAACGGCCGGGTAGGTCCGCCTTCGGTCGACCGCTTGAGTAGCTTGTCTCGAGTCTCGCGCAGGTGAGCTATCGTGGCCGCGTCCTCTATCGCTGCGGGCGGCGGTGGCAGTGCTCGTTCACGCGAAGGCGCACACTGCTTGCCACGGGTCATCGGCCGAAGCTGGATTCCGGCTGTGGGGCCAGCTGGCGGCGTCGCTCCATCGCTTGTGGCAGCCGACGTGATCGGGGAGTCGACTTCGCGCAACGGATCGGTCGTCGAAGTACCGTCGCTTGAGAACACCGACGACTTGAATGCCTCATCGCAGACCTTCTTCAGCTCGTTGCTGACCTTACGAGCCTCTTCCCTGAAAATGCTCGCCTGCGCCGAATGTTTGAACGCCGTGGGCGCATGTCGCACCTGACCGGTTGCTTCCTTACGAGACCGCGGTGGTGGCGGCGCTGCATGAATTTCTGGGCCTGTCGGGCTCGAGAAGTTCAAGGTCGGCAGGCTCGCAGTCGGGGTTTGGATCGGGTCGCGACGCTCTTCGATCCTCGACCTCGCACCGTCGCGTCTCTGACCGGCCTGGCTGTTGTTCGATGGGCTACGGCCATGGTTGAATGCGACGCGAATTCTGGAGCTGCTGGATGCTCGGACAACGACTGGTGGGCTGCTGCGGTAGCCCGTGCTAGCAAAGGTGCTTCTCGAGGCATATCGACTCACGCCGCTGTGGACATGGCTTGCCGCTCCAGAGGTCCTCGTCGAGTTGGCAAGAGAGCTGGACGCGAACGAGCCACCCGTGGCCCCCAACCTCGCTATTGCTGGATGCCTGAGGCTGATAGGCCGATGCTCCGGCTGAGCCGTCTGGTCGCGATGGACAGTGATGTTCGCGTAGGGCGCATCGACGGCAGGCAGGGGATTGAGAGATGGCCGGAAAGGGTCATAGCTCTGGAGGGACTGCGCGGTCTGGGGAGAAGCATAGTAACCGTCTCTGCGCCTGCTGCGGCTGCTCACGATGGAGAATTGAGACTGGCGGCTGCTGATCGGCCCTCGTGCGAGACTGTAGCGACTAGAGGGCAGCTTGCGAGGCAGCGGACGTCGGAGATGGTGGTAGTCGCTTGCAGAATGCTCGAGGTCAGGGCCCTGATAGTCTTCAAGATGATCCTCCCGATACTTCAGAAGCAGACGGTAGAAGAACTTCTCCTGGTTGGCTCTGGGGTTTCGTGTCAGCTAAAGAACTCGATGAGATGCTCTCGCCATCCGGCAAAAGAGGAACAGCTTCCTCGAGACGACTTACTCGGCGTCCAAAAGCCGGCCGACAATTTCGTCCTTGGATTCCCTGTGCCACAAGGCTTGAAGGTTGCGCAAGACTTCGTGGTCGATCTCGGTCGTCGTCGCCGGGCGACGCAACTCCATCACGGTAGGGAACGAAGGGGGGCAGGCGAACCACTCGAGCGTGCCATGTACATCGGCAACGGCATCGTACCGTTTGATGAGCGGATGGTGCCAAATCTCCTCAATCGTGATCCGCCTTCGAGGATCGACTTCGAGAATGCGGTACAGCAAGTCGATGGCCTCTGGGTTGAGATGGTTTGGCACATATAGGTGACCATCGGTGACCTTTTGGAGCAGGACCTTGAGGTCCTTGTCGTCCCACGGCAGAGAGCCAAGGAGAAGCACGTATAGTATGACGCCGCAGCTCCAGATGTCGGCAACGTCGCCACGATATGGCTTCGCCTTGAGAATCTCCGGCGCGACATAGTGCGGGCTGCCACATGGTGTCTCGAGAAGCCGATTGTGCGGCTGGAGCGCCGCGAAGCCAAAGTCAGCGATCTTCAAGTTCTTGTTCGAATCCAACAGGATATTCTCGAGCTTCAAGTCTCGATGGCAGATGCTGAAGGCGTGGCAGTAAGTCAGGCCGGAAAGCAGCTGACGAAAGAATCGTATCGCTTCCCACTCCTGCAGACCTTGAGCGGCCAGGATGTGTTCGAACAGTTCTCCACCGTCAACATACTCCAAAACCAGGTACCTGGAGAAAAAAAAACCCCCCCGATCGTCAGCGGGAACGCCGTCACCGGTAAAGTTCAGCATCATCAAACCCACAGCTCTCCGCGGTTCTCCCAAACATCATACAGCTGGATAACGTGTTGATGCTTGAGAAGCTTCATGATCACCACTTCGCGTTCGATCCCAAAGGGAAGCCGCCGGATCTCGTCAATTCCGATCTCAAGCGGCTCGCGAACGCGGAAGCTCTTCCCCGGGTCCTCGCTGGTAAAGGCTGTCCGTGAGATGATCTTCACCGCTGCCAGCTGCCCGGTCACGACGTGCCTGGCCTTCCGAACTCGAGCCGTGGATCCGCTGCCCAAGTCCTTGCCGAGCTGCCAGGGACCCACATGAGTCTTCCTCTGCGACTTGGCCGACCCATTGTTCGACTCGACCGAGGCCTGAGAATTGCGGTTCGACCCTGGGCGAGCCTCGGTGGCTGCGACAACGGCAGCGATGCGGCGGTCGTCGGCACTGGCAGCCATAGGGCGGTCCGGATTCACAACGCGCAGCCGATTGATGGAGGGAGCAGGCCCCTGCTTTTCGGCCTTTATCGGCACGCAAGCTTCACCATCACCACCACGACGCATTGGAGCGGTTGCTCTAGCATTATTCGCAGCCGCAGTTGTATCTGCTAGCGGACGCCGGCCAACCCTTCTCAGTTGGCGCGGCTGGCTCGCATTCATCCTGGGGCAACCCCCAATTGGGGCTGACGGACAGCAGAACCAATCCGATAACGGGGTGACGAGGTTACTGTAAGCCGTCAGCGATCCCGTCTCCAACTCCGCAGCAGATCATCATGTACTCACAAGAAGCAAGATTGAATTCGATATCGGGCTCGGTTTCGCTACAGGATTGTAGACCTCGGACGACACGCTGTAGTAGACGCCTACGTGCACGAACCAGACCGTAGAGAACTCAGCCCCCGCAAACACGCGTGTCTATGGTTCTCTGGAGAGGTCTGACGCCTTGGTACGTCGAAAGCTTGGCTCAACGCGATCAAGGCACGCTCGTCCCACCACGGCTTGCCAGTGCCCGTTGCAGCACACTAGAGGCTCTCACACCGTGGGGGGAGGGCTTCGTAGCCCTGCTGTACTGCAATGCGTATGAGGCGGGTACACGAAACCGCGTAGGCGAAGTATGAGAAGAAGGGTCAGACACAGGCAAGGGATCAAAACAAGAGCGAACAACAACAACAACAACAACAACAACAACAACAACAACAAGACGGGAGTGGGGAGGAAGCAAGTGACGGGACGACGAACAGGGAATGTGGGAATTGGGTGGGGGGAATTTTTGAACCCACGAGCTACCGTAAGTCCTGAGGAAAGCGCACCAGTATTTTGGTTGTTGTGGTGCCGACGATGAGGGCGCGCGAGCTAAAAGGGCGCGCGCGTCGTGCAGGAATGCTCCATGTTCGTGGGACTTGTCTCCCGGCCGATACGGGAATGGTGCGACTGAATCCGGTACCAAGGCTTTGTAAACAGTCTGAACCGGCCGTGGTCCTAACAGCTGCGAACGGCATCGAACGCTCAGTTTCGATGCCGGGGAGAGAAAAGACTGGGAATGAGTTTCCTTCGGACGCGATGTTCGGATCCGAACATCCTGCGCAGTCGTCATCATCTGGCCGTCTCCTGATCGTGGAGCAATCAAGCCATCTACTTTGCCAGACCTGCAGACAACTAGAGATATAGGGAAGTAGCTCGGCCAAGAAAATCCCCCCAAGGCAATTGTCTGGTGCCATATTGTTGTTCTGGCTCCTCAGATCACAGATGTTGACTGTCGCGTTAGGATCCGTTCAATGTTGTGGTACCGTAGGGCTGCTAGCGCTGAAGCTTGATAGCTGACTAATCCTACCGTATCAATGGCGTCGATACCACAACTCGCCTAACGCTAATGCAGCTCTACTCTCGTGGCTCCCGGCAGGCTTTCACGATAAGCAACTCATGCTCAATTCATCTCTGGAGCATAGAACCCTGGGCAAAACAGGTGGCTGTCTTCAGGCCGAAAGATGTCCTGACCGGCCAGAGCTCATCTTCAGTTGCTATGGTCCTAGCATGAATAGCCATACCCTACCGTACCGGTATCGGTAGGACTCTATCCTCAGACTCGCTCTTACCGTATGGCCTCTCCAACACTGACGCGTTCGGCGTTGTGAAGTCTCATCAGCTGCCCAGCTTGCAACCTGATTATCATCTGTAGATATCATTGGGACGAGGCAGCCGACGAGTAGGGAAATTGTTTGATTTGACACCACGGGGACCATCGACACTTACTCCACCGTCTATAGTGTCACTGCTGTCACTGCTCACTGTGACTGGGACAAAGTCGACTGACGGCTTGAGGACTGATACACATTTGAGATTTCCAAAGTATAAACTTGAGGATCAGTCTTTGACCTGGAATCAGATGGATATCTGGTACGGTAATCACATGACAAGGACAATATTCCAGATCTGTCACCTAGTCTCACCCCGCGCGCCGGGCTATCATATGACATAACCTTGCTGGCCTCGAATCAGATGAAAAAAAAGAATTATCATGTCGATGACCCATTGATCTCAGTTTACCTCGGGCCGAGACTGTACAGCCGCAGCTTGTAGGCCTAGAATTCCACGTGTCTAGCAACCAGGCACGGCATGAGGGGATCGAACCTTGCCAGCGACCTTCACTGTGATACCTATAGCCAAAGCCACCTCGTATGCTGTAGTCAAAATGGTCATTGTTGAGAAAGGCGTTGGGCTTTAGCGGGATTTGCGCTGCTCTGTGGCTCTGCATCTCGAGGTGAGGGGAGAGGCCTCGGCTTTTATGCTGCGTCTCGCTCCTGACGCTCTTACGCCTGCTGCTAGTGCCGCTCCAGCCGCTAGTGCTGCCCCGGTCTTCTCGCCGTGCCTACTCCTAATGCTGCTGCCTGCTCGTGCCTGATGGCGTAGATGCTTTGACCCAGCTCTCGGTGCTCGTGCGGCTACGCGGCTCCGGGCCACGCGGTCCGCTGCCGCGCAGCCCCCTGGCGCGCAGCGGGCTCGATGGCGACATCTTCAACAATCATGACCGCATGATCTGAATCCAGTCATCCACCCTGTAAGCCAAGATAGGCAGGCAGCTATATATGATCAACAGCGTAACGTGAATATATGTACTACGCAAGCCAAGATAGATAGGCAGCTATATATTTAAGAGCATAACGCGAAGGTATGTACTCCGCAAGACAAGAACGATAGTCGGCTATGCAATCAACACGAACCGGTGGGTTGGTATCAATAGAGGAAAGCTTCTTGAGAGAAAAGGGGGGCCAAGGCCACACTCCAGGATATGTCAGACGTAGGAAGTACGAAACAGGATAGGTATCTGAACGATTGGCTATTAAAAGACGAGACAACAAAATATCATGGTGCTGGCGATGTACCAACCAAAGGTGATCAGTGAAACAGACAAAAAGTACCAAAGAAGCACGTGTACTTCTTCTCCACCGTCACCACGGTCACCTGAGCCACGACGAACCCGCTTGAATCAGAATTAAACAGATGAAGACGAACGTAGAAGAAAAGGCAAAATACAGTCGTCGCAGGTGATAAGCCAGCATCACCTTGGGGTATCTGTCTGATGCAATCCCACACACCCACCAGCGCTTTTGTTTAGTTGTCCCCGTCCACACTAGCACCCCTCCAGATATGCGAGTGCCTCAAAACATGGAGGGGCAGCACACAAAAAACAATACCCATCCTCCCGAACCCATGCGAACGCCTTCATCAGGTTTCTTCCCCTCACATCCGGTGGCCGTGCCACCCTTCCAAAGAGGGCGAGAAAGACATGGACAAGGTCGAGGCGAGAGGACTAGGGCCGTCCCGCTTGATAAGCCAGGTGGCCGCCGATCCTGGGACCCTCTCCGACATCGTCTTCCCCGCTCATGATCTCGGACTGCTCATGCGTAGACGAGGCGTCGTCATGGCCGTCGGCGGCATCAGCCTGCTGTGTCTTACCACATCCCTTGACCAGGATGTGCCTCTAAGGAAGAAAAGGAGACGTCAGCTGGCTGCTCCATTGATGGCTCGCCGAAGGGAAGGGAGGTGCACACCTTCAGAGCATCTTTTCGCGAGAAGCTCTTGTCGCAATGTCGGCAGGGGAAAGGCTTCACGGCCAGGTGTATCCTCTTGTGCCGCTTCAGGTCGTGGTTGCGATTGAAGCTCTGCGGGCACTGGTTGCATTTGAAGGGTCGCTCGTTCTGGCGCTGCGGCGGCGTTGGTCGTGGGCCACCCGGGTATGATCGCACGAAGGTGCCGTTGTTCGCGTAAACGTGGCCGAGGCCCGGCGGTGGGCCGCCCAGGTAGCCCATCTGGGCGCCGGGCCCTTGCAAGCCAGCCGCCATCGGGCCGGGCATGGCGGGAAGTGAGAAGCTGAGCGAACGAGCCATGTGCGACGCGGCAGGGGTAGACCCTGGTGTCGGATGGAGCAGGGACAGCCTATGGGACGTGGGCGAGGCCGGCGACAGTCGCGGGGCGGACATCGTCGACACCGGGCTCTGCTGCGGCGGAGAGGCACCCGTGCTCGATGGGGAAAAGCTGGTCTGGTGGGCCGGTGCAGATGCCGGGTGCACGCCAGGATAGCAGGCTTGCGTTCGTGGCAGCCTGGGCGTTATCAATCCTTGTGCATGGTGAGCAGGAGAAAGATGTGACGGCGTCCTTGAAGACGGCGACTGCAGGCTCAGCATCGTGTTGCCCATGTAGGAATGCTGGGCCGGCAGCGTCGGTGGGCCCGTGGTGGCGGACGTACCGGTCGGCGGGAGAGACATGGGCGTCGACGTGGCGTACGCTGGTGGGTTCATGTCGAAAGGCGGAGGATGCAGGGGCGCAACGTCCCCGCCGGGGGCGGTATGAGCTGCGTTCGCAAAAGGCGTTTCTCGACGGCTCGACGAGACGGACGGCGAGAAGGCAGGGCGCATGGCATATCCTAGATTTGGTGGCGGTTGTGGTGGTGGTAGTGGTGGATGAGGAGGAGGAGGAGGAGCGGCGGCGGCGGCGGCGGCGGCGGCGGCGGCGGCGGCGGCGAACATCGACGGAGGACCGTGCCTCGCTCCCCACTCGTATGACTGGTTACCGGGTACGCCGAGCGGAGTGTACGGAGTGAACGCTGGATGACCGGCCACGGAGGCCCCCGTCGTGCCTTGGGCGGAAACGATGGAGCTCATCGATTCCCCCGGTATCGTCGACGGTGGAGTCAGCAGGCTGCCGCTGTTGAAGTGACCGGCCGGAGCAAAGCTCCCGGGAGGCATCGACGAGTACCTCTGCACCGGTGGCAGCTCGGGGGGCGGTGGAAGTTGAAAGCTGGGCAGATTCGAGGCGGCCGATCTCCGAGCGGTGAAGCTCGAAGGATCAGGAACCGGATTCATCGGCGGCCTGAGAAGCTGTGCGGTGAACACGTTGACATGCTCTTTCCCAGGGACCTCCTGAGGTGGTAAATTTCTCCCAACGATGTTGCCCGGTATGACGGAGGGAGAGAAGAAGAAGAAGAAGAAGAAGAAGAAGAAGAAGAAGAAGAAGAAGAAGAAGAAGGAGAAGAAGAAGAGGAAGAAGAAGCCAAAGGGGTGCCGAGCTGTCCTCTCCTGGGTCCTGGTTCTCCGTCGCAAAGCCGTGAACGGAATCAATCGTTCGATCAGGCCAGATGCTCCGGGGCGGGGAATGTGCTGTAGATGATTCGCGGGGCACTTTATATGCTGGACTCCGGTGCTAGCTGCCGCTCTCGACCCCCTGAGGTATGGTCAGGCAAGACTGAGGAGGTCGAACGACGACACACGACACCGCCACCCAAAGCAGACGACGGCCAGCGAGGTAAATATGGCCTGCCGAAACGCAAAATGTGCCACGACGACCGCAGGCGCCGGCCAGGCTCTCGAAAAGATGTGAAAAGTCTTGGGTCGAACGTCTCTCGGAGTCGAAGATGCCACGGCCGTGATCGATGGAGCGTACGTAATACCGTACGTGCTTCCATGCGATGAGGTTCCGTGCAGTAACTTTGTACGTCTGAGCCAGGTCAAGGAAATCAGATCGTCGACCCAAGGCGTGGGGATTTCTTTTTGGGTCTGCCGGACGAGGCTCGGCCCAAGGCAAGGGACGGTGATCGTCGACCCCTATCGGAGTAAGAAAAAGGCTTCTGTCAGATAGATGCGACCGCAGCCGGTAGGCGGACGCGCGAAGTTCCAAACCTTGACGTCGGCGCAGATGGGCTGGAGCAAAGGCGCGTTGGCGGAGGGAGAGATGACGAGGGACCGAACCTGTCGTCCCCCGGTCGCTTACTGCAGAGTGGTCGTGTAGGTGAGTGCGTGTGCGGTGTGCGGGAGTTGGGAGAGCCTTCCCGAGGGTGCGTCGGCCGGGTTGGATGGATGCGCCTCCAGCCCATCCCCCACCCCCTCCCTCTCTTCCTGGATCTGTGCTCGCCGGGCTTTCTTTTTTCCTTGGCGGGCTGCCTTTCTCGACGATGTCGTCGTACGAGACTTCGAAGGTCTCCCCTATTCCCATCCGGTCTCGTCAACACACACACACGCCCGCATATAAGGCAGTACATACCTGTACGTACGGTACGGGACCCTACGGAAACAGCTCGGTGCTCCCGTCGAAAACAAGGGTCGCTCGGTTAGGCCGGGGGCGTGGGAGGCGTTCGCGGGCGCTCTGATCTTCTGCCGCGCCGGGCTCGCGGGAAAAGCGTCGGTGGGTCGACGAGGTTCGTTCTCGCATGGGCCAAGACCGGGACAGAGCCTCGTGCGTCTGGCGCAAAGGAGAGAGCTGCGGCAAGCGACGGAAGTCAGGCCAGGTCGGAGGTCGTGAGCTCCATTCCGTCCAGCATGCGCCTCGGTCCCCGGTACGAGCAATCTTACGTTTCGGGATCCTTGTGCGATCCCGTCGCGTCTCGCGGAAGCTGCCGCTTTCTCTCTCCAATCCGGCTCGGGGCCTGTTCTCCTCGGCCTGGATCTTTGACCTCTCAGCCCGGCAGCGGTGGAACGGCGTATCCGGAGAGACAGCTGCGACGAGGTCTTTTCAATGTCTGACCTGGCCCCTCTCCTCTCCGAAGTACCGTTCTTTATACTCGTTGGGTCGACGATCGAATCTGCCTTGAAAGTACCTATCAGCTCACGGTAGCTCGTACGCATGTCGCAGCACCTGACAAGCCGAGGACCGAGTCACACCCACCTGAACCGCTCCCTCTTCCCAAAACGTGCTTAGCGTGGCCCGTTCGGTCGCCGAAGGGGACGGGATGTTCCTTTTGGGGGATCTGCTTGATGGCCAAGAACGAGTGACAGGACCGGACGCGGCTCGGGAGACAGGCTGGCTGGCCGGCAGGGTTGCGGCCGAGAGAAGCGAGCAGAAGGGCAAGAACGCGCGCCCGAAGAAGGGGGGGGGGGATGTCGTCGGGCCCGGCGCAGCGGGTCAGCAAAGCGCAGTCGTCGCGGTCGCAGCCGCCGCGGCCGTCGTCCGGAGGTGAGAGATATCCCAGGCGAGCGCCGGTGCTGCACGGCGAGCTGCGGCAAAGGAGAGCTACTGTACGCTAAGGATGCAATGCTTCCCAGGTGCAGCGGTTGACGACCCCAGAATCCTGGGAGCTGCCTTGGATCCCCGTGGTTTGGTTGGTGCGACGCCCGGAGTCTGGATTTTGGATTTCGGTAGTAGCCGTGATCTCATCTCGCACAGGCAGGCAGGCAGGCAAAGTCCGGTGAGACCCAGCAGGGTTGTCGCTGCAGCTGCAGGCTTCAGACCGGTACATACGTACTTCCGTACGAACGTAATTACCTACTACGCGCAGAGGTGCGCACGTAGCACTCGTTAGCGATTGTCTTTCGGCCAAACGAAACATGCATCCCCAAGGTCCGCCCTTTCGGTCGGTCGTGCATATGCTAGTACCTTGCTAGCGTTCAGACAGGGGAGGAGAGGCGAGGGGGGAAGGCGAGCCGGCCAAAGCTGACACCATACCTACCGACAGCGTTGTCTTGCTCGGTACTCCGTACGTAGCACTCGTGAGTGCGCCCGGCGCTCCGAAGATAAAGTAGTAAGAGGATGTCCGAGTCGGGCCCGTGACACCAGGTGCTGGAAAGATGCCGCGCCGTCTCGATGGCAGCTTCTCGCCGGATCCACGCTAACGAGCGAGGGGGAGAGAGAGTCGAGGTCACGCCTGCCTTTTAAGGGCCGAAGCCAGTCGAGATGGTCGTCGTCGCGGCCACGCTTGTCAGGCCCGCGATCAGGCTGGCGGAGCGCGCAAAAAACAAACCGGCCCATCCTTATCTGACTCGTCCGTCCCGTACGCCAGCGTCGACAGCCAGGTCAGCACTCAGCGGCGGTTCAGGCGGGTCATGCCGGCGAGAGGACGGGAAGGCCGGATGGAGGATGGAGGATGGAGGACGGAGGACGATTAGAGGACGGGGGATGGGGAACGGAAGATGGACATGGTAATTATTAGATCGTGGCAGTGACGAGTGGCTGTCTGCGATTTATTTTGGGAACCGACGGAAATTCGATCGTGGCCATCTTAAGACTTTCAATGGCGTCACAAGTTCCCGCCGGCAAGCCCTCCTTTCGCGACGAGGAGCTCGACGGTCTTGCTTACTCATCGTATCGGAACTACTGATCCGCTACAGTCCTGTCGAATCAGGCCCGCGTCAGGGATTTGCTGATTGTGGGGATTCTTTACGTTTACGGTACGTGCGGACAAGACCCCACATTTTCTTCAGGTACAGTAAGACGCGGTACATACGCATGTGCGTACAAGTACTTCCGTACGTACGAGATGAGATATTTACAGTACGAGTACGTACGGAGCGAGGACCGCCGTTGCAGAGGTCGAGTTGGCGAGGCAGCGAGGAGATATCGAGCGATGAATCAATCCATCACTCTCTCTTCTGCTGACCACGCTTACGACTACCTCTTGTAAGCGCTGACTCTCTCCTCTCTTCTGGTACTGTCGCGTTCCGCTTTCTCTTGCCCGACCGTTTCGACGACGGACTCGCAGAAGCTGCCTCTGCTGCATCCGACACGCCGGGTACGTATGGATCGGGCTTGAAGGATCGAGTGGCAGGACGCCACCGCCACGGCCGACGCTGCAGCCAAGCGAGCCTCAACGGTCGAGCCTGGTCATCCATGGTCACTCGAGCAAACTTTATTGGAGACCCTGTCGTCTGCTGGTCGTTCCAGAGAGCCGGCCACGGCTGCGATGTGCGCCGAGAGGAGGCGTCGGAGGCTTGCGTCTCCCGCGGGGCGTCGAACATTCTAGCGACGATGGTTTCGTCGCTTGACCGCACCGTTGATGTCTTTCCGGCCCGAAAGGATCTGTGGTCGCAAGCTAGGTTCGACGCCGCTGATCTCGGCTAGTGAGCTGTCTTGGAGTCGACGTCCTCAAACGCTCCAGCGCTCGCGGTCCGATGCGGCGAGCATCGTGGGTCCTCGATGCCGGGGAGCCGCATCCATGACCATCCGAGTCGGATCATGTGGCTCGCTCGAATCTCGTCTCCGCTCTGTCAGACGCGTCTCGCACGGCCAGGGCCGACTGCATCCGATTGCGATCGATCGTCGTACTCGATATCAAGAAGATGAAACTTCCTTTGGTCCTGCGATGATGTTGAGCCCAGGTCAGCAGACATGTTCATGCGTGTACGCACTCGTGCGACTGTGCCACGGAGGGCCAAGACCTTCGGGGCCTTGTACCTTACAAGCGAGCCGCGCTAGATCGTCGTCTGATCCGACGTATGTACAGGTAATACGTACGATCATTCTACTGTTGAACTTGGTCAGGAGCTTACGACGTCCCATCTCTTGGTGACCGGAAGTGGAGCTTGAGTCTTGATCCTCCTCCATGGAAGACCAATGGTCAGCTAATCTATCATCTCGGCAAGATGGAGGATGGTGTCAAGCCTGGTCGTCAAAGGGGCTCTATCCTACCGCTTCCATAAACACGTGGCCGCTAGGAGGACAATGCGCGCGTATGGGCACCACAAAGCGGGTTCGAATTACAACACAGGCCGTCTGAATGAGGTCGTGACTCTCGACGACCTTGAGAGATCCAGCCGATATGCTGGGGTATTCGACAAAGACGACCTTTTCGTCCAACGATTGGCATTGGACAGCTGAAGGAGGTCATTCTCTCGAGCTACTCTGGCTACGAGCGCATGAACGTAGAGAAACATCGAAACGACATTCCTATTTGTCTCGGAAGACTTGCTCCCTAAAAGGACATGGAGAGGAGGCCGAGCTAAAGAGCAAGCATCGAACGACGGCTTAGCTAAAGAAATCCTGAGTACTTCCGTAGATCTGATTTCTCTCCCCATTGCGCCTTCCTCTCCCGTGCCAGCCTGGTCCTCTTTCCTCCCTTATCGTTGGTCGAAGACTGCATGACGCGCAGCCGGGAGTTTTACAAGTGGCGCAGTGCCGTGTTTAAGCCAGCCACTGACGGCAACGAGCTGATGACCGCGCTGCCAAGAACAAGATGTGTGGGAGACAGGTGATGTAAGATGTGCGGCACAAAAGTGCCGTGACGGTTCTACACCGGTCAGTCAGATATCTATTTGCGTGATGGATATAAGTCTCTGGGATGGTTGTAGACGTGCCCCATGTGCTGCACTGTAGCTAAGTATTCTGATCGGCACATCTACGCCCTAACCCAGAGAGAGCTTGACCATCAATCGACAGCGAGACCAAGAAAATCGTGTACCAACTCGTTCGATCGTCATCTTCACCCTTATCTCTACAGTACTGATGAAAATCAGGTCGGACGTAGAAGTACATCTGTAGAATACGGTACAGACCGCGCCCCAGAAAGTCCTGACGGACGGCTTTCCTTGTCGAGAAAGTCTCTCGTCAAGTCTTCATCGCATGCAAGATCAAAGAGCTAGAAGGGAAAAAAAGCCAGGTTGAAAAGAGGGGCCCGAAAAGAGAGAGGTACTGTACGTACGTACGTATGTAGACGAGAAGTTGTCAAAATCACGGTACGGTGTTTGAGAGGATCCTTCCTTTCTCCTTTCCCCTTTCCTCCTTCCGTCCTTCCCAGATCTCATTCTTGATAGAACCCGCACGAGCTTTTCAAAGTCGTACCTGCCAAACCTCGTTGCTGTTGCTGTCTCTGTGACTTCTCAGCCTTCGCTCGACTCGACTTGATCTCGACCTAGAACCCGGCCCGAGCTTGGCACCATCTCGGCTTGATCCCGACCAAGTCCCAGCTCGGTCCCAGAGAGACTCTTGTACGCTTCTACCGCTCCGTACTTGCCCGACTGCGACTTGATTCCGTCGTGACCCAAGGTGATGACTCCTCCTCCTCCTTCGATGAACCCTGATCGCTGTCCCGTGCTTCTGGCCGGAGGAGTGATCAGCCCGGAGATCCGAGGCTCACAGGTCCCAGTCACAGGAGAGATGGCAAGCCCGAAGAGTCCTCGGTCTTTGATGATATCGGCACCAGCCGAGATTCAGGAGAAGCGGAGGCACAAGAAGGCCAAGATACCTACCGCCAAGGTGAATGCCCTGGAATTCAAGGTTAAAAAGGTCCGGGCCCCAATCACATACAATCCGATGGACGTCCAGGATCCGCTGTCGACCGATGTTCGCACCGAGGCCCCTGCCCTCCAGGAAAGCCTTGCTGTGTTCGTAGAAGAGAATCGCAAGCGGACCCGAGAACGTGTCGGGTTCTTTGATTGAGTCAGCCGTCATGAAGTACACCAAGATACGCAAGTCTGGTGGGAACTCAGTCAAACATGAGGTGGAACATGACAAGTGAGTTGAAGGATGTATCAGCAAGCAGATACCCCTTGATCGAATATCACCTCGACTACCGTCAAAGAGAACTTTTCCATCTTAACCAGGCTTGTCAAGACAGGGCTGTGAGCAGTGCCCAGTACCTAACGGCTATGGAGTCATTGGAGGGGCAACTATGCCATATACGACAGGTCTTGCTCATCCTCCACCAACACTCAAACATGCTTCGGGGCGAGATCCTTGACTGCCATCGACAGCTTGAACAGCTTTCAGATATCGACGCAGCAATTGACCAATTGATCGACAATCTTCGGACGCACACGATCAACCCGGCAGGCATGACCTCGTATCCGGAAGCCAGATTGGGCGCAGACCGGGGGGGCATGCAGGAGCCCTTCAAGAACTCGCCCATCAAGTACGTATGGGTACGTACGTGCGTAACGTACCTTAGGTACCGTACGGAGTACTATGACACAAGATGGCCCAATGATCCTCATATGGGACCGAAAGAGGGACACTGGTGCCCGATAAGTCATTGTTACTGCAACAGGCAGAACGGGAGAGCAGCACATATCGTGCCCTTCGCAATGGTGAAGTTCAGCTGTGCATACCTCTTCGGGAGGAATGACAGTGATGGTGACAGGCCCAACCACCTGTTTGATGTGAGGAACAGGCTCTTGATCCACAAAGGTCTTGAGGAGGCCCTTGACCGTGTGCAGATCATGACTGTTCCTTGCGAGAGTGAGGATAGAACCAGCACACGCAACCTCAAGGTTGTTGTGATCAACAAGAGTGTTTTGATAGTGGAGAAGAAGCTGTGTCCCTAGGGCTGATCTTCAAGATTGACCCCCTGTTTTCCTGAACAAGAACAGAACCCGACTTCAATATCTCTACTTTACCTTCCTCATGATTCTCTTTCGCTGGAGAAGGTATAAGTGCCACAGCTAGAAGGATGACCGGTTCCAGTATACAAAGGGGAAAGCATAGGGCTCACCGGAGAGATGGCTGCGAGGGCCAACGATATGAACCTTGTGCCGAAGAGTCGGTCATGAAGCCGACCTGGAGGAGTTCCTGGGTACAGACGATCTTCCACTGATCACCGTGGATGAGGGGGACGACAAGGACGAGAGATACAGCAATCTGGTGAGCCACCAGATCCAGGCTGCCGTGCACGGCCAAGCCAGGTTGACAATACGAGACTTCACCTGGAGCTGTTGCTCCCAAGTCGCCAACCGGCCGGCGCTTGTACCCGCATCGCGAACGATGCAAAGCCTCCATCCAGCCTCACCAACACATCCGGATGCCACCGACTTGTCCAGGTATGATTCACGCTCGTACAACCGCCCTTGCCATGTCCTCCTGGCCCGCCATCGCCTTCGTCCCTTCTCGTCCTACAAGCCTCTGGTCGACGCCGTCTCTGACTAGGTGTCTAGGTACCGTACCGGGTGACTATAAGCCAAGTAAGTAGCCTACGGCATCTCTTTGCGAGGCCATCCTCGAAGCCCTGTCGATCGCTTGACGCTGGTGGACAGCCGTGACGTGCTGACCTCACCCCCCCCCCCCCCCCCCCCCCTTCAAGAGATGCACTATTTCGAACTTGGACTATCACTTATTGGATTTCGACCCTGTTGGAACAGAATGAAAAGTTACAGAATCACGTCGTAACACCTCGTATGATGAAAGTAGGCTCTACAAGAGAAGTAACATTCGTAGATTTCTGGTAGGCCTAGGCTGCGGCGCTGATGTCAAAGGCTGTGCTGCCTTTGTGCGATCTGCATCTCACACGCTTCAATCGGTGACGTGCAGGTCTTGAAGAGCCCGGCCGACAGTCTCACGGTCGTTGTCTCGGCCTCGACGCCCCTTGCCAGAGCTGTCTGGCCGACTTTGCTGCGCTGCTCCTCCGCGACCGGCTCGAGAGCGGTTTGCTTTCCCTCGGCCGCCAGGGCCACCTCGTCCTCCCCGTCCTTCCCGTCCTCCCCGTCCACCTCGTTCGGCTCGTCCGCCCCGTCCACCTCGGTCGGCTCGCCCGGCTCGGCCGCCGTACTCGATCCTCTTCAGCGGTCTGTCGACCCAGTCGAGCGCGTCCAGACGGAGCTCCGGTCGTCGGTGCTCGGGCACCTTCCAGGCCTGGAAGATGTGGGCGGGCTCGTGCAGGGGCCGAAGCTCGGGCACCCAGGTCTTGATGTAGGCTCCGCGGGGATCGTAGTCGTGCGCCTGCTTCACCGGGTTGAAGAGCCGGGCTTCGCCCCGGGGGTCGTTGCCGACGCCGGCGCCGTACTGCCAGTTCCCCCAGTTGCTGCTGACGTCGTAGTCCGCCAGCAGCGACTCGTACCACTCGCATCCGATCCTCCAGTCGACCCCCATGTGCTTCGCCAGGAAGCTGGCCACGTTCTGCCTCGCTCGGTTGGAGGTGTAGCCCGTCAGGAACAGCTCCCGCTGACTCGCGTCGATCAGGCCGATCCCGCTGCGGCCCTCGAGGAATCGCTCGACCTTGGCTCTCACTGCCGCGTCGCGGTCCGGGTGCTGCCACTTCGTGCTGCTGTCCTGCCTGAAGCCCTCGGCTCGGAAGAGTCGGTGCCCGAACTTCCAGCCGACCAGTCGCATGTAGTCTCGCCACAGGAGCTCGAATCGCACCGCCGCCGTACCCTTATTCTCCCCTTTGCCGTGGCCCGACGCTCCCTCCCCGACGCTGTTCTTGCCGTCTTCGAAGTCAATCAGATAGGCATGTATCTGTCTGGCGGTAAGGCAGCCAAGCGCCAGCCAGGCCGACAGCTTGGTGCTAAAGTCTTCGCCCAGCAATCCGTTGCGCGTGTCCTTGTAGCGGCTCATCGCACCGCTAGAGACGAGATGGCGAACGCGATCATGCGCGCTGGTCTCGCCTCCATGGAACGGATGCGCGGACTGCGCACCTTGAGGCCATTCTGGGGGAGCTTTCAAGCCCCTGTCCTTCTGCAATGGGCGCAGGAGTGCTGCTACTAGCTCGTTCAGCGAGGAGGGAATCACAAAGGGCGGCGATTGATCGCCGAGCATGTTTCTCGGCGGAAATGGCGCAAGGCTAGGGGGCGCAGGGAGCGTTTCCCGGGGCGCATCTCGAAGAGGCTCAACCTTTTTCCTGTAGGTTGTAAAAACATCCGGCACATCCGCTGGGCTTTGGAAAGGCAGATCACGGTCGTCGATGAAATATTTTTCGTCATTGAACAGCTTAAACTGAATGTCGTTGCTCTGTGTGACTTCTCGCACCTCACGCTCTTCCCTTTTCTCCTCGACAGCTTGCTCCTTCGTCATCCAGACAGCCACTATGCTGCCGTCCGCTGCACTAGCAGCCTCGACCAGCCTGCCGATGACTTCGCCCAGCCTGCCGATCCTGATCTCTAGGCCACTGCCCACGTGTTCTAGCGTTGATTTGGTGTCCCAGATCGTCTCGGCCAAGAAACGAGCGCGATGAGGGCCGCACCGCCAGAAGCCAGCCACCCGGGAGCGAGCTTCCGGGTACGGGCATGACGCATCCTGCGGAGAAAGGAAGCCAGACACCTCGACCTGCTGGACCGGGAAGACGTACACCGGGAGAACGTGAGTGAAGGGTCGTTGTGAGAGTCGCGACAAGCGGCCTAGCTCATGGAAGATGGGGTTGTCCGCCAGACGTAGGTCCCGTCGTAAGAGATAGATGAGAATCCTGGGGCCCGACATTATTCGAGAGCAAGAGCGACAAGGCTTTAGGGCTCACTGGCCCTGCAAATGAGAGGCGAATGATGAGTTGACCGAGTTTTCGATGCGATTATCCACTCCTGGGTGTAGTCCGTCGGTATCAAGACCACAAAACACCCACTGCAAGGGGAGGGCTGCGGCGCGAGGCCAATTACTTAGAGTGTTGACGTAATTGGTGCAAACACCGATGGTGAGCGACGCCCGGAAAATTGTATATCCGTAGCATGATGCGCGACACTGGGCAAGGGGCTGACTCTGAGCCCAACGCTAGGCAAATCAGACTGGCTTCATGGCACAAGCTTCCCCCCTACTCCGCTGTCAGAAAAATCCAGGAGGATGCGCGTATTCCAACACCGTCTTGTTGGTCTATGGCGTGGGACTTGTGCCAGCTGTGCTAAGGGCAGGACAGGATGACCGTCACAGGGCGCGGTCTTCCATGAGCTGAGCCGCCTCGGAACGTGATCTATTATCTCCGCGATATGAATCTGAAGTCTAGAATGTCCCGGCACCGAGATGTTCCCCTCTGAAAATAATCATGTCCACTAGTTTGCGATGAATTTCCAGATGCCAGTCGATATGAATTGAAGCAAGAAGTGGAAAATTGCATCATCGTCAGAGAGATCGCGCTTCTCAGGCGTCTAATTGGAGGTGCTCCAAGAGCAAGTCAATCTTTTGGAGCAGGTCCTTATACTTCAGAGCTTCGGCGACGAACTCATCGTCCTCGTCGCTCTCCTGCACGGCGTCCGTGGTCAAGAGCTGTCCGCTCCTCGAGGCTGCTGTCCGATGATCACCGTTGCCGCCGGGATTTCCGGCTTTTGAGTCGATTTCAACCGATGCAGATTCAGGCTGCTGATCCCCGTTCTGGATTGGATGCGCTTCAACCTGGGCCTCCTCGTTCATCATATCCCCTAATCCGTGGTCTTCGGCGCCAATAAGCATTCATTCTAGGAGAGGCCGAGCCAGTCGGGACTGCAGAGTGACGAAACATTCGACCATGCTTGCTATACTCGAGAGTGAGGCGGAAGAGAACGTGGGAAGATGCGTACCTTCGAATCTAAGTCGGAACCTCTCCGAAAGATGATAACGAATGCTGTTCCTCCAGATTAGTTGAATTTCAGAAGACAGCTGGGATATACGGGAACGCACTCGTCGAGCAACTCAATACTATCAGTCTCTTGCCTCTTCTGGATTCGGGACGCGCTCTCCGCGATGAGCGCCGCGAAATCTTCATCCTCGATGTAGAATTCCAGGTGATCTGCTAACCATCTTGCGCCTGTCAAGTCCCCCAGCAAGTCAACGAGTGCAGGCAAACATCAACCTCACTGGGAGCCCCACCGAATTCTTCCAAGCGCACTCTCCTACAAAGCCAGCCTGCCCTGATAACGTCGTATATGCTGAGGGACGGGATATCGTTCGTATGAGGTGGGTCTATACTAGCGGTCCCCGCGACCGGCCCTAAGTTTTCACCCGAAGGAGCCTTTTCTATGACGGATTGAGTTGTGATCACCCCGGTCGCCTTGTTGGCCAATTCGGGTATCAATAATAAATCCGCAGCGAAAAGAACGTCGATAGCAATGTCGGGCGGGATTTCAGCTTGGTCTGTGTAAAGAAAGGCGAGCACCACTTCCAGCACACGTGGAGCGCAGCCAACGCGGACGATCTGAAGGTGCTCCGTCGATTGCGCCTCCTTGAAGGACGATGAGAACATGGTTAGGAAGAAGTCGGACCTGATGAGCATCGCACGATGAGCCGGGAACAGGGTCGACGTTGTTGATCGGCGCACGCGCGATGGGGATTGCGATGCCGGAGCCATCGGCCCTATTGGAATGCTCTCCGACCAGCCAGACGGGGAGTCCTCTTCGGAAGCGCTTTCGTCTTCATCGTCGACATCGTCGGCTCGCAATAAGACATCCGCGAATATACTGTTGCTTCTATCCCAGCGAACCTTGTCGGCCCGATCCCTGTCGACGAGGAAACTGTGCTTCAACACGCTTTCTTGATACCATTTCTGCACTTGGGCTTGGCAGAGCGCGAACTCGTCGGACCTTCGCTGTCGAGAAATCCTCCGATCACCGCAGTCGATAACGCTGTGCCAAAGTTGCGGAATCTCCAGCTGTCGGCTAAGCCTCTCCAACACTCGAAGAAAGTCCTGCTCGGCCGACTCTGGTACCGTCGTCGGAATATCGGTCGCGCTTTCGCTCAAGTATATAAATTTGATGGCCATCTCCATCGCTTCGGGGCGCACGTTCGAAGGCTCCCAGACAATTGCCGGGCCCAAGGCTACTCTTCTGCGGAAAAATGGCGATCTCGCTGCTAAGATGAACTTGTGGGCCTGAATTGAGGACAACAGCATGGTATCAGCGGTTTGGGGGTGTTCGCGAGATAGCAAAGACGTGATGTGAGCCGCGTATGCTTGTAGCGGATGCCTATCAGAATAAGTGTAACCAGCCTCCTCCAGAAGATCTCTGATGCGTGTTGTGAGTGCATTGTATATACATCTAAAACCGGAGTAAGCTTGTCGTCATGCATCTTGAGCTAAGGCCGAGACGGACTGTGGTTTTACCTCTCGCCTTGGAACGTCCCTCTATCACATTTTGCCCCATTCTCCAGCAGTAGTCGAACAACTTCGTAGTGCCCACATAGGCTGGCTAGCTGCAAAGGAGAGCTGTCGAAGTTGTCGCGCCCATTGACGTTTACTCCTCGACTGATCTCTGCCATGGCGGCTCTGTCATCGCCTTTTCGGCAGGCATCGCAGAGGGCGGTAAAGCTTGGGCTCTCGTCCAGAGGATTCTCGTCTTTCAGCCTGCCCTCTCGAATCAACTGTCTCTCATCAAGAAGTTGCGACTGCAGATCGTTGGACACCATGGTGCTTTGACCTTGTGTCTGCGAACAATAATCTCGTGCTCTTTGGAAAGAACGCCGACGCAATAGCTCGAGGCCGGCTTCGCGAGTAACAGGACGGCGGCAACGCCCAAGTCATGTGACTTGGTGATGTGTCGACATCAACGCCATCTGTCTCCACATATTATCGATAGCCAATAGCTTTACTCCCTATGTGTGGAACTTGACCATCAATAGACAGATAGTGTTGATATCTTAGGATCAAAAAACTTCGGAGTGTACCTCGTAGGCTCCCGTAGTCGAATTGGGGCCGCAGCATTCTGATTTTGGGGCAAAATTCAGGCAGTAATAGCAGTTCCTAGTAATACGTACGGAGTACTTCCGTACTTACGTACGTATTACTGTCGGCAGTTTTCCGATGCTGCCTTGTTCCTCGCTAGTTTGGAGGCATGTGACCCGCCATGAGCTGCTGGCCAGCAGAGCTGAGATATCGTGAGAAGCTAGCCGGCGCAGCTAGCTTCTTCAGCTACAAGGTTACGAGGTGGTTGGGCAGCCCCTGACCCCCCTCCCCCCCTTCTGGAGAGGTTGGTGGTGCTTGTGAGTTCGTCCGAATATTCTGAGAGGGCGAGAGAGAGAATGGAGAGATCAAGTCTGTGTTCTTGTGCCTATGTCCTAGTTCTTCTAGGGAGCTTGTAGTAGCTGCGCTGTGTGATTGTGCTTCTGCTTTTCGCGCGTGATGACCTTGAGTTGAGGACACCTTTTGGAGCACGCCTTGGCTCCCGACAGACCGCTGCTGGGCACCTCTTTCGCCTAGAAAAGGCAATGACAGTACGTACGTAGAGTATCTTTGGACATATCGCAGAAATGGACGAGCCACGAGTACGACACGTGCAGTGTGTACGTAACGTACTGGTATCTTTCCTTAGTAAGCAAGATCTCGATTGACTTTCCATCAGTTACCTCGACAACGCCTGAGTCAGCACAAGCCTTAGGTCATTGTTTTCATCGCGTCCCTCCGCATCGTCGCATTCCAAGTACCTGTTGCTTGACATCTCCGCTTCGTGAGAACTCGATCGGACAACAGCAACAATGGAGTACGAGATCCTCGAAAAGATTGGACATGGATCCTTTGGACTAATCCGCAAGGTACGCCGTCGATCAGACGGCCAGGTATGTGCTAGGACTCCCCGCAGTTGCTGCCATAGCTGACCCGTGTAGGTGCTATGCCGCAAGGAAGTGAGCTACGTTCGAATGTCCCAAGTCGAAAGGCAGCAATTGTATGCAGAGTTCTCGATCCTCAGCTCGTTGCGACATCCGAATATCGTGGCATACTACCACCGAGAGCACCTGAAGGCCTCGCAGGACCTCTACCTGTATATGGAGTATTGCGGGAACGGTGACCTCGGCCGCGTCATCCGCCAACTCAAGGCCAGCAACCAATATGCCGAAGAGGACTTTGTATGGAGCGTATTCTCGCAATTGGTCACGGCGCTTTACCGCTGCCACTATGGCATCGACGCTCCGGAAGTGGGGCGCAACGTGACCGTGGCTGGCAAGGGCGCCAAGCCGGTGTGCGTCGACGGAAAGAAGCCGGTGATGATCCTACATAGAGACCTCAAACCAGAGAACGGTATTTGGCCATATCCGAATTTTGAGCATCAGCCACCAGATGTCGAAATGCTGACCAGTCGATCCCAACGCAGTCTTTCTCAGCGAAGATAACTCGGTCAAACTCGGCGACTTTGGGCTTTCAAAGATCATGCAATCGCACGACTTTGCCTCAACATACGTCGGCACGCCATTCTACATGTCCCCCGAGATCTGTGCGGCCGAACGCTACACCCTCCATTCCGACATCTGGTCTCTCGGCTGTGTCATGTACGAGCTGTGCGCTCGAGAGCCTCCTTTCAACGCAAGAACCCATTTCCAGCTGGTCCAGAGGATCAAAGACGGCAGGTACCCACCTCTGCCGGCCATCTACTCGCCGGAGTTGCAGGCGGTGATCAAGAGCTGTCTGCAAGTAAACCCAAGAAGCCGCCCGGACACGGCCGCGCTCCTGAACCTCCCGGTCGTCAGGCTCATGAGGAAGGAGCGAGAGGCGGTCGAGCTGGGCAAGACGCTCAAAGCAAAGGATGAGCTTGCCGCCCAACGACTGCGAGAATTAGAAGACAGAGCACTCGCC
Source organism: Lichina pygmaea (assembly GCA_963422465.1). NCBI lineage: Eukaryota > Fungi > Ascomycota > Lichinomycetes > Lichinales > Lichinaceae > Lichina > Lichina pygmaea. The sequence goes on along the minus strand of OY730175.1, from coordinate 1,682,856 downwards.
ATGCAGGCCGAGTTTGAGCTCAAGCGGAAGGAGCTCGACGCCAGCCTTCGACGAGAGTGGGAGGTCAAGGCGCGACTTGAGATTGAGCGACGAGTTGAGATGGCGGCGCAGCAGCTCGAGAAAGTTTTCGAGCAAGAGCTTCAAGGAAAGGTGGAGACGGAGCTTCAAAGACGAGCTCAGGCGGAGACAGGCGAGACGGACCGCTCGAAAGCGGTTGGGGATATACCAAGCTCTTCCGTCAGCACCCAGAACGACACGGATTTCCCGTCAACGACAGAGCTTTCTTCACTCTCCCTGGATTCTCCCGCTGCGGCAAGACTGAAGCCGCCACCCAAGGTCAACAGGACGCCATTTGGCCGCTCGCGAACCATGTTCGTGGGATCGCCTATGGACGTCCAGATGGTAGACCCGTCGCCGATGTCGATTGCATGCTTGTCGTTGTCTCCGCGTCGACAGGGACTAGCTGTGAACGGCCCCAGCAACATATTCTCGGCTGCGGATAATTCGGCCCTGCCAGATATGCCGGTCAACTCTGACGACGAGAGTGACGAAGAGCTGGCTGCTCAGCCCCCGTCGCCGAGCCAGCGCGCAGCGGCCAAGGGCAACCTCAAGCCGCAGCGGCCTAGGTTACAGACGCGAATGACGGCGCCTGTACCAAAACCGAACGCGAACACCAGGGCTCAAGACAGCAGCGAGGCCAACGCGAAAGACAAGACAGAAGCGCCGCCTCTGAACCCGACGCAGAACGTCCAGCTGGTCCCGCGCGCCGACGCCTTGCGCCTCGGCCTGGCAAAGGAACAGCGCAGGCCACCGGCCAACAACAGGCGGTTATCCAAGGTACCCGAAGGCTCGGGCGTGGTCAGCAACGGTTCGGGCTCGCCGGTCGCGAAGAGTCGGAAAGCGCTGTTGCCGGGACGCGCCACCGCCGGTCCGAACGTACCGGCGGTAGGTGGCGGTGACGACATGCACAAAGCCGCCGTCAGGAACAACATGATGAGGGGACGCACTCTCGTCGAACTGGAGCAGGCCAGGCTCGCCTCGAAGGCGACGGCGCCGCGGCCAAGCAGCAGCAGCAGCAGCAGCAGCAGCAGCAACAATAACAACAATAACAAAGCGAGCGCGGCCGACGAGAACATGGGCTCGTCAAGGGCCGTCGAGGTCGTGTGGGATCCCGAGAGGGACGAGATGCCAAGCCCGTTCCTGGTGCGAGGAACCAAGGGAGTGCGCAGGACTTGACGTGCCAGCCGCGGGGATCCTTGATCCTTCTATGTATCAACCCGTGCTCTCTCTCTCTCTCTCTCTCTCTCTCTTTCTCCCGTGGACAATGAATGTTCGCGCGACGTGAGGGCTCGCAAGGGAAAAGGGGGCTGTTTGGCACTGTCTTGGTTAGCACCATCACCACCATCATCTTCATCATCGTCATCATCATCATCATCATCATCGTGGTCAATGTAGACAAACACGTTGTTCAACATTGATCCCCCTTTACACCGATGTTAAGATGAAATCCGGATTGCTTTCCACCTACGACTAATTAAGCCAGACGATCCTGGTCTTTCCCCACAACAAACCCTCACCACTCCGTTCCATGTACACTCGACGTGACGTGACCTGACGACTCTCTCAGGGTATAATTAAGTCTCGACGGTAAATTTTCTCTGACGAGACTAGAGAGCCAAGTTGTGCATGGAAACTTGGGCTGGCTGGCTGGCTGGCTGGCTGGCTGGCTGGCTGACTGACTGGCTGACTGGCTGACTGGCATTACTGGGCGCATCTAACGTACTGCACGTGCCATTGATATCGTGCGGTCTGGATCGTAGTCACCTCAGTGACGGGTCATGGGGAGGAGATCAGATGGCCCATTTCGTTTGGGGGGTGGGGCTGAGGGGAGAAGTAAATGAATTGAATTCTTTCGGATATGGCCAGCATATACTCCTGAGAGTCCTCCCCGCAAGGCTAGATATGTCGTCCGTATAGACGATGCGGATGATGTCGAGGAAGCTCTCCAGCGTCACTCTTGCTATATGCTGGGAAGGTTGTCCGGGGGGGGGGGGGGGGGGGGGGGGGGGGGCGTTTGTCATCCCCATCCCATACAGCACGCCCAGGTAAATTCCTCAAAGTGTCCGTACCAGGTGCGGAAGAAACCAGTCTTCCATTCGTCCCTGGCCCGGATGGGGAGCCAGATCCGATGATACGCGTCCGAGAAGATAGTCTTCGTGGTGGCTTGGCCTATTGTAATGTCAAACGACTCTCAGGTCTATTAGCATAAGGGCTTAACTGTCCTTTTCCTCGTTTCGTTGGTCAGGCTGTGGTAGTCCACGTAGAATACACTTGCTACTCTTCTTTTCTTCGGCACGAAGATGATCGAGGCGGAGGCTGGCCTCGGTGGAAATCAGCGGTTGATATTCAGGATCGCAGCGGGTCACGCCCTTGCTAGACCTGGTCTGTAGAACAGAGATGTCATCTCCCTGTAGAGCCTCTGCGGAATGTACGATCTCTCAGGAGCCTTCCGCTTGTTTGAACAGCGATTGAGGTGGGTGAGATGAGAACAATGCCTCTCGCTCACGCTCCAACTGTCGGTTGCTCCTTGAGCCTGTGGTTGCCAGATCTGAAGCCGGCCGCCAGCCACGGTCGGCAAGTAATCGCAGGGCGAGACCTTTGAGCAACACCATGAGGTAGTCCTTCACCATTGCTTGGTCTACGAGTAAGTGTCAGCCGGGGGAGTGAGAAGACCAGTCCTCGCTCGCTGCTAGAGCCAAGTTCACGTGAGAGAAGAGAATTCTCACTGTATATTGGTGTCAACCAGGGACTCGACAGGGAGTCGATAGCCCGAGGATTTGCAGGGGTTCAGAGATCAGCCTCCCCCTGAGTGACGGCTAAATTGTTTGTCTGCACGTGACGGTGTGCAGAGTTTTCTCCTTGGTCGTCGCTCCTAGATTTTAGACAGGAGAGATCAATCAAGACACTCATTCCCCGGCCGGTTGCCGGTTCACAGTAAGGCACCGAAGCGATGGCGCTGCTGAATCCCACTAGCTTCTACCCGCATCTGCCTCCCTTTCAGCTCAGCATTTCCGGTTCGAATTTTGTTTGGCTCGTCGTACGATAGCCCGTAGCGGCTTCGCAAGGTCCCAGGTGTGCCCTGTCCGAGGGCAGGACTCGACATCCGCCACTTGTAGGGTCGATTCTGGTTTACATCGCTAGCGACGGCTCTTAGCCGATGGCTCTCACAACCGAAGAGCTGGTCAAAGTCATTGGTTTTGTTGAGAGCACATCACGAGACGTATCGGCGACGACTGCGTGCGGTGGCGTCATTTGATCGTGATAATCACAGCTCGACCGACGACTGTATCTGCTCTGGTATCAAGCATGTGGCCGCCGGCGCCGGCGGAAAGCCATTCCAGGTTCCCAGCTTGTACCACATGGAGGGAGGGTCAATTACTAGCACATCTGATTGACAACAGAGCTTCCTAGCCAGCTTGCATACCCGCCACGTCTGACTGCTTCGTATGTGCTGAATAGCGGTCGCCGGCACGTCACCCTTGAGATGTAGAGAGGTTGCTAGCCTGATGTTGACTGTCCCGACATGGATGACAATGGAGCGGAGTCGGTTCCGAAGCTGTCACAGGGCTGATGGTACTTAGTTCTGGAAACATATCGTCCAGTTTCAACCCACTTCCAAAACCCGGTCAGGTATGCGGCTCGGGGCCTCGGTGTAGGCGTCCGCCTTGGATCCCAGCACCACTACATTTGACAGGTCTTCTAGTGTGCGTGTGAAATGCAGAGCATGAAAACAAAGTAGCAATTGTTGATGACGATGTTGACTTTCCATACGGTTCCGGCGATAGGTGGTTCAGCACGGGCAAAACTAGCCCTAAAGCAAGGGCTTCTCGGGGCCTGGCCTCGGACACCGGTAATGACCTTCGTGTAGCGTCTCTCACAGTGCCTCGATCGAGAACCCGTAAGACCGAGTAGATGGGTATCGGTAGCCGGCGTCCAGCCTAGCCACAGATGAGGAAAACTTAGGGATTGTAATTGTGCGAACCATGGCGCTGCATCACGGGGACTAGCAGTCAGCCCCTGAAAGGCGGTGGTGGTTGTCCGATATCTGAGCCCCTGTCTCGCCCCGCTTTAGTCTGATGGGAGAGAAAAGAACGCTTGGCTATCTCCCAACATGAGTACGTTGGGGTCAGCAACATTCTCTTGCAGGAAAAGGCTTCCAGCCCCCATTGTCCCTTGTCCAAACGTGGTTGAGGACAGATCTGAGCTTTCATGTTCATGCAAGGAGTGGATGAGTAGCTAGTATAGCCTACCTCCTTCTCGTGAGCTGACGATCCAAGTAGCGATCGCACGAGCTGTGTGCAGCTTGACGGGCATCGTGTGACAGCCATGATGGAGTGGTTAATTGACCATGTGGCCTTTCATCAGACGATCGAGTATCCCCTGCTCCCACCGCATAGGGAAAAGGAGGGGCACTGCCCAGAATCTGCTAGTTCTCCAAAGAGCCTTCTGTCTGGATCGACGGCAACAGAGCGAAAAACCTCATGTCGAAGCTGAAAGCATCCCTGAAAGGTGCTCTTTTAGACTCTCGGACTTCGCTGGTGGTCCTGACCATGTGGCTGCGAGTGCATCTGCCTAGCCCACCGCTGAAGCGTGTTGCGCTTTCGTAGCAGCTATTTCGAATAGGCCTAGTGTACTGAAAGTCAACTGCGATGGCTCATTCGGCGCTTGGCGCACGACAGAGGGGCGACACGCTTGGTCCTACGCTTCAGTTAGCGTTGATGTCTAGGCAGTCAGCCTTTAGTCTGATAGATCAACTGACCTCGGTCATGCCTGCGGTATCTTGTCTGAGTCGTCCTTTCCGGACCTTTCCCTCCGACGAGATGTGAGGGGCTACCGGCTCACGCTGAGGCGAGTCCACTAGTTGCATTTCATTAGCGGTCGGTCCTGAGGAAGCCTTTCAAACCGAACTGGCAAGCGATACCCTTTGAGAGATCTTACACTGTACCATGTGGTGTTGACTGTTGTGCCAACTGTACCGTTTTCCTGTCGTCCCATCATCGTCAGAAAGTGACAGTCGATTCGCGATCAAGGATCGGTCTTGCTGTCACCTGGTACGATCGAGCAAGACTGTGAGCGGCCTTGGATGATGAGCCTTCTGGAACATGTCAATCTTCAAGTCCTCAGGATATCCCACGATCGAAGGAGTAGATAGGGCATCTCTTGAGGGACTTGGAGAGGTGAAGTGCCCTTTTGCCATTTCGGGACCATCTGTGGAACAACAACACGATCAGCTCGGAGAAATCGCGCACCGATCAGCTGAACGGGACAAGACTTCCTCTGGCCTGAGCCGCGAAGTATCCTACCCTTATGACTATCGTATGATCAATGTCTTTGTCCACAGTTCAGGAACGGACACTCAAAAGTCTACATTACCCAAGCTGGCTTGCAGAAGTGAACTCTGCAACGCAACAGCTTCTTTGTGTTCGCCAGCAACATCTGCTCTCCAGCGTTCAGATAGAGTAGCATCCGGCTGCTACAACCTAAAGAATGGCACTTTCGGCGAATGGAGTCCTATGACGGCAACTCTGAGGAGATGGCATCAACAACACTGATTTAGGAAACCAAAGGATCCGGGGAGGAAGCCTTAGCGGCCAGCAGCCGGCAGCCAGCGTCATCATCACGATGCTCAGTGGTGGTAGCCACGGAGCTGTTTTTAGCCCTCGGTTATAGCCTCGCGGTCGTCCCTTATATGGAATTGCTTATAGGGGCAATGAACCCGTTCTCACTGGCGAGTGGACATTAGAAATGAGGGTGAAATGATCTACACCCCTAGACGAAGAGCAGTGGAGCTACCGCAACGGCAGCGCTCCGATGTGGCAGAGGGGGCTGCAGAAGGAAGGCGGAGGACAATCCTTCATCTGTTTTTCCTGACGACTTCATTTGCGCATGACAGTCGCGAGAGCCCTGGCAGGCTTTGACCCAGACAAAGGTGGTCTCTACCGTATCAATCGCGACACTCCACGTCGAGGTGATCTCTTTGCCGGATCAGGAGAGATATAAGGGTTGATGCTATTCTTAACGCTACATAAGCCGGCCTGAGCTGATATCTTCCTCGGTCGGGCTGTGCCAAGGTGCAAGCTCAAAGACGACGTGAGATGGGATGGCATCTGTGGGTAGAGAACCCTCCATGTCCGACCACTTCCAAGGACCAAGAAGGCGGCTCCGGCGAGCGCGACTCTACTAAGAGTAGGCCCCAAGGACGGTATCAAGAAACGGAAGGAGCGTCCAAGGAGTAACAACAACGGGAGCAGTGTTGGTACCCCAAGGTCGACACAACTACTTTGAGCTGGAAAACCTCCGCAACAACGGCAATCCTAGGAGGCGACGGAGTGGCGCACGAGACGTCTTCCTCCGGCTCTTGTTATTGCCGTCGAAACCAAGTATCCTCCCTTCGGAGGCGCCGGGGGGGGGGGGGGGGCAGCAAGCCGAGGCAAGCCAAAGGGCGGAAGTTGTGCTTGACCGTTGTCCCAGGGGGTAACCAAGACCGGCTCGGGGCCATTTCTGCTGGCTTGTCCCTCCTTGGCTCATGTCCGTGGCCAGACCAGATCAGCTCGAGCCCTTGGGAGCTGCGTGCCGGGAAGAAGGCCAGGTCTTTGGCAGAACCGCGTGTCGACGACGAGGTTCAATTCGTCAGACTGCCACTCGTGCTTTCCTAGGCATCAAGCACGCGACCTAGGGACGCTCCACGTCGAAGCCAGAGGCAGGCCATTGCGTGAATGAACGGTGGCGTCACGAACCTCTCTATTCCGGGTGAAACGCTGGCCGCGTCCGTTTCCCGTCTTCGTGCTGGACGAGGCAAGATGAAAGCGATGGCTCGACTCTACGCCGGACAGCCATTGACCGAGGGCTCCAGTGGTCTGGCTCGAAAAACGCCGGTCGTCGAAGGGCACGTCTTCAAGGCTGGCTTCGTTGATGGTCGTAAGGGGAGGTTGTTGCCAAGACCACCAACCCCTTTACGATCGAGCCAGCCGTCTCCGGGCCGTCACACGAGGAGGGTCAAAATTACTGCTACGGTATTGATGCCCTGCGGGTGGTTTTACAATACAACACTCATGCGGTAACCGGTGTGTCCGGTTCAGCTGAGCGCTGCGGCAACGGCCTCCGCACTGGACTAATCCGGTCAGTCTCTCGGCGTCAAGTTGCCCACCCCGTTCGCCCTCTCGTCTTTTCTTCTCTGCGAAGTGCATCCCTGCCCAACGGCCACCTGGTCTTCAGGGCGGTGCACCCCTAACGACTGACAGAAACCGGCTGACAATTCTATTTCCCCCTCAACCCTGCGTACGTACACACTTCCGTATTGGTGCGTGCCTATGCGCTTTCGGGAGGGTTGGGATCCTCACTCGATCCGAGCAGACCGACGTCGGATGCCGGCCTCCGTCACCGGGGGTTATGGGGCATGGTGGCGTCTTTCGAGGGTCATCCTGATCGCTGGTCTTTTCTTGGACGATGGGGGACCCGTGCCAACTTCAGCCAGCCTCGTTTGCGTCTAGGCAGCACTGGACAAGCGCCCCAATGGTGCGGCCTATACCATTTGGACTTGCATCGACGTCAAAGTCAAAGCACGCCGTTCCCCTCCCATCCCCCCCCCCCCCCCCCTTCCCCCCTGCCCATGTTGAATAGTCATCACTCCCTGTCCGTTGTTTGTGCTAACCGGAAGAGGGGCTTGCAGGTTCAGCATGCAAGCAGGAAAGAGAGAAGCTCCGGCCATCACGCCTAAGGACCGAGGGCGCCGATTGTCCGGCGCAGTCTCATCATCAAGGCCTGTAATCTCACTAGGGCATTTCACTCCATTTTCCTTCTGTCATATTCCCATTTGCGAACGAGCAAGCTAGCTGAGTAGCAGGAGCCGCGGGAGAGCCTGATGCGAGGCACTACGTACTCGACCTCCTGATCGGCACCTCCCGCCAGAAGATACTCTCGTCGCTCGTTTTATCAGCGTTGGTGAGCGGCGTCCCCTGATCCTGCAAGGACGGATCGGCGAGGGTGGGGAGGAGACATGGCACAACCGTCTAGCGACGGCACGCTCGTTACCCTCAATCCGGTGCGGTCAACGTTGCAGAAGAGCTGCCCGGGGCCTTTTGTAGGGGGACTGAGCCGGTTTCACGATGCCTGTCGAGCACCAACCGGCTAAAGTGGAAGGCCCGACGGTGGTGTGGTCAGTAGAAGAAATGAGAATTTCATAGTTGACAAGCCAAGGATAGCTCTGGACCATCGACAGTGGCGTCTTATGACTTGTGCCTCATGTCGGCTTGACAGGTGGCACGTCTTGCATAACCATTCAAGACTATCGATAGTAGATGGTATCGTTGAGCTTCACCATCAAAAGTCAGCATCGGTACTTCATTACTAAGCGCAAGTTGAGCTCGCCAATTTTCGACCGCGCCAAAACCCTATCGCGACGGGCAGTGGTGGCGGTCTACTGTACTTGGGGCGTACGAGGCATACGTACTCGTACATTAGGCCCAAGCCAAGCCATGCAAGCCTAAGAGACCCGTGCTCGGCACCCTGGAGAGCCTCAGAAATGCGGTCCTTCCCTCTCGGTTTTCCTCTCTCTCTCTCTCTCTCTCTCTCTCTCTCTCTCTCTCTGTCGGCGCACCGCTGGCGAAGCCTTCTCGCGTGGGCAGGCAAGAAAGCCTCCAAGATACGTGGGGAAGCTGGAAAGAGGCGTGGTCATCACCAGCACCCTCGCAGTACTGTACATACAGTACGTGCCTCGTAGGGGGCACGCACGGGCTCCGAGAGACGTGGGCCGTACCCCCGTACGTACGACCTTCCCGATCTAGATCGGGATGATATAGGCACACGAGTGACACGTGATACCCAATCACGTGCTTGTGCCTGGGAACGGCGACGATGCTCTCTCTGGCCTCTGACGGCAACCTCTTGTTCCTGGCATGGAAAATCTGCCGCTCGTTCTACGGGGCTACCCGTGCGGAGCACAGTACTTCCGTGCGTATGTACAACAGGCCTGGGTTCCCTTGTCCTTGTCGTTCTCATATTCTCCCCGTTATTGTTGTTGCTGGTGCTGGTGCTGCTGCCGCTGCTGCTGCCGCTGCTGCTGCCGCTGCTGCTGCCGCTGCTGCTGCCGCTGCTGTTTGCCGCAACTCTTACCCCTTGCGTTGCTTCCGTTGCCGGCCGGCTGGCTGGCCGCAACGTGGGAAGGCGAGGCAAGGCAAGGGAAATATTGCAAGCGTGGCTGCACGGTACGAGGCGATACCGCTTGGCCGCCTGCAGCGATCCGCCGTCTGATGGGACAAGTCGGCAGCCGAGGGACGAGAGCCACGCGATCGTACGGGGAAGAACCCTGTCGAGAGATCACCTCGCGGTTGCGGCCATCTTAACCCTTCTGGGTTACTACGACGGTCCCCCCAATCTGCTTGGTGTCATAACAACCGAGGCTGGAGTTCTCCCTACTCGTCAAGTCCAGCATGTACCGTCCAGGTACTGCTTGAGAGTTCGAGGGGGAGAGTGTGTGGGTATGTCATTGTCCTATTCTTCACAACGGCATCACCACTCCGCAGACCAACCCCTGTTTGCACCTCGGTCATATTCCCTCGTTTCCTAGTTCATTCCCAGCAGACGACTCGGTGGAGACAGCAGTGACGATCTGCCTCCCGCTGGGTCGTCGGACCCGCCGACTGGTTCGTTGATCGACAGAGGATCGATAGAAAGCCGGGGGCGGCCTGTCGGCAATCGAAGGGCTGTGGGAAAGAGCCTTCTCACTTGCGTGGGGGACGACGGTTCCCCGCCGTTTCCCGGCTCCACAAGAACCATCCGGACAGACGTGGGCGGAGGAGAGGGAAGATCACGGCAAGGACTGATCTCATCACACGTCTCCGATGGATCAACAGAGGAGCCGGAGACGCGGAGGCGTGGGAGGCCAAGGCTACGATGGTGCTTGTCAGGTCACTTGCTCTTTGCTTCTCCCTCCGTTTTCCTTGTCTTTCCTCGCCACGTCCGACTCGGACGGAGGTTAAGGCTCGCCGACATATCAGAGTTGCATTAGCAGGAAGACACTCCTCTCGCCTACGTGAGTCGCAATGTGTTTGGGTCGTCGGGGGCTTGCATTACACGATGCAGGAGCTTGCAGCTTTGCAGCTGCAGCAATAGCCACTCGAACTACGGTAGTCCTTGTCGTCCGCCGATGGGCTCCCCAAAGTACATACGAGTACGCGCAGCGTGGTCTCCAAGAGGTGCTGGGTCGCGATGAGGAACCCGCCTCGATCTCCCGTCTCCTCCCGGCACGACGATCCAGGTCCGATGTCACATCCTTAAAGGTGCTCGGTGCCAGCGGTCCTGGAGGGCAAGTGCCGTTCGTGCTCGAACGTGTACAGCGGTACGTACGTGCTTTGCTTGGGACGTTCGTGCAGCGGCGACCAGGCCGATGCAGGGGTCTTGTCCTCGCCAACACCAACACCAACACCAACACCAACACCGCCGAAGCCACAGGCAACATGCTTCGGTGGCGCAAGCGTCGAGGGACCCGACCACCACCTGCCGCGATCCTCGCACCGGGCCTAAGCTGCGGGGCTTTCGAGACCGACCGGCATCGGGGGACCAACCTACCAACCTACCGACCTACCGTAAGCCTGGTTTTGGACGGTCTCGCCCGAAGCCGGCGATACGTACGGTAAGCTGGAGCCGGCGGAGGATCAAGCTCGGCCACGGACGGCGTTCACGTCGAGCTCGTCGCTGGTCCGCGCTACTTTTGATTACTTCGGCCGCAGCGCCGCTCCGGTCTTGGCCCGACCGTCACGAGGCCGTCCGACGTCGATGGCACTCGAGGGGCGATGACGATCACAAGGGAACAGTACCGTTCTTTTTTCTTTCCGTAGGTCGAGCATCTGACCTTGGGCGCTTTCACACAAGGATCGGACTACAGTACTTCCGTACCGTAACTTAGGCGTGCGAGGGCGGGGACGTGCGAGACGGCGGGTCACACGGCGTCTCGTCGTCACCGCCGGTCAGGTTCCACGAAGCACGGAAGTAGCGGCGAGCAACGGGTCTCAAGGGCCCAAACCGGGGTGATCCATGGCCCCGGCAGGCCTGTCGCCGCAGGGATGCTCCCTCGCCACTCGAGAAGTCTTTTCCTCGTGCAAGTCGAAGGTACGAGGGTACGTGATGACTAAGCCGAGCGCAGTACTCCAAGGTCTTCCTCCGGGTACATACGTACTCGGTACGGAAGTACGGAAGTACATACGTACGGGACTACCGCCGTACGCTACGGTACGGTAGCGAAGGTGAATGATCTACGGAGTACGACGGGAAATGCCAACTTTGTTTAAATCCCCTGAACAGTCGGGAAAGGTTCAAGATAAGAACGGACTTACTTTATCGGAAGTGTACTTGGCCGTCCTACCGGGGGTCCTTCTGTCGGTAGCCTAAGCTACGGTGACCCATACGTTCGAGCTACACAGGTACCTGTCCTTCGAACGATAGATGCCACTTGCGACGGGACCGTCCGAGCAAGCCAGCTTACTCATCTCACTTGCCAGATCTCCACCGAGACCGTGGCAATCGCGATGCCTGGTCGAGCTTACAGACTACAGAGGTACGAGTCCAGAGCTCCAGGTCTTCTCGTGGACGCACGGTCAAGTACGGAAGTACGCCGTGGGTACTTTTTGCCGTCGTAAGCGTCCTTCAGGCTGCGGCAGGAGGTGTGTGGCCGCGTCGGCTGGTTCGCCCGCGGATCTCACATGTCCACGGATGGCGATCCAAGCACACGCCCGGAGCTGAAGATTCGAGCACGATCTTGATGTCGAGTGCTACGGTGGCAGCACGGACTCCTTCCTGGCACCCCTTTTCGGCCCTTGTATGCCGTGGCGAACACGGTCGTGATCGTCGCCGCTCTCCTCTGGGTCGCTCCGTCGGTCGATCCGTCATCTTTCCCTTTCCTTCTCCGGTCGAAACGTCCTCTCCTCTTTCTCCTTTGGGATCCCACCTAAGCGTCCGCAGAGATCTCTGACAGCACGATACGGCGATGGCCCGTCCGATATCGGCATCGAAGCCGGTTGCGGCCTAGATGGCCTTCGAGACGAGCTGTCGGGGCCGTGTCGACGGAGGAGCACGTACTGTACCTATGCGGTCCTGGACGTCGTCGGCGCCCTGCCCGCCGATGCTCACGTGGAAAGGGGCACGGCCGAAGGTGGTGATCGCCACCGGCTTACGTAATCGGCTTTCCCGGCCGAGGCGAGTGGAAGTAAGGATAGCGAAGAGAGACCGTACCGAGTACGTTACGTACGTTGCGTACCGATCGGGGAGACGACGGCGACGAGCTCGCTGCCCCGACGGCGAGAAGGCACTGGAACGGTCAGCCTGTGCGGCAGCGAGCCCGGCAAGCCAAAGCACCGTGATCCAGTGCATCCCTAGCTTCAATTCCTGGCTTCACCAACCCAGGTCGCAGGACACACAGCCATCGGCAGGCCAAACACGCCTGGGCCGTCACACCTGGCCCCTCTCGACTGCCGTACCTCACCACCGCTGCTCTGGAGTCGATACCCCAGGGTACAGCGCGCTACCGGTCTCGGCCGCGCGCCGTAGCGCCACCACCAATCCTGCGTTAGCCGACGAACGCTCCAACTTTTAGTCCGACCGTCGTGCTCCCACAGTCGGGTCGACCGAAGCGCGAAAAGCTCCGAAGAAAATCCAAATAAAAGGACGACGAGTGCCCAGGGGAAAAAGAAAGCAGCGAGACCGCGAGAGAAACACAGGTCGAATTCCACCGCACGCGCCTCGCCGAAGGGGGGGGGGCAGTGAGCCCCTTACCAGAGCAGCTTATTTCGCCGCGTAGGCGCAGCGCCAGATCTCAAACGGAACGGCGGACGTCTGCAAAACTCCTGATAGGCCAGCTCCGCCGAGAGAGGGAGGGAGAGACGTTGGAGGATCGGTCGTCTTCAAAACCGGACGTCGGACCGAAAGTCGACATCGTCGAGGGGAGGATTCGGCCCCCCAGACCGCTTCGCGCCGGATCTCGTCCGCCGTTCGACCGCGTCGCTCGACCAGCAGCGCACGTCTAGCGGAGAAAAGTCCTCTCGGGCGCGCCTGAAAGAAGGACCGTCGTTCTGGGCCACATCGTCCAATCGGCTCGAGCCTCTCGTCCGCCATACGACTCGGCCGGTCCGCGACCTGATAAGGCGCCATACGGGAAGAGGCAGGTAGCTCCAGACCGAGCGGGATCGGACCAGAAAGTGTAAAGTCAAGGAGACGCCGAGGGATAATGAACGCTCGCGTCGGTTGGCACACCGGACGGTCCACCGGTGTAGAGGAAGCTTTGGCGTTGTTGCGCTCGTCCGAGCGTCCGGCGATGCTCTGCTGAGCTGCTCGATCGAGGACCGACGCGAGCGCCGTCGGCTCTTGCACGTCCGACTTCCCCGGCCGTCTCGACGCCGCCAAGGACGACGGACGACGGACGACGGACGACGGACGACGGACGACGGACGACGGACGACGGACGACGGACGACGGACGACGGACGACGGAGGAGGTGGAGCGGGCGTTCCTGGCTCGCTGGCTCGCTGGCTCGCTGGCTCGCTGGGCTCTGGTCTGGCCCCGTCGCCGCAGAGACTCGGACCTCCTTAGCGTTGACCCCGGCCTTGGTCCGGGGGCCTGCGCCTGGTGTCCTGACTGGCTGGGCCTCGAGGTGCAGCCCTCCTCGTGCTGGGCAGCAGCGCCTACTCCTGCTTTCGCTGCTGGCAGCTCTGGCAGCAGCTGGCTGGCGCGCGCCGACTGGGTCCAACTACTGCCGGCTTCGCAGCCTGCTGCCGCCGGCCGGATTCCTCCTCTTCCCTTAATCTATTTATTTATTGATTTATTTTTCCCATCGTGCAGCGGCGCCAGACGCGCATTGACACGAGCCCAGCACCGCCAGCCAGCGGAGAGCCATCCCCGGCGTTGGTCGTGCCTCGTCGGCTGCTGCTGCTGCTGCTGCTGCTGCTGCTGCTGCTGCTGCTGTGACTGTGCACACATGTACAGTACGTGTGTGTGGGCTTCATATTTTGACTGTTTTGCTTCAGCTCGATGGGGGGGGGGAGAAAAGACGGCGGCGGTCTTGTTTCTTTTCCCTTGCCCCGTTAGCTCCGTACCGTACCTCCATCAGCACCAGCACCTCCACATGTCTCCCCCTCCAGCCTTTGGTGAACGGGGCCGATCCTGTTTTGGTGTCGGATCGTCGCACCTGCCGACTACAAGACTACTACGAGGTACGCATCGCTGACTTAGCCAGTAGCTTTTGCACGCCCAGGCTCCAATCAAACCCAACCCAACGCATCCACAACCAACACACCCTCCTCGTCTCCTCTAACCTCAAAATCTCTTGACTTTCCACCGAGGCAATACACTACTGGTACAAGCATCCGCTTCTACTCGAAGTGATACTTCACTCTTACTTTTTGGCCTGCAACCCGTTAAAGCCCCTCGGCTCTGCCACCTTGATTTCGAGACCGGCTTAGAGCTTCCTCCTCCGCTTCACCTGCCTTCGAGGAGGACGTCCCTCTTGCGACCAACACGGACGGGCCTGCGCCCGCCGCGCGCCCCGCTTCTCGATCGTCCTCTACTGTACGAGTACACATCCCCCCCCCCCCCCCACCCCCCCTCTTTCCGCCCCCCTCTTCATCCCCCCCTCGCTATATCGTCCGCCGCGTGCTCGTCACCGCGCGCAGCGGCACGGTCGAGCCGGCTCGGTTCATACAGCCCCTTCCTCGCACTCTGTTCCTGGCCCGCCGGAGCCCTTTTTCCTTTTCTGCCCTATAGAAATTCTGCGTTTGCCGCATC